>CM068548.1:30595251-31195251 GCA_035048495.1 Euptelea pleiosperma | reverse complement strand
TTATGCTTGACTATGTCGCAAACCTAACACTGTCAAACCTTATCAAGGAGATCATGACGGAATGGTATGTTGACAGAATTATATCCTCAGATGATCTTAATTAGACAATCTGACTATTTTGATTAGTTGGCCAGTTGACTAGCATGACCAGTTTGACTGGAAGATAGATTGATAAGTTTTATTAGCTAATTTAGGTCGATTAGATTGATCAAATTTACTAGTTTAACTAAGGTTGATTATATTGACTAGTTTGATCAGTATAGTTAAGTTGACTAGATGTAGATTGTAATACCCTGAACTTTCGTTCTAGGGTATTATGGTAAATTCACCTAATAATGAAAACCTGAAACTTTTTCAGACTATTATTATTATTTTTATTGTTTAATATCATGTATGAGTATGTGTATTTAATTTGATTTCATTCTGACAACTTTGAAAAACCTGCTATTTTTGAAATTCGTTCTTTAGGGCAAAATTCCTGCTAAGAATAATGAACTATAACTTGCAAGGGACTTTTTCTTTCTCCAGCTAACATTTCAGAATTTTTATAAAAAAATTATTTTGTGGGCCCGAGACACAAAAAAATATTCATATTTTATCCTTACCAACTTACTTATAAAATTTAGAACCTTTCCTAAGACATGAAAACCCTAACGGGAGATTTTAGGAGATTTTGACAAAAATAGTATTTTTGTAATTTTTAAACTTTTCTACCATTCTTATATTTTCAAAAATAATATTTAATTATATTTTATTTATTTAATAGGAGCGTGGGACCCACGAATCACTTTTGGGTCATTCCGATGTCACTTGACACCTTTTCAGTGCTTTGAACATTTTTTATAATTTTTATGTATTTAGACTACTTTTATGTGAATTGTGTGTGTGACATGTGTCAATACCTTATTGTATGGACTTTTAAATTATATAATATAGTTGATTGAATTAATTTATAATTATTTGTGTTATGATTGTTGGGTGGGGCCGTATGGTCAATCTAGAAGTCTTTTGGGCTTAATAATAATCTTAATTGAGCCTAGTTGTTATATATGGGCCTTGGGCCCATTTCTAACCCATTAGTAGTATAAAATATAAGTTTTTGAGGGTTGAAAAAGTCATCTCTTTGATAGTTACGATTTTCAACAAAATAGAAACCCTAATCCTTCCCTAAACCAATTTATGAAAACCCTAAAGCTTTAGAAGCTTTCACAAAACCAAATTCCATTAAAGAATAGAGCAAGCTCCATTAAACCTTCATCCGGGCACCGATCACACTCGAGCAAGAAGGGAGAATTGACGGGAACTCCGATTTGAAGAACATACTCCGAGGAGAGGACGATTCGATGACTTTCAAATTTGAAGAAACTTTTGATTTTCATTAAAGTTCAAGAAACCTTAAGGTAAGTGCGCTTGATCCATCCTATACTTGTTTTTCTTCAAGATTTGTTTTTCTTTCATTAGATAATGGTTGATACTCATTATAAATTAATTTTAATAATATTTACTTTATTTTTATTGGGTTGATCTTTGTTTTGGGCCACCATGATGGGTTTGGCCATAGTCTATTTTGTATCTATAACGGATGACTATGTTCTTATCATTTTTCTTATACTTTTATGATTTAAATATTTTTATATTGTTTTTTTCTAAATACCTCTTTAAATCTATTTTCCAAAACCGTTTAGTTTGTATTTTTCTAATTTTTATTGATTAAGTTATGATTTTTCTAAGTTGTATGACTTTACTAAAAAACCCAGAATTTTAGATTTTACACCGTCCGATTCACTTAGGATTTCGATCTATATTTTTAACCTAAATATTTTTCTAATTATTTTTCATGGATACCTCTATCAATCTAGTTTCTAGAACCTTTGAGTTTATATTTTTCTGATTTATATTGATTAAGTTATGATTTTTCAAACGTGCTGAACTTTTCTGTAAAACCCAGAATTCCAGATTTTACACGGTCCACTTCACTTGAGATTTCGATCTATATTTTTAATCTAAATATTTTTTTAAATATTTTTCATAGATACCTCTATCAATTTAGTTTCTAGAACCTTTGAGTTTGTATTTTTTCGATTTGTATTGATTAAGTTATGATTTTTTAAATGTGCTAGACTTTTTTGTAAAACCCTAGAATCCCAGATTCTGTCTGACCTACTTCATTAAGGGTTTCGACCCATATTTTAATCTAAATATTTTTCTATTTATTTTTCCTAAATACCTCCTTAAATCTAGTTTCTATAACATTTGAGTTTGTATTTTTCTGATTTGTATTGATTAAGTTATGATTTTTCAAATGTGCGGGACTTTTCTGTATCCCAGATTCTGTCCGGCCCAATTAATTAAGAGTTTTGACCTATATTTTAAATCTGAATATTTTTCTATTTATTTTTCCTAAAACCTCTGTGAATCTAGTTTTTAAATCCATTGAGTTTATATTTTTCTAATTCATATTTATTTAGTTATGATTTTTATAATGCAGTACATTTTTATAAAAAAACTTATTAATTGTTCGTGGTTCGGTCATGATTATTAACTATTAAGGTTTTAACCTTGTTGTTTGACTAAACCCTAGATGGTTTGACCTATACCTGTATGCATGGGGATCCCACCCATGTGTCTTCGATCTCTCATAGGGTTTGGCCAAGTGTCTTGGATCCCTCTTTAGGGTTCGACCTTGTGTCATGGATCCCTCATAGGGTTCGGCCATGGTGTGTTGGATTGTCTTGTGATTTCTACTTTTATTATTCATTCGTGTTGATCGTGACCTTCGGTGATTGTTACATGTTATTCATGGTTAACCCTAATTCGTTCCCATATTATTACTCTTAATGATCATTGGTTCATTTTATATTTTTATTTAAATGTTAAATACATGTGTGCTTATGTCATGTAACCCAAGTACATCTTGTTGTCATACTATAATCATCACGTCATTTCATATAAGGGGTGCATAAGGGAACGGGGTTGAAGTATATTATATACATTTATATTGGTTTTATCAATTAATCAGGGTTTGGTACCCTAGGGTGAAAGGCCCCAGACGTTATCATATCCTACAGATGGGTCGATGAAACCGCTCCCAGTGCGGGAAGGAGATGGAGACCCTATGTGGTTATGGGTACTAGTTGCATTGACATCCCTTACTCATCTGCATTCATCCTCATATTCATGACATCCTTATTATACGATTGAGATGCATACCTTGATTAAAAAACTTGTATAGTATGATATCATACCATGCAACTGTTGTATTACTGGGCATCGGCTCACGGTACTACACCGATACCATTTTTAGATTTTGAGGAGTCGAGTACGTGAGATGATTTTGAGACGAAAGACTCCGGTGCATTCGAAGAGATCGGCGAGGATTTGGGAGTCAATCCCACACTTTAGAAAGTTGTATTTGATTATTTTATAACATTATTTATTTATTTTCACGAGCATGTAAGCTTTTTTTTGAGAGCATGTTCTCACTTCCATCTCTCCACATTTAGTTGATTGATTGAATTATTTGAATTATTTGTTTCCTACATCTAGACTCTTTTTTTTACTTAGTGGGTTTTCGAATGAACCTTAGTAGTCTAATTGACCTAATTGGACCACTAGGGGACATTCATGGGTCACCTCTGGGTTCGGGTACAGGTCGATCCATAGATTTTCGGGTCGTATTTGGGTATCCAGATTCGGGGCGTGACATAGATGACTAACTTGATTGGATTAGACTAGATTGGTGTAGATTACTAGTTTGGCTAGGTTTACTATATTGATTAAGTTGGCCAATCTGACTGTGTGTAGCTATAAAGTTTGTCAACCAATATAACGAGGCTTGGCTAAAATGATTAGTTGACTGATCAGATTTGTCAGACTAGGTTGAGAATTTCTTTGAGGGGTTCGAATTTCGAGGACAAAATTTTCTTTAAGGGGAGTAGATTGTAATACCCTAAACTTTTGTTATAGGGTATTTTGGTAAATTCACCTAGTAATGAATATCTAAACCTTTTTCAGACTTCTATTATTGTTTTTTATGGTTTAATATCATTGTTGAGTATGTATGTTGGCCCATATCTTCTAGTTATAGCATGTGGGCTTGTTAAGCTTTGATAATGGGCTTTCATGATCGATTTGGGCCCACAAGTCTCGAAAATCGTCCCATCGGGGTTTCCTGCGACAGAAGAAGCGCGTAATGAGACTTTATCAGAACGGCTTAATATTTAGACTTCCGAAAATGTGTTTAATGCATGCAAATATACCATTTCGTCCAGAAAAGTGTGTTTTACGCAATGAGATAGACTCTTACGTAGAAAAGTGGATAATTAGAGCAGTTTTACGCAGGAGAGTGCGATAACGCTAACAGGATAAGTGCTTAAAATAAGCACTTTTGAGCGAATATCACAACCCCCAACCAGCATATTGCCAATCCTTGGCAATTAGTGCGAAATGCATGAGCTTAAAAGGGCTCTGCACATGCTGCACACTTTTTCATATTAGCTCCGGGAAAACACCGTTCATCAAATTATTGAATGGATGCAAAAATAGTTACATGCTAGCGAAGAGTTTGAAAGTTTTGGCAAGACTACAGACTGATAATCATGACCCAGAATAGTCAGATTCTGCGTGTGTGTGTGCTCAACATTCTCATCATCCGACAGTAAAGATTTCCAGATCACCTCTAAGTTTTTATGCCTCGACCTCAAATCTCACATGTTTAGCACTCAGAATAGAATCACACAAGAAGGGTTTTCTTCTTTTCTCTCAATTTATATGTGAGGAGATATATTTAATATAAAAAGGCAAAAGATCTCACATATGTTTTATTTGAAGGAAGGACATCTTTAACAGAAGAAGATCTCATGATTGGAATACCACTTCACTCAGGAACGTCAGATCAAACTCTATAGCTTCTCTTTCTCCAATCTCCACATTTTATGATCGTACTATCCTAGAATCAAGTAGGACTTTCCTGGGTTGTAATGAGGCTTAGGTCAGGTGTAGAGAGATAAAGGGATACAGGATTTCAAAGATCTTGAGAGGATATTGCCATTTTCTTGAATTTTTCCTGCGACGTAACACCATTATCTGGTTCTTTTTCCTTTTTTTTCGTATTTTTCTCTTTTTCTTGATATTTCTGAGACTGCTCAATTTCTTTTCAGCTCTTCTTCATACTTTCTTTCTATATTTTGTTTTTGGCTTGAACCACTTTCTTTTCCTTTTGATTCTTCTTCTTTACTTTTCTTTTTCACGGTACACCCACATCAGTTATTCTTTTGTCCATCTCAAAATAAGGGTAGCCAGTCATGTTTCGTAGCTGGACTGGATTTTAGGTTGATGGGTTTGCAAATAAAAGGCTTTTATAGAACGGCTCAAGGGGTTTCTAGTGAAGTATAATTCAGGTGAGTAAAAAGGCTGAATGGTTCAGAAAAATGGCCTAAATCATTTTTTAGGGTTTGCGCTATCATGTATACTGTCTTGACTGGATACAGAGAAGGTTCTGTCGTAGTAATCCAATGTTGATGTCGTTCCGAGTTTTATGATCGAAGCAAAAGATAATGAGATCTCTCAACGAATTATTGCGGGCATGAAGAATAGTGAGTCATCTTGTGACTCAGGATTAATGTATACTCTCTGAAATGATTAAAGGCTCGAAAGCTTACTAGGTTAGGTCTCCACAATTCTTCTCACAGGATCTCTAGAATTTCCAAACTTAGGATGACTCTGATGTTGATAGTGTACAATTGTGCCGAATCTGATTTTTTCTGAGTTTTCAAACCTGCTGTAGTCACGCTTGAATTGACTCAACGCTAACTTTAAACAAAAATTGACATCCTCAATACTGACTTAACGGAGGTTTTCAGCTAATCAAAGTCAGGGTATTTGACACATTTTTGAAATTCTAGAAAACTTTTGGAGAACATCGGAAATCACCCCAAAAACAAAAAGTTTTTTTTTTTTTTTTTTTTAGAGACATTAGTTTTTGTAAATACCCTGGTTCCGTTGCCGGGATATGAACCCGGGTCGTCTGGGTGAAAGCCAGATATCCTAACCAGGCTGGACGACAACGGAACCAGGGTATTTACAAAAACTCATGTCTCTAAAAAAAAAAAAAAAAAAAAAAAAAAAAAAAAAAAAAAAAACTCTCAACATTGGACGACTGACTCAGAGTTTAGTCGAACCAGGTTGCAACTCCAGCACGTTAGAGAGTGTGGGGACGGTGGCTGGTGCACACCAGTCCAATGGAGGTAAGTCTAACGGCTTCCTCTCCTTCTTTTCTCCCTGTTGCAGGTACTAACAGAGAAGATGGAAGCAGCAAATCTCGCCGGACTTGCAGTTCCGGCCAGCAATGGAGGACGCACAACGCGGTGCTGTGGTGGAGATGTGCAACGGCAAGGGGCGGTTTGGGTTGAAACAGCTTGGAGAGAGTTGATATGGGCGTGGAGGAGAGAAAGTCCAGGATGTAGGAGAGAGGGGAACAGGCGGTAATGGAGGTTGCCGGAGTTGCAACCTGCAACTCCGGTGATCTAAAAAAAATATTTTTTTCTTTTTTTTTTCTTTTGTTTTGTGAAAGAGAGGGCAGAGAGAGGAGAAGGACTGAATGCTTTAGGGTAGACAGTCAAGGAGATGGTGGAACGTGGTAGAGAAAGGGGGGGAATAAAGGCCAGCAAGGTGTGGAACGAACGGCCGGAGTTGCAGGCGCAACTCCGGTGATAAAGATGAAGATGAAGACGGTGATTGAGAAAAAATGGAGGAAAAACAGTCAAAAACCGAGGAAAAAGAGGGGGCCACGAGTTGGGGGAGAGAATGGAGGAGAAAGGGAGGGGATTAGGGTTCGAATGAACCCCTATCCTTCTCCTTTTAAAGCTCCCTATTTCCTTTAATGGAAATAGGGTATTTTTTAAAATAAAAAAAATACGAAAAATATTTTTTTTTTTTTTTTTTTTTTTTTTTTTTTTTTTTTTAAGTAAAAACCTACTTTATTATGGGGAATCTCCCCAATTAGTGGACCCCCCATTTAATTAAAATTATTTTTGAAATTCGCGGGGTCCACTAACTGGTCGGACAGCTGGTCGATGCTAATGGGCCCGGCTACTGGCCCACATGGACTGATGATGTCCATCGTCTCACAAGATGATGTGACAGGCATTCTGAAGGCGATCGGATGGATGGTGACTTGATTGGGACCCAGATTGGTAGATCGACGGATCTAGAGAGATCCAACGGTCCGATTGAAGATCCAACGGTCCGATGGAAGATCCAACGGTCAGAAAGCTAAGGGAGATGAGATAGAGCTGATAGGCAGGAGTTCTGGGGTTAGGTCAGTAGATTCGAGGATCGAGAGATGAAGAGAGAGAGAGAATAAGGAGAGATGAGAGAAAAAGTATCAAAAAAATGGAAAAAAGCACTGGCGGAGGGTCTGGAACCCTGGTCTTCACTGTGACCATCCTCACGCTTCTCCAGTAGAGTCGACCATCATTCTTTGCTGACTCATGTGGCTTTAAACGCTTTGGTCCGTCTCTTGGTCATTGGCTCTCCTACTCTCTTCGTTCTTTGGGCCGGCTTTTTGGTCCTCTTATTCAGCCCATATTTGGCCCATATCTTCTAGTTATAGCATGTGGGCTTGTTAAGCTTTGATAATGGGCTTTCATGATCGATTTGGGCCCACAAGTCTCGGAAATCGTCCCATCGGGGTTTCCTGCGACAGAAGAAGCGCGTAATGAGACTTTATCAGAACGGCTTAATATTTAGACTTCCGAAAATGTGTTTAATGCATGCAAATATACCATTTCGTCCAGAAAAGTGTGTTTTACGCAATGAGATAGACTCTTACGTAGAAAAGTGGATAATTAGAGCAGTTTTACGTAGGAGAGTGCGATAACGCTAACAGGATAAGTGCTTAAAATAAGCACTTTTGAGCGAATATCATATGTTTAATTTGGTTTCATTTTGACAACTTTGAAAATTTTGCTATTTTTGAAACTCGCTCTTTAGGGCTAAATTCTTGCTAAGAATAATTGTAAGGAATATTTTCATATTCAATTTGGCAAAAATTATGTTTGACATAAAAACATTCTTCTAACCGTTCCTACGAGCACTAGTGTAGCATGAAGATGTCGTGGTACGCATATTTCGCCAACTACGTGAAGACTAAAAGACAGAGACAAAGAATCAGACGATTGACAAAAAGAGTCATCTGAGTAACTATTGATTTGTCAGTTAACGATCGTATATCCTCGATTGGGAAGGTATGTGACTTAGTGGTCATAGAAGTTGATTAAAATAAACAAAATATAATGGTCAAACCTAGTCATTGGACAAACCCGAGTCAAAGTCAATTTATTGACTAGTTGGATAGTCCAATCGATTGGACATATCCCAATCAATTGGAGACACCGTGTAATCGATTGGAGACTACGAGGCAGAAACTTATTTGAGTACAATCGATTGGAGACTCTATGAAATCGATTGGAACCTTCGGGATAGAAATCTTTTTGAGTACAATCGATTGGAGACTCTGTGTAATCGATTGGTGCCTTCGGGACAGAAAGTTATATATGTCAAATCGATCGGAGAACCCTGTGCAATCGATTGGTACCTTCAGAACAGAAAACTTATTGAGCCCAATCGATTGGACACTTATCCCCAATCGATTGGACATGGCCCAATCGATTGGATCAAGTATACAATCGATTGGACTTTGAACAGAATCGATTTTATCAGATCCGAAATTCTAGGTTCCATCATCCCACGTTCCACACGACTCAGGACCTTGGAATTCTATAAATAGAACCCTTCTATGCCTTCTCTAACCACACACAAAGACACAGAGTGACTCAATCTTCAAGAGAGACAAGCAAAGGCTTTATATTTATTAGAGTGTCCATTTGAAGAGCAAGAAGTTTATTTTCATTCACATCTTGTGAGCTTGTTCTCTTCTCGATCAAAGCCAAGAGCTTGATCTTTACTCAGCCTAGGTTTTCCACTTCTATATTCAACCTAGTAAGCCTGAGAGTACCAGTGTGACTCAACACTTTTTGAGCAACTTGGGGTTCAGGGTGTATTGAATCATTCACCATTTGCAAAGGCGGAAGTGTTGAGAATTAAGATCGGAGGAGCCGGTCGAAGGTAGGTTTGGGGTGTACCAACAAACTGAACAAGCGGATAAGGCTTCTTGGCTGGAAGGGCTCGCGTTGATTCGTGACGTTGATTCAGAGGACGTGGATGCATCGGCAGTGGGCCTTGGTTATGGTTGGAAGCTGTATTTGCAATGGTGCTGCGTAGGTAACCTTTGTTTCCTTTAACTTTTCAGTTAGTGATACTTTTCGTCTGGACGTGGTCTCATGGTTTTTTCTTGGCTAAGGTTTCCACGTAAAAATCTCTTGTCTTGTGTGATTGTTTATTTATATTCCTCCATCTATCTTGATTAGATCAAATGACAAAAAGACAATATACTACGGAGGTATATTTGATTTGAGTCGGTTGTGATAATCCTTTATCAAACAATCAAGGCATGCGATTTTATCCCCATACCATAGACCAGTAAAACTGTATAGGTATTATTAATTTTAAATACCTAATCAACCCCCCATTCTAGGTATATTGAGTTAAAGAAAAAGGACCGGTGGAATTTCAATTGGTATCAGAGCAGGTATTTCTATTTATGGTTTAATCACCTGAATTTAGATTCCTGAGAAACCAGTCCATTTTCATTAATTTGACAAAATGCAAAGAGAATGTGGAAATACATCCAGACCTCCATTGTTTGATGGAGAAGACTATGCCTATTGGAAGGCTAAGATGAGGGCTTTTCTAAAGTCCATTGATGAACGAGTCTGGATGTCTGTAGTGGATGGTTGGTCACCACCCACAATGGAAGTAGGAGATAAAATCATTCTTAAACTAAAAAATGACTGGACTAAAGATGACATAGATTGTTATTGTCTTAATAGCAAAGGGTTAAATGCTATCTTTAATACTGTTGATAAGAATGAATTTAGAAGAATCTCTACGTGTTCCCTAGCTAAAGAAGCATGGGACATACTTAGAGTCACATATGAAAGAACGTCAGCCGTTAAGATTTTTAAGCTTCAAATGCTGACATCCAAGTTTGAATCCATGAGAATGGAGGAGAATGATACATTCACTGAGTTTTATGCCAAACTTAGTGAAATTGTGAACTCTGCTCACAACTTGGGTGAGATCATTCCTGAATCAAAAGTTGTTCGGAAAATTTTGAGATCCTTACCTGATAGGTTTCAAGCTAAGGTCACTGCAATTGAAGAGAGCAAAGATGTTGATTCTCTTAAAGTCGATGAGCTGGTTGGGTCTCTACAAAATTATGAGGTGAATTTGAGACAACCAAAGAAATCAAAAGGAATTGCCCTTAAGGTTTCTGAAGCTCAAGATTCAGAGTCAGATGTTGACTCTGAAGTAGAAATGGCATTGTTCGTGAAAAAATTCAAAAAATTATTTCGTTCGAAAAACGATAGGTTCAAGAATAATAAACAGTTTGATAAAACTGTAGAGAACATGCCAGACCTCATGAAAGAGGTAGCAGAAGTGACAGGAACCCTAGGGAAAGCTGCTCAAGTGATCCCCAATGTTTTAAATGTAAGGGTTTTGGTCACTTTGCAAATGTGTGCCCAAACAAAGAAGAATATAAGGGCAAGGCAAAAGCATTCAATGCCACATGGAATGAAAAATAAGAAGACCATTCTGATAATTCAGATAGCAATGAAAAGACTGATAAGTATACAACTTTTGTTGCTCGTTTCAATAGTCCCTATGGATCTCATGGAGAGTCCAAGAAAAGTGAGGATGAGAGTTTAGAAGACTCTTACAATGGGGACTCGGATGACTCGACAGTTGGTGTGAAAGAACTGTATGAGGAATCGATAAAATTCATCAAGGCTAACAAAGTTTTATCAAACAAAGTTAAATATCTTAACTCAGAAAATGCAGCCTTAGTAATTGACACTAAAAAATTAAAAGTGTTGATTACTGATTTAGAGCAAGAGAATGAGTCTTTGCTAAAGAGGAACAAGTCACTGGAATGTGAATTCCAAACTTGCATGACATGCAAGGAATCCTTAGAGAATGAGGTTCTCAAATCAAAAAGGGATGTGTCAGGATTCTCATCCAACTCTGCAAAGCTTGATGAGATTCTTCGTGTGGGAAAAGTTTATGGAGATAAACAGGGTTTAGGTTACAAAAACAATCAAGAAAAAGGGTCTTCATCCAAGACAATTTTTGTTAAAGCCCAAGCTATTCCCACACAGATAAATGACCCAATCAAAAAGGTAAAAAGCAGTCGTCAGTGCAAGTACTACAAAAACATGGGTCATGTGATTAGAGACTGTCACAAGTTGAGAAGAGGATATCAAAATTCTCTAGAAAAAATGATGAATACGACTCAGAATGTGAAAAGTCAGAGAATTCCTATGAAGACACACTATGAGATAAATTATTTGGATGTACTATCTAGGAAGATGAAAGATCTTCTGGAAAGGTCTAAAGAATTAATCAAAGAGATTGAGTCTCTTGAAAAATTCAAACAACCTCAGAGTTATGTAACTAAAAAGAGGAAAGGTCCTAAGAGAATTGATCCATCTGCCAAACTCACATATGTGTGGGTTAGGAAAGATTCTCTGAAGGAGAAATGTTCGTCAATGTCATATTTCTGAACAATGCGCTCTCTATCCCCTCTTGTTCTCATATTCTTATGTTTTGAGGGATTTTTGTTTCTTTTTTATTTTGCTTCATTTTTTTTTAAATTAATAATATTTCAGAAAAATCAAAAGATCAAGTGTTCAGAAGAATATTAAAATTATTATTCTATACAATTTTGATGATCAGTAATTTCTGAGACATTCCAAGGAAAATGACTTAATTGTTAGTAAATTTTTTGCTAATCCAAGTATTATTACTTTTAATTGTTATGATTGGTCAATTTTTATTAGTATGCATTAGAAGACTATTGAAACAGTATATCTCACATTCACATGCACACTGAGTAATTCTGTGGGAATAGATTTGATAGAGGTGTGAAATTTTGTATTATTGGAATTAGGAATAAACCTCTACTGATTATAACTTCAAATTAGTAGTGTTCCTGCCTTCAGTTGATTTTAAAAATGTACTATAGTCGACTATTGGCTTCCCAATGAGAGTTATTATGTTAAGGAAAAAGCTACCTCCACAAAAGTTAAAGTGAATGTCATCTGTATGGCCCTGTTCGAAATTGAAATCTGATTCTCATTGTTAAAGGGCTACCTACGTAGAAAGTGAAAGCTACCTATATTCAAAGTGAATAAAAATGGTGTAAAAGACAGCTAATTTACTAGAAATTTTTTTTATCCATCAGCAAATACCCATATACATGAGCGTATGTGAGAACCCTTAATAACTCTAATGAGGATTTTACGATCGGATACAGGATACCTCCAGATTTCAATACTTATGAGAAATTATTACTGAAATCTTATCCGATACCATTGATAGACTCAGATCACTTACACGTGATGATCTTACTGTTGATATTTGAATCTATGATTACTAGTGATTTGTGACTTGCGCTAATGTCTAAAAGAATTAATATTTTTGATGAAGCAAAAGATTGCACTAACGTGTTAGTTAATTCTCTCCAATCAGAATAAGTGTTTATTGCTTATCAAGATTGTATTCATGAAGTGAATTCTATGTTTTTCTGACGATTTAGCTATTCTTGATGAGTTTAAAAATATTTTTTTTACTTGAAAAGATTTTTAGGGGTACTGGAAAATGAGTCTATTGGTTTAAAGACTTTTAAATAAAAAATTTCTTCCCAGACTAGTCCAATCAATTGAAGGGTACAGCCCAATCAATTGGACATCCAATAGATTGGAGAGTACAGCCCGATTGGAAAAGCTCCAATCGATTGGCCACTTAGTCCAATCGATTGGACAGTGCGACGTTCGATTTTATAAAACCCAAAATGGGTCATTTTCTACCCCAATCGATCCAATCGCCTCCCAGATTTCTTCCAATCGATCGCAGGTACCAGATCTACTGTTCACATAAGGTTTTGTGGAGCGAATCTCTCGATTTCCTTGCTTTCCACTTCACCCTCTTCGTTGAGCTTTTGGGAATTTCTGAGCAAAAATGGAGTTTTTTTGGTATTTTCTTCCGTTCTTGGTGCTCATGGCGACTAATCCGCATCGTAGAAGAGCTATTGTAGTATCTGAAGAAGAGAGTGCTGATGAAGAACTGCTGGTTCAACAGACTCAATCTCCAGTCAAACGGGGTGGTCGACTCAGTGGGTCGCGACACTCTGAGAGGGGTGAATCATCTAGAGGACCTAGGAGAGCTCGGGGTCGTGCTCGCCATAACTATATTCCTTCGGTGAGTGCTCTTATCTTCTCGTTCATTTCTGACTCCGCTAAAGATCGTTTTGAGCATTTTTCTGATCGGAAATTCATTACTGAGAGAGTAGTTGAGTTTAGTACTATTTTGGGTACTATGGTCCATTCACAGTTCGTATCTCGCGAGTGAATTCCTATCACTCGCTTGACCATTCCATTTTATCATATCCTGGTTAAACTTTTTTATGCCAACATGCGCGCCATTCGGTGTGATGACCCGAGTGAGCTATCCTTCTAGACTTTTGTCTCTGGGGCTTACCTTACTATTACACCTGATCTTATTTCTACCCTATTGGACATACCTCGTCAGTCTACCTCATATGAGTACATTCCTAGGACTCGTGAGATGACGACTTCTAGGGTCACATTGACCGAGACTCTCACAGGGTAGCTATTTGACTGGAGTACCTTCATACCTCTCACATCTCTTCTCCCTGAGTATCGTTTGTTGCACCTCATCTGTGGGTACAACATTGATCCACCTGGCCATGGGGCACAGGTGAACGTTGATCGTCTTCAGCTTCTTTACCATCTAGGCACTGGATTTGTCATTGACCTTCCGAGGTTCATTTTTAGAGCCATGGTTAGAGCGGGTAGCCAGTTTGCTAACCATCCTTGTCTCCCATTCCCTCTATTAGTGAGCTCTATTTTACTTCATCTGGATGTGGCGATTCGAGCCAATGAGGAGGTGTGCTCTCCCATGGGGCCTATTGGGCCTTCGACTATCAGAAAGATCATGTCTCAAGTTCGGAGAGTAACAGATGTACCTACACTTTGATGATAATTTTGATGAGGAGTTGGGGGATGATATCGAAGCAGGGGGTTAGCTGCAAGATACTAAGATGCATCCTCCAGAGACACAGCCATCTTTTGACTAGCCTCCTGAGATGCCTGCTCCTTACTTCTTTGAATCTCTTCATCATCAGATGGTGGGATTCGACCAGCGTCTCATAGCGCATGAGGAGCGGACGGCATAGAGCTTTCGCCGCTTAAAGGAGGGTCAGGAGAGGATGTTAGGTTCCATGTACGATATGCAGTGTTACATGGAGTACCAGTTCACCATGATAGGATTTGGACAGCATCCACCAGCTCATGGCCCTGATCAGCATGATGGTGCTGGACCATCTACATAGACTCCTGGAAAGAGTTATCTTGAGAGTTATTGGATGTTTTTATTTTGGTTATTATTGTACATCGATAAACTCAGATTTTGTATGGTTATCCTCTGCTTGTGTTATATTTTGTTACAGGGTATAAACCAGTATGTATTTGGTGCCTTCAGAACAGAAAACTTATTGAGCCCAATCGATTGGACACTTATCCTCAATTGATTGGACATGGCCCAATTGATTGGACCAAGTGTACAATTGATTAGACTTTGAACAGAATCGGTTTTATCAGATCCGAAATTCTAGGTTCTATCATCCCACGTTCCACACGACTCAGGGCCTTGGAATTCTATAAATAGAATCCTTCTATGCCTTCTCTAAACACACACAGAGACACAGAATGACTCAATCTTCAAGAGAGACAAGTAAAGGCTTTATATTTATTAGAGTGTCCATTCGAAGAGTAAGAAGCTTATTTTCATTCACATCTTGTGAGCTTGTTCTCTTCTCGATTAAAGCCAAGAGCTTGATCTTTACTCAACCTAGGTTTTCCACTTCTATATTCAACCTAGTAAGCTTGAGAGTACCAGTGTGACTCAACACCTTTTAAGCAACTTGGGGTTCAGGGTGTACTGAATCCTTCACCTTCTATAAAGGCGGGAGTGTTGAGAATTAAGATCGGAGGAGTCGGTCGAAGGTAGGTTTGTGGTGTACCAACAAGCGGATAAGGCTTCTTGGCTGGAAAGGCACTCGTGGATTCGTGGCGTTGATTCTGAGGACATGGACGCATCAGCAGTGGGCCTTGACTAAGGTTGGAAACTGTATTTGCAACGGTGCTGCGTAGATAACCTTTGTTTCGTTTAACTTTTCAGTTAGTGATACTTTTCATCTGAGCGTGGTCTCATGGTTTTTTCTTGGCTAAGGTTTCCACGTAAAAATCTCTTGTCTTATGTGATTGTTTGTTTATATTCCACAATCTATCTTGATTAGATCAAACAACAAAAAGACAATATACCACGGAGGTATATTTGATTTGAATCGGTTGTGATTATCCTTTGTAAAACAATCAAGCCATACGATTTTATCCCCATACCATAGACCAGTAAAACTATATAGGTATTATTAATTTTAAATACCTAATCAACCCCCCCTTCTATGTATATTGAGTTAAAGAGAACGGACCGGTGGAATTTCAATAATGAACCATAACTTGTAGGAGACTTTTTCTTTCCCCAGCTAACAGTCCAGAACTTTTATAAAAAAATTATTTTGTTGGCCCGAGACACCAAAAATATTCCTATTTTATCCTCACCAACTTATCTGTGAAATTTGGAACCTTTCTTGAGACATAAAAACCTTAGCGGGAGATTTCAAGAGATTTTGACAAAATAGTATTTTCATAATTTTTAAATTTTTTTACCATTCTTATATTTTTTAAAAATAATATCTAATTATATTTTATTTATTTAATAGGAGTATGGGACCCGTGAATCACTTTCAGGTCATTCCGATGTCATTTGACACTTTTTTGGTGCTTTGCACGTTTTTTATGATTTTTATATATTTAGACTACTTTTTGTGATTTATGTGTGTGACATGTGTCGATACCTTATTATATTAAAATTTAAATTAAATAATGTAGTTTAATGAAATTAATTAATAATTATTTATGTTATAAGTGTTGGATGGGCCCGTATGGCCAATCTAGAAGCCCTTTGGGCTTAATAATATTCTTAAATGAAGCCTAGTTGATGTATTTGGGTGTTGGGCCAATTTTTAACCCATTGGTAATGTAAAATATAAGTTTTTGAGGGTTGAAAAAGTCATCCCCTTGATAGTTACGAATTTCACTCAAATAGAAACCCTAATCCTTCCCTAAACTTATTTATGAAAATCCTAAAGCTTTAGAAGCTTTCATAAACCCAAACTCCATTTAAGAATAGAGAAAGCTCCATTAAACCTTCATCCGGGCACCTATCGCACTCGAGCAAGAAGGGAGAATTGACAGGGACTCTGAATGGAAGAACATACCCCGAGGAGAGGGCGATCCGACGACTTTCAAATTTAAAGAAACTTTTAATTTTCATTAAAACTCAAGAAACCTTAAGTTAAGTGTGTTTGATCCATTCTATACTTGTTTTTCGCCAAGATTTTGTTTCTTTTTCATTAGATAATGGTTGATACTCATTATAAATTAATTTCAATAATATTTACTTTATTCTTATTGGGTTGATCTTTATTTTGCACCACCATGATTTGTTTGGCCATGGTTTCTTTTGCGCCGATAACAGATGACTATGTTCTTTATCATTTTCGTTGTATTTTTATGATTTAAATATTTTTATAATTATTTTTTCTAAATACCTCAATTAATCTATTTTTTAAAACCGTTTAGTTTGTATTTTGTAGATTTATATTTATTAAATTATAGTTTTTTTAATTTGTTGGACTTTACCAAAAAAACTAGAATTTTAGATTTTATATTGTCCACTTCACTTGTTATTTCGATCTATATTTTTAATCTAAATATTTTTATAATTATTTTTCATAGATACCTCTGTCAATCTAGTTTCTAGAACATTTGAGTTTGTATTTTTCTGATCTGTATTGATTAAGTTATGATATTTCTAAGTTGTTGGACTTTACCAAAAAAAAAAAGAATTCCAGATTTTATACAGTCCACTTCACTTAGAATTTTGATTTATATTTTAACCTAAATATTTTTCTAATTATTTTTCATAAATATCCCTATCAATCTAGTTTTTAGAACATTTAAGTTTGTATTTTTCTGATTTATATTGATTAAGTTATGATTTTTCTAAGTTATTGGACTTTACCAAAAAAACTAAAATTTTAGATTCTACACGGTCTACTTCACTTGGGATTTCGATCTATTTTTGGACTAAATATTTTTTTAATTATTTTTCACAGATACCTCTATCAATTTAGTTTCTAGAACCTTTAGGTTTATATTTTTCTAATTTACATTGATTAAGTTATGATTTTTCAAATGTGCTGAATTTTTCTATAAACTCAGAATTCTAGATTCTGTCCGGCCCACTTCATTAAGAGTTTTGACCTATATTTTAAATATAAATATTTTTTTATTTATTTTTTATAAATACCTCTATAAATCTAGTTTCTATAACCTTTAAGTTTGTATATTTCGGATTTGTATTGATTAAGTTATAATTTTTTAAATGTGCAAGACTTTTCTGTAAAATTTAGAATTCTAAATGCTATCCGGCCCACTTCATTAAGGGTTTCGACCTATATTTTGAATCTGAATATTTTTCTATTTATTTTTCATAAAAACCTCTGTGAATCTAGTTTTTAAATCCATTGAGTTTATATTTTTCTAATCTATATTTATTTAGTTATGATTTTTATAAGGTAGTATATTTTTTTGTAAAAACCTATTAATTGTTAGTGGTTCGGTAATGATTATTAACTATTAAGATTTTAACCTTGTTGTTTGACTAAAACCTAGATGTCATACTTGTATGCATGGGGATCCCACCCAAGTGTCTTGGATCCCTCATAGGGTTCGGCCAAGTGTCTTGGATCCCTCTTTAGGGTTCGACCTTGTGTCATGGATCCCTCATAGGGTTCAGCAATGGAGTGTTGGATTCTCTTGCGATTTTCATTTATATTATTAATCTATGTTGCTCGTGATATTTTGTGATTGGTTACATGTTACTCATGTTTAACCCTAATTCGTTCCCATGTTATCACTTTTGATGACCATGTGTTCATTTTACATTCTTATTTAAATGTTAAATACATGTGTGCTTATGCCATGTAACCCTAATACCATCTTGTTATCATACCATAATCATCACGTCATTTCATAGAAGAGGTGCATAAGAGAACGAGATTGAAGTATATTATGCACGTTTATATTGATTTTATCAATTAATCAGGGTTCGGTACCCTAGGGTGAAAGGCCCCAGACGTTATTATATCCTGCAGATGGGTCAATGAGACCGCTCCCAGTGCGGGAAGGAGATAGAGACCCTATGTGGTTATAGGTACTAGTTGCATTTGCATCCGTACTCACTTACTTTCACCATCATATTCATGTCATCTTTATTATATGATTGAGATTCATACCTTGATTAAAAAACTTGTATAGTATGATATCATCCTATGCACACTATTATATTACAGGGCCTCGGCTAACGGTACTACACCGATACCATTTTCAGATTTTGAGGAACCGGGTACGTGAGATGATTTTAAGGCGAAAGACTCCGGTGCATTCGAGGAGATCGGCGAAGATTTGGGAGTCTATCCTACACTTTAGAAAGCTGTATTTAATTATTTTATTTATTTTCACGGGTATGTAGGCCTTTGATTGAGAGCATGTTCTCACCCTTTCTCTCTATATTATTTGAGCGATTAAATTATTTGATTATGAATTATTTTAATTATTTGTTTTCTACATCTAGCCTTTTTTTTTTATTTAGTGGGTTTCGAATGAACCTTAGTAGTCTAATTGATCTAATTAGATCACTAGGGGACATTCATAGACCACCTCTAGGTTCGGGTATGGGTCGATCAAAGGATTTTCGGATCGCATCTGGTTATCCGGATTCGGGGCGTGACAGGGGGAATATACCTCCCAATTACACTCCGACGCTCAAGTCAGTGACTGGATGTAGCATCAAATAGGTCAATTTCAAGGATAGAAATGTTCTCCATATTCAAATTCCCTTAAAGAAAATTATATCCTCAGATCTTCTTCTAGCAAAACTAGAGGAAGGAAAGAAAAAACTTTTGTTTTGTATAGTGTCTCTCAAGTTTTTGGTGGCCAACCCCCGTTTCAAAGGTTTCAATCTCCTTTTATAACCTTCTCTTTCTCTCCCTTTCCCTTATTTGAATCTCTTCCATTTGCTTTTATTCATTTTGTTAGAAATGAGCACGTGGGTCCAGTTATTCTGTTAGAAATAGGCATGCGTGTTTGTTCGCTCTTTTGGGATTCAGGCCATGTGTCTCTTGTCTATTGGTTTTATTCTTTTGGATCGATCGTTTGATGTAAATTGATTGGCTATTCACCAACTGTCACTAATCCGAATTTGTGAAAGCAATTTGTTTTGTTTAGAAATTAAGCGAGTCAGATAGGTTATTTTATAATATAGATGGGACGCGTTAAATCAACCAGATCGGACTGTCTTAATGATAGGTAGATAAGATCGTATTGAGTAAGTGCTTCATTCTATATCGGATCATCTGACTGATCGAACTATCTGACTTCTAGGTGGATGGGATCATGTTTGAATAAGAACTCTATCTGACTGATCCATTCGATTGGAGGGCGGATGAGATTATGTTGAGTTAAATGACCTTACTTGATCGGACTATTAACAGTCTTATCTCATGTAGATATGAGATGTCCCATCAGTCAGGGGGTTAGGTGAAGTCACTCCACGGGAAGGTGCCAACCAACTCAGTGGTTGGCCCTCCTCTCATAGCCAACTCTTTGCTTCTCTTTGGGTTCACCATGGTCCTTGATCCATGATCCTTCAGCCGAGATATCAGTTCCTAAGCTTGTGGCCAAGGTACAATATTTTGTTCGGACATGATCCTTGGGCAGTGTTACTTTAACATAGGCCGAGGACTTGCACAATTTGACATCATCCTCAGACCTTTACTGAGAACTCTTAACTTGGTCACACGATGTGTGAAATCTATCCAACTCGGTCACTGGGTCTGACACTCCTTTTGTCATTAAACGGCATGCTCTACACATGTGCTTCTCGGCACGTGCCCAACATGTTTCACCCATCTACGTATCATCAAGAGGAGATGATGTATTAAAATTTCTCTCATGCACTTGTGAGCCAATCTTTTCTCACACATATATATCTTTATAAAATACTAGGGCAGCCACGTGCGTTGCACGTGCACCTTACACATGGTAGCAGCTTACATGCGTAGCATTCTTAGAGATCACTGACCTTACACATGGTAGCACGTGCACCTACATGCAAAAAATCAGCCTGATTAGTGATTTCTAAGCATTCGATTAGAGTTGTTTTCATGGGTTGACTTTTCAACCATAGATTTTGAGCGTTATTGGGGGTACTCAGATCCAAAGGTTAGACATCATTATTCACGCTGATTTTTGGCATGTGAGTCCACCTAGAGATGGGCCAAACATCCATGTACCTTGTACGTGGTACTTTTTTTTCTAATTGAGGTGCACTGAGTTTTGCTTTTTTCAAAGAGTAAAACTTCTCTCACAGCGTTCTAACAGATGCTTCTGTGACAATGAACGTGGGACACTCTTAGGGAACGCTGACTAAGGATGTTTGTCCAGTCCCTCAGTGGACCTCTAAACCAAAAATCAGCCTGATTAGTGATTTCTATGCGATTCGATTGAAGTTATTTTCATGGATTGATTTTAACGGTAAGAATATATTCGAGCATTATTGATCGTTATTTGGGTGCAATGATCCAAATGTTGTAAATCACTAATCAGTCCATCTGATTTTTGGTTTAGAGAGGTCCACTGAGGTACTGTCTAAACATCCATCGGTCAGCATCCACTAAGAGTATGCCACGTGGCCTATGATTTTCATTGTCACAGAAGCATTGTTAGAACACTGTGTTAGAAGTTTTACTCTTTTTTAAAGTAGTGTTGTAATTTTGTTTCGAGAAAGACTTGCCTGACCACTCATGGTCAGCTACCTGACCACCCACAATATAAACCAGTTGGCAATTTATTAGAGGACACTGATCGTATAGATGTTTGGCCAATCCCTAGGTGGACCTACAAACCCAAAATCAACATGATCCGTGATTTATAATCGTTAGTTGAAGTCATTTTCGTTGGTTGATTTTAACAGTAGGCATTTGAGCATTATTTACCATTACTTCCGTACAAAGATCCAAGGGATTGAAATCAGTAATCATGCTGATTTTTGATTTGTAGGTCATCTTTAAGATTGGTCAAACATCTATACGGCGGGTGTCCTCTAATAAATTGCCACGTGGCTTAAATTGTGGGTGGTCAGGCAAGTCTTACTCTTTTGTTGCTGTAGATGCATTTACTAGGTATGTTGGAAACCAAAAGACAAAAGAACCCGGTGAATATTTTGAGGTATTGTAAATAATCCAACGGTTAATTGCATGCCCAACCATGTTGTTGCTTTATAACGAGGGAAAAGGGTAGAGTTAAAACCGCCCACCCCAAAACAAGGTCTTGTAATCCACCCCTTAGTGGACGTACACGCTAAAAATCAGCCTCATGTGTAATTTCTAGCCGTTGGATTTGATCATTTTCTATTATGGGCTGAAATCCACTTATGGTCCTGCTTATGAAGCCCACGAAGAAAACATCCCCCAGTTCATCAGCTAGAAAAATCACCAATCGTGCTGATTTTTGGTGTTTTGAGTCCACCAATTGCGCCGGAACATTCATGGGTCAGTGGGCTTGCCACATGGCATTTTTGTTGTGGATGGGGTTCAAACCTTCTAGGAGTAAACATTTTTCTCCAAAAAATTTCAAAAATGCTGGATGCGTTGATGTTTCCCCTCTTAAAATGCCACATTGCACTCTTTCATTGTCATTGACCACAAAAAAATGTTTAGCCCACCGCCATTGGTAAATCTACAGACGAAAAATCAACCTGATTGGTGATTTCTAGCCATTGGATTTGACTATTTTCCATGGAATGATTATAGCCATAGAGCTTTTTTTGGTGGTACACAAATATTCCAACGGCTAGAAGTCTACAATCTGGCTGATTTGGTATGTAGATCCGCCAAGGGGTGGACAAAACACCCACGGATCAATGGGGTCCTGATATTGTGCCACATGACAAAACACCCACTAAAGTATGTCGTTTTTGGCCCACCCCTGGTAGAGAGCTTCACGTAAAAATCAGCTTGATTGGTGATTTCTAGCCATTGGAATCAAGCACTTTTGGGGTACTCAGATCAATGACTAGAAATCACCAATCAAGCTAATTTAGGCTGTGTTAATTAGTCCGCCAAGGAGGTGGACCCAGAAGAGTACCATTTGGCGAGCCGCGCGCGTGACCCACAGCCAATGGAAGGCAAGACTAATCAACTTTTGGAGTCCCATTTTGGAAGACGAAAGAGAGATTCAAAGGCACGATGGACCGGCGTTGAAAATTCAAAACGGTCATTTACGTTGCGGGACGGAAAGACAGTAAGGTCTCCTCTACCCCGTCAAAGCCGTGGCGAAGACGCACCGAGTGCCATCGCTCACCGTGGCATCTATAAGTAGGCAGGGCTTGGCCTTCCACTTCCTCATCCCAGCACAAAGATATTCTCTCAATCGCAGAGAGAGAGAGAGAGAGAGAGAGAGAGAGAGAGAGAGAGAGAGAGAGAGAGATGGGTCGTTGCATTGGCTTAGTCGGGTTCGTGCTTGTTTTAATGGCTGTGCTTCAGGGTGCAACCGCACAGACAACACATATCGTCTTAGACAGCTTGGGATGGATAATCCCACCCGGCGGTGCTGTCGCCTACAGCACCTGGGCTTCCACCAAGACTTTCGTTGTTGGCGATACTCTTGGTAAGAGACTTAATTTGGGTGTGTGTAGTTTTATTTTGCAAATGGCCATACGTCTTGCTTTAATTTGGTGTTTTTACTGTTTTGCAGTCTTCAACTTCACATCCGGACAACACGACGTAGTGGAAGTGACAAAGGCAGCTTACGATGCCTGCAACACGACGAACCCTATCGGTTCGATTCAAAATAGCGGACCGGCAAACATCACTTTGAACTCAGAAGGCGAGCACTACTACATTTGCACCTTTGGCCAGCACTGTGCGGGAGGCCAAAAGTTAGCCATTACCGTGACTGCCTCTTCCGGAACTGCCACTCCTCCTTCCAGTATTAGTACCCCACCTCCATCACCACCCATGACTCCTGGCGGCCCAACTTCTGATTCTCCTCCCCCATCACAAATCACCACACCTGCTGATTGCACCCCAACCCCATCGTCAGCCCCCACACCGGGGGGACCAATCCCTCACGTGAACGCGCCTTCCCAATCACCAACCACCACTCCCAGCTCAGCCTCATCTCTTCTAACTCCCACCAGATTATCTGCCGCCGCCTTCTCTCTTGCCATTGGTTTTTTACTTTAGAAACAGGAAGAGATTTTATGTTTCTCCTTTCTATGTATTTTGATATTCCCTCTTGAGAATGAGTTCCCTCTTTGCAGGGTCTATAGATTCATAATTTTTTTATTGGAATAAAATTGTTTTATTTCAGATGTGTCATTTGGATCGATTCATTATCATAGATGAATATACTTAATTCTTTTTTCCTTTTATTGCCTATGTTTCAATCGTACATTCGTACGTCCTGGTTTATTATAAACTCCCTAGTTAAGTAGGAAAATTAGAAGTGCCTCCCTCCCTGTACTCAAATTTGAATTTAGACTTGCCTTCCATTTACCCCCAACCTTTCCGAGTTCGAATGGGTGAGGGAAGCCCA
Source organism: Euptelea pleiosperma (assembly GCA_035048495.1). Lineage (NCBI taxonomy): Eukaryota > Viridiplantae > Streptophyta > Magnoliopsida > Ranunculales > Eupteleaceae > Euptelea > Euptelea pleiosperma. Next base: position 31,171,267 of record CM068548.1, on the reverse strand, counting down.
ACTCATTCAACTAGACCCAATTATTGACTTCATAAATCAATTACTTCATAAATCTTTTTCAGTATAACAGCTTAATTTCTTAGTGTGAAACTCCTCAATAGCATCCATCGATGTGGACCACACGCCCTTCTTGGGATCAGATAAAATATTTTAGCATTCAAAAAAAAAAAAAAATGCTCAAATCCAAAGGCCAGAAATCAAGAAAATAAAATGCGCGCTAATTCCTACGTATAGAAATCACCAATTAAACTGGGTTTTTATGTGTAGATCCATAAAGAGGTGACCAAATATCCATAAGGTCCATGGGCCATAAAGAGGGGAGCGGATTTTATTCGCCAGGGCCATTCTAACCAAATAGAACGGCCCCATTCAAGTTCCGCCACGTATATAAATTGTAAAATCGCACACTCGGTCACTCAACCAGCCGGTAACCAAGTTACTTTACTTTTGTTTGTTTTTTTTTTTTTTTTTTCATTTTCAGGTTTTTTTAAACAAAAACAAAATAACCCACGAAATCCCTTATTTTCCATTCTCTGCGTATTCTTCTCCCCTTTCCTTTCTGCAACTTGAATCCCACTTCTTCAGCCATCCTCTTCGTGGCATTTTTCTCATCCGGCGAGAACACCCCTAAACCTTTTGTTTTCTCTAGGCCGTTTTCTTGTTCGTCTCCATTTGCTCTTCCACTTTCCCTTCTCTCAGCCTAAATTAATCCCTTCTTCCTCTCTTTTCTTTAGTCGGTTTACTCATTCAGCAAGAACAACCTTTATGCAAGGAAAATACAACCTTCAAGATGACAGAAATTACCCATTATATATAACGGGCTGCATTCACTTTTCACAATTTAACAATCAGACATGAACTGAAAATGAACGTTTATAGTGTTTTAATTTTTCACTAAACTTCGAATCAACTTCTGAAAATGAACATTCCTAGTGTTCAATGGTTCTCTTCTTTAGTAAAACTGAAAGATAGTAAAGTCTCAAATTGATTTTGATTGATGGCCAAACTTAGTGTTCCCATCTTCATTAACATTCATGGTAATTGGTTTATGTTCAGAAAAATAACGGAAAATGCAAAGTAACAATAGAAAGTTGATTGTGATGCACAAAAGCATCGAAAGAGATTATGGGATGCCATCTTGATGAGATACACATATTCATACCTTTTAAAACGTCAATATGTTATCAAAAATCGAGTTCACATACATAAGAACACTACATCATGGAGTCAGCACTTTCCTACAAAATTTAAAAATTGATTAAAAGTTAATCTCAATTCAAATCTTATACCTCAAATTAAAAGATTATGTACGCATCTTTATTCATCACATTGTTACCTGTCCTAAATGTGGAAAAACTCTATTAGTGTGCATTGAGATCGCTTGGCCTTGATGCCCATCTAATGCCTACATATGTATTTCAACAGATCAACACGGTTTAAATCTATATTAATACAACAAAAATGTATGCATATAATATAATACAAAAGTTATTCATCATCACTACTCATACCAAAGATGTTTGATTGTGGGCTCAGAGAATTCCTGTTGAATTAAGAAAATGTCAAAACATTTGATAGATTTTACCAAGAAAGAAATATAAGAAGTGTATTCGAAAGTTCACCTGACTAGCTATCTACGACATATTTAATGTAGAAAAGCCTTCATGGCTAATTGATGCATCAAGTTTTTGACTTCCTCCATAATGTTTGGGTGGTTTTTTGGGCCAATGCACTCTTATACCCTTCTATTTTGTTCTCCTTTTCTTTTCTTTACTGATGGATCTCGTATGGTTATATGATCATCTAAGCGGTGCGAGTCACTCCTATCTTCAACAACTTCTTGGGGGGTCCTCGTGCAATGCTTTCCTTAGGTATGTATCCAAACTTTCTAAGCAAGCATCTAAATGGTGTTTAACCACATGGCTAGATCCTTCATCAATAGCCCCCTTTACTGCAATGCTAAGGGCTCTGTGCGCCAAGTCGCTATATCGTAAGCTTAAAGACTTATTACAGTCAGCTTGTATGGCAATTCCAGAGTCATCAATTATAATACCGGCCTTAGCTTCTTTGGTCCACCTCTTTAAAATATATTGTGTTGAAATTTTATAAATGCGATGTGAAAGTAGTACTCTTAATGCATGCACACACAAAATGCCCAAAAACTCAAAGGACTTGCAACTACACTCAACTGTATTTTCTTTAGAGTTAAACCTCATGTGTCGATCTTTATCGTGCTAAACAGTGAAAACCATCTCTACCTTATGAATGTAAATCGAATCACTTTCATCTTCAATATGATCTACATAACATGAAAACTTTTTTAACCTACTTTAGAATGTTTTGAATATATCCCTGGTATATACCTAAGCTGCTTGCTTTTCAAAAGGTAAAGGTGATGCCAAGATAGGTTCGATCTGTCTAGAGAGGTAGTCTGCTTGATGCTCCTTTTCAAATCAATTCAATACTGCTTTTTCATATTGCATGATGAAATCATTGATACACAGGGTGTTATTCACAAAACCCTTTACAAAACTATTCACACTTTCACTTCTTTGAGTAGTCGTCATTGCTACACAAAAGTGCTCTCGTCCATAAACGGGAGCCCACTTTTGTCGTAATCTATACAAATTTTTTAGCCATTCATTATCAGACAAGTCAAATTTATCAACTATGGAATCCCAACCTGATTGGAATTCTTCTTCTGTCTCAGCATTGTAAATACACTTTTGAACATCATTCTTAAATTGCTTGTTACCTGCGTAGACATGAAAAAGATGCTTGGCTGCATTTTGATAGATGTGCCATAAAGAAAGACGATGATGTGTGTGTGGCATAAGAATATCTATGGCATTGGAAATCGCTTGGGCTTCATCTATAAAAATTATCTTAGGATGTCTATTTGACATGCGTTTAAGAATGACTGAAAAACCCAAGCAAAGGATTCGGTTGACTCATCTACAATTAGAGCACATCTAAATAGAACAGACATTCCATGATGATTGACCCCCACAATCGGTGAACATGGCATACCATATTTGTTGGTTCTAAATGTTGTATTGAAACAGAGAACATCACCAAAAAAGCCATAGTCTATTTTTGACTTGGCATCAACCCAAAATAAGTTGCACATTTGATTGTTTTGGTCTACTTGTATTTGTAAGGAATATTTTCATATTCAATTTGGCAAAGATTTCGTTTGACATAAAAATATTCTTGTAACCGTTTCTATGAGCACTAGTGTAGTGTGGAGATGTCGTGATATACATACTTCGCCAACCACGGGAAGAATAAAAGATAGAGATAACAAGAATCAGACGGTTGATGACAGGAGTCATCTGAGTAATTGTCGATTTGTCAGTTAACGATTGTGTACGCTCGATTAGGAAGGTAAGTGACTTAGTGGCCACAGCAGTTGGTTAAAATGAACAAAAATTTAATGGTCAAACTTAGTCATTGGACTGACCCGAGTCTAAGTCAATAAAATTGACTAATGGGATAGTCCAATCGATTGGACACTTATTCCCAATCGATTGGACACAGCCCAATCGATTGGAGACTCTGTGTAATCGATTGGAAACTACGAGGTAGAAACTTATTTCTGCCCAATTGATTGGAGACTCTGAGAAATCGATTGAAGTCTTCGGGACAGAAATTTATCTGAGTCAAATCTATTGGAAACTCTGTGAAATCGATTGGAGCCTTCGGGATAGAAACTTTTCTGAGTCAAATCGATTGGAGAACCCTGTGTAATCGATTGGTGTCTTCGGAACAGAAATCTTATTGAGCCCAATCGATTGGACACGGCCCAATCAATTGGACCCAGTGTACAATCGATTGGACCATGCACAGAATTGGTCTTTCTCAGATCCAAAATTCATGGTTCCATCATCTCACGTTCTGCATGACTCAGGGTCTTAGAATTCTATAAATACAACCCTTCTATGCCTTCTCTAAATACACACCGACACACAAAGTGACTCAATCTTCAAGAGAGAGGAGTAAATGTTTTATTTATTAGAGTGTCCATTCGAAGAGCAAGAAGCTTATTTTCCATTCACATCTTATGAGCTTGTTCTCTTCTTGATTAAAGCCAAGTGCTTGATCTTTTCCTCAGCTTAGGTCTTCTACTTCTATATTTAACCTAGTAGCCTGAGTGTACTAGTGTGACTCAACACCATTTAAGCAACCTAGGGTTCAAGGTGTACTAAATCCTTCACCTTCTATAAAGGCGGGAGTATTGAGAATTAAGATCGGAGGAGCCGATCGAAGGTAGGTTTGGGATGTACCAAACTGAACAAGCGGACAAGGCTTCTTGGCTGGAAGGGCGCACGTGGATTCGTAGCATTGATTTAGAGGACATGGATGCATCGGCAGTAGGCCTTGGATAAGGTTAAATGCTATATTTACAACGGTGATGCGTAGGTAACCTTTGTTTCGTTTAACTTTTTAGTTAGTGATACTTTCCTTCTGGACGTGGTCCCGTGGTTTTTTCCTTGGCTAAGGTTTCCACGTAAAAATCTCTTGTCTTGTGTGATATTTGTTTGTATTCCGCAATCTATTCTGATTAGATCAAATGACGAAAAGAAAATATACTACGGAGGTATATTCAATTTGAGTCGGTTGTGATAATCTTTTATCAAACAACTAAGGCATGCGATTTTATTCCCTTACCATAGATGAAAGTAGGGTTTTTCCGCGTCGTTGGTTACGGAAACCCTAATCTGAACACATTTGTAATTATCTGAGATTTATCCTGCAAAATTCAAAGATATTTGTATAGGGATTCGTGTCGGATGTCGATCCGCACTCGGGATTAGTCGGATTAGCGCAATAATAAACATAAAATGATGGGAAATTTGTAGAGAATGTAACTCAATCAAACTTAATTCAACTTCATTCAATCGCACATGTCTCTTACAATGAAAAGCAAACCAAAATAACTAAATTATAAAGCATAAAAAAGAATAAATTAGAGAGAGAAATTTATAAACTAGAGAGAGAAAATTGTAAAAGAGAGAGACAATAAGAAAATCTAAGATGACCTAGAGAGAGAAAGTGAAAAAGAAGAGAGAGAAAAGATAGAAAGAAGAGAAGGAATTCTAGAGATAGAAACTAAAAAAATAAATGAAAGAATAGAGAGAAGAGGTAGCGGAACTAGAGAGAGAAAGAAGATTAGAAAGAGAAGAGAGAAGATTACCTTTCAACTTGCCATCGAAGATCGGACCATCCATAAGAATGGTCATGGTGGTGGTGCACAACCCGCATCGTGTATGGAGATTTGGCCATGTGGATAGGTTAGCGACATAGGTTGGAGCTTGTGCTCAAGCCGGAGGAGAGGTGCATGTGCTCATGGCTCATGGTCTGCCATGAGGAAAAGGAGGCTAGCCAAAGACCGGATATTACAAGTTGTATGTGGAGGCAGCATGCAAGAAGGTTTGGGCAAAGGGGGGTGAGATCGAAGTGATCGACCAAGTGATGGACTGGGCAGTTTAGAGCACGGGATGGAGGTGTATGGCTGCGACTTTGAGAGGTTGGGAGAGAGGAGACTTCAATGGCTTTTGAGGTGGGGTTGCATGGTGATGGGGCGGACCACGTGGAGGTGTTGCAGACCAAGGGAGACGCCGTGGAGTTGTTGAACAGTGGGAAGATCAAGGGGAAATTACGACCAGTTCACCGGAGTTGCAGTCCGCCGGAGCAGCAGCGTGGAGATCTTAGAAGGTTGACTGGCACACGGCTTGGTGGTTGCTGGTTCCTGTTCGTGGGACACACCACCTAATGGCCTGCAAGAGTGGAAAAGGGAGGTGCTACCGGAGGTCACAGTCCATGGAGGCGTGCACAGGCTGCTGTGCAAGAGGCAGCTGGAGTTGCAGCGTGCACTCCGGTCGATAAAAAAAATGAAGAAGACAGGGGAGAGAAGAAGAATAGAAGGGGTTGCTATGCGGCCAGGTGAGGAGGCAAAAGAAGAATAGAAGAAGCAGAAGAGGAAAGAGGAAGTGCAGGCGGCCGGAGTTGCAGGCTGCAACTCCGGTTGGGGAAAAAGGGAAGAAGAAGATGAAGAAAAGAAGAAGGAAAAGGAGAGGAAGAAGGGGAAAACGTGGCGGGGAAGTTTTGGGGGAAGAGAAGAGAAGATGGGAGAGGGATTAGGGTTCCAAAGAACCCTCTCTTCTCCCCTTTTAAAGCTCCCTAGTTTCCATTAATGGAAATTAGGGATTTTTTTGAAATAAAATTTTTTTTTTTTTTTTATTAAGTAAAACCTTACTTTTCTTTAGGGAATTTCCCCATTTAGTGGACCCCCTTTTTTTATTTAAAAATAATTAATTTAAAGCATTTGAAAATCGTGAGGTCCACTAAATGGTCAGGCCACGGGTCGATGATGATGGGCCCGACTACTGGTCCACAAGGATTGATGATGTCCATCGTCTCACAAGATGATGTGACAGACAATTTGATGACGATCGGATGGATGGTGACTTGATTGGGACCCAGATTGGTAGATCGACGGATCTAGAGAGATCCAACGATCCGGTGGAAGATCCAACGGTCCGATTGAAGATCCAACGGTCAGAAAGCTAAGGGAGATGAGACAGAGCCAACGGACAGGAGTTCTGGGGTTAGGTTAGTAGATCCGAGGACCGAGAGATGAAGAGAGAGAGAATAATGAGAGATGAGATAGAAAATTAGGGGGAAGAGAGAGAAAATATCAGAAAATGGAGATAAAAGTATTGGCAGAGGGTCTGGAACCCTGATCTTCACTGTGACCATCCTCACACTTCTCCAGTAGAGTAGACCATCATTCCTTACTGACTCATGTGGCTTTAAATGCTTTGGTCTGTCTCTTGGTCATTGGCTCTCCTGCTCTCTTCGTTCTTTGGGCTGGCTTTTTGGTCCTCTTATTCAGCCCATATTTGGCCCATATCTTCTAGTCATAGCCTGTGGCTCTTCAAGCTTTGATATTAGGCTTCTGTGATTGATCGTGGGCCCGCAAGTCTCGAGAATAGCCCGATCGAGTTTTCTGCAAGAGAAAAACACGTAATGAGACTTGATATTCGCTCAAAAGTGCTTATTTTAAGCAATTATCCTTTTAGCATTATCGCACTCTCCTACGTAAAAGGCTCTATTTATCTTCTCCTACGTAAAAGGCTCTATTTATCTACTTTTTTACGTAAGAGTCTCTTCTGTTGCGTAGAACACACTTTTCTGGACGAAATGGTATATTTGCATGCATTAAACACATTTTCGGAAGTCTAGATATTAAGCTGTTCTGATAAAGTCTCATTACGCGCTTCTTCTGTCGCAGGAAACCCCGATGGGACGATTCTCGAGACTTATGGGCCCAGATCGATCATGAAAGCCCATTATCAAAGCTTAAAGAGCCCATAGGCTATGACTAGAAGATATGGGCCAAATACGGGCTGAAAAAGAGGACCAAAGAGCCGGCCCAAAGAACGAAGAGAGCGGGAGAGCCAATGACCAAGAGATGGACCAAAGCATCTAAAGTCGCATGAATCGACAAGGAATGATGGTCTGCTCTACTGGTGAAGCGTGAGGAGCGGCACAGTGAAGACCAGGGTTCCAGACCCTCTGCTAGTGATTTTCTCTCCAATTTCTGACATTTTCTCTCTCATCTCCCCTAATTCTCTTTCTTCTCTCTAAATCCTAATTTTCTATCTTTTAGCTCTAATCGACTCTCTCTCCTTGACCTATCACCCTTATCCATCATATCCACCGTTCGATCGCAATCTGATCCATCAATCCTATGCATCTGACCATCTGATCGTGCTACCGATCAGTCGATCATCCATCCTATCACCCACCCGATCTCCATTGTAAAATCTCAGTCCCTAGGGCGTGTTTGATTGTAGAGAAATGCCTCAAATGATTGATTGTGGCTGAGAGCGCATAGCTCGATCTTCGAGGAAAGAAAAATGCATTTTCCTTGATGGGGGTTTCATAAGAAAAATGCATTTTTCTCCCCTGGCGACCAAACGCAGCTTAACCCACGGCCTCATAAGAGGCCCACATCCATCGAGCCCAGTGGTCCACTATCCTACTCACCCACCTTCTGGCCCATGGTCGATGCACTCCGAGTCCACGATTTTTAGCAATCCCATTGGCCGACCACTGGTCGACACGTGGCAATATCTCTTGGCCTAATTATCAATCAACCTCATGGCCAAACAGCCCACGAGCCCAAGCCAGAAACCCACATATCATTTAAAATAAAAAAATAAAAAATAAAAAAATAAAAAAAAATAAAAAATTCTTTTTAGAAACCGTGGATTTCTAAGAGAGAAACCCACGGTTTCTCCCATAAAGAGTGAACCCCCAAAACCCTAGCCTCTCTCTCTTCCTTCCTTGCTTCTCTCATCACCACCTGTGCGCCTCCACCACCGCCTACATTTGCAATCTTCGCCTACAACTTCGGTGGAGAGTTGCAGACCTATGATTCTCTTCCTTCTCCACCCAACACTGCCACGCTCATCTCTAGCACGTTCCACCTGGTAGTGTGCAACAGCACCATAGTCTCCACCATTAAAGACGGCTGGACGACGACGGCCTGCATCATCATTTTTGGTGACTCACAGATCTTGCCGCCTTCCACGAGTTGCAAATTTGAACCCCAGTTGCATCCTCTTCTTGCCGCAATCCTTCCACCACCATTGTACCAGACCACACTTGCTCCTTGGCGTCTCACCGGAGTTTCACTACCCCGCCTTCTTCTTCTCCACATCGTCTTCTTGACGGTCTGAAATTTCTCCTCATCTACTACCAGCAACGTCTTCTTGTCACTGTCCACGGCTTGCTGGCCTACTAATCCACGCTGGGAAAACCACTATGCACCGCTCCTCTCTTTGGATGGACCAACAACCATGTATCTAACATGGCCGAGAGCTTCCCCTTGCTGGTCAGACATGTTCTTCATGGCCATTTTCTCTACCATCTCACGTGCCCCCTTCGACCTGTTGAACCTCTAGAGAGCCACCTCCATCAAAGGTCGACTGGCCAAGGTAAGTTTCTAAAAGGGTGAGTATTCTCTCTCTCTCTTCTCCTCTTTAGTTTCTCTCCCTATTTTCTCCACTTTCTCTCTCATCATTTTCTCTCTCTTTATTTTTACTTTCCTTTCTCTCTCTAGACCTCTCTCTAGGATTAGATTTCTCTCTACTTTCGTCTTTCTCTCTCTTTACACTAGTTTCTCTCTCTAGGTCTCTTATTTCTCTCTCTAGGTTTTGATATTTTCTCTCTCTACTTAGCTTTCATCTCTCTTATCTTTCTCTCTCTAATTCAATTTCACTGTTTTCTAGTTGTAAGTTACATTTGAATTCATGAAATAAAGTTTATTTTGATTCAAGATCGATGAATTCTTATTATTTAATGTTCCTTATTGCACTGATCTAACTAATCCCGAGTGCGAATACGACTCCGACTTTCCACTGTGCAAGAATTGTCTAATTTTGCAGGATTAAAGTCTCAAAAATTATAAATATGTTGATTCTAGGGTTTCCGTAACCAACGACGCGGAAAAACCTTACTTTCAAGACTTGATCATAACGTTTTTATACCTAGACTTCCAGAAATGTGTTTAATGCATGCAAATATACCATTCGTCAAGAAAAGTGTGTTCTGCGCAATGAAATAGACTCTTCCATAGAAAAGTGGATAATTAGAGCAGTTTTACGTAGGAGAGTGTGATAACGCTTAGAAGATAATAGTGGAAAATATGCACTTTTAAGCGAATATCAATAGACCAGTAAAACTGTGTAGGTATAAATAATTTTAAATACCTAATCAACCCCCCTTCTAGGTATCTTGAGTTAAAGAGAACGGACCGGTGAAATTTCAATTGGTATCAGAGCGGGTTATTCTATAAAAGGTTTAATCACCTGAATTTAGATTCCTGCAAAATTAGTTCATTCTTTTCATTTATAAAGATGCCTAAAGAAGGGTTCACTGTCAATAGCCATAGTGACTCAGACAGTGAAGATCAAGGTGATCTTTATACTGCTTATCAAGAACTATATAGAGAAAGTTTTAGACTGACCAAAGCAAATAAGAAATTGACTAATAGAGTTGAATTCATTGACTCTAAAAATTTTACTTGTAAACTAGACAATAATGAATTATCTATACTAGTTGGTCAGCTTAGGGAAGAGAAGAAATCTCTTCAAGAGAGAAACAAGTTCTTGGAATGGGAGTACAGATGCTAGAATATCTTTTAAAAGTGCATGAAAAATATGAAACTATTTCTAGACAACTTGAAGAAGAGAATGCTAGCCTCCAAGACACAGTTAAATTTCTTTAATCTGATTATTAGGATTGTTTGGAGAAGTGGAAGTCACTTGAACTTGAACTAGTTCAACTGAAAAAGAACTTGCCCTATATTTCTCAAAGCACTGAGAAATTAAATGAGATTCTAAGTGTGGGACAAAGATGTGGAGACAAGCCGGGACTTGGATATGTTGATAATGCTGATACCCCATCGTCTTCAGGAACTAAATTTATAAAAGCCAAAGTTCCGTTCACACCACATGTTGATCAACCTAGACCCAGACCAGTTATACATGTGCATGTTTGTAATTACTGTAGGGGTAGAGGTCACCTGAGCAAGAATTATTTTCAAATACACTTATAATGTGAAATCACATTGGCAAATACACTTGAAAATAGAGAGTTAAGTGAGAACCTATTAGCTCTAATGAGGATTTCATGATTGGATACAAGATACCTTCAGATTTCGAGTAAAATATTTAGATTTTTACTAACATCTGTCTTGAACCCTAAGAAGTGAAAAGTTAGATCACAATACACCCAAGTGAAAGAAATTGAAAATTCAACTAAAGTGTACTAGTTTGATTGACTGGCTCTGATAAATGGCCTAGATTGACTACATTTGAACTATTCAAAATTAAACTGAGTAGTTAAGTCTAAAAGCCTAGGTTTAATATTTGTTAGTGTCAATCACATTGAAACTCATTATGCTTTGTATTTAACTTGACTTTTCATGAATTTTAACATACTTCAGATTTGACCTTTTTCGGATTGATCTGATTTGAGTTATGTGAGTTGTAAATCTTTTCAGAGATGATTTAAAATTTTAAAATTCATTTGAAAAAGATTTATGATTTAGTAAATGATTTCACCGAAATTTAAACCATTGATGTATTTAGACTATGCGTCATGCCTATCCTTTAGCCTTTATACTTGTAATCATGTTGCACTGACGCACTTGTTCTTCATGATGACATTCATTGCATGTTTATTAATTGCTTATATTTCTGTACCTTTGTCAATCTGTAACAAAAGGGGGAGAGAAAATCATAGCGATAAAAATAAGCTGATGCATAAGATAAGGGGAGAGAAATTTAGGGGGAGAAAAATTTTATATTATTTTTTCAATTTCTCTACTTGTGATATGCATATATTAACTCACTGCACTTTAATGATTTATTGATTGCAGATGATATTACATGGTATCTGTTGTTGGTAGAATATGTAGGAAACAGATCAAAAGCCATTACATTATATCTGTTCGATTATCTCCAAGAGAGTGTGAGATAGTGAATAAATCATGTAAGAGGGTGGGATTGTATTTTCAATTTTTTACCTTCTTTATGATTAAATATTTTTTGTCACGGAATTGCCAAAGGGGGAGATGTAAGGAATATTTTCATATTCAATTTGGCAAAGATTCCATTTGATATAAAAACATTCTTGTAACCGTTCCTACGAGCACTAGTGTAGTGTGGAGATGTCGTGGTACGCATACTTCGCCAACTACGTGAAGACTAAAAGATAGAGACAGCAAGAATCAGACGGTTGACTACAGGAGTCATCTGAGTAAATGTCAATTTGTCAGTTAACGATTGTGTATGCTCGATTAGGAAGGTAAGTGACTTAGTGTCCACTTATCGACTTATTCTTTTTCGGAATAACCACTATATTTGACAACCATGCCAGATTGTTGACTTCTCGGATGAAACCTGCTGCTAACAACTTGTCAACATCCTTCTGAACTATCAACAACTTGTCGATCTCATTTACTCTCCAGTCAATAAAGGAGAGTGTTGCCTCCTCTATGATGTCCATGGGATCGACATGTTTAGTAAGCCTTGGATTTGGAGAAATTTTAACACTTCTTCCAAGTGTTCTATCTATCGCATCTTCCCGTGTTTCTTCCTCAATGTCTCCTTCTTTGAGATCTCACGGATTCCTCCGTAGATTACATCGATGATCATACCTTGCTCTTGGGGTTGAGACACTGCCCTGTTTATTCTATTTTCTAGATTTCGCTTTCCTACTTTCTCTTTATTTCTGTAACTGAGATAAATGCGGCCTTGAACGATCAGATTTTTGATTTTGTGTTTCAATGACCAACACTTGTCTATGATATGCCCATGATCCTTGTGAAATGCGTAGTACTTTGATTTGTCTCTCTCACCTTTTTCATCAAACTGCATCGGTTTTGGCCATCTCATGAACTTTTCTTCCTTGATTCGATTTAAGATTTGTACGATAGTGGGGTTCAAATGAGTAAATTCCCTCTTTTCTCTCTGAGAGAAGGGTTCTTGACTAACTGGATACGATCACTGAGTTTCCTGATTCTCATCCTGTCGGTCTTTTTTGTTTTTCCCTTTGCTTGGATTTCTCATTTTAGCTGGGCTGCTCACCTCGTGAACCGTAGACACCAACTTATGGCTCTGTTGGCGTACATCATCCTCTAGCCTGCCCTATTTTTATGGCTCTTTCGTATAAGGCTTCCAAACTAGCCGGCCGATTCTTCGTTAAGGAATGATAAAGCCTTGAAACGACATGTAATGCTTTGCGAAAAGCAGTGATAGCATTTTTTCATCGCAGTCATCTACCATAAGCACTACCGATAAGAATCTTTTAATCAAATCCCAGAGTGTCTCTCTTTATTCTTGTTACGCCCCGGATCCGGGCACCCAAATCGAACCCGAATGCCTATGGATCAGCCCATTTACCAAAGATCTAGGGTGTGAAAAAAATAAAATGGTCAAAAAAATAAAATAAAGAAAACATCAAGAATCACTATCGTGATTAATAAAGAACGGTTCAACTCCAGTAGTCAAATAATGCGGAAGCGTATAAGCTATTACGGTGGAATAATCAAAGTTAAACTTTTAATTTTGATCAATATTACTAATTAGGATTTCTATAATTACTTAGAATTTACTTTTAATTTTGGTCAATATCACTAATTAGGATCTCTATAATTACCTAGAATTTATATCAAATATCTTTTGTAAAAAAACTTAAGCAAAAACGCGCATTGAAGATAGTTTTGAAATGATTTTCGCGGTTCAAAGAAAAATAGTCAACTTTTGGTCAAAATTCAAAATATGTCAAAAAATTATTTTCTTGGAGGTTTTTATTCTAAAAATCATAAGATACAACTTTAAAAAGGACACTTTGGCTAAAAATGACATTTACAAATTTTTGGAGTCAGTTCTCCACTCTAAATTAAGCCCTAACGGTAACCATCAAAAATAGATAAAAAGTAAGATTTTTCACTTGTATTAATTTTTACGATTTTGATCGGGATCCAAATCAAGCAAATAAAATATGAGTTTTTAGCTACTCAAAATAAACTAAATTTACATGTAATAAAATCATGTAATCCTATTTTACAACTTTGGAAAACATTTAAACAAAGGTATGTAAAAATTAGACATTTTGTAGTCAGACAGTTCTGACCTTCTCTTAGTAAAATAGCTTTATAGAATACATCATATCGAATCTGTTGACCCATTATATATGGATAGAAAGGTAACTTAAAAACCTACAACTTTTATATTTTCTCCTTAATCAGATTCGGTCATCTAATAGGTGCTAAAGCTGCTTAAAGTTAGAATAAGGGTGATTTTGCAAAATCAGCACAGAAATTTTGAGATTTGTGCCAAACTGCGCCCACTTATATATTACTTTATATAAGTGGGCGCACTTATACAACGAATACACAAGACAATGAAGATAATCCAATCATAATTACTTTAGCATGTTAATCAACATATTAACCCAAAATCAAGAAGATCAAACCATCCAAAATAACTAATCATGATGATGATATTAAATGCACTATATTCCTCATTCATTCATACCAAGAGTAATGAATTCCCATCAAGGGCAACAATCTCCCACTAAGGGTAATGAATTCCCACCAAGGGCAACTATTTTCCACCAAGGGCTACGATTTTCCACCAAGGGCAACAATTTCCACAATAAATGTAAAAAAAATCATGAATTTATGATGCTTACCTATATATGATTAACAAATAAGATTAAAATCTCAGAAGAATACACTAGAAAATACCATATAATCATTAACAAGACTAATAATTGATGAATATTCAACATTGTAGAGTGTACTTCCTTGTTATTACTTTCTCTTAGATTTGAGAGAGATAAAAATGTGTAGTATATTTCTTTGATTGTTGTCGATGAAGTCATTCTTCTAGTATGTTATACTTTGGGGTCTCATCAATATTTTTGTCTCAATTGATGATGTCAAATGGTGACACGCTATTGTGTTTCTAAGGCTTCGAAGGTTCTTCAAGTTCTTTAATAGAGGTACTTCAATGGAGAAATAGGGAGAGAAAGATGAAAGAAATATTGGAGTAATGATTTAGGATTTGTAAGAGTTTACAAGCTCCCAATACTTTATTAAATAGGTTTAGGAAAGTAGGGTTTCTAATTTTAAGTGATTTTCGTCACTTTAAAATGGGTGAATTTTATAACCCACTAAAAGGCTTATTTTAAGATAAATATGGGCTAAAAATGGGCCTAAGGCCTATGGGTATCAAGTAGGCTTCCTTTAAGATTATTATTAACCCCAAAAGGCATCTAAATTGGCCCTACCGGCCCACCCAACAAGTACAACTCATTAATTATTTACTACGACTATGTCACTCATACACCACAATAGTAATATAATTAATTATCATTGAAAATAATTTATAAAAAAAGAAATTAAGGAGTCAAATTCAACTTTTTATAATTAATTTACTCAAAAAATTATGAACAAAAGTTTAGGGTATTGCAGTTCCATCCTAACGTCGAACAACACATCGACATCTTTCATGTGTAGATGATTATATGAATATTATCCGATGAAATGGGTAGTCAATTCAGCGAAGTCTAGAATAGATCTAGGCAGAATTTGATTGAACCCAATCAATGCTTCATCACTCAGAGTTGATGGAAACATTCTACACATCAATCGATCATCGAAATCCCACATAGTATGGTTTTACGATATCGAAGGATGTGGTTCATTGGATCCAAGACTCCGGTAAATGTTGCAAACTTTGGATGGGAAAAAGATTAGGCAGCTCTATACTGTTGAATATCTTCCATGAATGGCGAGTGTCTTGATGCTCGAGTGGCGATGTCAGTCATCTTGTCATCCATTGTCAATTTCTTACTGAGTAATTCAGCAACCAATCCGACAATTTGGCCCTTGGTCATTGGTTGGGCTAGATTGTCCATCTCTGGGCGAACAATAGACTTCGATCTTGGATTCTGAGATTGTTTCGGCATATAAGAATTCTTGTGCCTATTTCTCGGATTCCTTAGATCTGGTTCTTCTAAATCTGACTCATGATGCTGGTTGGACGATTGGTAGATAGGCCTCACCTCATCGCGTCGTCCTTGATTCGCATTGCCAGATATATGATCTACTTCTTCAGGATGTTCTCCCAACCTTCATTTCAGCATATCGCTCTCTTCTTGGAGGTGCATGATCACAATTTGTTATTTCTCGTATTCGATCTTCCCTAATTTTTCTCCTTTCAGTTAGAGTATCCCTCAGATCGTTGTCGGGGTCTTGCTCTTTGCTACTCTTGATAGTCCGCCTGGTGGTCACCATAACTCCATTGATGACTCATCTTCTTAAATGGTAGGAAAGCTTATGTTCACTTTCCCACAGATTGCGCTAGAAGATGTGGGAGGAAAATCATGAATCTTACCTGCATAATCACGGTGGAATCAACTGTTGTATCTAGCTTCATGAATATGAGGCAAAATCTTTTGATACAATTTCGTCTTTTGATCTCGATCGTCGATCAACGCTTCAGATTCTGATCTCCACATTTGTAATACCCTGAACTTTTGTTCTAGCGTATTTTGGTAAATTCACCTAATAATGAAAATCTAAACCTTTTTCAGACTTTTATTATTATTTTTATGCTTTAATATCATTATTGAGTATGTATGTTTAATTTGGTTTCATTCTGACAACTTTGAAAATTTTGCTATTTTCAAAACTCGCTCTTTATGGCTAAATTCTTGCTAAGAATAATGAACCATAACTTGTAGGGGACTTTTTCTTTCCCCAGCTAGCAGTCTAGAACTTTTATAAAAAAATTATTTTGTGGGCTCGAGACACAAAAAATATTCCTATTTTATCCTCACCAACTTACCTGTGAAATTTGGAACCTTTCTTGAGACATAAAAAACTTAGCGGGAGGTTTCGAGAGATTTTAACAAAAATAGTATTTTCATAATTTTTAAACTTTTCTACCATTCTTATATTTTTTAAAAATAATATTTAATTATATTTTATTTATTTAATAAGAGTACGGGACCAGTGAATCACTTTCAGGTCATTTCAATGTCATTTAACACTTTTCCAGTGCTTTGAACGTTTTTTTTATGATTTTTATGTATTTAGACTATTTTTTGTGATTTATGTGTGTGACATGTATCGATACCTTATTGTATGAATATTTAAATTATATAATATAGTTTAATTAAATTAATTAATAATTATTTGTTTGATGATTGTTGAGTAGGCCCGTTTGGCCAATCTAGAAGCTTTTTGGACTTAATAATATTCTTAAATGAAGCCTAGTTGATGTATATGGGCCTTGGGCCCATTTCTAACCCATTAGTAATGTAAAATATAAGTTTTTGAGGGTTGAAAAAGTCATCCCTTTGAGAGTTACGAATTTCACTAAAATAGAAATCTTAATCCTTCCCTAAACTTATTTATGAAAATCCTAAAGTTTTAAAAGCTTTCACAAACCCAAACTCCATTGGAGAATAGAGAAAATTCTATTAAACCTTTATCCGGGCACCTATCGCACTCGAGCAAGAATGGAGAATTGACGGAGACTCTGAATGGAAGAACATACCCCGACTTTCAAATTTGAAGAAACTATTGATTTTCATTAAAGTTCAAGAAAACTTAAGTAAGTGTGTTTGATCCATTCTATACTTATTTTTCGTCAAGATTTTATTTATCTCTCATTAGATAATGGTTGATACTCATTATAAATTAATTTCAACAATATTTACTTTATTCTTATTAAGTTGATCTTTATTTTGCGCCACCATGATTGGTTTGGCAATGATTTCTTTTGCACCGATAACGGATGACTATGTTCTTTATCATTTTTGTTCTATTTTCATGATTTAAATATTTTTATAATTATTTTTTCTAAATATCTCTCTTAATCTATTTTCCAAAATCGTTTAGTTTGTATTTTTTAGATTTATATTTATTTAATTATAATTTTTCTAAATTGTTGGACTTTAACAAAAAAAACCAGAATTTTAGATTTTATATGGTCGAGTTCACTTGAGATTTTGATCTATATTTTTAACTAAATATTTTTCTAATTATTTTTCATAGATACCTCTGTCAATCTAGTTTCTAGAACATTTGAGTTTGTATTTTTGTATTTATATTGACTAAGTTATGATATTTCTAAATTGTTGGACTTTACAAATCTATATTTTTAATCTAAATATTTTTCTAGTTATTTTTCATAGATACCTCTGTCAATCTAGTTTTTAGAACATTTGAGTTTGTATTTTTCTAATTTATATTGATTATGTTATGATTTTTCTAAGTTGTTAGACTTTACCAAAAAACTAGAATTCCAAATTTTACATGGTCCAATTCACATGGGATTTCGATCTATATTTTTAACCTAAATATTTTTCTAATTATTTTTCATAAATACCTCTATTAATCTGGTTTGTAGAACCTTTGGGTTTGTATTTTTCTAATTTATATTGATTAAGTTATGATTTTTCAAATGTGCTGAACTTTTCTATAAAACTTAAGATTCTAGATTTTGTCTGGCCCACTTTATTATGGGTTTCCACCTATATTTTAAATTGAAATATTTTTTATTTATTTTTTCTAAATACCTCTATATATCTAGTTTCTATAACCTTTAAGTTTGTATTTTTTAGATTTGTATTGATTAAGTTATGATTTTTCAAATGTGCGGGACTTTTCTGTAAAATTTAGAATTCCAAATTCTGTCCGGCCCACTTCATTAAGGGTTTCGACCTATATTTTGAATATGAATATTTTTTTATTTATTTTTTCTAAAAACCTCTGTGAATATAATTTTTAAATCCATTGAGTTTATATTTTTCTAATTTATATTTATTTAGTTATGATTTTTATAAGGCAGTACAATTTTTTATAAAAACCTATTAATTGTTAATGGTTCGGTCATGATTATTAACTATTAAGATTTTAACCTTGATGTTTGACTAAAACCTAGATGGTTTGACCTATACTTGTATGCATGGGGATCCTACCCAAGTATCTTGGATCCCTCATTGGGTTCGGCCAAGTGTCTTGGATCCCTCTTTAGGGTTCGACCTTGTGTCATGAATCCCTCATAGGGTTCGGCAATGGAGTATTGGATTCTCTTGCGATTTTCACTTATATTATTAATCGATGTTGATCGTGATCTTTTGTGATTGGTTACATGTTACTCATGTTTACCCTAATTCGTTCCCATGTTATCACTTTTGATGACCATGTGTTCATTTTACATTCTTATTTAAATGTTAAATACATGTGTGCTTATGCCATGTAACCGTAGTACCGTCTTGTTATCATACAATGATCATCATGTTATTTCATATAAGGGGTGCATAAGGGAACGAGGTTGAAGTATATTATATACGTTTATATTAGTTTTATCAATTAATCAGGATTCGGTACCCTAGGGTGAAAGGCCCCAGACGTTATTATAACCTACAAATGAGTCGATGAGACCGCTCCCAGTGCGAGAAGGAGATGGAGACCCTATGTGGTTATGGGTACTAGTTGCATTTGCATCCATACTCACTTACATTTACTATCATATTCATGTCATCTTTATTATATGATTGAGATGCATTTGAAAGTAGGGTTTTTCCGCGTCGTTGATTACGGAAACCCTAATTTCAATACATTTGTAATATTATCTGATTATCTTATAAAATTCAGAGATTCTGTATAGGGATTGGTGTCGGATGTCGATCCGCACTAGGGATTAGCCGGATTAGCACAATAAAGAACACATAAAATGACGGAAAAACTTGCAGAGAATGCACGCAACTTTATTCAAATCAACTTCATTCAATCGAACATGTTCTTACAATAAAAAAAATCAAACAAAGATAAACTAATCCAGAAAGCATGATTAAAAGAAAATTTTTTAGAGATTGAAAAATGGAGAAATAGATAGATAGGATGATTCCTAGAGAGAAAATTGAATGAAAAGAAGAGAGATAAAGATGTCTCTTGAGAGAGAAGATGCTCTCTAGAGAGATAAAAGGTGAGAGAGAAAGAGAAGAGAAAATTTTAGAGAAAGAGAAAGAAGAGAATGAAGATAGATAAACCTTACCACAAGGAACTTACCAATGAAGACCTACCCGGAGTATGCATGATGGAGATGAGGTTCAGCTAGTGAGTCGACCCAAAGTTAAGGCATGGTGCTCCGGCCAAGAGTGGTGGTGATTTGCTTGATGAAGGAATTGGTGGGGTGCTCACGTGAAGTGAAGATGGAGTTGGTTTGATGATGTTGTTGCTGGTGTTGCAATGGGTGCAGCACACAGCAAACTAAGGATGGAGGACATAGCAGGTGGCAGTTCTTCAAGGAGACTTTGAAAGAAGAGGGAGGCGTCTCTCTTTTGGAGCATGTGGTGGTTGGACGATTTGAGAAGATGGAGGAGATCTAGTCTGGTGTGAAGGCGCACACCTGTGTGTTGGTGATTGAAGGAGGCGGAGTGAACCAGTCCTAGTGAGATAAGCGAAGGGAAATCTGACTGACTTTAAGTGGGTCACCGGAGTTGCAGGTGTGCAACTCCGGTGAGGGGAGGCGATGGTGAAAACGATAGCAAGGGCTGTGGCCCTACAAATTGACGGTGGCGAGTTGAGGTGGTAGCAGGTTTGCTCAAGCGGTTGGAGAAGAGAGGCGGAGAGAACCCAACCAACAATCGGAGTTGCAGGCGGCCGGAGTTGCAGACCTGCAACTTCGGCGAGCAAAAGAGATGAAGAAGAAGAAGAAGACAAAGAAGAAAAAGAAGGAAGGAAAGAAGAAAGAAACACCGGTTGGGGAGAGGGGTTTAGGAAAGAAGAGAGGCGCGGTCCAGCATGTGGATTATGCAACCGGTGGCCGGAGTTGCAGGTCTGCAACTCCGACGAGAAGAAGACTGGGGCGGTAGGTTGTGGTACTGCTCACAAGCGCAGTAGCAAGAAGAACCACGAGAGGAGAAAAAGAAGAAGAAGAAGAAGAAGGAGGGAAAGAAGAAGGAGAAAAGAGAAGAAACCTTACCTCTTGCCGGCGTTAATGGTGGATGGTGGTGGGCAGCTGTGGAAAGAGGCGCCCACCTCGAATGGTTGTCGGACTTATCCTTGGAGGTGGTAGTGACGGTCTGCTTTCTTGCAGACCGTTGCTTTGTTGGCGGAACCAAAGAAGAAGAAGAAGGAGAAGAAGAAGAAGAAAGAGGAGGAGCGCCACCAGTTCGCCAGCCGGAGTTGCCGAAAAAGAAAAGAGGAAGATGAAGGAAGAAGAAAAGGGAGAAGAGGGGGGGGAGAGAACCAACCCCTAGGGTTTCCATGGGAGCTTTTAAAGAGAGAAACCGTGGGTTTCTCCTTTAGAAACTCACGGTGTCTAATTTGAAAATTATACATTTTTTTATCATTTTTCTTAGGGTGAGTTTGGTCACCAAATGAAAAAAATGCATTTTTCTTAAAAGCCATGTCTTTTGAAATAATCAAACATGCTTTCAGGATTTTGAATCGGGGCTAAGTGATAAGGGCCCTCCGATGAACGTAAGATGATTGTAAGTTGTTGGATGATGAGATAGGGAGCTCACTCGATAGATCGGATGATCGACTGATTGATCAGATGTTAGGGATGAATAATCCGATGGTCAGATGGTAGATCGGATGGCGATCGAATGGTGGATTTGATGGATGATGGTGATAGGTTAAGGAGAGAGAGTTGATTAGAGCTAGGAGAGAGAATTAGGGGAGATGAGAGAGAAAAGCACTGGTAGAGGGTCTGAAACCTTGGTCTTCACTGTGCCCCTCCTCACGCTTCACTAGTAGAGTAGACCATCATTTCTTGTTGATTCATGTTTCTTTAAATGCTTTGGTCCGTCTCTTGGTCATTGGCTCTCCCGCTCTCTTCGTTCTTTGGGCCCGCTCTTCGGTCCTCTTATTCAGTCCATATTTGGCACATATCTTCTAGTCATAGCCTGTGGGCTCTTTAAGATTTGATAATGGGCTTTCATGATCGATTTTGGCCCGCAAGTCTCGAGAATAGCCTGATCGAGTTTCCTGCAAGAGAAGAGCACGTAATGAGACTTGATCATAACGTCTTCATACCTAGACTTCCGAAAATGTGTTTAATGCATGCAAATATACTATTTCGTCCAGAAAAGTGTGTTCTACGAAATAGAAAAGACTCTTACGTAGAAAAGTGGATAATTAGAGTAGTTTTACGTAGGAGAGTGTGATAACGCTTAGAAGATAACAATAGAAAATATGCACTTTTAAGCGAATATCAATACATTGATTAAAAAACTTGTATAATATGATATCATACCATGCACAATGTTGTATTAGTGGGCCTCGGCTCACGGTGCTACACCGATACCATTTTCAGATTTTGAAGAGCCGGGTACGTGAGATGATTTTGAGGCGAAAGACTCCGGTGCATTAGAGGAGATCGGCGAAGATTTGGGAGTCGATCCTACACTTTAGAAAGCTGTATTTAATTATTTTATAATATTATTTTATTTATTTCCACGGACATGTAGGCCTTTGATTGAGAGCATGTTGTCACCCTTTCTCTCCATATTATTTGAGCGATTAAATTATTTGATTATGAATTATTTTAATTATTTATTTTCTACATTTAGTTTTTTTTTTTACTTAGTGGGTTTCGAATGAACTTTAGTAGTCTAATTGACCTAATTGAACCACTAGGGGACATTCATGAATCACCTCTAGGTTCAGGTACGGGTCGATCCACGAATTTTCGAATCGTATCTAGGTATCTAGATTCGGAGCGTGACAGAGTGGTATCAGAGCAAAGGCTTCAGACACCTAGGGATTTGTGTGTAATGAGTCTATGTATAATTGAGTTGTATATGATAGAATGGTATTAGAGCACAATCAGTAGATTATCCTAATGACCCGTGCAATGGAGACCATTAGGGGATCTGGTTAATGTGTTCATTCTTGTTATGGAGACTATGACATTTTAGTATATATATTAGAGACACTTAGAAATACTATAATCTAGAGCAATCTGATTGTTTGTAATACTTATAAATAGTGATTGTGTACTATTGTTTATATGTATATTATTTTAATACTTGATTTTATATTATGCTTGACTATGTTGCAAACCTAACACTGTCAAACCTTATCAAGGAGATCATGACGGAATGGTATGTTGACAGAATTATATCCTCAAATGATCTTAATTAGACAGTCTGACTATTTTGATTAGTTGGCCAGTTGACTAGCATGACCAGTTTGACTGGAAGATAGATTGATAAGTTTTACTAGCTAATTTAGGTCGATTAGATTGATCAAATTTACTAGTTTAACTAAGGTTGATTATATTGACTAGTTTGATCAGTATAGTTAAGTTGACTAAATGTAGATGACTAACTTGATTGGATTAGACTAGATTGGTGTAGATTACTAGTTTGGCTAGGTTTACTATATTGATTAAGTTGGCCAATCTGACTGTGTGTAGCTATAAAGTTTGTCAACCAATATAATGAGACTTGGCTAAAATGATTAGTTGACTAATCAGATTTGTCAGACTAGGTTGAGAATTTTTTTGAGGGGTTCGAATTTCGAGGACAAAATTTTCTTTAAGGGGAGTAGATTGTAATACCCTAAACTTTTGTTATAGGGTATTTTGGTAAATTCACCTAGTAATGAATATCTAAACCTTTTTCAGACTTCTATTATCGTTTTTATGGTTTAATATCATTGTTGAGTATGTATGTTTAATTTGGTTTCATTCTGACAACTTTGAAAATTTTGCTATTTTTGAAACTCGCTCTTTAGGGCTAAATTCTTGCTAAGAATAATTGTAAGGAATATTTTCATATTCAATTTGGCAAAAATTATGTTTGACATAAAAACATTCTTATAACCGTTCCTACGAGCACTAGTATAGCGTGAAGATGTCGTGGTACGCATATTTCGCCAACTACGTGAAGACTAAAAGACAGAGACAAAGAATCAGACGTTTGACAACAAGAGTCATCTGAGTAACTACTGATTTGTCAGTTAACGAACGTATATCCTCGATTGGGAAGGTATGTGACTTAGTGGTCATAGGAGTTGATTAAAATAAACAAAATATAATGGTCAAACCTAGTCATTGGACAGACCCGAGTCAAAGTCAATTTATTGACTAGTTGGATAGTCCAATCGATTGGACATAGCCCAATCAATTGGAGACACCGTGTAATCGATTGGAGACTACGAGGTAGAAACTTATTTGAGTACAATCGATTGGAGACTCTGTGAAATCGATTGGAACCTTCGGGACAGAAATCTTTTTGAGTACAATCGATTGGAGACTCTATGTAATCGATTGGTGCCTTCGGGACAGAAAGTTATATATGTCAAATCGATCGAAGAACCCTGTGCAATCGATTGGTGCCTTCGGAACAGAAAACTTATTGAGCCCAATCGATTGGACACTTATCCCCAATCGATTGGACATGGCCCAATCGATTGGATCAAGTATACAATCGATTGGACTTTGAACAGAATCAATTTTATCAGATCCGAAATTCTAGGTTCCATCATCCCACGTTCCACACGACTCAGGACCTTGGAATTCTATAAATAGAACCCTTCTATGCCTTCTCTAACCACACACAAAGACACAGAGTGACTCAATCTTCAAGAGAGACAAGCAAAGGCTTTATATTTATTAGAGTGTCCATTTGAAGAGCAAGAAGTTTATTTTCATTCACATCTTGTGAGCTTGTTCTCTTCTCGATCAAAGCCAAGAGCTTGATCTTTACTCAGCCTAGGTTTTCCACTTCTATATTCAACCTAGTAAGCCTGAGAGTACCAGTGTGACTCAACACCTTTTGAGCAACTTGGGGTTCAGGGTGTACTGAATCATTCACCTTTCGCAAAGGCGGAAGTGTTGAGAATTAAGATCGGAGGAGCCGGTCGAAGGTAGGTTTGGGGTGTACCAACAAACTGAACAAGCGGATAAGGCTTCTTGGCTGGAAGGGCTCACGTTGATTCGTGACATTGATTCAGAGGACGTGGATGCATCGGCAGTGGGCCTTGGTTATGGTTGGAAGCTGTATTTGCAATGGTGCTGCGTAGGTAACCTTTGTTTCCTTTAACTTTTCAGTTAGTGATACTTTTCGTCTGGACGTGGTCTCATGGTTTTTTCTTGGCTAAGGTTTCCACGTAAAAATCTCTTGTCTTGTGTGATTGTTTGTTTATATTCCGCCATCTATCTTGATTAGATCAAATGACAAAAAGATAATATACTACGGAGGTATATTTGATTTGAGTCGGTTGTGATAATCCTTTATCAAACAATCAAGGCATGCGATTTTATCCCCATACCATAGACCAGTAAAACTGTATAGGTATTATTAATTTTAAATACCTAATCAACCCCCCATTCTAGGTATATTGAGTTAAAGAGAAAGGACCGGTGGAATTTCAATTGGTATCAGAGCAGATATTTCTATTTATGGTTTAATCACCTGAATTTAGATTCCTGAGAAACCAGTCCATTTTCATTAATTTGACAAAATGCAAAGAGAATGTGGAAATACATCCAGACCTCCATTGTTTGATGGAGAAGACTATGCCTATTGGAAGGCTAAGATGAGGGCTTTTCTAAAGTCCATTGATGAACGAGTCTGGATGTCTGTAGTGGATGGTTGGTCACCACCCACAATGGAAGTAGGAGATAAAATCATTCTTAAACCAAAAAATGACTAGACTAAAGATGACATAGATTGTTGTTGTCTTAATAGCAAAGGGTTAAATGCTATTTTTAATACTGTTGATAAGAATGAATTTAGAAGAATCTCTACGTGTTCCCTAGCTAAAGAAGCATGGGACATACTTAGAGTCACATATGAAAGAACGTCAGCCGTTAAGATTTTCAAGCTTCAAATGCTGACATCCAAGTTTGAATCTATGAGAAAGGAGGAGAATGATACATTCACTGAGTTTTATGCCAAACTTAGTGAAATTGTGAACTCTGCTCACAACTTGGGTGAGATCATTCCTGAATCAAAAGTTGTTCGAAAAATTTTGAGATCCTTACCTGATAGGTTTCAAGCTAAGGTCACTGCAATTGAAGAGAGCAAAGATGTTGATTCTCTTAAAGTCGATGAGCTGGTTGGGTCTCTACAAAATTATGAGGTGAATTTGAGACAACCAAAGAAATCAAAAGGAATTGCCCTTAAGGTTTCTGAAGCTCAAGATTCAGAGTCAGATGTTGACTCTGAAGTAGAAATGGCATTGTTCGTGAAAAAATTCAAAAAATTCTTTCGTTCGAAAAACGATAGGTTCAAGAATAATAAACAGTTTGATAAAACTGTAGAGAACATGCCAGACCTCATGAAAGAGGTAGCAGAAGTGACAGGAACCCTAGGGAAAGCTGTTCAAGTGATCCCCAATGTTTCAAATGTAAGGGTTTTGGTCACTTTGCAAATGTGTGCCCAAACAAAGAAGAATATAAGGGCAAGGCAAAAGCATTCAATGCCACATGGAATGAAAAATAAGAAGACCATTCTGATAATTCAGATAGCAATGAAAAGACTGATAAGTATACAAATTTTGTTGCTCGTTTCAATAGTCCCTATGGATCTCATGGAGAGTCCAAGAAAAGTGAGGATGAGAGTTCAGAAGACTCTTACAATGGGGACTCAGATGACTCGACAGTTGGTGTGAAAGAACTGTATGAGGAATCGATAAAATTCATCAAGGCTAACAAAGTTTTATCAAACAAAGTTAAATATCTTAACTCAGAAAATGCAGCCTTAGTAATTGACACTAAAAAATTAAAAGTGTTGATTACTGATTTAGAGCAAGAGAATGAGTCTTTGCTAAAGAGGGACAAGTCACTGGAATGTGAATTCCAAACTTGCATGACATGCAAGGAATCCTTAGAGAATGAGGTTCTCAAATCAAAAAGGGATGTGTCAGGATTCTCATCCAACTCTGCAAAGCTTGATGAGATTCTTCGTGTGGGAAAAGTTTATGGAGATAAACAGGGTTTAGGTTACAAAAACAATCAAGAAAAAGGGTCTTCATCCAAGACAATTTTTGTTAAAGCCCAAGCTATTCCCACACAGATAAATGACCCAATCAAAAAGGTAAAAAGCAGTCGTCAGTGCAAGTACTACAAAAACATGGGTCATGTGATTAGAGACTGTCACAAGTTGAGAAGAGGATATCAGAATTCTCTAGAAAAAATGATGAATACCACTTAGAATGTGAAAAGTCAGAGAATTCCTATGAAGACACACTATGAGATAAATTATTTGGATGTACTATCTAAGAAGATGAAAGATCTTCTGGAAAGGTCTAAAGAATTAATCAAAGAGATTGAGTCTCTTGAAAAATTCAAACAACCTCAGAGTTATGTAACTAAAAAGAGGAAAGGTCCTAAGAGAATTGATCCATCTGCCAAACTCACATATGTGTGGGTTAGAAAAGATTCTCTGAAGGAGAAATGTTCGTCAATGTCATATTTCTGAACAATGCGCTCTCTATCCCCTCTTGTTCTCATATTCTTATGTTTTGAGGGATTTTTGTTTCTTTTTTATTTTGCTTCATTTTTTTTTAAATTAATAATATTTCAGAAAAATCAAAAGATCAAGTGGTCAGAAGAATATTAAAATTATTATTCTATACAATTTTGATGAGCAGTAATTTCTTAGACATTCCAAGAAAAATGACTTAATTGTTAGTAAATTTTTTGCTAATCCAAGTATTATTACTTTTAATTGTTATGATTGGTCAATTTTTATTAGTATGCATTAGAAGACTATTGAAATAGTATATCTCACATTCACATGCACACTGAGTAATTTTGTGGGAATAGATTTGATAGAGGTGTGAAATTTTGTATTATTGGAATTAGGAATAAACCTCAAATTAGTAGTGTTCCTGCCTTCAGTTGATTTTAAAAATGCACTATAGTCGACTATTGGCTTCCCAATGAGAGTTATTATGTTAAGAAAAAAGCTACCTCCACAAAAGTTAAAGTGAATGTCATCTGTATGGCCCTGTTTGAAATTGAAATCTGATTCTCATTGTTAAAGGGCTACCTACGTAGAAAGTGAAAGCTACCTATATTCAAAGTGAATAAAAATGGTGTAAAAGACAGCTAATTTGCTAGAAATTTTTTTTATCCATCAGCAAATACCCATATACATGAGCGTATGTGAGAACCCTTAATAACTCTAATGAGGATTTTACGATCGGATACAGGATACCTCCAGATTTCGATACTTATGAGAAATTATTACTGAAATCTTATCCGATACCATTGATAGACTCAGATCACTTACACGTGATGATCTTACTGTTGATTTTTGAATCCATGATTACTAGTGATTTGTGACTTGCGCTAATGTCTAAAAGAATTAATATTTTTGATGAAGCAAAAGATTGCACTAACGTGTTAGTTAATTCTCTCCAATCAGAATAAGTGTTTATTGCTTATCAAGATTGTATTCATGAAGTGAATTCTATGTTTTTCTGACGATTTAGCTATTCTTGATGAGTTTAAAAATATTTTTTTTACTTGAAAAAATTTTTAGGGGTACTGGAAAATGAGTCTATTGGTTTAAAGCCTTTTAAATAAAAAATTTCTTCCCAGACTAGTCCAATCAATTGAAGGGTACAGCCCAATCAATTGGACATCCAATAGATTGGAGAGTACAGCCCAATCGATTGGAAAAGCTCCAATCGATTGGCCACTTAGTCCAATCGATTGGACAGTGCGACGTTCGATTTTATAAAACCCAAAATGGGTCATTTTCTACCCCAATCGATCCAATCGCCTCACAAATTTCTTCCAATCGATCGCAGGTACCAAATCTACTGTTCACATAAGGTTTTGTGGAGCGAATCTCTCGATTTCCTTGCTTTCCACTTCACCCTCTTCGTTGAGCTTTTGGGAATTTCTGAGCAAAAATGGAGTTTTTTTGGTATTTTCTTCCGTTCTTGGTGCTCATGGCGACTAATCCGCGTCGTAGAAGAGCTATTGTAGTATCTGAAGAAGAGAGTGCTGATGAAGAACTGCTGGTTCAAGAGACTCAATCTCCAGTCAAACGGGGTGGTCGACTCAGTGGGTCGCGACACTCTGAGAGGGGTGAATCATCTAGGGGACCTAGGAGAGCTCGGGGTCGTGCTCACCATAATTATATTCCTTCGGTGAGTGCTCTTATCTTCTCGTTCATTTCTGACTCCGCTAAAGATCGTTTTGAGCATTTTTCTGATCGAAAATTCATTACTGAGAGAGTAGTTGAATTTAGTACTATTTTGGGTACTATGGTCTATTCACAGTTCGTATCTCGCGAGTGAATTCCTATCACTCGCTTGACCATTCCATTTAATCATATCCTAATTAAACTTTTTTATGCCAACATGCGCGCCATTCGGTGTGATGACCCGAGTGAGCTATCCTTCTAGACTTTTGTCTCTGGGGCTTACCTGACTATTACACCTGATCTTATTTCTACCCTGTTGGACATACCTCGTCAGTCTACCTCATATGAGTACATTCCTAGGACTCGTGAGATGACGACTTCTAGGGTCACATTGACCGAGACTCTCACAGGGTAGCTATTTGACTGGAGTACCTTCATACCTCTCACATCTCTTCTCCCTGAGTATCGTTTGTTGCACCTCATCTGTGGGTACAACATTGATCCACCTGGCCATGGGGCACAGGTGAACGTTGATAGTCTTCAGCTTCTTTACCATCTAGGCACTGGATTTGTCATTGACCTTCCAAGGTTCATTTTTAGAGCCATGGTTAGAGCGGGTAGCCAGTTTGCTAACCATCCTTGTCTCCCATTCCCTCTATTGGTGAGCTCTATTTTACTTCATCTGGATGTGGCGATTCGAGCCAATGAGGAGGTGTGCTCTCCCATGGGGCTTATTGGGCCTTCGACTATCAGAAAGATCATGTCTCAAGTTCGGAGAGTAACAGATGTACCTACACTTTGATGATAATTTCGATGAGGACTTGGGGGATGATATCGAAGTAGGGGGTCAGCTGCAAGATACTGAGATGCATCCTCTAGAGACACAGCCATCTTTTGACTAGCCTCCTGAGATGCCTGCTCCTTACTTCTTTGAGTCTCTTCATCATCAGATGGTGGGATTCGACCAGCGTCTCATAGTGCATGAGGAGCGGACGGCACAGAGCTTTCGCCGCTTAAAGGAGGGTTAGGAGAGGATGTTAGGTTCCATGTACGATATGCAGTGTTACATGGAGTACCAGTTCACCATGATAGGATTTGGACAGCATCCACCAGCTCATGGCCCTGATCAGCATGATGGTGCTGGACCATCTACATAGACTCCTGGAAAGAGTTATCTTGAGAGTTATTGGATTTTTTTATTTTGGTTATTATTGTACATCGATAAACTCAGATTTTGTATGGTTATACTCTGCTTGTGTTATATTTTGTTACAGGGTATAAACCAGTATGCATTTGGTTATGGATGTATATATTGCACTTATTTCTCATGATAAATATTCATTACATGCTTATTATTTGTTTATATTTTTGTACCTTTGTCAATTTGTGACAAAAAGGGGGAGAGAAAATCATAGAGGTAAAAATAAGTTGATGCATGAGATAGGGGGAGAAAAAAAATTTCATTATTTTTCCAATTTCTCTACTTGTGATGGGCATAATTAACTCACTGCATTTTATATTGATTACCGATGATATTACGTGGTATTGTTGGTAGCATGTGCAGGGAACAGATCAAAAGCCATTACACTATATCTGTTCGATTATCTCCAAGAGAGTGTGAGTGAATCATGTAAGAGGGTGGGATTATATTTTTAATTTTTTACCTTCTTTATGATTAAATATTTTTTGTCACAGAATTGCCAAAGGGGGAGATTGTAAGCCATATTTTCATATTCAATTTGGCAAAAATTTTGTTTGACATAAAAACATTCATGTAACCATTCCTACGAGCACTAGTATAGCGTGAAGATGTCGTGGTACGCATACTTCACCAATTACGTGAAGACTAAAAGACACAGACAGCAAGAATCAGACGGTTTACGACAAAAGTCATCTGAGTAACTACTGATTTGTCAGTTAACGATCGTGTATGCTCGATTAAGAAGGTATGTGACTTAGTGGTCAGAGGAGTTGATTAAAATGAACAAAATATAATGGTCAAACTTAGTCATTGGACAGACCCAAGTCAAAGTCAATTTTATTGACTAGTGGGATAGTCCAATCGATTAGACATGTGTTTCCAATCGATTGGAGACACTATGTAATCGATTGGAGACTACGAGGCAGAAACTTATTTGAGTACAATCGATTGGAGACTCTGTGAAATCGATTGGAGCCTTCGGGACAGAAATCTTTTTGAGTACAATCGATTGGAGACTCTGTGTAATCGATTGGTGCCTTCGGGACAAAAAGTTATATATGTCAAATCGATTGGAGAACCCTGTGCAATCGATTGGTGCCTTCAGAACAGAAAACTTATTGAGCCCAATCGATTGGACACTTATCCCCAATTGATTGGACATGGCCCAATTGATTGGACCAAGTGTACAATTGATTAGACTTTGAACAGAATCGGTTTTATCAGATCCGAAATTCTAGGTTCTATCATCCCACGTTCCACACGACTCAGGGCCTTGGAATTCTATAAATAGAATCCTTCTATGCCTTCTCTAAACACACACAGAGACACAGAATGACTCAATCTTCAAGAGAGACAAGTAAAGGCTTTATTTTTATTAGAGTGTCCATTTGAAGAGTAAGAAGCTTATTTTCATTCACATCTTGTGAGCTTGTTCTCTTCTCGATCAAAGCCAAGAGCTTGATCTTTACTCAGCCTAGGTTTTCCACTTCTATATTCAACCTAGTAAGCCTGAGAGTACCAGTGTGACTCAACACCTTTTGAGCAACTTGGGGTTCAGGGTGTACTGAATCATTCACCTTTTGCAAAGGCGGAAGTGTTGAGAATTAAGATCGGAGGAGCCGGTCGAAGGTAGGTTTGTGGTGTACCAACAAGTGGATAAGGCTTCTTGGCTGGAAAGGCACTCGTGGATTCGTGGCGTTGATTCTGAGGACATGGACGCATCAGCAGTGGGCCTTGACTAAGGTTGGAAACTGTATTTGCAACGGTGCTGCGTAGATAACCTTTGTTTCGTTTAACTTTTCAGTTAGTGATACTTTTCATCTGAGCGTGGTCTCATGGTTTTTTCTTGGCTAAGGTTTCTACGTAAAAATCTCTTGTCTTATGTGATTGTTTGTTTATATTCCGCAATCTATCTTGATTAGATCAAACGACAAAAAGACAATATACCACGGAGGTATATTTGATTTGAATCGGTTGTGATAATCCTTTGTAAAACAATCAAGCCATACGATTTTATCCCCATACCATAGACCAGTAAAACTGTATAGGTATTATTAATTTTAAATACCTAATCAACCCCCCCTTCTATGTATATTGAGTTAAAGAGAACGGACCGGTAGAATTTCAATAATGAACCATAACTTGTAGGAGACTTTTTCTTTCCCCAGCTAACAGTCCAGAACTTTTATAAAAAAATTATTTTGTTGGCCCGAGACACAAAAAATATTCCTATTTTATCCTCACCAACTTATCTGTGAAATTTGGAACCTTTCTTGAGACATAAAAACCTTAGCGGGAGATTTCAAGAGATTTTGACAAAATAGTATTTTCATAATTTTTAAATTTTTCTACCATTCTTATATTTTTTAAAAATAATATGTAATTATATTTTATTTATTTAATAGGAGTATGGGACCCGTGAATCACTTTCAGGTCATTCCGATGTCATTTGATACTTTTTTGGTGCTTTGAACGTTTTTTTATGATTTTTATATATTTAGACTACTTTTTGTGATTTATGTGTGTGACATGTGTCGATACCTTATTATATTAAAATTTAAATTAAATAATGTAGTTTAATGAAATTAATTAATAATTATTTATGTTATAAGTGTTGGATGGGCCCGTATGGCCAATCTAGAAGCCCTTTGGGCTTAATAATATTCTTAAATGAAGCCTAGTTGATGTATATGGGCATTGGGCCAATTTTTAACCCATTGGTAATGTAAAATATAAGTTTTTGAGGGTTGAAAAAGTCGTCCCCTTAATAGTTACGAATTTCACTCAAATAGAAATCCTAATCCTTCCCTAAACTTATTTATGAAAATCCTAAAGCTTTAGAAGCTTTCATAAACCTAAACTCCATTTAAAAATAGAGAAAGCTCCATTAAACTTTCATCCGGGCACCTATCGCACTCGAGCAAGAAGGGAGAATTGACAGAGACTCTGAATGGAAGAACATACCCCGAGGAGAGGGCGATCCGACGACTTTCAAATTTAAAGAAACTTTTGATTTTCATTAAAACTCAAGAAACCTTAAGGTAAGTGTGTTTGATCCATTCTATACTTGTTTTTCGTCAAGATTTTATTTCTTTTTCATTAGATAATGGTTGATACTCATTATAAATTAATTTCAATAATATTTACTTTATTCTTATTGGGTTGATCTTTATTTTGCGCCACCATGATTTGTTTGGCCATGGTTTCTTTTACGCCGATAACAAATGACTATGTTCTTTATCATTTTCGTTGTATTTTTATGATTTAAATATTTTTATAATTATTTTTTCTAAATACCTCAATTAATCTATTTTTTAAAACCGTTTAGTTTGTATTTTGTAGATTTATATTTATTAAATTATAGTTTTTTTAATTTGTTAGACTTTACCAAAAAAATTAGAATTTTAAATTTTATATTGTCCACTTCACTTGGGATTTCGATCTATATTTTTAATATAAATATTTTTATAATTATTTTTCATAGATACCTCTGTCAATCTAGTTTCTAGAACATTTGAGTTTGTATTTTTCTGATCTGTATTGATTAAGTTATGATATTTCTAAGTTGTTGGACTTTACCAAAAAAAAAAAGAATTCCAGATTTTATACAGTCCACTTCACTTAAAATTTTGATTT
Organism: Euptelea pleiosperma; assembly: GCA_035048495.1. Lineage (NCBI taxonomy): Eukaryota > Viridiplantae > Streptophyta > Magnoliopsida > Ranunculales > Eupteleaceae > Euptelea > Euptelea pleiosperma. The sequence goes on along the minus strand of CM068548.1, from coordinate 31,137,711 downwards.
ATATTTTAACCTAAATATTTTTCTAATTATTTTTCATAGATATCCCTATCAATCTAGTTTTTAGAACATTTAAGTTTGTATTTTTCTGATTTATATTGATTAAGTTATGATTTTTCTAAGTTATTGGACTTTACCAAAAAAACTAAAATTTTAGATTCTACACGGTCTACTTCACTTGGGATTTCGATCTATTTTTGGACTAAATATTTTTCTAATTATTTTTTATAGATACCTCTATCAATCTAGTTTCTAGAACCTTTAGGTTTATATTTTTCTAATTTACATTGATTAAGTTATGATTTTTCAAATGTGCTGAATTTTTCTATAAACTCAGAATTCTAGATTCTGTCCGGCCCACTTCATTAAGAGTTTCGACCTATATTTTAAATCTAAATATTTTTTTATTTATTTTTTATAAATACCTCTATAAATCTAGTTTCTATAACCTTTAAGTTTGTATATTTTGGATTTGTATTGATTAAGTTATGATTTTTTAAATGTGCAAGACTTTTCTGTAAAATTTAGAATTCCAAATGCTATCCGGCCCACTTCATTAAGGGTTTCGACCTATATTTTGAATCTGAATATTTTTCTATTTATTTTTCATAAAAACCTCTGTGAATCTAGTTTTTAAATCCATTGAGTTTATATTTTTCTAATCTATATTTATTTAGTTATGATTTTTATAAGGTAGTATATTTTTTTGTAAAAACCTATTAATTGTTAGTGGTTCGGTAATGATTATTAACTATTAAGATTTTAACCTTGTTGTTTGACTAAAACCTAGATGTCATACTTGTATGCATGGGGATCCCACCCAAGTGTCTTGGATCCCTCATAGGGTTCGGCCAAGTGTCTTGGATCCCTCTTTAGGGTTCGACCTTGTGTCATGGATCCCTCATAGGGTTCAGCAATGGAGTGTTGGATTCTCTTGCGATTTTCACTTATATTATTAATCTATGTTGATCGTGATATTTTGTGATTGGTTACATGTTACTCATGTTTAACCCTAATTCGTTCCCATGTTATCACTTTTGATGACCATGTGTTCATTTTACATTCTTATTTAAATGTTAAATACATGTGTGCTCATGCCATGTAACCCTAGTACCATCTTGTTATCATACCATAATCATCACGTCATTTCATATAAGAGGTGCATAAGAAAACGAGATTGAAGTATATTATACACGTTTATATTGGTTTTATCAATTAATCAGGGTTCGGTACCCTAGGGTGAAAGGCCCCAGACGTTATTATATCCTGCAGATGGGTCAATGAGACCGCTCCCAGTGCGGGAAGGAGATAGAGACCCTATGTGGTTATAGGTACTAGTTGCATTTGCATCCGTACTCACTTACTTTCACCATCATATTCATGTCATCTTTATTATATGATTGAGATTCATATCTTGATTAAAAAACTTGTATAGTATGATATCATCCTATGCACACTATTATATTACTGGGCCTCGGCTAACGGTACTACACCGATACCATTTTCAGATTTTGAGGAACCGGGTACGTGAGATGATTTTAAGGCGAAAGACTCTGGTGCATTCGAGGAGATCGGCGAAGATTTGGGAGTCTATCCTACACTTTAGAAAGCTGTATTTAATTATTTTATAACATTATTATTTATTTTCACGGGTATGTAGGCCTTTGATTGAGAGCATGTTCTCACCCTTTCTCTGCATATTATTTGAGCGATTAAATTATTTGATTATGAATTATTTTAATTATTTGTTTTCTACATCTAGCCTTTTTTTTTATTTAGTGGGTTTCGAATGAACCTTAGTAGTCTAATTGATCTAATTGGATCACTAGGGGACATTCATAGACCACCTCTAGGTTCGGGTATGGGTCGATCAAAGGATTTTCGGATCGCATCTGGTTATCCGGATTCGGGGCGTGACAGGAGGAATATACCTGCCAATTACACTCCGACGCTCAAGTCAGTGACTGGACGTAGCATCAAATCGGTCAATTTCAAGGATAGAAATGTTCTCCAGAGTCAATTTCCCTTAAAGAAGATTATATCCTCAGATCTTCTTCCAGCAAAACTAGAGGAAGGAAAGAAAAAGCTTTTGTTTTGTATAGTTTCTCTCAAGTTTCTGGTAGCCAACCCCCATTTCAAAGGTTTCAATCTCCTTTTATAACCTTTTCTTTCTCCCCCTTACCCTTATTTGAATCTCTTCCATGTGCTTTTATTTGTTTTGTTAGAAATGAGCACGTGGGTCCAGATATTCTGTTAGAAATAGGCATGCGTGTTTGTCTGCTCTTTTGGGATTCAGGCCATGTGTCTCTTGTCTATTGGTTTTATTCTTTTGGATCGATCGTTTGATGTAAATTGATTGGCTATTCACCAACTGTCACTAATCCAAATTTGTGAAAACAATTTGTTTTGTTTAGAAATTAAGCGAGTCAGATAGGTTATTTTATAATATAGATGGGACGCGTTAAATCAACCAGATCGGACTGTCTAAATGATAGGTAGATAAGATCGTATTGAGTAAGTGCTTCATTTTATATCGGATCATCTGACTGATCGAACTATCTGACTTCTAGGTGGATGGGATCATGTTTGAATAAGAACTCTATCTGACTGATCCATTCGATTGGAGGGCGGATGAGATTATGTTGAGTTACATGACCTTACTTGATCGGACTATTAACAGTGTTATCTTAGGTAGATATGACATGTCCCATCAGTTAGGGGGTTAGGTGAAGTCACTCCACGGGAAGGTGCCAACCAACTCAGTGGTTGGCCCTCCTCTCATAGCCAACTCTTTGCTTCTCTTTGGGTTCACCATGGTCCTTGATCCATGATCCTTCAGCCGAGATATCAGTTCCTAAGCTTGTGGCCAAGGTACAATATTTTGTTCGGACATGATCCTTGGGCAGTGTTACTTTAACATAGGCCGAGGACTTGCACAATTTGACATCATCCTCAGACCTTTACTGAGAACTCTTAACTTGGTCACACGATGTGTGAAAACTATCCAACTCGGTCACTGGGTCTGACACTCCTTTTGTCATTAAACGGCATGCTCTACACATGTGCTTCTCGGCACGTGCCCAACATGTTTCACCCATCTACGTATCATCAAGAGGAGATGATGTATTAAAATTTCTCTCATGCACTTGTGAGCCAATCTTTTCTCACACATATATATCTTTATAAAATACTAGGGCAGCCACGTGCGTTGCACGTGCACCTTACACATGGTAGCACCTTACATGCGTAGCATTCTTAGAGATCACTGACCGTATGTATGTTTGGCCCATCCCTAGGTGGACCTACATGCAAAAAATCAGCCTGATTAGTGATTTCTAAGCATTCGATTAGAGTTGTTTTCATGGGTTGACTTTTCAACCATAGATTTTGAGCGTTATTGGGGGTACTCAGATCCAAAGGTTAGACAGCATTATTCACGCTGATTTTTGGCATGTGAGTCCACCTAGAGATGGGCCAAACATCCATGTACCTTGTACGTGGTACTTTTTTTTCTAATTGAGGTGCACTGAGTTTTGCTTTTTTCAAAGAGTAAAACTTCTCTCACAGCGTTCTAACAGATGCTTCTGTGACAATGAACGTGGGACACTCTTAGGGAACGCTGACTAAGGATGTTTGTCCAGTCCCTCAGTGGACCTCTAAACCAAAAATCAGCCTGATTAGTGATTTCTATGCGATTCGATTGAAGTTATTTTCATGGATTGATTTTAACGGTAAGAATATATTCGAGCATTATTGATCGTTATTTGGGTGCAATGATCCAAATGTTGTAAATCACTAATCAGTCCATCTGATTTTTGGTTTAGAGAGGTCCACTGAGGTACTGTCTAAACATCCATACGGTCAGCGTCCACTAAGAGTATGCCACGTGGCCTATGATTTTCATTGTCACAGAAGCATTGTTAGAACACTGTGTTAGAAGTTTTACTCTTTTTTAAAGTAGTGTTGTAATTTTGTTTCGAGTAAGACTTGCCTGACCACTCATGGTCAGCTACCTGACCACCCACAATATAAACCAGTTGGCAATTTATTAGAGGACACTGATCGTATAGATGTTTGGCCAATCCCTAGGTGGACCTACAAACCCAAAATCAACATGATCCGTGATTTATAATCGTTAGTTGAAGTCATTTTCGTTGGTTGATTTTAACAGTAGGCATTTGAGCATTATTTACCATTACTTCCGTACAAAGATCCAAGGGATTGAACTCAGTAATCATGCTGATTTTTGATTTGTAGGTCAACTTTAAGATTGGTCAAACATCTATACGGCGGGTGTCCTCTAATAAATTGCCACGTGGCTTAAATTGTGGGTGGTCAGGCAAGTCTTACTCTTTTGTTGCTGTAGATGCATTTACTAGGTATGTTGGAAACCAAAAGACAAAAGAACCCGGTGAATATTTTGAGGTATTGTAAATAATCCAACGGTTAATTGCATGCCCAACCATGTTGTTGCTTTATAACGAGGGAAAAGGGTAGAGTTAAAACCGCCCACCCCAAAACAAGGTCTTGTAATCCACCCCTTAGTGGACGTACACGCTAAAAATCAGCCTCATGTGTAATTTCTAGCCGTTGGATTTGATCATTTTCTATTATGGGCTGAAATCCACTTATGGTCCTGCTTATGAAGCCCACGAAGAAAACATCCCCCAGTTCATCAGCTAGAAAAATCACCAATCGTGCTGATTTTTGGTGTTTTGAGTCCACCAATTGCGCCGGAACATTCATGGGTCAGTGGGCTTGCCACATGGCATTTTTGTTGTGGATGGGGTTCAAACCTTCTAGGAGTAAACATTTTTCTCCAAAAAATTTCAAAATTGCTGGATGCGTTGATGTTTCCCCTCTTAAAATGCCACATTGCACTCTTTCATTGTCATTGACCACAAAAAAATGTTTAGCCCACCGCCATTGGTAAATCTACAGACGAAAAATCAACCTGATTGGTGATTTCTAGCCATTGGATTTGACTATTTTCCATGGAATGATTATAGCCATAGAGCTTTTTTTGGTGGTACACAAATATTCCAACGGCTAGAAGTCTACAATCTGGCTGATTTGGTATGTAGATCCGCCAAGGGGTGGACAAAACACCCACGGATCAATGGGGTCCTGATATTGTGCCACATGACAAAACACCCACTAAAGTATGTCGTTTTTGGCCCACCCCTGGTAGAGAGCTTCACGTAAAAATCAGCTTGATTGGTGATTTCTAGCCATTGGAATCAAGCACTTTTGGGGTACTCAGATCAATGACTAGAAATCACCAATCAAGCTAATTTAGGCTGTGTTAATTAGTCCGCCAAGGAGGTGGACCCAGAAGAGTACCATTTGGTGAGCCGCGCGCGTGACCCACAGCCAATGGAAGGCAAGACTAATCAACTTTTGGAGTCCCATTTGGGAAGACGAAAGAGAGATTCAAAGGCACGATGGACCGGCGTTGAAAATTCAAAACGGTCATTTACGTTGCGGGACGGAAAGACAGTAAGGTCTCCTCTACCCCGTCAAAGCCGTGGCGAAGACGCACCGAGTGCCATCGCTCACCGTGGCATCTATAAGTAGGCAGGGCTTGGCCTTCCACTTCCTCATCCCAGCACAAAGATATTCTCTCAATCGCAGAGAGAGAGAGAGAGAGAGAGAGAGAGAGAGAGAGAGAGAGAGAGAGAGATGGGTCGTTGCATTGGCTTAGTCGGGTTCGTGCTTGTTTTAATGGCTGTGCTTCAGGGTGCAACCGCACAGACAACACATATCGTCTTAGACAGCTTGGGATGGATAATCCCACCCGGCGGTGCTGTCGCCTACAGCACCTGGGCTTCCACCAAGACCTTCGTTGTTGGCGATACTCTTGGTAAGAGACTTAATTTGGGTGTGTGTAGTTTTATTTTGCAAATGGCCATACGTCTTGCTTTAATTTGGTGTTTTTACTGTTTTGCAGTCTTCAACTTCACATCCGGACAACACGACGTAGTGGAAGTGACAAAGGCAGCTTACGATGCCTGCAACACGACGAACCCTATCGGTTCGATTCAAAATAGCGGACCGGCAAACATCACTTTGAACTCAGAAGGCGAGCACTACTACATTTGCACCTTTGGCCAGCACTGTGCGGGAGGCCAAAAGTTAGCCATTACCGTGACTGCCTCTTCCGGAACTGCCACTCCTCCTTCCAGTATTAGTACCCCACCTCCATCACCACCCATGACTCCTGGCGGCCCAACTTCTGATTCTCCTCCCCCATCACAAATCACCACACCTGCTGATTGCACCCCAACCCCATCGTCAGCCCCCACACCGGGGGGACCAATCCCTCACGTGAACGCGCCTTCCCAATCACCAACCACCACTCCCAGCTCAGCCTCATCTCTTCTAACTCCCACCAGATTATCTGCCGCCGCCTTCTCTCTTGCCATTGGTTTTTTACTTTAGAAACAGGAAGAGATTTTATGTTTCTCCTTTCTATGTATTTTGATATTCCCTCTTGAGAATGAGTTCCCTCTTTGCAGGGTCTATAGATTCATAATTTTTTTATTGGAATAAAATTGTTTTATTTCAGATGTGTCATTTGGATCGATTCATTATCATAGATGAATATACTTAATTCTTTTTTCCTTTTATTGCCTATGTTTCAATCGTACATTCGTACGTCCTGGTTTATTATAAACTCCCTAGTTAAGTAGGAAAATTAGAAGTGCCTCCCTCCCTGTACTCAAATTTGAATTTAGACTTGCCTTCCATTTACCCCCAACCTTTCCGAGTTCGAATGGGTGAGGGAAGCCCAACTCATTCAACTAGACCCAATTATTGACTTTGAAAGTAAAAATTTGTTTAAAAAAAAAAAAAAATCAATTACTTCATAACTCTTTTTCAGTATAACAACTCTCTTAGTGTGAAACGATCCTCAATAGCATCCATCGATGTGGACCACATGCCCTTCTTGGGATCAGATAAAATTTTTTAGCATTCAAAAAGAAGAAAAAAAAAACGGAAAATTTCTTAAAAGAAAATGAATTTTAATATATTTTCAACCGTTAAAACCATTAAACGGCGGTTAAAACTGATTGAAATGGCCAGGAGCAAAAATAAAAAATTGGAAACCAGAATTTAACGGATTTTAACAATTTTAACGGAAACAACGAAAAGAATGGCGCTGAAATTCAAATTTTGAAAATTTCAACAAAAAAAAAAAAGGAATTTAACGGCCTTTTTTCACAAAATTTTCCAGAATTCAACGGCTGTTAAAACGTTTAAACGGCCATTGAAACGAGAAAAAATGGCCGTTAAATTCAAAGCATCAAAACGTGTTTAAACGGTTTTAACCAAAATGGGCTTGGGGCGTTAAGCCTTTAAAACTATTTAAACGACTATTTTTAAAACCATGGTTAGGATCATCTTGTCATTGTTTTATTTGAGATTGTGATCCACCCAAGAGGCGGCCTGTCACTTGGGTGGCATGGATCAGAGACACAAGGCATGGTTAGACATGATTTAGCCATTTATACATGACTGTCACCAAATGTTATGCCTTTCAAAATTAATTCCATACAATTACGCTTTTCGTGGAAGTCTGTTGTATATGGCTCAATCTTGAAGTGTCGATCACTTGCTGTCCAATTGCTAGTAGTGTCTTTGATCCAAACTGACTGTGATGGGTCACCTCACAAAATGGTTCATATCCCAAAAAATATGGTGATCAGATGATTCTATCCATCCATTTCAATTGCTTGATTTCCAATGGTCATTAAGAATATAAGAAAACAAGTACACACAAATGTCTTCGTAGTGGCTCTTCTCATACCATGCTCTTATGTATTAGTACACCTCATGATATAAATAAATTCCATATTCAATCTCCATAAAATTGGCCAAACTGGTGCCATAACAGCGAAGAGATAAAGTTAAAATCACCATGAATGTTGCTGTCATCTTCTTCCTAGCAAACAACCTCCCATGGAGTGCACGCCGTGCATTTATAGCAGATTGTGCATTTTCAAAGCACATATATACATACCCAGTACTATTCCTGTTATCTAACCTGAAACATGAGCAGAGCATATCAAGTTGAAACATATATAAAATACAAAAAAAAAAAAAAGCACACTACCTTGGATCAATTAAGACACAGCAATGGTGAGAATTCATGGGCATTATTAAACAAAATCGAATTAGACATTCTTTATTCCATGGATCAATTAAGACAATTGTGAAGTATTCTACATATCAACTGTCTTAATGAGACCATTTAATCTTTGAAAAAAAAAATAGAAGGTTAATGGTTCTTTTATGTGAGTCACCATGGTTGGTAAACCATATATAAATTCAAATTGTTCTTCAGCGTCCATTGCTCAAACACGCACATAAACACCCCCTTTGTACTTCATTCTCTGCTTCAGTATCCATGTGGCACAACAAAAATAAATCATGCGCGCATTCACAGCTCGCCAACCTGTAAAAGGTGAAGAAACTGATTTATAAATACCCCACAAAATGTAACAGGCTGCATTCTCTTTTCACAATTTAACGATCAGACATGAACTGAAAATGAACGTTTATAGTGTTTTAATTTTTCACTAAACTTTGAATCAACTTCTGAAAATGAACATTCCTAGTGTTCAATGGTTCTCTTCTTTAGTAAAAATGAAAGATAGTAAAGTCTCAAATCGATTTTGATTGATGGCCAAACTTAGTGTTCCCATCTCCATTAACATTCATGATAATTGGTTTATGTTCAGAAAAATAACGGAAAATGCAAAGTAACAATAGAAAGTTGATTGTGATGCACAAAAGCATCGAAAGAGATTATGGGATGCCATCTCTATGAGATACACATATTCATACCTTTTAAAACGTCAATATATTATCAAAAATCGAGTTCACGTACATAAGAACACTACATCATGGAGTCGGCACTTTCCTACAAAATTTAAAAATTGATTAAAAGGTAATCTCAATTCACTTCAAATTAAAAGATTATGTACGCATCTTTATTCATCACATTGTTACCTGTCCTAAATGTGGAAAAACTCTACTAGTGTGCATTGAGATCGCTTGGCCTTGATGCCTATCTAATGCCTACATATGTATTTCAATAGATCAACACGGTTTAAATCTATATTAATACAACAAAAATTTATGCATATAATATAATACAAAAGTTATTCATCATCACTACTCATACCAAAGATGTTTGATTGTGGGCTTAGAGGATTCCTGTTGAATTAAGAAAATGTCAAAACATTTGATAGATTTTACCAAGAAAGAAATATAAAAAGTGTATTCGAAAGTTCACCTGGCTAGCTATCTGCGACATATTTAATGTAGGAAAGCCTTCATGGCTAATTGATGCATCGGGTTTTTGACTTCCTCCATAATGTTTGGGTGGTTTTTTGGGCCAATGCACTCTTATACCCTTCTATTTTGTTCTCCTTTTCTTTTCTTTACTGATGGATCTCGTATGGTTATATGATCATCTAAGCGGTGCGGGCTACTCCTATCTTCAACAACTTCTTGGGGGTCCTCATGCAATGCTTTCCTTTGGTATGCATCCAAACTTTCTAAGCAAGCATCTAGATGGTGTTTAACCACATGGCTAGATCCTTCATCAATAGCCCCCTTTACTGCAATGCTAAGAGCTCTGTGCACCAAGTCGCTATATCGTAAGCTTAAAGACTTATTACAGTCAGCTTGTATGGCAATTCTAGTGTCATCAAATATAATACCAGCCTTAGCTTCTTTGGTCCACCTCTTTAAAATATATTGTGTTGAAATTTTATAAATGCGATGTGAAAGTAGTACTCTTAATGCATGCACACACAAAATGCCTGAAAACTCAAAGGACTTGCAACTACACTCAACTGTATTTTCTTTAGAGTTAAACCTCACATGTCGATCTTTATCATGCTAAACAGTGAAAACCATCTCTACCTTATGAATGTAAATCGAATCACTTTCATCTTCAATATGATCTACATAACATGAAAACTTTTTTAACCTACTTTAGAATGTTTTGAATATATCCCTGGTATATACCTAAGCTGCTTGCTTTTCAAAAGGTAAAGGTGATGCCAAGATAGGTTCGGTCTGTCTAGAGAGGTAGTCTGCTTGATGCTCCTTTTCACATCAATTCAATACTGCTTTTTCATATTGCATGATGAAATCATTGATACACATGGTGCTATTCACAAAACCCTTTACAAAACTATTCACACTTTCACTTCTTTGAGTAGTCGTCATTGCTGCACAAAAGTGCGCTCATCCATAAATGGGAGCCCACTTTTGTCGTAATCTATACAAATTTTTTAGCCATTCATTATCAGACAAGTCAAATTTATCAACTATGGAATTCCAACCTGATTGAAATTCTTCTTCTGTCTCAGCATTGTAAATACACTTTTGAAAATCATTCTTAAATTGCTTGTTACCTGCGTAGACATGAGAAAGATGCTTGGCTGCATTTTGATAGATGTGCCATAAAGAAAGACGATGATGTGTATATGGCATTGGAAATCGCTTGGACTTCATCTGTAAAAATTATCTTAGGATGTTTTTTTGACATGCGTTTAAGAATGACTGAAAAACCCAAGCAAAGGATTCAGTTGACTCATCTACAATTAGAGCGCATCCAAATAGAACAGACATTCCATGATGATTGACCCCCATAATCGGTGAACATGGCATACCATATTTGTTGGTTTTAAATGTTGTATTGAAACATAAAACATCACCAAAAAAGCCATAGTCTATTTTTGACTTGGCATCAACCCAAAATAAGTTGCACATTTGATTGTTTTGGTCAACTTGTATTTGTAAGGAATATTTTCATATTCAATTTCGCAAAGATTCTGTTTGACATAAAAATATTCTTGTAACCGTTCCTATGAGCACTAGTGTAGTGTGGAGATGTCGTAATACATATACTTCGCCAACCACGGGAAGAATAAAAGATAGAGACAGCAAGAATCAGACGGTTGACGACATGAGTCATCTGAGTAATTGCCAATTTGTCAGTTAACGATCGTGTACGCTCGATTAGGAAGGTAAGTGACTTAGTGACCACAGCAGTTGGTTAAAATGAATAAAAATATAATGGTCAAACTTAGTCATTGGATTGACCGGAGTCTAAGTCAATAAAATTGACTAATGGGATAGTCCAATCGATTGGACACTTATTCCCAATCGATTGAACACAGCCCAATCGATTGGAGACTCTGTGTAATCGATTAGAAACTACGAGGTAGAAACTTATTTCAGCCCAATCGATTGGAGACTCTGAGAAATCGATTGAAGTCTTCGGGACAAAAATTTATCTGAGTCAAATCGATTGTAGACTCTGTGAAATCGATTGGAGCCTTCGGGACAGAAACTTTTCTGAGTCAAATCGATTGGAGAACCCTGTGTAATCGATTGGTGTCTTCGGAACAAAAATCTTATTGAGCCCAATCTATTGGACATGGCCGAATCAATTGGACCCAGTGTACAATTGATTGGACCATGCACAGAATTGGTCTTTCTCAGATCCAAAATTCATGGTTCCATCATCTCACGTTCTGCACGACTCAGGGTCTTGGAATTCTATAAATACAACCCTTCTATGCCTTCTCTAAATATACACCGACACACAAAGTGACTCAATCTTCAAGAGAGATGAGTAAATGTTTTATTTATTAGAGTGTCCATTCGAAGAGCAAGAAGCTTATTTTCCATTCACATCTTGTGAGCTTGTTCTCTTCTTGATCAAAGCCAAGTGCTTGATCTTTTCCTCAGCTTAGGTCTTCTACTTCTATATTTGACCTAGTAGCCTGAGTGTACTAGTGTAACTCAACACCATTTGAGCAACCTAAGGTTCAGGGTGTACTAAATCCTTCACCTTCTATAAAGGCGGGAGTGTTGAGAATTAAGATCGGAGGAGCCGATCGAAGGTAGGTTTGGGATGTACCAAACTGAACAAGCGGACAAGGCTTCTTGGCTGGCAGGGCGCGCGTAGATTCATAGCATTGATTCAGAGGATATGGACGCATCGGCAGTAGGCCTTGGATAAGGTTGGAAGCTGTATTTGCAACAGTGCTGCGTAGGTAACCTTTGTTTTGTTTAACTTTTCAGTTAGTGATACTTTCTATCTGAACGTGGTCCCGTGGTTTTTTCCTTGGCTAAGGTTTTCACGTAAAAATCTCTTGTCTTGTGTGATTGTTTATTTGTATTCCGCAATCTATTCTGATTAGATCAAACGATGAAAATAAAATATACCACGGAGGTATATTCAATTTGAGTCGGTTGTGATAATCTTTTATCAAACAACTAAGGCATGCGATTTTATTTCCTTACCATAGACCAGTAAAACTGTGTAGGTATAAATAATTTTAAATACCTAATCAACCCCCCCTTCTAGGTATCTTGAGTTATAGAGAACAGACCAGTGAAATTTCAATTGGTATCAGAGTGGGTTATTCTATAAAAGGTTTAATCATCTGAATTTAAATTCCTTCAAAACCAGTTTATTTTTTTCATTTATAAAGATGCCTAAAGAAGGGTTCACTGTCAATAGCCGTACTGACTCAGACAGTGAAGATCAAGGCGATCTTTATACTGCTTATCAAGAGCTATATAGAGAAAGCTTTAGACTGACCAAAGCAAATAAGAAATTGACTAATAGAGTTGAATTCCTTAACTCTGAAAATTTTGCTTGTAAACTAGACAATAATGAATTATCTATACTAGTTGGTCAGCTTAGAGAAGAGAAGAAATCTCTTCAAGAGATAAACAAGTTCTTGAAATGCGAGTACAGATGCTAGAATATATTTTGAAAGTGAGCATGAAAAATATGAAACTATTTCTAGACAACTTGAAGAAGAGAATGCTAGCCTGCAAGACACAGTTAAATTTCTTGAATCTGATTATCATGATTGTTTGGAGAAGTGGAAGTCACCTGAACTTGAACTAGTTCAACTGAAAAAGAACTCGCCCTATATTTCTCAAAGCACTGAGAAATTAAATGAGATTCTAAGTGTGGGACAAAGATGTGGAGACAAGCAAGGACTTGGATATGTTGATAATGCTGATACCCCATCGTCTTCAGGAACTAAATTTGTAAAAGCCAAAGTTCCATTCACTCCACATGTTGATCAACCTAGACCCAGACCAGCTATACATGTGCATGTTTATAATTACTGTAGGGGTAGAGGTCACCTGAGCAAGAATTATTTTCAAAAGAGGAGAGATACCATGGTTCCTCCCAAGAAAAAATCATATGGGAACCAAGGAGATCTACTCCCTAAAATGAAAGTCTTGCATCAAAAGTCAGATGCCTTGAGTAGAGAGATTGCTAACCTTATGAAACTCAAAGGCACCCGGACTCAAAGGGATTAGAATAAGAGGACGAATAAAAAGAGAAATGTCGATCCTCCTTCACCACCTAAACAAATGGCAAAGAAAAAGAACCCACCTACAAGGTATAGCACCATATGGGTGAGAAAAGAAGGACCGATAAATTTAGATTCTATTTGGAGTAAATTCCTTATAAAGTCTAGTGCACTTGTCCCATTGATTGAATAAATGTGGCTCTTTACACTCTTCTCTATTTTATGATTGTATATCTTTTATGAGTTGGGTGTGTAGTTTTGTTTCAGGATTTTGTTTTCTTCATAGTTTTCTATTTTTTTTAGATCTTTGATTATTTGCATTGTTTTGAGTTCATATATTCAAAAATAAAATAGAAAATTTGAAAATCAAAAATTATTGTCTTGTTGAAGGATTGTTTTTGAGTTGTGCATTGCATAATTGTTCTTAATATGATGGGCATTGACTCTAGAAAATTCTAGAACCAGGACTTGGCACAAGGTAAATTGAGACTAGATCATTATAGAAAATTCTAAAAAATTTAGAAGATTAGTCTATTTTACTAATTCTCAATTAGTGGACGTTCATAAGTTTTAACTTGTTATTTACATGCACACTGACTGACATTGGTTGGGACTAGATTTGAGTGCGGTAATAAATCTAGTACTCTATGGGAATCAAAAATAAACTTTTACTTTTCATGACTTCAAATTAGTTGTGTTCCTGCCCTCAGTTGATTTTGAAACTGTAAAATAATCGAGTGTTGGCCTCCCTGTGTGATAGTTCTTCGTGGAAAGAGCTACCTCAAAAATCTGATTACTTAATGCTGCAGAAGATACCATACCGACGGAGTGTGAAAGCTACCAAATCGATCAGGTGTCAAAAGATGAGAACTTGAAAATTGAAATTCTAGTAAAATAAGTGAGTAAAAAATAGCCATGTTTGCTACAAAAGTAATGTGAAATCACATTGGCAAATACATTTAAAAATAGAGAGTTAACTGAGAACCTATTAGCTCTAATGAGGATTTCATGATTGGATACAGGATACCTCCAGATTTTGAGTAAAGTATTTAGATTTTTACTAACATTTGTCTTGAACCCTAAGAAGTGGAAAGTTGGATCACAATACACCCAAGTGAAAGAAATTGAAAATTCAACTAAAGTGTACTAGTTTGATTGACTGGCTCTGATAAATGGCCTAGATTGACTACATTTGAACTATTCAAGATTAAACTAAGTAGTTAAGTCTAAAATCCTAGGTTTAATATTGTTAGTGTCAATCACATTGAAACTCATTATGCTTTGTATTTAACTTGACTTTTCATGAATTTTAACATACTTCAGATTTGACATTTTCCGGATTGATCTGATTTGAGTTATGTGAGTTGTAAATCTTTTCAAAGATGATTTAAAATTTTAAAATTCATTTAAAAAAGATTTATGATTTGGTAAATGATTTCACCGAAATTTAAACCATTGATGTATTTAGACTATGCGTCATGCCTATCCTTTAGCCTTTATACTTGTAATCATGTTGTACTAACGCACTTGTTCTTCATGATGACATTCATTGCATGTTTATTAATTGCTTATATTTCTGTACCTTTGTCAATCTGTGATAAAAGGGGGAGAGAAAATCATAGCGATAAAAAAAGCTAATGCATAAGATAAGGGGAGAAAAATTTAGGGGGAGAATAATTTTATATTATTTTTTTAATTTCTCTACTTGTGATATGCATAAATTAACTCACTACACTTTAATGATTTATTGATTGCAGATGATATTACATGGTATATATTGTTGGTAGAATATGTAGGAAACAGATCAAAAGCCATTACATTATATCTGTTCGATTATCTCCAAGAGAGTGTGAGATAGTGAGTAAATCATGTAAGAGGGTGTGATTGTATTTGTTTCTTTCTATATGATTAAATATTTTTTGTCACGGAATTGCCAAAGGGGGAGATTGTAAGAAATATTTTCATATTCAATTTGGCAAAGATTCCGTTTGACATAAAAACATTCTTGTGACCGTTCCTACGAGCACTAGTGTAGTGTGGAGATGTCGTGGTACACATACTTCGTCAACTACGTGAAGACTAAAAGATAGAGACAGTAAGAATCAGATTGTTGACGACAAGAGTCATCTGAGTAACTGTCAATTTGTCAGTTAATGATCGTGTACGCTTGATTAGGAAGGTAAGTGACTTAGTGGCCACTTATCGACTTATTCTTCTTTGGAATAACCACTATATTTGACAACCACGCTAGATTGTTGACTTCTCAGATGAAACCTGCTGCCAACAACTTGTCAACATCCTTCTGAACTGTCAGCAACTTGTCGATCTCATTTACTCTCCGGTCAATAAAGGAGAGTGTTGCCTCCTGATATTCACTCAAAAGTGCTTATTTTAAGCAATTATCCTTTTAGCGTTATTGCATTCTCCTACGTAAAATACTCTATTTACCTACTTTTCTACGTAAGAGTCTCTTCTGTTGCGTAGAACACACTTTTCTGGACGAAATGGTATATTTGCATGCATTAAACACATTTTCGGAAGTCTAGATATTAAGCCGTTCTGATAAAGTCTCATTACGCGCTTCTTCTGTCGCAGGAAACCCCGATGGGATGATTCTCGAGACTTGCGGGCCTAGATCGATCATGAAAGCCCATTATCAAAGCTTAAAGAGCCAACAGGCTATGACTAGAAGATATGGGCCAAATACGGGTTGAAAAAGAGGATCGAAGAGCTGGCCCAAGGAACCACGAGAGCGGGAGAGCTGATAACCAAGAGAAGGACCAAAGCATTTAAAGCCACATCAAATGATGGCCTGCTCTACTGGCAAAGCTCAAGTGAAGAACAATGGAAAACCAGGGTTCATGACCCTCTGCCAATACTTTTTCTGATATTTTCTCTCTCATCTCTCCTTATTTTCTCTCTCTTCATTTCTCGGTCCTCGAATCTATTGACTTAACCCCAGAACTCCTGCTCATTGGCTCTGTCTCATATCCCTTAGCTTTCTGACCGTTGGATCTTCCATCGGGCCGTTGAATCTCTATAGATCGCCATGTGATCTATCAATTCTATGCATCCGACCATCCGATCATGCTACTGATCAGTCGATCATCCATCCTATCAACCACCCTATCTCCAGTGTAAAATATCAGTCCCTAAGGCAGGTTTGATTGTAGAGTAATGCCTCAGATTATTGATCGTGGCTGAGAGCGTAGAGCTCGATTTCCGAAGAAAGGAAAATACATCTTTCCTTGATGGGTATTTCAAGGGGAAAAATGCATTTTTCTCCCCTGGCAACCAAACGCACCCTAACCCACATCCATCGAGCCCAGTGGCCCACTATCCTTCTCACCTACCTTCTGGCCCATGGCCGATGCACTCTGGGCCCACGATTTTGAGCATTCCCATTGGCCAACCACTGGCCGACTCGTGGCGTCATCTCTCGGCCAACCACTGGCCAACACGTGGCATCAGCTTTTGGCCTGGTGGTCATGGCCAAATAGCCCACGAGCCCAAGCCCGTAACCCACTTATCACTTTTCAAAAATAAAAATTAAAATAATAATAAAAAAATAAAAAAAATGAATTTTTTTTAGAAACCGTGAGTTTCTAAGTGTAGAAACCCACGGTTTCTACTTAAGGAGAGGGTTGAAAAACCCTCGGGCTCTCTCTTCTTCCCCCCCCGCCGCTCGGACACCTCTTCTTCCTCTTCCCTTTCCCCTTCGTCTTCTCCTCCGGCGCGCCATCGCCGGTGAGGAGTGGAGCTCATTCTTCTTCTTCTCCTTCTTCTTCTCCTTCTTCTTCTTCTTCTTCTTCTTCTTCTTCTTCTTCTCCTCTTCCTCCCCCTCTTCTTCTTCTTCGTTTTCTTGTTTTTGTTGCTGGAGTTGCAGGTCTGCAACTCCGGCCGGCGAACCGAGCGCCACCACCGTCCTCACCACAGCTAGCTGGTGAGGGTCCTCCCCTTCTTCTTCTTCCTTCTCTTCTTTCCTCCTCCTCTCTTCCCTTTCTTCTTCTTCTTCTTCTCCTTTTTTTTTCTGCTGCGTCTTCTTAGCTCGCCGGAGTTGCAGACAGCAACTCCGGTCGTCGTCTCCACCGCCAGCACGTCTTCCTCCCCCTCTCCTCCTATCCGTCTTCTTCCTCTTAGTTTTCTTCTCCTTCCTCGTCGTTTTCTTCTTCTTTTTTTATCCTCAGCCTTCTTCTTCTTCTTCTCTTTTAATTCCACCGGAGTTGCAGGTGCAACTCCGGTCGTCTTCTACGGCGAGAAGCTCGCCGAAAACCTCCATTACAGCGGCTATACCCTGCTGCACCTAATACCATTCCAGCTCCACGGCACCCAAGCTACCATTTACCACTTCACCCTCGCCTCTCTCACCAAAAACAGAAAAAGAAATAAAAAAAAAGAGGGAAAGAACGGTGGGTTCCATCCCCTCCTTGCACCGTCCAACGCCAGCCACCACGTCCCCTAGCGCCTCCCTTCCTCCACAGCTAACCATCACACCATCTCACCTGTGGGCAGCACGACTATACCCATCACCATCTTCACGGCCTGCAATAGAGCAGGCCGTTAGATTCATCCACAACATGCTCCACTACCTGCACGCACACCTCTTGCATCCACCTCCACCTTCAAGCACCGCTTGAAAAACTAGGCGGAGTGCACCTCGTCTTCTCCTAGCTACTGGACAGCACCACCATCTTCGTTGGGTTGATAGTCAGCAACCTCCATTCTTGCCTCAAAAGAGAGCTCTCCAGTGAAGAAGAACAGGTAGGGCTTCATAACTTGCAAGCCAACCACGTTGGACAGCAAGCCATAACCTCCTTCTTTCCACCAAGCTTCTCACAAGCTCCACCAGATGCGAGCCTGTGGCTTCTTCAACCCACTCCTCTTTGGCCGGAGCACCACCATGCACCCTCTTCGGGATTCCCACTTGGTTGACCATCAATGACCGGAGCATCATCACTCCATTGGCAGGTTCTCTTTGCCGGTCAATCTCCACCTCATGGTAAGACCACAAGGTAGGTTTCATCTCCATTCTTTATCCTTCTCTTTAGATTCTCTCTCTAGATCTTCTCACTCTCTTCCTCTCTCTAGGCCTTTCCTCATTTTCTCTCTCCTATTCTTGATTTCTCTCTCTAGGTTATCTTTCTCTCAAGTCATCTTCTCTCTCTACCCTAATCTCTTTTAATGCTTTCTAGTTTAGTTATTTTGTTAGATTTTTGCTGTAAAAGACAATTTTGATTGAATGAAGTTTATTTGAATAAAATTGTGTTCCATTTTCAGGAAATTTTCTGTCATTTTATGTTCTTATTTGCGCTAATCCGACTAATCCCGAGTGCGGATCGACATCCGACACGAGCCACTATGCAAAACTGCTCATTTTACAGGTTAAATGTCTCGGATAAATTAAAAATGTGTTGAAGTTAGGGTTTCCGTAACCAACGACGCGGAAAAATCCTATTTTCAAATGGCGCCGCTGCCGGTCGGGTGTTCGGGAGTGCGAAAAAGGACGTAAAGACAGAATTGGAAAGTTGCTGAAGCGAAAAGCTGCTCAATTTGGACAGCCTGACCTTTTCAGGAAACTTTCTATTTTTTGTTTTTAGTGATTTTTAGCAATTTTTAATTACTATTTTTAATGCCTCGGAAGGCCGAGTGCAATTTGTAATAATTTAGGAATTTTACTGCTTTCCATATAACTGCTAGATCTTGTTCTAGGGTTTTTTAGAAACCCTAGATTAAGTGAAAAATACCAAAAAAATAATAAATTCAAAATTCAAAAAAATTAGGGTTTCATATTCTGCAGATTTTTAGAAATCACCAATCAAGGATTTGCAATTTTTGGAAAGATTCTAAAATCTTGAAACTTTGCTAAATTAGGGTTTCCCCTCTTAGAAGTTTCCTCTGTAGAAGAATTTCTATCTTTAGAAATCTTCCGAATTTGGAAAAGTCTGCAAAAGGAAACACCCCAAATCTAGCAGAATTTCAATTTTGGGAAATTTCCCAAAATTATAAGGGATCTCACAATCAAATCTTTCTTGGAAGATCTCCACAGTTCGGGAAACTTTCCAATCTAGGTATTTTCCAATCTGGAAATTCCTAAATTTTAACCCATCTCGAACTTGGAAATTAATTCAAAAACTTGCCTAAATCCAATACGTGTTCTGTGAACCCTAAAAAGGCAAGGATCTTCCAAATAGAATCCCGAATACCTAGACCGTGCGATCTAACTTTTCTGCAGGAACACGATCCAGTGTGGGTAGAGAGCAAAAGCTCAAAGAGGTGGAGTCGGGCCCAAGCCCATTAGGATACCCCTCTCTAACCCACGGAGGCGACCCCGTGGCGTGGCCCACGGGAGGTAAGTCTCTATCCTCGCCTTGAGTGCGATACAGAGCATATTGGGTGCATCATTGCCGCTTGTCTATTTATTTTATAGCAACAACTTATTCGACTTGCGTGGCGTGGCCGTTAATCAATCAACTCTAAGAGAGCAAACCCAGCTCCAAAATTGAAACTGGTGGGATTTCATCACCCACCTCATCACTCCAGCTGAACTTGATCCCCAGGATCCATCTATAATAAAAAGAATCAAGAAGTAGAGCCAATTAGCCCGGTGTTCGAGGAAAAATCCACACAAAGCGAACCCTCTTAACATCCAATCGAAATAAGACCACGAGCGCGGGTCCCTGTTGTCTAACACACCCATAAGTCCCTGCTACTCAAGTACACTGAGCTCGACGTGGCATCTTGGACTATTCGGCGGTTAGTTGCGTGTGGACTAGGAACACGCACCAACCCTAGCTTAACCCGAGGGAACACTCTTCTTATACACTTGACCAATCCGGTTAGTCTGGGACGTACTTAAGACAGCCATTGTGCCGCACGTCTGTCTAGGCTTCGGATTGCCTTGTTGTTGACTAGAGTTAGTACTAAAGGATTCGCTCTGAAGAGTGTAGCCTGGTGAGAACCTCTGAGTGCAAACAGTTAGTCCGGCGGCTAAGAGATAAACCAGTGGTCCGCCCACTGTCATAATCTACTCCAGCCCCAAAACTAACAAGATAATGCCTAACATATATCCTGATTGTTTAGAATAGGATTATCTGTGCTTGGTGTGCATCATTTAGAATCACCACTCCAGTATCTCCTTTTGGCAACTTTTTGCCAAATCTTGGGCTTGTTTTTTCAAGTAGAAGCCCAGTTGGACCTATCCTCACCTTTTACTGACTCGATCTGAGAGTTAGTCCACCGCACCCCTCCATCGCCTCTAATGGCAGATGAACGGCCTCTATATGAGACCTACTACAGTTTCTGTGAGAATCGAGGTGATCACTCTCAACAATGGTATGACAATTCTGCGTATCATCATGATACTCCAGTCGCGCACACTTCTACAGAGTATGATAATCACCGAGATCCGGAGTACAATTCTATACTCCAAGAGCTTAAAAATTCAGTCTCTGCCCTTCGTGCCGCAGTCCAGCAACCTGTGTACCATTCCCAGTCTGTAGGATATTACCCTCCTATCCAGCAAGATGTCTGTACCTTTCCATCTCCAATGCAGACCTCCTATGACAACACTTATTATCCGGATAATAGGAGTCACCATAACTTTGGTTGGGAACAGTCTGCCCTCCCGCAGCAATAACCGCAGGATAATTATCCTTCCGGGTTCCATCAACCCAATGGAGAGTATGACTGGCAATACTCACAATCTCAGTACCCGTCATATCCACAGAATGACTATTCTGATCAACAGTGGGCCCCTCAGGATTTTCAGAGTCAGCAACTAGTCCTAGACTCCACTTTGCCTTACAACTTTCATACCCAATCGGACTACAATCAAGAGTTGGCACCTCAGCTCCCCTTGGCTGAACCACCTCCGTTGGCTACTAAACCCGGTCTAGAGGACCTTCTCTCTCAGTACATTGCCCAGCAACAACAGTATTTCCAAAGTCTAGAGAACCAACAACAGCAATCTATGGAGAGCTTGGAGCAACGTCTAGTTCAATTAGAAAATGAGAGAGAGGAAGTCAACTTCACTAGTCCACCGATAGCCTATCCTGAGGAGAATGATATGGCCACTGTCTATAATGAGGAGCCGCACAATTGGACCCAGTACCGGCATTGCGAGGAAGAAATAGAAATTGTACCCACCCCTAGATCGAGCCAGACTATTGAGGAGCCAGTATTTCCTTCTTCGGTGCCTTTAAAAGCACCACATCCTGAACCTACCTCAGAGCCTTCTAACCTCGACCCTGAAGATGATCATCATGACACTGAGTTTTGTCTCGATCGTAGGATCCCAACTGTGCTAGATCTACTGTTCCTCCCCACCTCCCTTGGAATGAGCCATAATAGTGATGAACCCGTGTCTCCATCTATGGTGCCCTTAACAGCACCAACTTCTAGACCGAGCACAGAGGAACTCAGTTCCATCTCTATCTCTGATGATTCTACCTCTGCACTAGTTGCAGACATTCCCACCGTAGAGCCGTGTCTAGAAAATGGGCCTCCCGCTGTCCTGGACCTACAGATCCCCACCGAGGAGGAACATATTGAATGTAGGGATTGGAACATCCCTATCAAATTAGGACACATCAAGGCAGAGGTCAACAGTTTTCACCCTTCACCCTACGTCGATGTTGTTGATGAACCGTATGTCATGGAGAGTCTAATTCAGGACTCTCTCGAGGATAAATTATCCAAGTGTCAAGAACACTTTGAGTCTGACTTCATCTCAGAGTCAGACAATTTTGGTATTACTGATCTGCAGGAGTCTGCTCCATTCAGATACATTCCCGCAAAACTCAATGAGTTTGCGGCTCTGCTAACCACGGTCAGAGAACCCACTACTCCTGTCCTCTCAGTCTTTATTGAGAAGCTTCTATCCCTCCCCGCTGAACTAAATGTTTTTGCGACTTTTGTCGGTCTGCTCAATGCCCTTCTCTCAGTCTACACTGAGAAAGACCTGTTCTACACAGGTATACCTAGACAAGGGATAGGATAGTTGTCTCCGTTCCACCTTAGGTGTCAGGAAGACTGCAGATTCACTCAGTCTCCATGAGTTTTAACCTGGTTGGGGGTACTTGATATACCCCCGTCATGTCTGGCTGAAGACGTAAAACTTAGCGCTTTCGGAAAGGCAATTCCGGTATTCCTAGAGTACATGAGTCTCATGCATTTGTGATTATTGTTATATCTTTGGCAATGCAGGTACATTCATTCTTCCGATCATCAGGTATCACACACTGTCGAGTTTCTGCCGACTTGGTAACATCCTTCTTGAATCTTTGCATCATCATCACTGATTTGTTATCATTTTATGTCCCGGTCATGAGCACCGAGGACGGTGCTATATTTTGGTTGGGGGTGGGTATTTACCAAAACTCATGTCTTCATTTTGAAAAAAAAAAAAAAAAAAAAAAAAAATATTGTTTTTGGGGTAATTTCCGATGTTCTCCAAAAGTTTTCTAGAATTTCCAAAAAATGTGTCAAATACCCTGACTTTGATTAGCTGAAAACCTCCGTTAAGTCAGTATTGAGGATGTCAATTTTTGTTTAAAGTTAGCGTTGAGTCAATTCAAGCGTGACTACAGCAGGTTTGAAAACTCAGAAAAACTCATATTCGGCACAATTGTACACTATCAATATCAGAGTCATCCTAAGTTTAGAAATTCTAGAGATCCTGCGAGAATAATTGTGGAGACCTAACCCAGTGAGCTTTTGAGCCTTTAATCAATTCAGAGTGTTATACAACAATTCTGAGTCACAAGATGACTCACTATTCTTCATGCCCGCAATATTCGTTGAGATCTCATTATCTTTTGCTTCGATCATAAAACTCGGAACGACATCAAAATTGGATTATTACAACAGAACCTTCTCTGTATCCAGTCAAGACAGTATACATGATAGTGCAAACCTTAGAAAATGATTTAGGCCATTTTTCTGAACCATTCAGCCTTTTTACTCACCTGAATTATACTTCACTAGAAACCCCTTGAGCCATTCTATAAAAGCCTTTTCTTTGTAAACCCATCAACCTAAAATCCAGTCTAGCTACGAAGCATGACTGTCTACCCTTATTTTGAGATGAACAAAAGAATAACTGATGTGGGTGTACCGTGAAAAAGAAAAGTAAAGAAGAAGAATCAAAAGGAAAAGAAAGTGGTTCAAGCCAAAAACAAAATATAGAAAGAAAGTATGAAGAAGAGCTGAAAAGAAATTGAGCAATCTCAGAAATATCAAGAAAAAGAGAAAAATACGAAAAAAGGAAAAAGAACCAGATAATGGTGTTACGTCGCAGGAAAAATTCAAGAAAATGGCAATATCCTCTCAAGATCTTTGAAATCCTGTATTCCTTTATCTCTCTACACCTGACCTAAGCCTCATTACAACCCAGGAAAGTCCTACTTGATTCTAGGATAGTACGATCATAAAATGTGGAGATTGGAGAAAGAGAAGCTATAGAGTTTGATCTGACGTTCCTGAGTGAAGTGGTATTCCAATCAAGAGATCTTCTTCTGTTAAAGATGTCCTTCCTTCAAATAAAACATATGTGAGATCTTTTGCCTCTTTATATTAAATATATCTCCTCACATATAAATTGAGAGAAAAGAAGAAAACCCTTCTTGTGTGATTCTATTCTGAGTGCTAAACATGTGAGATTTGAGGTCGAGGCATAAAAACTTAGAGGTGATCTGGAAATCTTTACTGTCGGATGATGAGAATGTTGAGCACACACACACGCAGAGTCTGACTATTCTGGGTCATGATTATCAGTCTGTAGTCTTGCCAAAACTTTCCAACTCTTCGCTAGCATGTAATTGTTTTTGCATCCATTCAATAATTTGACGAACGGTGTTTTCCCGGAGCTAATATGAAAAAGTGTGCAGCGTGTGCAGAGCCCTTTTAAGCTCATTTATTTCGCACTAATTGCCAAGGATTGGCAATATGCTGGTTGGGGGTTGTGATATTCGCTCAAAAGTGTTTATTTTAAGCAATTATCCTTTTAGCGTTATTGCATTCTCCTACGTAAAATACTCTATTTACCTACTTTTCTACGTAAGAGTCTCTTCTGTTGCGTAGAACACACTTTTCTGGACGAAATGGTATATTTGCATGCATTAAACACATTTTCGGAAGTCTAGATATTAAGCCGTTCTGATAAAGTCTCATTACGCGCTTCTTCTGTCGCAGGAAACCCCGATGGGATGATTCTCGAGACTTGCGGGCCTAGATCGATCATGAAAGCCCATTATCAAAGCTTAAAGAGCCAACAGGCTATGACTAGAAGATATGGGCCAAATACGGGTTGAAAAAGAGGATCGAAGAGCTGGCCCAAGGAACCACGAGAGCGGGAGAGCTGATAACCAAGAGAAGGACCAAAGCATTTAAAGCCACATCAAATGATGGCCTGCTCTACTGGCAAAGCTCAAGTGAAGAACAATGGAAAACCAGGGTTCATGACCCTCTGCCAATACTTTTTCTGATATTTTCTCTCTCATCTCTCCTTATTTTCTCTCTCTTCATTTCTCGGTCCTCGAATCTATTGACTTAACCCCAGAACTCCTGCTCATTGGCTCTGTCTCATATCCCTTAGCTTTCTGACCGTTGGATCTTCCATCGGGCCGTTGAATCTCTATAGATCGCCATGTGATCTATCAATTCTATGCATCCGACCATCCGATCATGCTACTGATCAGTCGATCATCCATCCTATCAACCACCCTATCTCCAGTGTAAAATATCAGTCCCTAAGGCAGGTTTGATTGTAGAGTAATGCCTCAGATTATTGATCGTGGCTGAGAGCGTAGAGCTCGATTTCCGAAGAAAGGAAAATACATCTTTCCTTGATGGGTATTTCAAGGGGAAAAATGCATTTTTCTCCCCTGGCAACCAAACGCACCCTAACCCACATCCATCGAGCCCAGTGGCCCACTATCCTTCTCACCTACCTTCTGGCCCATGGCCGATGCACTCTGGGCCCACGATTTTGAGCATTCCCATTGGCCAACCACTGGCCGACTCGTGGCGTCATCTCTCGGCCAACCACTGGCCAACACGTGGCATCAGCTTTTGGCCTGGTGGTCATGGCCAAATAGCCCACGAGCCCAAGCCCGTAACCCACTTATCACTTTTCAAAAATAAAAATTAAAATAATAATAAAAAAATAAAAAAAATGAATTTTTTTTAGAAACCGTGAGTTTCTAAGTGTAGAAACCCACGGTTTCTACTTAAGGAGAGGGTTGAAAAACCCTCGGGCTCTCTCTTCTTCCCCCCCCGCCGCTCGGACACCTCTTCTTCCTCTTCCCTTTCCCCTTCGTCTTCTCCTCCGGCGCGCCATCGCCGGTGAGGAGTGGAGCTCATTCTTCTTCTTCTCCTTCTTCTTCTCCTTCTTCTTCTTCTTCTTCTTCTCCTCTTCCTCCCCCTCTTCTTCTTCTTCGTTTTCTTGTTTTTGTTGCTGGAGTTGCAGGTCTGCAACTCCGGCCGGCGAACCGAGCGCCACCACCGTCCTCACCACAGCTAGCTGGTGAGGGTCCTCCCCTTCTTCTTCTTCCTTCTCTTCTTTCCTCCTCCTCTCTTCCCTTTCTTCTTCTTCTTCTTCTCCTTTTTTTTTCTGCTGCGTCTTCTTAGCTCGCCGGAGTTGCAGACAGCAACTCCGGTCGTCGTCTCCACCGCCAGCACGTCTTCCTCCCCCTCTCCTCCTATCCGTCTTCTTCCTCTTAGTTTTCTTCTCCTTCCTCGTCGTTTTCTTCTTCTTTTTTTATCCTCAGCCTTCTTCTTCTTCTTCTCTTTTAATTCCACCGGAGTTGCAGGTGCAACTCCGGTCGTCTTCTACGGCGAGAAGCTCGCCGGAAACCTCCATTACAGCGGCTATACCCTGCTGCACCTAATACCATTCCAACTCCACGGCACCCAAGCTACCATTTACCACTTCACCCTCGCCTCTCTCACCAAAAACAGAAAAAGAAATAAAAAAAAAGAGGGAAAGAACGGTGGGTTCCATCCCCTCCTTGCACCGTCCAACGCCAGCCACCACGTCCCCTAGCGCCTCCCTTCCTCCACAGCTAACCATCACACCATCTCACCTGTGGGCAGCACGACTATGCCCATCACCATCTTCACGGCCTGCAATAGAGCAGGCCGTTCGATTCATCCACAACGTGCTCCACCACCTGCACGCACACCTCTTGCATCCACCTCCACCTTCAAGCACCGCTTGAAAAACTAGGCGGAGAGCACCTCGTCTTCTCCTAGCTGCTGGACAGCACCACCATCTTCGTTGGGTTGATAGTCAGCAACCTCCATTCTTGCCTCAAAAGAGAGCTCTCCAGTGAAGAAGAACAGGTAGGGCTTCATAACTTGCAAGCCAACCACGTTGGACAGCAAGCCATAACCTCCTTCTTTCCACCAAGCTTCTCACAAGCTCCACCAGATGCGAGCCTGTGGCTTCTTCAACCCACTCCTCTTTGGCCAGAGCACCACCATGCACCCTCTTCGGGCTTCCCACTTGGTTGACCATCAATGACCGGAGCATCATCACTCCATTGGCAGGTTCTCTTTGCCGGTCAATCTCCACCTCATGGTAAGACCACAAGGTAGGTTTCATCTCCATTCTTTATCCTTCTCTTTAGATTCTCTCTCTAGATCTTCTCACTCTCTTCCTCTCTCTAGGCCTTTCCTCATTTTCTCTTTCTATTTTCTCTCTCCTATTCTTGATTTCTCTCTCTAGGTTATCTTTCTCTCAAGTCATCTTCTCTCTCTACCCTAATCTCTTTTAATGCTTTCTAGTTTAGTTATTTTGTTAGATTTTTGCTGTAAAAGACAATTTTGATTGAATGAAGTTTAGTTGAATAAAATTGTGTTCCATTTTCAGGAAATTTTCTGTCATTTTATGTTCTTATTTGCGCTAATCCGACTAATCCCGAGTGCGGATCGACATCCGACACGAGCCACTATGCAAAACTGCTCATTTTACAGGTTAAATGTCTCGGATAAATTAAAAATGTGTTGAAGTTAGGGTTTCCGTAACCAACGACGCGGAAAAATCCTATTTTCACCTCCTTTATGATGTCCATGGGATTGACATGTTTAGTAAGCCTTGGACTTGGAGAAATTTTAACACTTCTTCCAAGTGTTCTATCTGTCGCATCTTCCCTTGTTTCTTCCTCTATGTCTCTTTCTTTGAGATCTCACGGATTCCTCCGTGGATTACATCGATGATCATACCTCGCTCTTGGGGTTGAGACACTGCCCTCTTTATTCTATTTTCTAGATTTCGGTTTCTTACTTTCTCTTTATCTTTGTAACTGAGATAAATGCTCTCAAATGCCCTTGAACGATCAGATTTTTGATTTTGTGTTTCAAAGACCAACACTTGTCTATGATATGCCCATGATCCTTGTGAAATGCGTAGTACTTTGATTTGTCTCTCTCACCTTTTTCATCAAACTGCATCGGTTTGGGCCATCTCATGAACTTTTCTTCCTTGATTCGATTTAAGATTTATATGATAGTGGGGTTCAAATGAGTAAATTCCCTCTTTTCTCTCTGAGAGAAGGGTTCTCGACTAACTGGATACGATCACTGAGTTTCCTGATTCTCATCCTGTCGGTCTTTTTTGTTTTTCCCTTTGCTTGGATTTCTCCATTTTAGCTGGGCTGCTCACCTCGTGAACCATAGACACCAACTTATGGCTCTGTTGGCGTACATCATCCTCTAGCCTGGCCTATTTTTATGGCTCTTTCGTATAAGGCTTCCAAACTAGCCGGCCAATTCTTCGTTAAGGAATGATAAAGCCCTGAGACGACATGTAATGCTTTGCGAAAAGCAGTGATAGCATTTTGTCATCGCAGTCATCTACCATAAGCACTACCGATGAGAATCTTTTGATCAAATCCTAGAGTGTCTCTCTTTGTTCTTGTCACGCCCCGGATTCGGGCACCCAAATTGAACCCGAATGTCTATGGATCAGCCCATTTACCCAAGATCTAGGGTGTGAAAAAAATAAAATGCTCAAAAAAATAAAATAAAGAAAACATCAAGAATCACTATCGTGATTAATAAAGAACGGTTCAACTCCAGTAGTCAAATAATGCGAAAGCGTATAAGCTATTATGGTGGAATAACCAAAGTCAAACTTTTAGTTTTGGTCAATATCACTAATTAGGATTTCTATAATTACCTAGAATTTACTTTTAATTTTAGTCAATATCACTAATTAGGATCTCTATAATTACTTAGAATTTATATCAAACATCTTTTGTAAAAACACTTAAGCAAAAACGCCCATTGAAGATAGTTTTTAAATGATTTTCGCGGTTCAAAGAAAAATGGTCAACTTTTGGTCAAAATTCAAAATATGTCAAAAAATTATTTTCTTGGAGGGTTTTATTCTAAAAATCATAAGATACAACTTTAACAAGGACAGTTTGGCTACAAATGACATTTACAAATTTTTGGAATCAGTTCTCCACTCTTAATTAAGCCTTAACGGTAACCGTAAAAAATAGATAAAAAGTAAGATTTTTCACTTGTATTAATTTTTACAGTTTTGATCGGGATCCAAATCAAGCAAATAAAATATGAGTTTTTATCTACTCAAAATAAACTAAATTTACATGTAATAAAATCATGTAGTCCTATTTTACAACTTTGGAAAACATTTAAACAAAGGTATGTAAAAATTAGATATTTTGTAGTCAGGCAGTTCTGCCCTTCTCTTTGTAAAATGGCTCTATAGGATACGTCATATCGAATCTGTTGACCTACTATATATGGATAGAAAGGTAACTTAAAAACTACAATTTTATATTTTCTCCTTGACCAGATTCGGTCATCTAATAGATGCTAAAGCTGCTTAAAGTTAGAATAAGGGTGTTGATTTTGCAAAATCAACATAGAAATTTTGAGATTTATGCCAAACCGCACCCACTTATATAACTCCTAAAATCGTGAAATAATTTAATAAAATATTACATTGAATCATGGTTCTAAACTCTTTGGAATCATATTAAAATATTATCGCATGAATATTTGATAAATATTTCTGCGTAAGACATCGGGAAACCTAATATGTTAAAAATAAAAATAAAGTGATCAATTCAAACCATTGATGGTCCCAACGACCCCAATCATGTTAAAAATTTATTATTACATCAATAAAACCTTTAAATCATTTAAGAATTAAAATATCTTATTCAATTCCTACGCCATCTATTTACTCCGTCTCATCCAAAGTATCCTCCTCTCCGAGATCAACAAAATCTGAAATATTTTGGTGTTATACCATGAGCGAAAGCCCGGTAAAGTACAATGAATACACAAGACAATGAAGATAATCCAATCATAATTACTTTAGCATGTTAATCAACATATTAACCCAAAATTAAGAAGATCAAACCATCAAAAATAATCAATCATGATAATGATATTAAATGCACTATATTCCTCATTCATTCATACCAAGAGTAACGAATTCCCACCAAGGGCAACAATCTCCTACTAAGGGTAATGAATTTCCACCAAGGGTAACTATTTTCTACCAAGGGCTATAATTTTCCACCAAGGACAACAATTCCCACAATAAATATAAAAAAAAATCATGAATTTATGATGCTTACCCATATATGATTAACAAATAAGATTAAAATATCAGAAGAATACACCAAAAAATACCATATAATCATTAACAAGATTAGTAATTGACGAATATTCAACATTGTAGAGTATACTTACTTGTTTTTACTTGTTAGATTCGAGATAGATGAAAATGTGTAGTATATTTCTTTGATTGTTGTCGATGAAGTCATTCTTCTAGTATGTTATGTTTCGGGGTCTCATCAATATTTTTGTATCAATGGATGATGTCAAATGGTGACACGTTATTGTGTTTCTAGGGCTTTGAAGGTTCTTCAAGTTCTTTAATAGAGGTGCTTTAATGGAGAGAGAGGGAGAGAATGATGAGAGAAATATTGGAGTAATGATTTAGGATTTGTAAGAGTTTACAAGCTCCCAATGCTTTATTAAATAGGTTTAGGAAAGTAGGGTTTCTAATTTTAAGTGATTTTCGTCACTTTAAAATGGGTGAATTTTATAACCCACTAAAAGGCTTATTTTAAGATGAATATGGGCTAAAAGTGGGCCTAAGGCCTATGTGTATCAAGTAGGCTTCATTTAAGATTATTATTAACCCCAAAAGGCATCTAAATTGGCCTTACCGGCCCACCCAACAAGTACAACTCATTAATTATTTATTACGACTATGTCACTCATACACCACAATAGTAATATAGTTAATTATCATTGAAAATAATTGTAAAAAAAAATTAAGGAGTCAAATTCAACTTTTTATAATTAATTTACTCAAAAAATCATGAACAAAAGTTTAGGGTATTGTAGTTCCATCCTAACGTCGAACAACACATCGACGTCTTTCATGTGTAGATGATTATATGAATATTGTTCGATGAAATGGGTAGTCAATTCAGCGAAGTCTAGAATAGATCTAGGAGGAATTTGATTGAACCCAATCAATGCTTCATCACTCAGAGTTGATGGAAACATTCTACACATCAATCGATCATCGAAATCCCACATAGTATGGTTTTACGATATCGAAGGATGTGGTTCATTGGATCCAAGACTCCGGTAAATGTTGCAAACTTTGGATAGGAAAAAGATTAGGCAGCTCTATACTGTCGAATATCTTCTATGAATGGCGAGTCTCTTGATGCTCGAGTGGCGATGTCAGTCATCTTGTCATCCATTGTCAATTTCTTACTGAGTAATTCAACAACCAATCCGACAATTTGGCCCTTGGTCATTGGTTGGGCTAGATTGTCCATCTCTGGGCGAACAATAGACTTCGATCTTGGATTCTGAGATTGTTTCGGCATATAAGAATTCTTGTGCCTATTTCTCGGATTCCTTACATCTAGTTCTTCTAAATCTGATTCATGATGCTGGTTGGACGATTGGTTGGCAGTAGGGTTTTTCCGATTTTTTTTCACGTCGTTGGTTATGGAAACCCTAATTCCAACAAAATTTGTATCTTTTCTGATTTAATTCCTGCCAAATATGAGCTTTTGTATAGGGATTCGTGTCGGATGTCGATCCGCACTCGGGATTAGTTCACGTGACTCAAGGACATAAAATAACAGATTTTTTTTTTTTGGTTTCTTTTATCAGAAATTGATGCTGTGAATGATGGTGGGGTGAGAGTGATGAGAGATCGAGATTTTTAAAACATGCTTTGATTGGATCTAGAGAGAGAAAATGTTGTAAACATCAAGAGTAAGAAGAACTCAGATAAAGTAAAACACGAACGGGAAACTATTGCAACAAAAAAATAATAGAAAAGAAACTACATTTTATTCAAGGTAATGAAAATCCTTACAATCAATTCTCAAATTAACTCAGTTTAGAAAATAATAACTAGAGTGAGAAACAAAGAAAAGAAGAGAGAGAGAGAGAGATTGTAGAGAGATAAAGTGAAGAACTTCACCTTTGAGACTTACCCATGCCTGGCCATGAGATGGGGGAATGATTTAGCCTGATGGTGGTGAGTTGCCGGTTTGCAACATGAAGACGAGAAGTTGTGATTGTGCAACGGCCAACAAGGGTGCTTATATGGTGGTGGTTCATGATGGAGATGTGGTGGCAGCAAGGGAGAGGAGTTGCAGGTAGGGTCTATCCTCCATTCTTCCACTTCTTCTTTTCTTCTTCTTTCTTTCTTTTTTTTTTTTTATTTGGAAAAGAAGAAGATGAGGACGGCTTTAGGGGGTTGCTGCTGGCCTGTGTTGCTTGAAGGAGGCAAAGCTATTGGTGTTGGTTGGATGTGGTGGTGCGCCGGTGGTGGAGCAACACAATGAAGTGGGCAGAACGTTGCATGTGTGGCATGAGAGGGCGCTGGTTGCAGCAGCAAGGTGGCAGCGGCAAGGAGGCACACCAGCAGGTTGTTCACCACGTTAAGAACATGGAGGAGGGCGACCTAGAGGAGTTGGCTTTTAGGGGATGGTTCATCGGACTGTGGATTTTCCGGTGAACCACTTGCAGGTGGGGCGAGCTGGGCGTGTACACCAGCAGCAAGAAGGAACCTCCTCCTCCTTTCTCTTCTCTATTCTCTTATTCTTTTTCCCTTTTTTTTTTGTTTTCTTTTTTATCTTGACGGCAATGGAGAGGGAAAGTGCTGGGCGGCTAGGATTGGGAAGGGGATGATGAAGGGAGTGTTGAGGGAGAAAACGTGAAGAAGGAAGGGAGCGGCTGGATGGTGTTAAGATAGGGGCAGCAGTGGTTTTTTTTTCTTTTGGGAGCGGTGGAAGAGATGGGGCAGTAGTCAAGTGGGAGCCGTCATGAGAAGAATGAATTTTTTTTTTTTTTTTGGTTTTCTCTTTTATCTTGACGGCAATGGAGAGGGTGCTCCTCTTAGGGTTAGAAGATGGTGAGTAATAAGGGAGGTGCTGCCACCTCATCTCATGTGGAGCCCACAATCCATTCCAATATGCTAAGACCATTCTTTTGGGAGAAAGGATAGTTGCTGGGCTATTTTTGACGGTAGTGAGATGGGGAGATTGGCTCTTGTGTTGCTGTGGAGTATGGTGGATGATGGTGAAGGCTTCCATGTCTCTCTTTAATCTGCCATCTTTCAATCACAGCCCCAAGTGATGAGATCCGATGGTGGTTCTAAATGTGCTCTAGCCTTTCCAACTCTAGCACACATCCAGCTTACTTCTATGAAGTCTCTCTTAAACAATTTTTTTTTTTTTATTAGAAACTTTCCTTGACAAAACTGTCCACCCAATATCTCTTGGAAAGTGTTCCATGCATAGATATTTCCAACCCCTATGCCTCCATTATTTTCATGAAAAGTTGCTGCCACATGTCCACTTGATCTCTCATCCATCCCACCATCTTTTCTTCCTTTATCTCTTGATCTTATTTGTCAGTCTTGAGCAAGTATGATCCAACATGTAAACCAAATGACTAATATGATTTTGGATCATTGATCCACCTAGGCTCTCATCCATCAACCGTTTGATCTGGCCAGTTAACCGATTCGTGAATACAAGATCCTTCGTTATCTCAAACATATGATCATGCCCTCCGATCGAAAGGATAGATATTGGCGATCGCCAAATCAAATCTATGAAAAAGATTTCTGATCCATTAGATAGCCACTCCCCATCATCTGCCTCATATGCACTCGAATTAATCCGACTTGTATTTGAAGTCATTGGATCTTCTGGTGTTCGGGGTGTAATACAATCCTTCAACCTCCGTTTCACCTTTCCAACAGATCTTTACTCCAGATTCCTCGCTTTTTTGCCTTCCAGGTCCATTTGCGGTCCCTCCCCGGTTCACTAGTCCGTTTGATCACATTCAAATTGATTTGTAGATTTGATAGCATGTTGGCTCTTTAAGCTTTGATAATGGGCCTTTTTTTTGTGGGTGATCGTGGGCCCGCTATCTATCAGAATCGTCCGTTTGGGTTTCCTCGGTTCACCGGCTCAGTTGATCAGGCTTTTAGATTGCTTGTAGACTTGATAGAAGCTCGATCACATGGTCCAGACCTCGAGATTCGTCGAATCGGGTTTCCTGCAATAACGAAAAAGCGCGTAATGAGACTTAATTAGAACGGCTTCATATCTAGACTTTCGAAAATATGTTTACTTTATGCAAATATACTATTTCATCCAGAAAAGTGTGTTCTACGCAATAAAAGAGACTCTTACGTAGAAAAGCAGATAAATAGAGCATTTTAACGTAGGAGAGTGTGAAAACGCTTAGAAGATAACAGTAGAAAATATGCACTTTTAAGCGAATATCACAACCCCCAACCAGCATATTGCCAATCCCTGGCAATTAGTGTGAAATAAATGAGCTTAAAAGGGCTCTGCACATGCTGCACACTTTTTCATATTAGCTCAGGGAAAACGCCGTTCGTCAAATCATTGAATGGATGCAAAAATAGTTACATGCTAGAGAAGAGTTGGAAAGTTTTGGCAAGACTACAGACTGATAATCATGACCCAGAATAGTCAGACTCTGCGTGTGTGTGTGCTCAACATTCACATCATCCTACAGTAAAGATTTCCAGATCACCTCCATGTTTTTATGCCTCGACCTCAAATCTCACATGTTTAGCACTCAGAATAGAATCACACAAGAAGGGTTTTCTTCTTTTCTCTCAATTTATGTGAGGAGATGTGTTGATATATGAAAGCAAAGATCTCACATATTTAGAGGAAGGACATCTTTAACAGAAGAAGATCTCATGATTGGAATACCACTTCACTCGGGAACGTCAGATCAAACTCTATAGCTTCTTTTTCTCCAATCTCCACATTTTATGATCGTGCTATCCTAGAATCAAGTAGGACTTTCTTGGGTTGTAATGAGGCTTAGGTCAGGTGTAGAGAGATAAAAGGATACAGGATTTCAAAGATCTTGAGAGGATATTGCCATTTTCTTGCATTTTTCCTGCGGCGTAACACCATTATCTGGTTTTTTTTCCTTTTTTCGTATTTTTCTCTTTTTCTTGATATTTTTGAGACTGCTCAATTTCTTTTCAGCTCTTCTTCATACTTTCTTTCCATATTTTGTTTTCAGCTTGAACCACTTTCTTTTCCTTTTGATTCTTCTTCTTTACTTTTCTTTTCACAGTACACCCATATCAGTTATTCTTTTGTCCATCTCAAAATAAGGGTAGATAGTCATGCTTCGTAGCTGGACTGGATTTTAGGTTGATGGGTTTACAAAGAAAAGGCTTTTATAGAATGGCTCAAGGGGTTTCTAGTGAAGTATAATTCAGGTGAGTAAAAAGGCTGAATGGTTCAGAAAAATGGCCTAAATCATTTTCTAGGGTTTGCACTATCATGTATATTGTCTTGACTGGATACAGAGAAGGTTCTGTCGTAGTAATCCAATGTTGATGTCATTCCGAGTTTTATGATCGAAGCAAAGGATAATGAGATCTCTCAACGAATATTGCAGGCATGAAGAATAGTGAGTCATCTTGTGACTCAGAATTATTATATAACTCTCTTAAATGATTAAAGGTTCGAAAGCTCACAGGGTTAGATCTCCACAATTCTTCTCATAGGATCTCTAGAATTTCCAAACTTAGGATGACTCTGATGTTGATAGTGTACAATTGTGTCGAATCTGAGTTTTTCTGAGTTTTCAAACCTACTGTAGTCACACTTGACTTGACTCAAAGCTAGCTTTAAACAAAAATTGACATCCTCAATACTGACTTAACGGAGGTTTTCAGCTAATCAAAGTCAGGGTATTTGACATATTTTTGAAATTCTAAAAAATTTTTGAAGAACATCGGAAATCACCCCAAAAACAACATTTTTTTTTTATCAAAATGAGGACATGAGTTTTGGTAAATACCCACCCCCAACCAAAATACAGCACCGTCCTCGGTGCTCATGACTGGGACATAAAATGATGAAAAATCAGTGATGATGATGCAAAGGTTCAGGGAGGATGTTACCAAGTCGGCAGAAACTCGATAGTATGATACCTGATGATCGGAAGAATGAATGTACCTACATGTCAAAAGATATAACAATAATAACAAATGCATGAGACTCATGTACTCAAGGAATATCGGAATTGCCTTTCTGAAAGTGCTAAGTTTTACGTCTTCAGCCAGACATGACGGGGGTGACAGGCACCCCCAACCAAGTTGGAGCACAGGAGACTGAGTGGATCATCAGTCGACATAGACAGGATCGATGAGATCGATCTCAAAAGTCTGAATGAACAATACGTCAAGTTCATGGAACTGTTTTAGACGCTGCCCATTGACCTGAAAAGAGGAGTGATCCTTGGGATCTTCAATAGTTATTGCCCCAAAGGGTGTGACTGCTGTGACCGTATAAGGACCGGTCCACCCAGATTTCAATTTCCCAGAGAAGAGATGAAGACGGGAATTATAAAAAAGGACCTTCTGTCCTGGATTGAACTCTTTCCTGAGGATGCTCTTGTCATGTATCCACTTCATTTTTGCTTTATAATTCTTGGACAAGTTGTAGGCATTATTTCTGAGTTCTTCTAACTCATTCATTTGAAGTTTTCGCTCCTCCCTTGCAGAGTCGAGGTCAAAGTTGAGCTTCTTAATGGCCCACAGGACACGATGTTCAATCTCTACCAGTAGATGACAGGGTTTCCCAAAGACGAGACGATAGGGAGACATATTGAGTGGGGTCTTGTAGGCGGTTCTGTATGCCCATAAAGCATCAGTGAGACGAGTAGACCAGTCTTTACGTGTGGTATTGACTGTCTTCTCCAAGATCTGCTTGATCAGACGATTAGAAACCTCCACTTGACCACTAGTCTGCGGATGATAAGCTAGGGCAACCTTGTGGGTTACCCCATACTTTTTCATTAATTTTTCGAATATCCTATTGCAGAAATGGGTGCCCCCATCACTAATAATGGCCTTAGGGGCACCGAATCGGGCAAAGATGAACTCCTTTAGGAATTTGACCACCACTTTGTGGTCATTGGTCTTGGTGGGAATGGCTTCTATCCATTTGGAGACATAGTCTACCGCAAGGAGAATGTACTCAAAACCATAGAAAACCGGAAAGGGACCCATGAAGTCGATGCCCCAGATGTCAAATATTTTATCGACCTGGATGGGAGTTAGGGGCATCATGTTCCTCTGGGAGATTCGGCCTAGATGCTGGCAATTAGGACATGTTTTGCTGTAGATGTGGGCATCTTTAAATAATGTAGGCCAGTAGAATCCACATTGCAGAACTTTTTCTGTAATTTTTTTAGTGCTAAAATGACCACCACAAGGTTGGTCATGACACGAGGACAAGATATTGAGTTGGTCCGACTCAGGGACACAGAGACGAATGATCTGGTCAAGACAGTATTTATACAAATAAGGGTCATCCCAAGAGTAGTACTTAACTCTTGCTAAGAATTGGCTTTTGTCCTATTTTGACCAGTGTGAAGGCATTTCTTCGGTGACAAGGTAGTTGACAATGTCAGCATACCAAGGATTAACAGAGATAGCGAATAGTTGTTCGTCTAAAAAGGTCTCATGGATGGGCTGGTTGTCAAAGGATGACTCTAAAGTCAGTCTAGACAAGTGATCAGCCACTACATTCTCAGTTCCTTTCTTATTCTTGATCTCGAGGACGAATTCCTACAGTAAGAGAATCCAGCGAATTAATCGAGGCTTGGTTTCCTTTTTCGACATGAGATAACGAAGGGCTGCATGATCAGTGTACACGACCACCTTA
Source organism: Euptelea pleiosperma (assembly GCA_035048495.1). Classification (NCBI taxonomy): domain Eukaryota; kingdom Viridiplantae; phylum Streptophyta; class Magnoliopsida; order Ranunculales; family Eupteleaceae; genus Euptelea; species Euptelea pleiosperma. Next base: position 31,100,084 of record CM068548.1, on the reverse strand, counting down.
GTGGCTAAGAGGTACTGACAGAATTTATCAAGGGCGAAGACTACCGCCAGTAGTTCTTTCTCAGTGGTGGAGTAATTCATTTGGGCAGAGTTAAGAGTTTTGCTCATGTAGTAGATCACGTGTGACCTTTTGTCAACTCTCTGCCCTAGAACGGCTCCTAAAGCATAGTCAGAAGCATCGCACATTACCTCAAAAGGTAGAGTCCAGTCCGGGGGATGGATAATGGGCGCAGTAGTGAGCTCAGATTTGAGACGCTCGAATGCCTTGACACAGTCAGCATTAAAGTCGAAAGGACTATCTTTAGCTAGAAGATGGGACAGAAGTCGAGCAATTTGAGAGAAGTCCTTGATGAATCGCCTATAGAACCCTCCGTGTTCCAAAAAGGACCGGATGTCACGCACAGACTTAGGAGTAGGCAAGGTCGAGATGATATCGATTTTTGCTTTGTCGACCTCAATGCCCTGATGGGAAATGACATGTCCTAGAACAATGCCCTTCTTCACCATGAAGTGGCATATCTCCCAATTGAGGACAAGTCGCTTGTCCTGACAGCGGTGAAGTACAAGCTCTTGATGGTTCAGACAGTCATCAAAGGATGACCCAAAGATTGAGAAGTCGTCCATAAAGACTTCGAGGAATTTTTCCACCATGTCAGAGAATATGCTCATCATATACCTTTGAAAGGTCGCAGGTGCATTGCAGAGGCCAAAGGGCATGCGCTTGTAGGCAAAAGTGCCAAAGGGACAAGTGAAGGTTGTCTTCTCGTGATCCTCAGGGGCGATGGGTATTTGATTATACCCTGAGTAACCATCGAGGAAGCAGTAATAGGAGTGACCTGCTAGTCTCTCCAACATTTGGTCTATGAAGGGTAAAGGAAAATGGTCCTTCCTAGTGTTGGTGTTGAGTCATCGGTAATCGATGCAGACTCTCCACCCTTTCTTCAGGTGCTGGGTGACCATTTCCTTGTTCTCATTTTCCACAACTGTGAATCCTGCCTTCTTAGGGACGACATGAATAGGACTCACCCATTTGCTATCGGAGATGGGGTAAATGATACCCGCATCTAACAGTTTAAGGACCTCGTTTTGGACTACTTCCTTCAAGACGGGGTTCAACCTCCTCTAGTGTTCACGAGAGGTTTTGGATTTATCCTCGAGATAGATGTGATGTTGGCACACCGAGGGATCTATGCCTCGAATATCATCTATAGTCCAACCTATCGCAGATTTGTGCTCGTTGAGCAACTCGAGAAGTTTCTTACGTTCACTCGCAGACAAAGCGGAAGCAATAATGACAGGGTAGGTTTCCTTAGGACCAAGATAGGCATAGGAAAGATCTGTGGGAAGAGGTTTAAGCTCCAATGTTGGAGTAGATGGAGTAGAAATAGGTGTCACAGAAGACACGGATTGAAGAGGTTTGACTTCAGTAGGTAAAGGAAGGATAGGTTCTCTGGCCATGGTTATCAGAGGCTCGAACTCGATGAGTGGAGCAGTCTCCAAAAGATCATTGAGGTCAGAAATGGTTGACTCTGTGGCAAAGTCAACTCCAAAGTGTTCTAGACACTGCTTAAGAATATCTTCGGTGGAGTCCGGGATCAGACTCTCAACGACACACATTTCATCGGCCACATCACGATCGGTATCCTGTTGCATTAGACGAAAGATATTGACCTCAGCTTTGAGGTTTCCGAAAGCAATGGACATGTTTCCGTCCCGGCACCCGATGTGTGCATTCGCGGTGGCAAGAAAAGGACGACCTAAGATGACCAGAATGCGGTTATCCTGACACGGTTCGGTGTCGAGAATGATAAAGTCCACAGGATAATAAAAGTCAGCGACTTTTACTAGGACATCTTCAATGATTCCTCTTGGAATCTTGATGGACTGATCAACCAATTTCAGGGTGACATTGGTAGGTTTCATATCTTTCAGTCCTAACTGCTGATATACCGAGAACGGTATGAGGTTGACGCTAGCCCCTAAATCTAGCAAGGCAGTGCAGCTAAAATTGTCTCCAATTTCGCATTGGACAGTTGGGCTACCTGGATCCTTGTGTTTGATCACACTGTTGCGTTGAATGAACGCGGTAGCTTTTTCGGCCAAGAAGGCAGCTTTGGGTACATGCGTACGCCGCTTAACTGTGCACAAGTCCTTGAGGAATTTGGCATAGGATGGGATTTGCTTGGTAGCAGAAAGGAATGGGATATTGATCTGGACGTCTTTAAAGACGTCTAAGATCTCTGAGAATTGCTGATCCCGCTTATCTTGGACAAGTCTGTCCGGGAAGGGAGGCTTTACTCGACAAATGGATTTGTCTTTAGCCTTCGATTTCTGCACAGGGATATCTGATGTTGGTGCAGAGGTAGAAGAAGCAGAGGTAGGATCGGTACTAGTTTCCTCTGTACGAGTGATGGGTGCTGAAGATGGCACCGACGGTGGTTGGACTCCCATGTCCACAGTTTTTCCAAATCGTAGGGTGGTTACAGCTTGCACCTCCCCTTGATAGTTCTCATTCTGGCTTTGAGATTGGGATCCGATCTCATATACTGCCCCTTTGGCATTTCCTTTAGGGTTGGCAATGGGTTGGCTAGGAAGGATCCTCTTAGCTTTCTCAGCTTCTAAGTTACCTAGACGTTGCTCTAGACGAAGCATGGATTGCTGTTGCTGTTGCTCTAGGCGTTGCATAGATTGAGTAATGAGTTGAGCTAGAAGGTCCTCAATACCAGGTTTAGAGACTGACTGTTGGGGGCCAGCTAATGGGAGCTGAGGCACCAATTCGCGACTCGAGCTCATCGGGGCATTATAGTTATAGGCTGGAGAATTAGTTGGGACAATCGGTTGGTTCTGAAAGGTCTGTTGGACTCTTTGTTGATTCTGAAATGTGCTCGGTTGTCCAGAGTATTGACCCTGTTGGAACTGCTGGTTCTGAGTAGATGGGTACTGACTCTGCTGGTACTGACCCTGATTGAATTACCTAGTAGGTTGATTGAACCCAGGGGGATACATGCCCTGAGGCTGACGTGGAGGTTGAGCTTGTGGTTGAGTAGATTGAGGCCTCCAAGAGAAGTTAGGGTGGTTTCTCATGTCCTGATGATAGGATTGACTATACGAGTTATGAGTAGGAGGTTTGTATGTGCTGAAAGCACAAACTTCTTCCTGAAGAGGATCGGACCATCCTTCATTCAAAGGACAATGTTCAGTAGTATGGGAGGGTTGCAGACAAAGGGTGCAGGATTCCATTGGGCTCTCGTGTCCCACATGCATGACTGGGGTAGAATGTTGAGTAGGTTTTTGTACTGACACAGCCAGTGCCGAGACTGACTTGCTCAACTCTTGAATGACAGATCGAAGCTCAGTATCAGCTGTAGCATCATGTCCCTTGGTAGTCCTTCGGACCGAAGTGGTTCGACTAAACTCTGAGTCAGTCGTCCAATGTTGAGAGTTTTCTCCTAACTCTCCCAAGAATTTGTATGCATCGGTCGGAGTTTGGTGCAGGAATTTTCCTTGGCACATTGACTCTACCATGGTTCGGGACTCATCAGTAAGTCCCTTGTAGAAGACGTGGACAAGATTGCCCTTGTCGATGCTATGGTGGGGACACTTAGTCAGGTAGTCTTGGAATCTATCCCACGCTTCGAAAAATTTCTCATCGGACTTTTGTCGAAAGTCCTGGATGAGTTGCTTCATTTGGTTGGTCCGAGTCTTGGGGTAGAATTTAGACATGAATTTGCCCACCAACTCTTTCCAACTGCTGATTGAATCAGCGAGTAAGGCGTAGAGCCAATCTGAGGCTCGGTCTTTGAGCGAGAATGGGAAAACTCGCAGACGCACATTGTCATCATCGAGGTTCTGATTCTTGAAAAGTAGGATGACATGTTGGAATTCCCTAATATGGGAATATGGGTCTTCTCTTGGGAGACCACGAAAGGTTGGCAGCATTTGGATCGTCTGCGGCCTGATCTCAAACTGTACTGCCGTAGTAGGTGGGAGAACAATGCAAGTGGGCGAATTGGCAGAGATAGGGGCAAACGTCTCGATAAGAGGTCGTTCGACTGCCATGACTACAAAGGTAGTAGAACTGGGGGAGGCAGGTGGGGAAAGAGATGGGGAAGGATTCAGTAGAGGATCCACTGTAGGTACGTGATTCTCAGATCGAATCAAGCGTTTGTTCAGACGAGTCCAAACGGGCATACGCTGAGGAAGGAAGCTCTATACTTGGCAAAAAGTTGCCAGAGAGGAACACTATCCTAAATGATGCACACCAAGCACAGATAATCCTATTCTAAGCAATCAGGATATAGAGTAGATTATGACAGTGGGCGGACCACTGGTTTATCTTTTAACCACCGGACTAACTGTTTTGCACTCAGAGATTCTCACCAGGCTACACTCTTCAGAGCGAATCCTTTAGTACTAACTCTAGTTAACAACAAGGCAATCCGAAGCCTAGACAGACGTGCGGCACAATGGCTGACTTAAGTACGTCCCAGACTAACCGGATTGGTCAAGTGGATAAGAAGAGTGTTCCCTCGGGTTATGCTAGGGTTGATGCGTGTTCCTAGTCCACACGCAACTAACTGCCGAATAGTCCAAGATGCCACGTCGAGCTCAGTGTACTTGAGTAGCAGGGACTTATGGGTGTGTTAGACAATAGGGACCCGCGCTCGTGGTCTTATTTCGATTGGATGTTAAGCGGGTTCGCTTTGTGTGGATTTTTCCTCGAACACCGGGCTAATTGGCTCTACTTCTTGATTCTTTTTAATTAAATGGAGCCTTGAGATCAAATCAGATGGAATGATGAGGTAGGTGATGAAATCCCACCAGTTTCAATTTGGAGCTGGGTCTGCTCTCTTAGAGTTGATTGATTAACGGCCATGCCACGCAAGTCGAGTAATATGTATGCGAAAGCAAATAGACAAGCGGCAATGATACACCCAATAACACTGAAAGTAGGGTTTTTCCGTCGTTGAGAGAACGACCCTAAAATCAATACATTTGTAATAATCCGAGACTTTGTTCACTCAAATCCTGCAAAAATCACAGGGTTGTACAGTGGCTTGTGCCGGATGTCGATCCGCACTCGGGGTTAGAGAACGCACAATTCAAACACATGAAATGACGGATTTTTCACAGAAATTGCTACTGAGAAATATGGAGAGGTGAGAATGGTGATCAATTTAAAACATATATTGGTAATTTTTAGAGAGAATGATGGTCACTTACTAACACGAATGAAATAGCGTAATGAAAACCCCATTTAAAACACAATCTTGAAATAAAATAAAATAAAATAAAATAAAACTAAATCATCCATTAACTTCAATAGTTCTTACAATGCTCAAAATACCAAACAAAACAATAATAACTCAAAAGATCTAAAGACTAATCTATGAAGCTTCGAAAGAGGATCAATCTAGAGAGAGAAATTGCAAAGGCTTAGAGAAAGAATTGAGTGATTGAGTTTAGAGAGGAGAATATTACCATAGGACTTACCGGAGTTTGGCATCGACGGAGGAGATCAGATTTGGACTTGTAGTAGGTCGGCCATGATGGAGTTGAGACCGTGGAAGGAGCCATCAAGAGTGAGAACCCTTGGTGGTTGCTGGTTTTCATGGGCTTGGAGGTTGCTCGATTGTGGACAACCAAGAAGAACTAGCAGAAAGGTGAAGGTAATACCGAGGAGTGGTGAGGACAGCCACCATGAAGGGTGGAAGTGCTGGTTCTCCAATGCCCAGCAAGGAGATGGTGGCTACTGTAAGGACCGGTGGAGGGTGGAGACGCATGGTAGAAGGTGAGCGATGTGCAGCGGCGGTGGAGCTCGTGAGAAGAGGAGGCAGCAGCAGCTGCTGCAAAGCAGAAGGAGGGGGGCGTTGCCGACCGGAGTTGCAGGCTGCAACTCCGGTAAGAGATGAAGAAGACGGTGGTTGCAGGCCTCCAATGGAGGACGGTGGTGGCTGACGGCTCTTCTTCTTGGAGTGGACAGAACTCCTCTGATGATGAGTTGCAGATGGTGGAGGGATGGTGATGGCGGAGCGGTTGCAGGCAAAGGGATGGCTTGGCAACAGCCAAGATGAGGGAGGATGCAGCAAGCTGCTGCGCAGGTTTCCGGTGAACTTCTTGCCGTAGAAGATGACCGGAGTTGCAGCTTGCAACTCCGGTAGGTAAAGAAAAAAAAAAAAAAATGAAGACAGACGTTAGAAGCAGAAGAAGAAGAAGAAGAAGAAGAAGAAGAAGAAGGTGGAGCCGGCGTACCAGTCCGGTGGTGGCTCGCCGGAGAGGAAGGAGTGGAGGAGAAGAAGAAGAAGAAGGAGGAGAAAGCGCCGAAAACGTCGGGGAAGTTTTGGGCGAAGGAGAGGAAGAGATTGGAGGGGGATTAGGGTTCGAACGAACCCCTATCCTTCTCCTTTTAAAGCTTCCCTATTTCCTTTAATGGAAATAGGGGATTTTTGAAAATAAAAAAATAAGAAAAATAATTTTTTTTTTTTTTAAGTAAAAACCTACTTTTCTATGGGGAATCTCCCCAATTAGTGGACCCCCCATTTAATTAAAATTATTTTGAAATTCGCGGGGTCCACTAACTGGTCGGACAGCGGGTCGATGAAGATGGGCCCGGCTATTGGCCCACATGGATTGATGATGTCCATCGTCTCACAAGATGATGTGACAGACAGTCTGATGGCGATCGGATGGATGGTGACTTGATTGGGACTCAGATTGGTAGATCGACGGATCTAGAGAGATCCAACGGTCCGATTGAAGATCCAACGGTCCGATGGAAGATCCAACGGTCAGAAAGCTAAGGGAGATGAGATAGAGCCGATGGGTAGGAGTTCTGGGGTTAGGTCAGTAGATTTGAGGACCGAGAGATGAAGAGAGAGAAAATAAGGAGAGATGAGAGAGAAAGTATCAGAAAATAGAGAGAAAAGCACTGGCGGAGGGTCTGGAACCCTGGTCTTCACTGTGACCATCCTCACGCTTCTCCAGTAGAGTCGACCATCATTCTTTGCTGACTCATGTGGCTTTAAACGCTTTGGTCCGTCTCTTGGTCATTGGCTCTCCTACTCTCTTCGTTCTTTGGGCTGGCTTTTTGGTCCTCTTATTCAGCCCATATTTGGCCCATATCTTCTAGTCATAGCATGTGGGCTCTTTAAGCTTTGATAATGGGCTTTCCTGATCGATGTGGGCTTGCAAGTCTCGAGAATTGTCCCATCGGGGTTTCCTGCGATAGAAGAAGCGCGTAATGAGACTCTATCAGAATGACTTCATGTCTAGACTTTCGAAAATGTGTTTAATGCATGCAAATATACCATTTCGTCCAGAAAAGTGTGTTCTACGCAACAAAAGAGACTCTTACGTAGAAAAGTAGATAAATAGAGTATTTTAACGTGGGAGAATGCAATAACGCTAACATGATAATTGCTTAAAGTAAGCACTTTTGAGCGAATATCAAACACCGTATCGAACTCAAGGCGAGGATAGGGACTTACCTCCCGTGGGCCACGCCACGGGGTCTCCTCCGTGGGTTAGGGAGGGGTATCCTAATGGGCTTGGGCCCAACTCCACCTCTTTGAGCTTTCGCTCCCTACCCACACTGGATAGTGTTCCTGCAGAAAAGTTAGATCGCACAGTCTAGGTATTTGGGATTCTATTTGGAAGATCCTTGCCATTTTAGGGTTCACAGAGCATGTATTGAATTTAGGCAAGTTTTTGAATTAATTTCCAAGTTCGAGATGGGTTAAAATTTAGGAATTCCCAGATGGAAAATACCTAGATTGAAAAGTTTCCCGAACTGTGAAGATCTTCCAAGAAAGATTTGATTGCGAGATCCCTTACAATTTTGGGAAATTTTCCAAAATTGAAATTCTGCTAGATTTGGGGTGTTTCCTTTTGCAGACTTTTTCAAATTCGAAAGATTTTTAAAGATAGAAATTCTTCTAAAGAGGAAACTTCTAAGAGGGGAAACCCTAATTTAGCAAAGTTTCAAGATTTTAAAATCTTTCCAAAAATCGCAAATCCTTGATTGGTGATTTCTAAAAATCAGCCGAATATAAAACCCTAATTTTTTTGAATTTTGATTTTTGAATTTTTTTGGTATTTTCCACTTAATCTAGGGTTTCTAAAAAACCCTAGAACAAGATCTACCAGTTAAATGGAAAGCAGTAAAATTCCTAAATTATTACAAATTTGCACTCGGCCTTCCGAGGCATTAAAAATAGAATTTAAAAGACTGCTAAAAATCACTAAAAACAAAAAAATAGAAAGTTTCCCGAAAAGGTCGGGCTGTCCAAATTGAGCAGCTTTCCACTTCAGCAACTTTCCAATTTCGTCTTTACGTCCTTTTTCGCACTCCCGTACACCCGAGCAGCAGCGGCGCCATTTGGCAGTAGGGTTTTTCCGATTTTTTTTCACGTCGTTGGTTATGGAAACCCTAATTCCAACAAAATTTGTATCTTTTCTGATTTAATTCCTGCCAAATATGAGCTTTTGTATAGGGATTCATGTCGGATGTCGATCCGCACTCGGGATTAGTTCACGTGACTCAAGGACATAAAATAACAGATTTTTTTTTTTTTGGTTTCTTTTATCAGAAATTGATGCTGTGAATGATGGTGGGGTGAGAGTGATGAGAGATCGAGATTTTTAAAACATGCTTTGATTGGATCTAGAGAGAGAAAATGTTGTAAACATCAAGAGTAAGAAGAACTCAGATAAAGTAAAACACGAAGGGGAAACTATTGCAACAAAAAAATAATAGAAAAGAAACTACATTTTATTCAAGGTAATGAAAATCCTTACAATCAATTCTCAAATTAACTCAGTTTAGAAAATGATAACTAGAGTGAGAAACAAAGAAAAGAAGAGACAGAGAGAGAGAGATTGTAGAGAGATAAAGTGAAGAACTTCACCTTTGAGACTTACCCATGCCTGGCCATGAGATGGGGGAATGATTTAGCCTGATGGTGGTGAGTTGCCGGTTTGCAACATGAAGACGAGAAGTTGTGATTGTGCAACGGCCAACAAGGGTGCTTATTGGTGGTGGTTCATGATGGAGATGTGGTGGCAGCAAGGGAGAGGAGTCGCAGGTAGGGTCTATCCTCCATTCTTCCACTTCTTCTTTTCTTCTTCTTTCTTTCTTTTTTTTTTTTATTTGGAAAAGAAGAAGATGAGGACGGCTTTAGGGGGTTGCTGCTGGCCTGTGTTGCTTGAAGGAGGCGAAGCTATTGGTGTTGGTTGGATGTGGTGGTGCGCCGGTGGTGGAGCAACACGATGAAGTGGGCAGAACGTTGCATGTGTGGCATGAGAGGGCGCTGGTTGCAGCAGCAAGGTGGCAGCGGCAAGGAGGCACACCAGCAGGTTGTTCTCCACGTTAAGAACATGGAGGAGGGCGACCTAGAGGAGCTGGCTTTTAGGGGATGGTTCATCGGACTGTGGATTTTCCGGTGAACCACTTGCAGGTGGGGCGAGCTGGGCGTGTACACCAGCAGCAAGAAGGAACCTCCTCCTCCTTCTTTCTCTTCTCTATTCTCTTATTCTTTTTCCCTTTTTTTTTTTTGTTTTCTTTTTTATCTTGACGGCAGTGGAGAGGGAAAGTGCTGGGCGGCTAGGATTGGGAAGGGGATGATGAAGGGAGTGTTGAGGGAGAAAACGTGAAGAAGGAAGGGAGCGGCTGGATGGTGTTAAGATAGGGGCAGCAGTGATTTTTTTTTCTTTTGAGAGCGATGGAAGAGATGGGGCTGTAGTCAAGTGGGAGCCGTCATGAGAAGAATGATTTTTTTTTTTTTTTTTTTTTTGGTTTTTTCTTTTATCTTGACGGCAATGGAGAGGGTGCTCCTCTTAGGGTTAGAAGATGGTGAGTAATAAGGGAGGTGCTGCCACCTCATCTCATGTGGAGCCCACAATCCATTCCAATATGCTAAGACCATTCTTTTGGGAGAAAGGATAGTTGCTGGGCTATTTTTGACGGTAGTGAGATGGGGAGATTGGCTCTTGTGTTGCTGTGGAGTATGGTGGATGATGGTGAAGGCTTCCATGTCTCTCTTTAATCTGCCATCTTTCAATCACAGCCCCAAGTGATGAGATCGAATGGTGGGTCTAAATGTGCTCTAGCCTTTCCAACTCTAGCACACATCCAGCTTACTTCTATGAAATCTCTCTTAAACAATTTTTTTTTTTTTATTAGAAACTTTCCTTGACAAAACTGTCCACCCAATATCTCTTGGAAAGTGTTCCATGCATAGATATTTCCAACCCCTATGCCTCCATTATTTTCATGAAAAGTTGCTGCCACATGTCCACTTGATCTCTCATCCATCCCACCATCTTTTCTTCCTTTATCTCTTGATCTTATTTGTCAGTCTTGAGCAAGTATGATCCAACATGTAAACCAAATGACTAATATGATTTTGGATCATTGATCCACCTAGGCTCTCATCCATCAACCGTTTGATCTGGCCAGTTAACCGATTCGTGAATACAAGATCCTTCGTTATCTCAAACATATGATCATGCCCTCCGATCGAAAGGATAGATATTGGCGATCGCCAAATCAAATCTATGAAAAAGATTTCTGATCCATTAGATAGCCACTCCCCATCATCTGCCTCATATGCACTCGAATTAATCCGACTTGTATTTGAAGTCATTGGATCTTCTGGTGTTCGGGGTGTAATACAATCCTTCAACCTCCGTTTCACCTTTCCAACTAATCTTTACTCAAGATTCCTCGCTTTTTTGCCTTCCAGGTCCATTTGCGGTCCCTCCCCGGTTCACTAGTCCGTTTGATCACATTCAAATTGATTTGTAGATTTGATAGCATGTTGGCTCTTTAAGCTTTGATAATGGGCCTTTTTTTTGTGGGTGATCGTGGGCCCGCTTTCTATCAGAATCTTCCGTTTGGGTTTCCTCGGTTCACCGGCTCAGTTGATCAGGCTTTTAGATTGCTTGTAGACTTAATAGAAGCTCGATCACATGGTCCAGACCTCGAGATTCGTCGAATCAGGTTTCCTGCAATAACGAAAAAGCGCGTAATGAGACTTAATTAGAACGGCTTCATATCTAGACTTTCAAAAATGTGTTTATTTCATGCAAATATACCATTTCGTCCAGAAAAGTGTGTTCTACGCAATAAAAGAGACTCTTACGTAGAAAAGCAGATAAATAGAGCATTTTAACGTAGGAGAGTGTGAAAACGCTTAGAAGATAACAGTGGAAAATACGCACTTTTAAGCGAATATCATTGGTAGATAGGCCTCACCTCGTCGTGTCGTCCTTGATTCGCATTGCCAGATATATGATCTACTTTTTCAGGATGTTCTCCCAACCTTCATTTCAGCATATCGCTCTCTTCTTGGAGGTGCATGATCACAATTTGTTGTTTCTCGTATTCGATCTTCCCTAATTTTTCTCCTTTCAGTTAGAGTATCCCTCAGATCGTTGCGGGGGTCTTGCTCTTTGCTACTCTTGATAGTCCGCCTGGTGTTCACCATAACTCCATTGATGACTCCTCTTCTTAAATGGTAAGAAAGCTTGTGTTCACTTTCCCATAGATTGCGCTAGAAGATGTGGGAGGAAAATCATGAATCTTACCCGCATAATCCCCAAGGAATCAACTGTTGTATCAAGCTTCCTGAATATGAGGCAAAATCTTTTGATACAACTTCGTCTTTTGATCTCGATCGTCGATCTACGCTTCAGATTCTTATCTCCACATTTGTAATACCCTGAACTTTTGTTATAGCGTATTTTGGTAAATTCACCTAATAATGAAAACCTAAACCTTTTTTAGACTTTTATTATTATTTTTATGGTTTAATATCATTGTTGAGTATGTATGTTAAATTTGGTTTTATTCTGACAACTTTGAAAAGTTTGCTATTTTTGAAACTCGCTCTTTAAGGCTAAATTCTTGCTAAGAATAATGAACCATAACATGTAGGGGGCTTTTTCTTTCCCCAGCTAGCAGTCCAGAACTTTTATAAAAAAATTATTTTGTGGGCCCGAGACACTAAAAATATTCATATTTTATCTTCACCAACTTACCTGTGAAATTTAGAACCTTTCTTGAAACATAAAAAACTCAGCGGGAGATTTCGAGAGATTTTAACAAAAATAGTATTTTCATAATTTTTCAACTTTCCTACCATTCTTATATTTTTTAAAAATAATATTTAATTATATTTTATTTATTTAATAGGAGTATGGGACTCGTGAATCACTTTCAGGTCATTCCAATGTCATTTAACACTTTTTCGGTGCTTTGAACATTTTTTTATGATTTTTATGTATTTATACTACTTTTTGTGATTTATGTGTGTGACATGTGTCGATACCTTATTGTATGAACATTTAAATTATATAATATAGTTTAATTAAATTAATTAATAATTATTTGTTTGATGATTGTTGAGTAGGCCTGTTTGGCCAATCTAGAAGCTTTTTGGGCTGAATAATATTCTTAAATGAAGCCTAGTTGATATATATGGGCCTTGGGCCTATTTCTAACCCATTAGTAATGTAAAATATAAGTTTTTGAGGATTGAAAAAGTCATCCCTTTGATAGTTACGAATTTTACTAAAATAGAAACCTTAATCCTTCCCTAAACTTATTTATGAAAATCCTAAAACTTTAGAAGCTTTCACAAATTCAAACTCAATTGAAAATAGAGAAAATTCCATTAAACCTTCATTCGGGCACCTATCGCACTCGAGCAAGAAGGAAGAATTGACGTAGACTTTGAATGGAAGAACATACCCCGAGGAGAGGACGATCTGACGACTTTCGAATTTGAAGAAACTTTTGATTTTCATTAAAGTTCAAGAAACCTTAAGGTAAGTTTGTTTGATCCATTCTATACTTATTTTCCGTCAAGATTTTGTTTATCTTTCATTAGATAATGGTTGATACTCATTATAAATTAATTTCAATAATATTTACTTTATTCTTATTGGGTTTATCTTTATTTTGCGCCACTATAATTGGTTTGGCAATGGTTTCTTTTTGCACCGATAACGGATGACTATGTTCTTTATCATTTTGTTTTATTTTCATGATTTAAATATTTTTATAATTATTTTTCTTAAATACCTCTCTTAATCTATTTTCCGAAACTATTTAGTTTGTTGTTTTTGGATTTATATTTATTTAATTATAATTTTTTTAAATTGTTGGACTTTACCAAAAAAAACTAAAATTTCAGATTTTATATGGTCCACTTCACTTGGGATTTTGATCTATATTTTTAACCTAAATATTTTTCTAATTATTTTTCAGAGATACCTCTGTCAATTTAATTTCTAAAACATTTGAGTTTGTATTTTTTTATTTATATTGATTAAGTTATGATATTTCTAAACTGTTGGACTTTACTAAAAAACCCAGAATTGCAGATTTTACAAGGTCCACTTCACTTGGGATTTCGATCTATATTTTTAACCTAAATATTTTTTTAGTTATTTTTCATAGATGCCTCTGTCAATCTAGTTTTTAGAATATTTGAGTTTGTATTTTTCTAATTTATATTGATTATGTTATGTTTTTCTAAGTTGTTGGACTTTACCAAAAAACCAGAATTCCAAATTTTACGTGGTCTAATTCACATGAGATTTTGATCTATATTTTTAACTTAAATATTTTTTTAATTATTTTTTATAGATACCTCTATTAATCTAGTTTCTAGAACCTTTGGGTTTGTATTTTTTTAATTAATATTGATTAAGTTATGATTTTTCAAATGTGCTGAACTTTTCTATAAAACTTAGAATTCTAGATTTGGTCTGGCCCAATTTATTAAGGGTTTCAACCTATATTTTAAATCTAAATATTTTTCTATTTATTTTTTCTAAATACCTCTATAAATCTAGTTTCTATAACCTTTAAGTTTGTATTTTTCGAATTTGTATTGATTAAGTTATGATTTTTCAAATGTGCGGGACTTTTCCGTAAAATTTAGAATTTCAGATTCTGTCCGGCCCACTTCATTAAGGGTTTCGACCTATATTTTGAATATGAATATTTTTTATTTATTTTTCTAAAGACTTTTGTGAATATAGTTTTTAAATCTATTGAGTTTATATTTTTTTAATTTATATTTATTTAGTTATGATTTTTATAAGGCAGTACATTTTTTTATAAAAACCTATTAATTGTTAGTGGTTTGGTCATGATTATTAACTATTAAGATTTTATCATTGCTGTTTGACTAAAACCTAGATGGTTTGACCTATACTTGTATGCATGGGGATCCCACCCAAATATCTTGGATCCCTCATAGGGTTCGGCCAAGTGTCTTGGATCCCTTTTTAGGGTTCGACCATATGAATCTCTCATAGGGTTCGGCAATGGAGTGTTGGATTCTCTTGCGATTTTCACTTATATTTTTAATCGATGTTGATCGTGATCTTTTGTGATTGGTTACATGTTACGCATGTTTAACCCTAATTCGTTCCCATGTTATCACTTTTGATGACCATGTGTTCATTTTGCATTCTTATTTAAATGTTAAATACATGTGTGCTTATGCCAGATAACCATAGTACCGTCTTGTTATCATACAATGATCATCACGTCATTTCATATAAGGGGTGCATAAGGGAACAGGGTTGAAGTATATTATATACATTTATATTGGTTTTATCAATTAATCAGGGTTTGGTACCCTAGGGTGAAAGGCCCCAGACGTTATTATATCCTACCAATGAGTCGATGAGACCGCTCCCAGTGCGAGAAGGAGATGGAGACCCTATGTGGTTATGGGTACTAGTTGCATTTGCATCCGTACTCACTTACATTCACCATCATATTCATGTCATCTTTATTATATGATTGAAATGCATACCTTGATTAAAAAACTTGTATAGTATGATATCATACCATGCACAATGTTGTATTAGTAGGCCTCAGCTCACGGTGCTACACCGATACCATTTTCAGATTTTGAAGAGCCAGATACGTGAGATGATTTTGAGGCGAAAGACTCCGGTGCATTCGAGGAGATCGGCGAAGATTTGGGAGTCGATCCTACACTTTAGAAAGCTGTATTTAATTATTTTATAACATTATTTTATTTATTTTCATGGACATGTAGGCCTTTGATTGAGAGCATGTTCTCACCCTTTCTATCCATATTATTTGAGCGATTAAATTATTTGATTAGGAATTATTTTAATTATTTATTTTCTACATTTAGCTTTTTTTTTTACTTAGTATGTTTTGAATGAACCTTAGTAGTCTAATTGACCTAATTGAACCACTAGGGGACATTCATAAATCACCTCTAGGTTCAGGTACGTGTCGATCCACGAATTTTCGGATCGTATCTGGGTATCCAGATTCGGAGCGTGACAAGGTGGTATCAGAGTAAAGGCTTCAGACACCTAGAGATTTGTGTGTAATGAGTCTATGTATAATTGAGTTGTATATGATAGAATGGTATTAGAGCACAATCAGTAGATTACCCTAAGGACCCCTGCAATGGAGACCATTAGGGGATCTGGTTAATGTGTTCATTCTTGTTATGGAGACTGTGACATTTTAGTATATATATTAGAGACACTTAGAAATACTATAATCTAGAGCAATCTGATTGTTTGTAATACTTATAAATAGTGATTGTGTACTATTATTTGTATGTATATTATTTTAATACTTGATTTTATATTATGCTTGACTATGTCGCAAACCTAACACTGTCAAACCTTATCAAGGAGATCGTGACAGAATGGTATGTTGACAGAATTATATCCTCAGATGATCTTAATTGGACAGTCTGACTATTTTGACTAGTTGGCCAGTTGACTAGCAGGACCAGTTTGACTGGAAGATAGATTGATAAGTTTTACCAGCTGATTTAGGTCGATTAGATTGATCAAATTTACTAGTTTAACTAAGGTTGACTATATTGACTAGTTTGACCAGTATAGTTAAGTTGACTAGACATAGATGACTAACTTGACTGGATTGGACTAGATTGGTGTAGATTACTAGTTTGACTAGGTTTACTATATTGATTAAGTTGGCCAATCTGACTGTGAGTAGCTATAAAGTTTGTCAACCAATATAGCGAGGCTTGGCTAAAATGATTAGTTAAGTAATCAGATTTGTCAAACTAGGTTGAGAATTTCTTTGAGGGGTTCGAATTTTGAGGACAAATTTTTTTTAAGGGGACTAGATTGTAATACCCTAAACTTTTGTTATAGGGTATTTTGGTAAATTCACCTAATAATGAATATCTAAACCTTTTTCAGACTTCTATTATTATTTTTATGGTTTAATATCATTGTTGAGTATGTATGTTTAATTTGGTTTCATTCTGACAACTTTGGAAATTTTGCTATTTTTGAAACTTGCTCTTTAGGGCTAAATTCTTGCTAAGAATAATTGTAAGGAATATCTTCATATTCAATTTGGCAAAAATTATGTTTGACATAAAAACATTCTTGTAACCGTTCCTACGAGCACTAGTGTAGTGTGAAGATGTTGTGGTACGCATACTTCGCCAACTACGTGAAGACTAAAAGACAGAGACAGAAAGAATCAGACGGTTGACAACAAGAGTCATCTGAGTAACTACTGATTTGTCAGTTAACGATCGTTTATCCTCGATTGGGAATGTATGTGACTTAGTGGTCATAGGAGTTGATTAAAATGAACAAAATATAATGGTCAAACTTAGTCATTGACAGACCTGAGTCAAAGTCAATTTTATTGACTAGTGGGATAGTCCAATCGATTGGACACGTGTCTCCAATCGATTGGACATAGCCCAATCGATTGGAGAGACTGTGTAATCGATTGGAGACTATCAGGCAGAAACTTATTTGAGTACAATCGATTGGAGACTGTGAAATCGATTGGAGCCTTCGGGACAGAAATCTTTTTGAGTATAATCGATTGGAGACTCTATGTAATCGATTGGTGCCTTCGGGATAGAAAGTTATATATGTCAAATCGATTGGAGAACCCTGTGTAATCGATTGGTGCCTTCGGTACAGAAAACTTATTGAGCCCAATCGATTGGACACTTATCCCCAATCGATTGGACCAAGTATACAATCGATTGGACTTTGAACAAAATCGGTTTTATCAGATCCAAAATTCTAGGTTCCATTATCCCATGTTCCACACGACTCAGGACCTTGGAATTCTATAAATAGAACCCTTCTATGCCTTCTCTAACCACACGCAAAGACACAGAGTGACTCAATCTTTAAGAGAGACAAGAAAATGCTTTATATTTATTAGAGTGTCCATTCGAAGAGCAAGAAGCTTATTTTTATTCACATCTTGTGAGCTTGTTCTCTTCTCGATCAAAGCCAAGAGCTTAATCTTTACTCAGCCTAGGTTTTCCACTTTTATATTCAACCTAGTAAGCCTGAGAGTACCAGTATGACTCAACACCTTTTGAGCAACTTGGGATTCAGGGTGTACTGAATTATTCACCTTCTGCAAAGGCGGAAGTGTTGAGAATTAAGATCGGAGGAGCCGGTCGAAGGTAGGTTTGGGGTGTACCAACAAACTGAACAAGCGGATAAGGCTTCTTGGCTGGAAGGGCTCGCGTGGATTCGTGGTGTTGATTCAGAGGACGTGGACACATCGGCAGTGGGTCTTGGCTAAGGTTGGAAGCTGTATTTGCAATAGTGCTGTGTAGGTAACCTTTATTTCGTTTAACTTTTCAGTTAGTGATACTTTTCGTCTGGACGTGGTCTCGTGGTTTTTCCTTGGCTAAGGTTTCTACGTAAAAATCTCTTGTCTTGTGTGATTGTTTGTTTATATTCCGCCATCTATCTTGATTAGATCAAATGACAAAAAGACAATATACCACGGAGGTATATTTGATTTGAGTCGGTTGTGATAATCCTTTATCAAACAATTAAGGCATGCGATTTTATCCCCATACCATAGACCAGTAAAACTGTATAGGTATTATTAATTTTAAATACCTAATCAACCCCCCCTTCTAGGTATATTGAGTTAAAGAGAAAGGACCAGTGGAATTTCAATTGGTATCAGAGCAGGTATTTCTATTTAAGGTTTAATCACCTGAATTTAGATTCCTGAGAAACTAGTCCATTTTCATTAATTTGACAAAATGCAAAGAGAATGTGGAAATACATCCAGACCTCCATTGTTTGATGGAGAAGACTATGCCTATTGGAAGGCTAAGATGTGGGCTTTTCTAAAGTCTATTGATGAACGAGTCTGGATGTCTGTAGTGGATGGTTGGTCACCACCCACAATGAAAATAGGAGATAAAATCATTCTTAAACCAAAAAATGACTAGACTAAAGATGACATAGATTGTTGTTGTCTTAATAGCAAAGGGTTAAATGTTATTTTTAATACTGTTGATAAGAATGAATTTAGAAGAATCTCTACTTGTTCCCTAGCTAAAGAAGCATGGGACATACTTAGAGTCACACATGAAGGAACGTCAGCCGTTAAGATTTTCAAGCTTCAAATGCTGACATCCAAGTTCGAATCCATGAGAATGGAGGAGAATGATACATTCACTGAGTTTTATGCCAAACTTAGTGAAATTGTGAACTCTGCTTACAACTTGGGTGAGATCATTCCTGAATCAAAAGTTGTTCGAAAATTTTTGAGATCCTTACCTGATAGGTTTCAAGCTAAGGTCACTGCAATTGAAGAGAGCAAAGATGTTGATTCTCTTAAAGTCGATGAGCTGGTTGGGTCTCTACAAAATTATGAGGTGAATTTGAGACAACCAAAGAAATCAAAAGGAATTGCCCTTAAGGTTTCTGAAGCTCAAGATTCAGAGTCAGATGTTGACTCTGAAGTAGAAATGGCATTGTTCGTGAAAAAATTTTAAAAAATTCTTTCGTTTAAAAAATGATAGGTTCAAGAACAGTAAACAGTTTGATAAAACTGTAGAGAACATGCCAGACCTCATGAGAGAGGTAGTAGAAGTGACAGGAACCCTAGGGAAAGTTGCTCAAGTGATCCCCAATGTTTCAAATGTAAGGGTTTTGGTCACTTTGCAAATGTGTGCCCAAACAAAGAAGAATATAAGGGCAAGGCAAAAGCATTCAATGCCACATGGGATGCAAAATCAGAAGACCATTCTGATAATTCAGATAGCAATGAAAAGACTGATAAGTATACAGCTTTTGTTGCTCGTTTCAATAGTCCCTATAGATCTCATGGAGAGTCCAAGAAAAGTGAGGATGAGAGTTCGGAAGACTCTTACAATGGGGACTCGGATGACTCGGCAGTTGGTGTGAAAGAACTGTATGAGGAATCGATAAAATTCATCAAGGCTAACAAAGTTTTATCTGACAAGGTTAAATATCTTAACTCAGAAAATGCAGCCTTAGTAATTGACACTGAAAAATTAAAAGTGTTGATTACTGATTTAGAGCAAGAGAATGAGTCTCTGCTAAATAGGAACAAGTCATTGGAATGTGAATTCCAAACTTGTATGACATGCAAGGAATCCTTAGAGAATGAGGTTTTCAAATCAAAAAGGGATGTGTCAGGATTCTCATCCAACTCTGCAAAACTTGATGAGATTCTTCGTGTGGAAAAAGTTTATGGAGACAAACAGGGTTTGGGTTACAAAAACAATCAAGAAAAAGGGTCTTCATCCAAGACAATTTTTGTTAAAGCCCAAGCTATTCCCACACGGATAAATGACCCAATCAAAAAGGTAAAAAACAGTCGTCAGTGCAAGTACTACAAAAACATGGGTCATGTGATTAGAGACTGTCACAAGTTGAGAAGAGGATATCAAAATTCTCTAGAAAAAATGATGAATACCACTCAGAATGTGAAAAGTCAGAGAATTCCTATGAAGACACATTATGAGATAAATTATTTGGATGTGCTATCTAGAAAGATGAAAGATCTTCTAGAAAGGTCTAAAGAATTAATCAAAGAGATTGAGTCTCTTAAAAAATTCAAACAACCTCAGAGTTATGTAACTCAAAAGAGGAAAGGTCCTAAGAGAATTGATCCATCTGCCAAACTCACATATGTGTGGGTTAGGAAAGATTCTCTGAAGGAGAAATGTTCGTCAATATCATATTTCTGAGCAATGCGCTCTCTATCCCCTCTTGTTCTCATATTCTTATGTTTTGAGAGATTTTTGTTTCTTTTTTATTTTACTTCATTTTTTTTTAAAAAATTAATAATATTTTAGAAAAATCAAAAGATCAAGTGTTCAGAAGAATATTAAAATTATTATTCTATACAATTTTGATGAGCAGTAATTTCTGAGACATTCCAAGAAAAATGACTTAATTGTTAGTAAATTTTTTGCTAATCCAGGTATTATATCTTTTAATTCTTATGATTGGTCAATTTTTATTAGTATGTATTAGAAGACTATTAAAGCAGTATATCTCACATTCACATGCACACTGAGTAATTCTGTGGGAATGGATTTGATAGAGGTGTGAAATTTTGTATTATTGGAATTAGGAATAAACATCTACTGATTATAACTTCAAATTAGTAGTGTTCTTGCCTTCAGTTGATTTCAAAAATGCACTATAGTTGACTGTTGGCTTCCCAATGAGCGTTATTATGTTAAGGAAAAAGCTACCTCCACAAAAGTTAGAGTGAATGTCATCTGTATGGCCCTGTTCGAAATTGAAATCTGATTCTCATTGTTGTAAAAAAGGGCTACCTACGTAGAAAGTAAAAGCTACCTATATTCAAAGTAAATAAAAAGGGTGTAAAAGACAGCCAATTTGCTAGAAATTTTTTTTATCCATCAGCAAATACCCATATACATGAGCGTATGTGAGAACCCTTAATAACTCTAATGAGGATTTTACGATCGGATACAGGGTACCTTCAGATTTCGATACTTATGAGAAATTATTATTGAAATCTTATCTGATACCATTAATAGACTCAGATCACTTACACGTGACGATATTACTGTTGATATTTGAATCTATGATTACTAGTGATTTGTGACTTGCGCTAATGTCTAAAAGAATTAATATTTTTGATGAAGCAAAAGATTGCACTAACGTGTTAGTTAATTCTCTCAAATCAGAATAAGTGTTTATTGCTTATCAAGATTGTATTCATGAAGTGAATTCCATGTTTTTCTGACGATTTAACTGTTCTTGATGAGTTTAAAAATATTTTTTTTACTTGAAAAGATTTTTAGGGGTACTGGAAAATGAGTCTATTGGTTTAAAGCCTTTTAAAATTTTTTTTCTTCCCAGACCAATCCAATCGATTGGAGGGTACAGCCCAATCAATTGGACATCTCCAATCAATTGGAGAGTACAGCCCAATCGATTGGACAAGCTCCAATCGATTGGCCACTTAGTCCAATCGATTGGACAGTGCGACGTTCGATTTTATAAAATCCAAAATGGGTCATTTTCTACCCCAATCAATCCAATCGCCTCCCAGATTTCTTCCAATCGATCGTAGGTACCAGATCTACTGTTCACATAAGGTTTTGTGGAGCGAATTTCTCAATTTCCTTGCTTTCCACTTCACCTTCTTCGTTGAGCTTTTTAGAAATTTTTGAGCAAAAATGGAGATTTTTTGGTATTTTCTTCCTTTCTTGGTGCTCATGGCGACTAATCCTCGTCGTAGAAGAGCTATTTTAGTATCTGAAGAAGAGAGTGCTGATGAAAAGAACCGCTGGTTCAACGGACTCAATCTCGAGTCAAACGGGGTGGTCGACTCAGTGGGTCGCGACACTCTGAGAGGGGTGAATCATCTAGACGACCTAGGAGAGCTCGGGGTCATGCTCGCCATAACTATATTCCTTTGGTGAGTGCTCCTATCTCCCCATTCATTTCTGACTCCACTAGAGATCGTTTTGAACATTTTTCTAATCGAAAATTCATTACTGAGAGAGTAGTTGAGTTTAGTACTATTTTGGGTACTATGGTCCATTCACAGTTCGTATCTCATGAGTGAATTCCTATCACTCGCTTGACCATTCCATTTTACCCTATCCTGGTTAAACTTTTTTATGCCAACATGCGCGCCATTCAGTGTGATGACCCGAGTGAGCTATCCTTCTAGATTTTTGTCTCTGGGGCTTACCTGACTATTACACCTGATCTTATTTCTACCCTGTTGGAAATACCTCGTCCGTCTACCTCATATGAGTACATTCCTAGGACTCGTGAGATGACGACTTCTAGGGTCACCTTGACCAAGACTCTCACAGGGCAGCTATTTGACTGGGATTCCTTCATACCTCTCACATCTCTTCTCCCTGAGTATCGTTTGTTGCACCTCATTTGTGGGTACAACATTGATCCACCTGGCCATGGGGCACAGGTGAACGTTGATCGTCTTCAGCTTCTTTACCATCTAGGCACTGGATTTGTCATTGACCTTCCGAGGTTCATTTTTAGAGCCATGGTTAAAGCGGGTAGCCAGTTTGCTAACCATCCTTGTCTCCCATTCCCTCTATTGGTGAGCTCTATTTTACTTCATCTAGATGTGGCGATTCGAGCCAATGAGGAGGTGTGCTCTCCCATGGGGCCTTTTGGGCCTTCGACTATCAGAAAGAGCATGTCTCAAGTTCGGAAAGTAATAGATGTACCTACACTTCGATGATAATTTTGATGAGGACTTGGGGGATAATATCGAGCCAGGGGATCAGCAGCCAGATACTAAGATGCATCCTCCAGAGACACAGCCATCTTTTGACTAGCCTCCTAAGATGCCTGCTCCTTACTTCTTTGAGTCTCTTCATCATCAGATGGTGGGATTCGACTAGCGTCTCACAATGCATGAGGAGCGGACGACACAGAGCTTTTGCCGCTTAGAGGAGGGTCAGGAGAGGATGTCAAGTTCCATGTACGATATGCAGCGTTACATGGAGTACCAGTTCACCATAATGGGATTTGGACAGCATCCACCAGCTCATGGCCCTGATCAGCATGATGGTGCTAGACCATCTACATAGACTCCTGGAAAGAGTTATCTTGAGAGTTATCGGGTGTTTTTATTTTGGTTATTATTGTACACCGATAAACTCAGATTTTGTATGGTTATACTCTGCTTGTGTTATATTTTGTTACAGGGTATAAACCAGTATGTATTTGGTTATGGATGTATATATTGTACTTATTTCTCATGATAAATATTCATTACATGCTTATTATTTGTTTATATTTCTGTACCTTTGTCAATTTGTGACAAAAAGGGGGAGAGAAAATCATAGAGGTAAAAATAAGTTGATGCATGAGATAGGGGGAGAAAATTTTTTTTATTATTTTTCTAATTTCTCTACTTGTGATGGGCATAATTAACTCACTACATTTTATATTAATTACCGATGATATTACGTGGTATTGTTGGTAGAATGTGCAGGGAACAGATCAAAAGCCATTACACTATATCTGTTCGATTATCTCCAAGAGAGTGTGACTGAATCATGTAAGAGGGTGGGATTGTATTTTCAATTTTTTACCTTCTTTATGATTAAATATTTTTTGTCACGAAATTGCCAAAGGGGGAGATTGTAAGCAATATTTTCATATTCAATTTGGCAAAAATTTCGTTTGACATAAAAACATTCTTGTAACCGTTCCTACGAGCACTAGTGTAGCGTGAAGATGTCGTGGTACGCATACTTTGCCAATTACGTGAAGACTAAAAGACAGAGACAACAAGAATCAGACAGTTTACGACATGAGTCATCTGAGTAACTGCTGATTTGTCAGTTAACGATCGTGTATGCTCGATTAAAAAGGTATGTGACTTAGTGGTCAGAGGAGTTGATTAAAATGAACAAAATATAATGGTCAAACTTAGTCATTGGACAGACCCAAGTCAAAGTCAATTTTATTGACTAGTGGGATAGTCCGATCTATTGGAGACACTGTGTAATCGATTGGAGACTACGAGGCAGAAACTTATTTGAGTACAATCGATTGGAGACTCTGTGAAATCGATTGGAGCCTTCGAGACAAAAATCTTTTTGAGTACAATCGATTGGTGCCTTCGGGACAGAAAATTATATATATCGAATCGATTGGAGAACCCTGTGCAATCGATTGGTGCCTTCAGAACAGAAAACTTATTGAGCCCAATCGATTGGATACTTATCCCCAATCGATTGGTCATGAGTGTACAATCGATTAGACTTTGAACAGAATCGGTTTTATCAGATCTAAAATTCTAGGTTCTATCATCCCACGTTCCACACGACTCAGGGCCTTGGAATTCTATAAATAGAACCCTTCTATGCCTTCTTTAAACACAGAAACACGGAATGACTCAATTTTCAAGAGAGACAAGCAATGGCTTTATATTTATTAGAGTGTCTATTCGAAGAGTAAGAAGCTTATTTTCATTCACATCTTGTGAGCTTGTTCTCTTCTCGATTAAAGCCAAGAGCTTGATCTTTACTCAACCTAGGTTTTCCACTTCTATATTCAACCTAGTAAGCTTGAGAATACCAGTGTGACTCAACACCTTTTGAGCAACTTGGGGTTCAGGGTGTACTGAATCCTGCACCTTTTGCAAAGGCGAGAGTGTTCAGAATTAAGATCGGAGGAGCCGGTCGAAGGTAGGTTTGCGGTGTACCAACAAGCAGATAAGGCTTCTTGGTTGGAAGGGTGCTCGTGGATTCGTGGCGTTGATTCAGAGGACGTGGACGCATCGGCAGTGGGCCTTGACTAAGGTTGGAAGTTGTATTTGCAATGGTGCTGCGTAGATAACCTTTGTTTCGTTTAACTTTTTAGTTAGTGATACTTTCCATCTGAACGTGGTCCCGTGGTTTTTCCTTGACTAAGATTTCTACGTAAAAATCTCGTCTTATGTGATTGTTTGTTGATATTCCGCAATCTATCTTGATTATATCAAACGACAAAAAGACAATATACCACGAAGGTATATTTGATTGGAGTCGGTTGTGATAATCCTTTGTAAAACAATCAAGCCATGCGATTTTATCCCAATACCATAGACCAGTAAAACTGTATAGGTATTATTAATTTTAAATACCTAATCAACCCCCCCTTCTAGGTATATTGAGTTAAAGAGAACGGACCGGTGGAATTTCAATAATGAACCATAACTTGTAGGAGACTTTTTCTTTCCCCAGCTAACAGTCCAGAACTTTTATAAAAAAATTATTTTGTGGGCCCGAGACACCAAAAATATTCCTATTTTATCCTCACCAACTTATCTGTGAAATTTGGAACCTTTCTTGAGACATAAAAACCTTAGCGGGAGATTTCGAGAGATTTTGACAAAATAGTATTTTCATCATTTTTTAATTTTTCTACCATTCTTATATTTTTCGAAAATAATATGTAATTATATTTTATTTATTTAATAGGAGTATGGGACCCGTGAATCACTTTCAGGTCATTCCGATGTCATTTGGCACTTTTTCGGTACTTTAAATATTTTTTATGATTTTTATATATTTAGACTACTTTTTGTGATTTATGTGTGTGACATGTGTCGATACCTTATTGTATGAACATTTAAATTATATAATGTAGTTTAATGAAATTAATTAATAATTATTTATGTTATAATTGTTGGGTGGGCCAGTATGGCCAATCTAGAAGCCTTTTGGGCTTACTAATATTCTTAAATGAAACCTAGTTGATGTATATGGGCCTTGGGCCCATTTCTAACCCATTAATAATGTAAAATATAAGTTTTTGAGGGTTAAAAAAGTTATCCCCTTGATAGTTACGAATTTCACTCAAATAAAAACCCTAATCCTTCCCTAAACTTATTTATGAAAATCCTAAAGCTTTAGAAGCTTTTACAAACCCAAACTCCATTTAAGAATAGAAAAAGCTCTATTAAACCTTCATCCAGGCACCTATCGCACTCGAGCAAGAAGAGAGAATTGACGGAGACTCTGAATGGAAGAACATACCCCGAGGAGAGGGCGATCCGATGACTTTCAAATTTAAAGAAACTTTTAATTTTCATTAAAGCTCAAGAAACCTTAAGGTAAGTGTGTTTGATCCATTCTATACTTGTTTTTCATCAAGATTTTGTTTCTCTTTCATTAGATAATGGTTGATACTCATTATAAATTAATTTCAATAATATTTACTTTATTCTTATTGGGTTGATCTTTATTTTGCGCCACCATGATTGGTTTGGCCATAGTTTCTTTTGCGCCGATAACAGATGACTATGTTCTTTATCATTTTCGTTGTATTTTTATGATTTGAATATTTTTATAATTATTTTTCTTAAATACCTCAATTAATCTATTTTCTAAAACCGTTTAGTTTGTATTTTGTAGATTTATATTTATTAAATTATAGTTTTTTTAAGTTGTTAGACTTTACAAAAAAACTAGAATTCTAAATTTTATACGGTCCACTTCACTTAGGATTACGATCTATATTTTTAACCTAAATATTTTATAATTATTTTTTATAGATATCTCTATCAATCTAGTTTCTAGAATATTTGAGTTTATATTTTTTTGATTTGTATTGATTAAGTTATGATATTTCTAAGTTGTTGGACTTTACCAAAAAAAAAAGAATTCTAGATTTTATACAGTCCATTTCACTTAGAATTTTGATCTATATTTTAATTTAAATATTTTTCTAATTATTTTTCATAGATACCTCTATCAATTTAGTTTCTAGAATATTTGAGTTTGTATTTTTCTGATTTATATTTATTAAGTTATGATTTTTTTAAGTTGTTGGACTTTACTAAAAAAACTAAAATTTTAGATTTTATACGGTCTACTTCACTTTAGATTATGATCTATTTTTAACCTAAATATTTTTATAATTATTTTTCATAGATACCTCTATCAATCTATTTTCTAGAACCTTTAGGTTTGTATTTTTCTAATTTACATTGATTAAGTTATGATTTTTTAAAGGTGCCAAATTTTTCTATAAACTCAAAATTCTAGATTATGTCCGGCCCAATTCATTAAGAGTTTCGACCTATATTCTAAATATTTTTCTATTTATTTTTTTTTAAATACCTCTTTAAATCTAGTTTCTATAACTTTTAAGTTTTTATTTTTTGAATTTGTATTGATTAAGTTATGATTTTTCAAATGTGCAGGCTTTTCTGTAAAATTTAGAATTCCAGATTCTATCCGGCCCACTTCATTAAGGGTTTCGACCTATATTTTGAATCTGAATATTTTTTTATTTATTTGTCATAAAAACCTCAGTGAATCTAATTTTTAAATCTATTGAGTTTATATTTTTCTAATCTATATTTATTTAGTTATGATTTTTGTAAGGCAGTATATTAATTTGTAAAAACCTATTAATTTTTAGTGGTTCGGTAATGATTATTAACTATTAAGATTTTAACCTTGTTGTTTGACTAAAACCTAGATGGTTTGACATATACTTGTATGCATGAGGATCCTACCTAGGTGTCTTGGATCCCTCATAGGGTTCGACCAAGTGTCTTGGATCCCTCTTTAGGATTCGACCTTGTATCATGGATCCCTCATAGGATTCAGCAATAGAGTGTTGGATTCTCTTGCGATTTGATCTTTTGTGATTGGTTACATGTTACTTATGTTTAACCCTAATTCGTTCCTATGTTATCACTTTTGATGACCATGTGTTCATTTTATATTCTTATTTAAATGTTAAATACATATGTGCTTATGCCATGTAACCCTAGTACCATCTTGTTATCATACCATGATCATCACGTCATTTCATATAAAAGGTGCATAAGAGAACAAGGTTGAAGTATATTATACACGTTTATATTAGTTTTATCAATTAATCAGGGTTTGGTACCCTATGGTGAAAGGCCCCAGACGTTATTATATCCTGCAGATGGGTCAATGAAACCGCTCCCAGTGCGGGAAGGAGATAGAGACCCTATGTGGTTATAGGTACTAGTTGCATTTGCATCCGTACTCACTTACTTTCACCATCATATTCATGTCATCTTTATTATATGATTGAGATGCATACCTTGATTAAAAAACTTGTATAGTATGATATCATCCCATGCACACTATTGTATTACTGGACCTTGGCTAACGGTACTACACCGATACCATTTTCAGATTTTGAGGAGCCGGGTACGCGAGATGATTTTGAGGCGAAAACCTCCAGTGCATTCGAGGAGATCGACGAAGATTTGGGAGTCGATCCCACACTTTAGAAAGCTATATTTAATTATTTTATAACATTATTTTATTTATTTCCACGGGCATGTAGGCCTTTGATTGAGAGCATGTTCTCACCCTTTCTCTCCATATTATTTGAGCGATTAAATTATTTGATTATGAATTATTTTAATTATTTATTTTCTACATCTAGTCTTTTTATTTATTTATTTAGTAGGTTTCGAATGAACCTTAGTAGTCTAATTGATCTAATTAGACCACTAGGGGACATTCATAGACCACCTCTAGGTTCGGGTATGGGTCAATCAAAGGATTTTCGGATCGCATCTGGGTATCCGGATTCGGGGCATGACAGGGGGAATATACCTACCAATTACACTCCGACGCTTAAGTCAGTGACTGGACGTAGCATCAAATCGGTCAATTTCAAGGATAGAAATGTTCTCCAGATTCAATTTCCCTTAAAGAAGATTATATCCTCAGATCTTCTTCCAGCAAAACTAGAGGAAGGAAAGAAAAAGCTTTTGTTTTGTATAGTTTCTCTCAAGTTTCTGGTAGCCAACCCCCATTTCAAAGGTTTCAATCTCCTTTTATAACCTTTTCTTTCTCCCCCTTACCCTTATTTGAATCTCTTCCATGTGCTTTTATTTGTTTTGTTAGAAATGAGCACGTGGGTCCAGTTATTTTGTTAGAAATAGGCATGCATGTTTGTCTGCTCTTTTGGGATTTAGGCCATGTGTCTCTTGTCTATTGGTTTTATTCTTTTGGATCGATCGTTTGATGTAAATTGATTGGCTATTCACCAACTGTCACTAATCCGAATTTGTGAAAACAATTTGTTTTGTTTAGAAATTAAGCGAGTCAGATAGGTTATTTTCTAATATAGATGGGACGCGTTAAATCAACCAGATCGGACTGTCTAAATGATAGGTAGATAAGATCGTATTGAGTAAGTGCTTCATTCTATATCGGATCATCTGACTGATCGAACTATCTGACTTCTAGGTGGATGGGATCATGTTTAAATAAGAACTCTATCTGACTGATCCATTCGATTGGAGGGCAGATGAGATTATGTTGAGTTACATGACCTTACTTGATCGGACTATTAACAGTGTTATCTCAGGTAGATATGAGATGTCCCATCAGTCAGGGGGTTAGGTGAAGTCACTCCACGGGAAGGTGCCAACCAACTCAGTGGTTGGCCCTCCTCTCATAGCCAACTCTTTGCTTCTCTTTGGGTTCACCATGGTCCTTGATCCATGATCCTTCAGCCGAGATATCAGTTCCTAAGCTTGTGGCCAAGGTACAATATTTTGTTCGGACATGATCCTTGGGCAGTGTTACTTTAACATAGGCCGAGGACTTGCACAATTTGACATCATCCTCAGACCTTTACTGAGAACTCTTAACTTGGTCACACGATGTGTGAAAACTATCCAACTCGGTCACTGGGTCTGACACTCCTTTTGTCATTAAACGGCATGCTCTACACATGTGCTTCTCGGCACGTGCCCAACATGTTTCACCCATCTACGTATCATCAAGAGGAGATGATGTATTAAAATTTCTCTCATGCACTTGTGAGCCAATCTTTTCTCACACATATATATCTTTATAAAATACTAGGGCAGCCACGTGCGTTGCACGTGCACCTTACACATGGTAGCACCTTACATGCGTAGCATTCTTAGAGATCACTGACCGTATGTATGTTTGGCCCATCCCTAGGTGGACCTACATGCAAAAAATCAGCCTGATTAGTGATTTCTAAGCATTCGATTAGAGTTGTTTTCATGAGTTGACTTTTCAACCATAGATTTTGAGCGTTATTGGGGGTACTCAGATCCAAAGGTTAGACATCATTATTCACGCTGATTTTTGGCATGTGAGTCCACCTAGAGATGGGCCAAACATCCATGTACCTTGTACGTGGTACTTTTTTTTCTAATTGAGGTGCACTGAGTTTTGCTTTTTTCAAAGAGTAAAACTTCTCTCACAGCGTTCTAACAGATGCTTCTGTGACAATGAACGTGGGACACTCTTAGGGAACGCTGACTAAGGATGTTTGTCCAGTCCCTCAGTGGACCTCTAAACCAAAAATCAGCCTGATTAGTGATTTCTATGCGATTCGATTGAAGTTATTTTCATGGATTGATTTTAACGGTAAGAATATATTCGAGCATTATTGATCGTTATTTGGGTGCAATGATCCAAATGTTGTAAATCACTAATCAGTCCATCTGATTTTTGGTTTAGAGAGGTCCACTGAGGTACTGTCTAAACATCCATACGGTCAGCGTCCACTAAGAGTATGCCACGTGGCCTATGATTTTTGTTGTCACAGAAGCATTGTTAGAACACTGTGTTAGAAGTTTTACTCTTTTTTAAAGTAGTGTTGTAATTTTGTTTCGAGTAAGACTTGCCTGACCACTCATGGTCAGCTACCTGACCACCCACAATATAAACCAGTTGGCAATTTATTAGAGGACACTGATCGTATAGATGTTTGGCCAATCCCTAGGTGGACCTACAAACCCAAAATCAACATGATCCGTGATTTATAATCGTTAGTTGAAGTCATTTTCGTTGGTTGATTTTAACAGTAGGCATTTGAGCATTATTTACCATTACTTCCGTACAAAGATCCAAGGGATTGAAATCAGTATTCATGCTGATTTTTGATTTGTAGGTCAACTTTAAGATTGGTCAAACATCTATACGGCGGGTGTCCTCTAATAAATTGCCACGTGGCTTAAATTGTGGGTGGTCAGGCAAGTCTTACTCTTTTGTTGCTGTAGATGCATTTACTAGGTATGTTGGAAACCAAAAGACAAAAGAACCCGGTGAATATTTTGAGGTATTGTAAATAATCCAACGGTTAATTGCATGCCCAACCATGTTGTTGCTTTATAACGAGGGAAAAGGGTAGAGTTAAAACCGCCCACCCCAAAACAAGGTCTTGTAATCCACCCCTTAGTGGACGTACACGCTAAAAATCAGCCTCATGTGTAATTTCTAGCCGTTGGATTTGATCATTTTCTATTATGGGCTGAAATCCACTTATGGTCCTGCTTATGAAGCCCACGAAGAAAACATCCCCCAGTTCATCAGCTAGAAAAATCACCAATCGTGCTGATTTTTGGTGTTTTGAGTCCACCAATTGCGCCGGAACATTCATGGGTCAGTGGGCTTGCCACATGGCATTTTTGTTGTGGATGGGGTTCAAACCTTCTAGGAGTAAACATTTTTCTCCAAAAAATTTCAAAATTGCTGGATGTGTTGATGTTTCCCCTCTTAAAATGCCACATTGCACTACTCTTTCATTGTCATTGACCACAAAAAAATGTTTAGCCCACCGCCATTGGTAAATCTACAGACGAAAAATCAACCTGATTGGTGATTTCTAGCCATTGGATTTGACTATTTTCCATGGAATGATTATAGCCATAGAGCTTTTTTTGGTGGTGGTACACAAATATTCCAACGGCTAGAAGTCTACAATCTGGCTGATTTGGTATGTAGATCCGCCAAGGGGTGGACAAATGGGGTCCTGATATTGTGCCACATGACAAAACACCCACTAAAGTATGTCGTTTTTGGCCCACCCCTGGTAGAGAGCTTCACGTAAAAATCAGCTTGATTGGTGATTTCTAGCCATTGGAATCAAGCACTTTTGGGGTACTCAGATCAATGACTAGAAATCACCAATCAAGCTAATTTAGGCTGTGTTAATTAGTCCGCCAAGGAGGTGGACCCAGAAGAGTACCATTTGGTGAGCCGCGCGCGTGACCCACAGCCAATGGAAGGCAAGACTAATCAACTTTTGGAGTCCCATTTGGGAAGACGAAAGAGAGATTCAAAGGCACGATGGACCGGCGTTGAAAATTCAAAACGGTCATTTACGTTGCGGGACGGAAAGACAGTAAGGTCTCCTCTACCCCGTCAAAGCCGTGGCGAAGACGCACCGAGTGCCATCGCTCACCGTGGCATCTATAAGTAGGCAGGGCTTGGCCTTCCACTTCCTCATCCCAGCACAAAGATATTCTCTCAATCGCAGAGAGAGAGAGAGAGAGAGAGAGAGAGAGAGAGAGAGAGAGAGAGAGAGAGAGAGAGAGAGATGGGTCGTTGCATTGGCTTAGTCGGGTTCGTGCTTGTTTTAATGGCTGTGCTTCAGGGTGCAACCGCACAGACAACACATATCGTCTTAGACAGCTTGGGATGGATAATCCCACCCGGCGGTGCTGTCGCCTACAGCACCTGGGCTTCCACCAAGACCTTCGTTGTTGGCGATACTCTTGGTAAGAGACTTAATTTGGGTGTGTGTAGTTTTATTTTGCAAATGGCCATACGTCTTGCTTTAATTTGGTGTTTTTACTGTTTTGCAGTCTTCAACTTCACATCCGGACAACACGACGTAGTGGAAGTGACAAAGGCAGCTTACGATGCCTGCAACACGACGAACCCTATCGGTTCGATTCAAAATAGCGGACCGGCAAACATCACTTTGAACTCAGAAGGCGAGCACTACTACATTTGCACCTTTGGCCAGCACTGTGCGGGAGGCCAAAAGTTAGCCATTACCGTGACTGCCTCTTCCGGAACTGCCACTCCTCCTTCCAGTATTAGTACCCCACCTCCATCACCACCCATGACTCCTGGCGGCCCAACTTCTGATTCTCCTCCCCCATCACAAATCACCACACCTGCTGATTGCACCCCAACCCCATCGTCAGCCCCCACACCGGGGGGACCAATCCCTCACGTGAACGCGCCTTCCCAATCACCAACCACCACTCCCAGCTCAGCCTCATCTCTTCTAACTCCCACCAGATTATCTGCCGCCGCCTTCTCTCTTGCCATTAGTTTTTTACTTTAGAAACAGGAAGAGATTTTATGTTTCTCCTTTCTATGTATTTTGATATTCCCTCTTGAGAATGAGTTCCCTCTTTGCAGGGTCTATAGATTCATAATTTTTTTATTGGAATAAAATTGTTTTACTTCAGATGTGTCATTTGGATCGATTCATTATCATAGATGAATATACTTAATTCTTTTTTCCTTTTATTGCCTATGTTTCAATCGTACATTCGTACGTCCTGGTTTATTATAAACTCCCTAGTTAAGTAGAAAAATTAGAAGTGCCTCCCTCCCTGTACTCAAATTTGAATTTAGACTTGCCTTCCATTTACCCCCAACCTTTCCGAGTTCGAATGGGTGAGGGAAGCCCAACTCATTCAACTAGACCCAATTATTGACTTCATAAATCAATTACTTCATAAATCTTTTTCAGTATAACAGCTTAATTTCTTAGTGTGAAACTCCTCAATAGCATCCATCGATGTGGACCACACGCCCTTCTTGGGATCAGATAAAATATTTTAGCATTCAAAAAAAAATAAAAATGCTCAAATCCAAAGGCCAGAAATCAAGAAAATAAAATGCGCGCTAATTCCTACATATAGAAATCACCAATTAAACTGGGTTTTTATGTGTAGATCCATAAAGAGGTGACCAAATATCCATAAGGTCCATGGGCCATAAAGAGGGGAGCGGATTTTATTCGCCAGGGCCATTCTAACCAAATAGAACGGCCCCATTCAAGTTCCGCCACGTATATAAATTGTAAAATCGCACACTCAGTCACTCAACCAGCCGGTAACCAAGTTACTTTACTTTTGTTTTTTTTTTTTTTTTTTTTTCACTTTCAGGTTTTTTTAAACAAAAACAAAATAACCCACGAAATCCCTTATTTTCCATTCTCTGCGTATTCTTCTCCCCTTTCCTTTCTGCAACTTGAATCCCACTTCTTCAGCCATCCTCTTCGTGGCATTTTTCTCATCCGGCGAGAACACCCCTAAACCTTTTGTTTTCTCTAGGCCGTTTTCTTGTTCGTCTCCATTTGCTCTTCCACTTTCCCTTCTCTCAGCCTAAATTAATCCCTTCTTCCTCTCTTTTCTTTAGTCGGTTTACTCATTCAGCAAGAACAACCTTTATGCAAGGAAAATACAACCTTCAAGCTGACAGAAATTACCCATTATATATACAGTAGCTAGTTGTTTGGCTCCGTTTTGCTGATATATGCTATTTTGTAACTTTTCAGCCTTTCCATCTTTTACAGTATTTTAATGACTTATTTGAATGAACAAAATAATTATTTTGTGGAATCTCCCTTGTAATTATAATGATTCTTTTAATTCAAGTAATTAATTCGATGGTTAGGATCAAGGTTTAATTGAGGCGGTTTTAACGGACTGGGGGCGTTACCGTTAAAACCGTTAAACGGCTGTTAAAACTGATTGAAATGGCCAGGAGCAAAAATAAAAAAATGGAAACCAGAATTTAACGGATTTTAACGATTTTAACGGAAACAACGAAAAGAATGGCACTGAAATTCAAATTTTGAAATTTTCAAAAAAAAAAAAGGGAATTTAACGGCCTTTTTTCACAAAATTTTCCAGAATTCAACGGCTGTTAAAACTTTTAAACAGCCATTGAAACGAGAAAAAATGGCTGTTAAATTCAAAGCATCAAAACGTGTTTAAACAGTTTTAACGGAAATGGGCTTGGGGCGTTAAGCCGTTAAAACTGTTTAAACGGCTATTTTTAAAACCATGGTTAGGATCATCTTGTCATTGTTTTATTTGAGATTGTGATCCACCCAAGAGGCGGCCTGTCACTTGGGTGGCATGGATCAGAGACACAAGGCATGGTTAGACATGATTTAGCCATTTATACATGACTGTCACCAAACGTTATGCCTTTCAAAATTAATTCCATACAATTACGCTTTTCGTGGAAGTCTGTTGTATATGGCTCAATCTTGAAGTGTCGATCACTCGCTGTCCAATTGCTAGTAGTGTCTTTGATCCAAACTGACTGTGACGGGTCACCTCACAAAATGGTTCATATCCCAAAAAATATGGTCATCAGATGATTCTATCCATCCATTTCAATTGCTTGATTTCCAATGGTCATTAAGAATATAAGAAAACAAGTACACACAAATGTCTTCATAGTGGCTCTTCTCATACCATGCTCTTATGTATTAGTACACCTCATGATATAAATAAATTCCATATTCAATCTCCATAAAATTGGCCAAACTGGTGCCATAACAGCGAAGAGATAAAGTTAAAATCACCATGAATGTTGCTGTAATCTTCTTCCTAGCAAACAACCTCCCATGGAGTGCATGCCATGCATTTATGGCAGATTGTGCATTTTCAAAGCACATGTATACATACCCAGTACTATTCCTGTTATCTAACCCGAAATATGAGCAAAGCATATCAAGTTGAAACATATATAAAATACAAAAAAAAAATAAAAAGCACACTACCTTGGATCAATTAAGACACAGCAATGGTGAGAATTCATGGGCATTATTAAACAAAATCGAATCAGACATTCTTTATTCCATGGATCAATTAAGACAATTGTGAAGTATTCTACATATCAACTGTCTTAATGAGACCATTTAATCTTTGAAAAAAAAAATAGAAGGTTAATGGTTCTTTTATATGAGTCACCATGGCTGGTAAACCATATATAAATTCAAATTGTTCTTCAGCGTCCATTGCTCAAACACGCACATAAACACCCCATCTGTACTTCATTCTCTGCTTCAGTATCCATGTGGCACAACAAAAATAAATCATGCGCACTTTCACAGCTCGCCAACCTGTAAAAGGTGAAGAAACTGATTTATAAATACCCCACAAAATGTAACAGGCTGCATTCTCTTTTCACAATTTAACGATCAGACATGAACTGAAAATGAACGTTTATAGTGTTTTAATTTTTCACTAAACTTCGAATCAACTTCTGAAAATGAACATTCCTAGTGTTCAATGGTTCTCTTCTTTAGTAAAACTGAAAGATAGTAAAGTCTCAAATCGATTTGATTGATGGCCAAACTTAGTGTTCCCATCTCTATTAATATTCATGGTAATTGGTTTATGTTCAGAAAAATAACGGGAAATGCAAAGTAACAATAGAAAGTTGATTGTGATGCACAAAAGCATCGAAAGAGATTATGGGATGCCATCTCGATGAGATACACATATTCATACCTTTTAAAATGTCAATATGTTGTTATCAAAAATTGAGTTCACATGCATCATGGAGTCGGCACTTTCCTACAAAATTTAAAAATTGATTAAAAGGTAATCTCAATTTAAATCTTATACCTCAAATTAAAAGATTATGTACGCATCTTTATTCATCACATTGTTACCTGTCCTAAATGTGGAAAAACTCTACTAGTGTGCATTGAAATCGCTTGGCCTTGATGCCCATCTAATGCCTACATATGTATTTCAACAGATCAACACGGTTTAAATCTATATTAATACAACAAAAATGTATGCATATAATATAATATAAAAGTTATTCATCATCACTACTCATACCAAAGATGTTTGATTGTGGGCTCAGAGGATTCCTGTTGAATTAAGAAAATGTCAAAACATTTGATAGATTTTACCAAGAAAGAAATATAAAAAGTGTATTCGAAAGTTCACCTGGCTAGCTATCTGTGATATTTAATGTAGGAAAGCCTTCATGGCTAATTGATGCATCAGGTTTTTGACTTCCTCCATAATGTTTGGGTGGTTTTTTGGGCCAATGCACTCTTACTTCTATTTTGTTCTCCTTTTCTTTTCTTTACTGATGGATCTCGTATGGTTATATGATCATCTAAGCGGTGCGGGTCACTCCTATCTTCAACAACTTCTTGGGTTCCTCGTGCAATGCTTTCCTTTGGTATGCATCCAAACTTTCTAAGTAAGCATCTAGATGGTGTTTAACCACATGGCTAGATCCTTCATCAATAGCCCCCTTTACTACAATGCTAAGGGCTCTGTGCGCCAAGTCGCTATATCGTAAGCTTAAAGACTTATTACAGTCAGCTTGTATGACAATTCCAGTATCATCAATTATAATACCGACCTTAGCTTCTTTGGTCCACCTCTTTAAAATATATTGTGTTGAAATTTTATAAATGCGATGTGAAAGTAGTACTCTTAATGCATGCACACACAAAATGCCTGAAAACTCAAAGGACTTGCAACTACACTCAATTGTATTTTCTTTAGAGTTAAACCTCACGTGTCGATCTTTATCGTGCTAAACAGTGAAAACCATCTCTACCTTATGAATGTAAATCGAATCACTTTCATCTTCAATATGATCTATATAACATGAAAACTTTTTTAACCTACTTTAGAATGTTTTGAATATATCCCTGGTATATACCTAAGCTACTTGCTTTTCAAAAGGTAAAGGTGATGCCAAAATAGGTTCGGTCCGTCTAAAGAGGTAGTCTGCTTGATGCTCCTTTTCACATCAATTCAATACTGCTTTTTCATATTGCATGATGAAATCATTGATACACAGGGTGCTATTCACAAAACCCTTTACAAAACTATTCACACTTTCACTTCTTTGAGTAGTCGTCATTGCTGCACAAAAGTGCTCTCGTCCAAAAATGGGAGCCCACTTTTGTCGTAATCTATACAAATTTTTTAGCCATTCATTATCAGACAAGTCAAATTTATCAACTATGGAATCCCAACCTGATTGAAATTCTTCTTTTGTCTCAGCATTGTAAATACACTTTTGAAAATCATTCTTAAATTGCTTGTTACCTGCGTAGACATGAGAAAGATGCTTGGCTGCATTTTGATAGATGTGCCATAAAGAAAGACGATGATGTGTGTGTGGCATAAGAATATCTATGGCATTGGAAATCGCTTGGGCTTCATCTGTAAAAATTATTTTAGGATGTCTTTTTGACATGCGTTTAAGAATGACTGAAAAACCCAAGCAAAGGATCCAGTTGACTCATCTACAATTAGAGCACATCCAAATAGAACAGACATTCCATGATGATTGACCCCCACAATCGGTGAACATGGCATACCATATTTGTTGGTTCTAAATGTTGTATTGAAACAGAAAACATCACCAAAAAAGCCATAGTTTATTTTTGACTTGGCATCAACCCAAAATAAGTTGCACATTTGATTGTTTTTGTCCACTTGTATTTGTAAGGAATATTTTCATATTTAATTTGGCAAAGATTTCGTTTGATATAAAAACATTCTTATAACCGTTCCTATGAGCACTAGTGTAGTGTGGAGATGTCGTGATACACATACTTCACCAACCACGGGAAGAATAAAAGACAGAGACAGCAAGAATCAGACGATTGACAACAGGAGTCATCTGAGTAATTGCCGATTTGTCAGTTAACGATCGTGTATGCTCGATTAGGAAAGTAAGTGACTTAGTGGCTACAACAGTTGGTTAAAATGAACAAAAATATAATGGTCAAACTTAGTCATTGGACTGACCGGAGTCTAAGTCACTAAAATTGACTAATGGAATAGTCCAATCGATTGGACACTTATTCCCAATCGATTGGAGACTCTGTGTAATTGATTGGAAACTACGAGGTAGAAACTTATTTCAGCCCAATCGATTGAAGTCTTCGGGACAGAAATTTATCTGAGTCAAATCGATTGGAGACTCTGTGAAATTGATTCGAGCCTTCGGGACAGAAACTTTTCTGAGTCAAATCGATTGGAGAACCCTGTATAATCAATTGGTATCTTCGGAACAGAAATCTTATTGAGTCCAATCGATTGGACATGGCCCAATCAATTGGACCCAGTGTACAATCGATTGGACCATGCACAGAATTGGTCTTTCTCAGATCCAAAATTCATGGTTCCATCATCTCACGTTCTGCACGACTCAGGGTCTTGGAATTCTATAAATACAACCCTTCTATGCCTTCTCTAAATACACACCGACACACAAAGTGACTCAATCTTCAAGAGAGATGAGTAAATATTTTATTTATTAGAGTGTCCATTCGAAGAGCAAGAAGCTTATTTTTCCTTCACATCTTGTGAGCTTGTTCTCTTCTTGATCAAAGCCAAATGCTTGATCTTTTCCTCAGCTTAGGTCTTCTACTTCTATATTTGACCTAGTAAGCTAAGTGTACTAGTGTGACTCAACACCATTTGAGCAACTTAGGGTTCAGAGTGTACTAAATCGTTCACATTCTATAAAGGCGGGAGTGTTGAGAATTAAGATCGGAGGAGCCGATCGAAGGTAGGTTTGGGATGTACCAAACTGAACAAGCGGACAAAGCTTCTTGGCTGGTAGGGCGCGCGTGGATTCATAGCATTGATGCAGAGGACGTGGACACATCGACAGTAGGCCTTGGATAAGGTTGGAAGCTGTATTTGCAATGGTGCTGCGTAGGTAACCTTTGTTTCGTTTAACTTTTCAGTTAGAGATACTTTCCGTCTGGACGTGATCCCGTGGTTTTTTCCTTGGCTAAGGTTTCCACGTAAAAATCTCTTGTCTTGTGTGATTGTTGGTTTGTATTCCACAATCTATTCTGATTAGATCAAACGACGAAAAGAAAATATACCACGGAGGTATATTCAATTTGAGTCGGTTGTGATAATCTTTTATCAAACAACTAAGGCATGCGATTTTATTCTCTTATCATAGACCAGTAAAACTGTGTAGGTATAAATAATTTTAAATACCTAATCAACCCCCCCTTCTAGGTATCTTGAGTTAAAGAGAACGGACCGATGAATTTCAATTGGTATTAGAGCGGGTTATTCTATAAAAGGTTTAATCACCTGAATTTAGATTCCTACAAAACCAGTTCATTCTTTTCATTTATAAAGATGCCTAAAGAAGGGTTCACTGTCAATAGTCGTAGTGACTCAGACAGTGAAGATCAAGGCGATCTTTATACTACTTATCAAGAGCTATATAGAGAAAGCTTTAGACTGACCAAAGCAAATAAGAAATTGACTAATAGAGTTGAATTCCTTGACTCTGAAAATTTTGCTTGTAAACTAGACAATAATGAATTATCTATACTAGTTGGTCAGCTTAGGGAAGAGAAGAAATCTCTTCAAGAGAGAAACAAGTTCTTGGAATGCGAGTACAGATGCTAGAATATCTTTTGAAAGTGAGCATGAAAAATATGAAACTATTTCTAGACAACTTGAAGAAGAGAATGCTAGTCTCCAAGACACAGTTAAATTTCTTGAATCTGATTATCAGGATTGTTTGGAGAAGTGGAAGTCACTTGAACTTGAACTAGTTCAACTGAAAAAGAACTTGCCCTATATTTCTCAAAGCACTAAGAAATTAAATGAGATTCTAAGTGTGGGACAAAGATGTGGAGACAAGCGGGGACTTAGATATGTTGATAATGCTGATACCCCATCGTCTTCAGGAACTAAATTTGTAAAAGCCAAAGTTCCGTTCACACCACATGTTGATCAACCCAGACCCAGACCAGTTATACATGTGCATGTTTGTAATTACTGTAGGGGTAGAGGTCAACTGAGCAAGAATTATTTTCAAAAGAGGAGAGATACCATGGTTCCTCCCAAGAAAAAATCATATGGGAACCAAAGAGATCTACTCCGTAAAGTGAAAGTCTTGCATCAAAAGTCAGATGCCTTGAGTAGAGAGATTGCTAACCTTATGAAACTCAAGGGCACCCGGACTTAAAGGGCTCAGAATAAGAGGACAAATAAAAAGAGAAATGTCGATCCTGCTTCACCGCCTAAACAAATGGCAAAGAAAAAGAACCCACCTACAAGGTATAATACCATATGGGTGAGAAAGGAATGACCAATAAAACTAGATTCTATTTGAAATAAATTCCTTATGAAGTCTAGTGCACTTGTCCCATTGATTGAATAAATATGGCTCTTTACACTCTTCTCTATTTTATGATTGTATATCTTTTATGAGTTGAGTATGTAGTTTTGTTTCAGGATTTTGTTTTCTTCATAGTTTTCTATTTGTTTTAGATCTTTGATTATTTGCATTGTTTTGAGTTCATATATTCAAAAATAAAATTGAAAATTTGAAAATCAAAAATTGTTGTCTTGTTTAAGGATTTTTTTTGAGTTGTGCATTGCATAATTGTTCTTAATATGATGGGCATTGACTTTAGAAAATTCTAGAACTAGGACTTGGCACAAGGTAAATTGAGACTAGATCATTGTAGAAAATTCTATAAAATTTAGAAGATTAGTCTATTTTACTAATTCTCAGTTAGTGGACAATCATAAGTTTTAACTTGTTATTCACATGCACACTGACTGACATTGGTTGAGACTAGATTTGATTGAGGTAATAAATCTAGTACTCTCTGGGAATCAGGAATAAACTTCTACTTTTCATGACTTCAAATTAGTTGTGTTCCTGCCCTCAGTTGATTTTGAAACTGCAAAATAATCGACTGTTGGCTTCCCTGTGTGATAGTTCTCCGTGGAAAGAGCTACCTCAAGTGGACGTGGTAAAATCTGTATGGCCCCGATCTATATAAAAATCTAATTACTTAATGCTGCAGAGGATACCATACAGACCGAGTGTGAAAGCTACCAAACCGATCAGGTGTCAAAAGATGAGAACTTAAAAATTGAAATTCTGGTAAAACAAGTGAATAAAAAATAGCCATGTTTGCTACAAAAGTAATGTGAAATCACATTGGCAAATACACTTGAAAATAGAGAGTTAAGTGATACCCTATTAACTCTAATGAGGATTTCATGATTGGATACAGGATACCTCCAGATTTTGAGTAGAGTATTTAGATTTTTACTAACATCTGTCTTGAACCCTAAGAAGTAGAAAGTTAGATCACAATACACCCAAGTGAAAGAAATTGAAAATTCAACTAAAGTGTACTAGTTTGATTGACTGGCTTTGATAAATGGCCTAAATTGACTACATTTGAACTATTCAAGATTAAATTGAGTAGTTAAGTCTAAAATCCTAGGTTTAATATTTGTTAGTGTCAATTACATTGAAACTCATTATGCTTTGTATTTAACTTGACTTTTCATGAATTTTAACATACTTCAGATTTGACATTTTCCAAATCGATCTGATTTGAGTTATGTGAGTTGTAAATCTTTTCAGAGATGATTTAAAATTTTAAAATTTATTTGAAAAAGATTTATGATTTGGTAAATGATTTCACTGAAATTTAAACCATTAATGTATTTAGACTATGCGTCTAGCCTTTATACTTGTAATTATGTTGCACTAACACACTTGTTCTTCATGATGACATTCATTGCATGTTTATTAATTGCTTATATTTCTGTACCTTTATCAATCTGTGACAAAAAGGGGAGAGAAAATCATAGCGATAAAAATAAGCTGATGCATAAGATAAGGGGAGAAAAATTTTATATTATTTTTTCAATTTCTCTACTTGTGATATGCATAAATTAACTCACTGCACTTTAATGATTTATTCATTGCAGATGATATTACATGGTATGTATTGTTGGTAGAATATGCAGGGAACAGATCA
The DNA here is from genome assembly GCA_035048495.1 of Euptelea pleiosperma. Lineage (NCBI taxonomy): Eukaryota > Viridiplantae > Streptophyta > Magnoliopsida > Ranunculales > Eupteleaceae > Euptelea > Euptelea pleiosperma. The sequence continues at coordinate 31,057,644 of CM068548.1, read as the reverse complement.
AAAGCCAAAAATTTAGGGGGAGAAAAATTTTATATTATTTTTTCAATTTCTCTATTTGTGATATGCATAAATTAACTCACTGCACTTTAATGATTTATTCATTGCAGATGATATTACATGGTATGTATTGTTGGTAGAATATGCAGGGAACAGATCAAAAGCCATTACATTATATCTGTTCGATTATCTCCAAGAGAGTGTGAGATAGTGAGTAAATCATGTAAGAGGGTGGGATTGTATTTGTTTCTTTCTATATGATTAAATATTTTTTGTCACGGAATTGCCAAAGGGGGAGATTGTAAGGAATATTTTTATATTCAATTTGGTAAAAATTCCGTTTGACATAAAAATATTCTTATAACCGTTCCTACGAGCACTAGTGTAGTGTGGAGATGTCGTGGTACGCATACTTCACCAACTACGTGAAGACTAAAAGATAGAGACAACAAGAATCAGACGGTTGACGACAAGAGTCATCTGAGTAACTGTCAATTTGTCAGTTAACGATCGTGTACGCTCGATTAGGAAGGTAAGTGACTTAGTGGCCACTTATCGACTCATTCTTCTTCTAAATAACCACTATATTTGACAACCACGCCAGATTGTTGACTTCTCGGATGAAACCTGCTGCCAACAACTTGTCAACATCCTTCTGAACTGTTAGCAACTTGTTGATCTCATTTACTCTCCGGTCAATAAAGGAGAGTATTGCCTCCTCTATGATGTCCATGGGATCGACATGTTTAGTAAGCCTTGGACTTGGAGAAATTTTAACACTTCTTCCAAGTGTTCTATCTGTCGCATCTTCACGTGTTTCTTCCTCTATGTCTCCTTCTTTGAGATCTCACGGATTCTTCCGTGGATTACATCGATGATCATACCTCGCTCTTGGGGTTGAGACACTGCCCTGTTTATTCTATTTTCTAGATTTCGCTTTCCTACTTTCTCTTTATCTCTGTAACTGAGATAAATGATCTCAAATGCCCTTGAACGATCAGATTTTTGATTTTGTGTTTCAAAGACCAACACTTGTCTATGATATGCCCATGATCCTTGTGAAATGCGTAGTACTTTGATTTGTCTCTCTCACCTTTTTCATCAAACTGCATCGGTTTTGGCCATCTCATGAACTTTTCTTCCTTGATTCGATTTAAGATTTGTACGATAGTGGGGTTCAAATGAGTAAATTCCCTCTTTTCTCTCTAAGAGAAGGGTTCTCGACTAATTGGATGCGATCACTGAGTTTCCTGATTCTTATCCTGTCGGTCTTTTTTATTTTTCCCTTTGCTTGGATTTCTCCATTTTAGCTGGGCTGCTCACCTCGTGAACCGTAGACACCAACTTATGGCTCTGTTAGCGTACATCATCCTCTAGCCTAGCCTATTTTTATGGCTCTTTCGTATAAGGCTTCCAAACTAGCCGGCCAATTCTTCGTTAAGGAATGATAAAGCCCTGAAACGACATGTAATGCTTTGCGAAAAGCAGTGATAGCATTTTGTCATCGCAGTCATCTACCATAAGCACTACCGAAAATCTTTTGATCAAATCCCAGAGTGTCTCTCTTTGTTCTTGTCACGTCCCAGATTCGGGCACCCAAATCGAACCCGAATGTCTATGGATCAGCCCATTTACCCAAGATCTAGGGTGTGAAAAAAATAAAATGCTCAAAAAAATAAAATAAAGAAAATATCAAGAATCACTATTTTGATTAATAAAGAACGGTTCAACTCCAGTAGTCAAATAATGCGGAAGCGTATAAGCTATTACGGTGGAATAACCAAAAGTCAAACTTTTAATTTTGGTCAATATCACTAATTAGGATTTCTATAATTACCTAGAATATACTTTTAATTTTGGTCAATATCACTAATTAAGATCTCTATAATTACCTAAAATTTATATCAAACATCTTTTGTAAAAATACTTAAGAATGCCCATTGAAGATAGTTTTGAAATGATTTTCGCGGTTCAAAGAAAAATGGTCAACTTTTGGTCAAAATTCAAAATATGTCAAAAAATTATTTTCTTGGTGGGTTTTATTCTAAAAATTATAAGATACAACTTTAACAAGGACACTTTGGCTAAAAATGACATTTACAAATTTTTGGAGTCAGTTCTCCACTCTCAATTAAGCCCTAACGGTAACCGTCAAAAATAGATAAAAAGTAAGATTTTTCACTTGTATTAATTTTTACGGTTTTGATCGGGATCCAAATCAAGCAAATAAAATATGAGTTTTTATCTACTCAAAATAAACTAAATTTACATGTAATAAAATCATGTAGTCCTATTTTACAACTTTGGAAAACATTTAAACAAAAGTATGTAAAAATTATATATTTTGTAGTCAGGTAGTTCTGACCTTCTCTTAGTAAAATGGCTCTATAGGATACGTCATATCGAATCTATTGACCTACTATATATGGATAGAAAGGTAACTTAAAAATCTATAACTTTTATATTTTCTCCTTGACCAGATTCAGTTATCTAATAGGTGCTAAAGTTGCTCAAAGTTAGAATAAGGGTGCTGATTTTGCAAAATCAGCACAAAAATTTTGAGATTTGTGCCAAACTGCACCTACTTATATAACTCCTAAAATCACGAAATAATTTAGTAAAATATTACATCGAATCATGGTTCTAACCTCTTTAGAATCATATTAAAATATTATCGCATGAATATTTGATAAATATTTTTACGTAAGACATCGAAAAACCCAACATGTTAAAAATAAAATAAAGTGATCAATTCAAACCATTGATGGTCCCAACGACCCCAACCATGTTAAAAATTCATTATTACATCATTAAAACCTTTAAATCATTTAAGAATTAAAATCTCTTTTTCAATTCCTACGCTATCCATCGACTCCGTCTCATCCAAAGTATCCTCCTCCTCGAGATCAACAAAATCTGAAATATTTCGATGTTATACTATGAGCGAAAGCCCAGTAAAGTACAACGAATACACAAAACAATGAAGATAATTCAATCATAATTACTTTAGCATGTTAATCAACATATTAACCCAAAATCAAGAAGATCAAACCATCCAAAATAACCAATCACGATGATGATATTAAATGCACTATATTCCTAATTCATTCATACCAAGAGTAAAGAATTCCCACCAAGGACAACAATCTTCCACTAAGGGTAATGAATTCCCACCAAGGGCAACTATTTTCCACCAAAAGCTACGATTTTCTACCAAGGGCAACAATTTTCACAATAAATGTAAAACAAAATTATGAATTTATGATGCTTACCCATATATGATTAACAAATAAGATTAAAATCTTAGAAGAATACACCAAAAAATATCATATAATCATTAACAAGACTAGTAATTGATGAATATTCAACATTGTAGAGTGTACTTGTTATTACTTTCTCTTAGATTCGAGAGAGATGAAAATGTGTAGTATATTTCTTTGATTGTTGTCGATGAAGTCATTCTTCTAGTATGTTATACTTCGGGGTCTCATCAATATTTTTGTCTCAATGGATGATGTCAAATGGTGACACGCTATTGTGTTTCTAGGGCTTCGAAGGTTCTTCAAGTTCTTTAATAGAGGTGCTTCAATGGAGAAAGAGGGAGAGAAAGATGAAAGAAATATTGGAGTAATGATTTAAGATTTGTAAGAGTTTACAAGCTCCCAATGCTTTATTAAATAGGTTTAGGAAAGTAGGGTTTCTAATTTTAAGTGATTTTCGTCACTTTAAAATAGGTGAATTTTATAACCCACTAAAAGGCTTATTTTAAGATGAATATGGGCTAAAAATGGGCCTAAGGCCTATGAGTATCAAGTAGGATTCATTTAAGATTATTATTAACCCAAAAAGGCATCTAAATTGGCCCTACCAGCCTATCCAACAAGTACAACTCATTAATTATTTATTACGACTATGTCACTCATATACCACAATAGTAATATAGTTAATTATCATTGAAAATAAATTGTAGAAAAAGAAATTAAGGAGTCAAATTCAACTTTTTATAATTAATTTACTCAAAAAATCATGAACAAAAGTTTAGGGTATTGTAGTTCCATCCTAACGTCGACGTCTTTCATGTGTAGATGATTATATGAATATTGTTCGATGAAATGGGTAGTAAATTCAGCGAAGTCTAGAATAGATCTAGGTGGAATTTGATTGAACCCAATCAATGCTTCATCACTCAGAGTTGATGGAAACATTCTACACATCAATCGATCATCAAAATCCCACATAGTATGGTTTTACGATATCGAAGGATATGGTTCATTGGATCCAAGACTCCGGTAAATGTTGCAAACTTTGGATAGGGAAAAGATTAGGCAGCTCTATACTGTTGAATATCTTCTATGAATGGCGAGTCTCTTGATGCTCGAGTGGCGATGTCAGTCATCTTGTCATCCATTGTCAATTTCTTACTGAGTAATTCAGCAACCAATCCGACAATTTGGCCCTTGGTCATTGGTTGGGCTAGATTGTCCATCTCTGGGCGAACAATAGACTTCGATCTTGGATTCTGAGATTGTTTCGGCATATAAGAATTCTTGTGCCTATTTCTTGGATTCTTTAGATCTGGTTCTTCTATATCTGACTCATGATGCTGGTTGGACGATTGGTAGATAGGCCTCTCCTCGTCGCGTCATCCTTGATTCGCATTGCCAGATATATGATCTACTTCTTCAGGATGTTCTCCCAACCTTCATTTCAGCATATCGCTCTCTTCTTGGAGGTGCGTGATCACAATTTGTTGTTTTCGTATTCGATCTTCCCTAATTTTTCTCCTTTTAGTTAAAGTATCCCTCAGACCGTTGCGGGGTCTTGCTCTTTGCTACTCTTGATAGTCCGCCTGGTGTTCACCATAACTCCATTGATGATTCATCTTCTTAAATGGTAGGAAAGCTTGTGTTCACTTTCCCACAGATTGCGCTAGAAGATGTGGGAGGAAAATCATGAATCTTACCCGCATAATCCCCGAGGAATAAACTGTTGTATCAAGCTTCATGAATATGAGGCAAAATCTTTTGATACAACTTCGTCTTTTGATCTCGATCGTCGATCTACGCTTCAGATTTTGATCTCCACATTTGTAATACCCTGAACTTTTGTTCTAGCGTATTTTGGTAAATTCACCTAATAATGAAAATCTAAACCTTTTTTAGACTTTTATTATTGTTTTTATAGTTTAATATCATTGTTGAGTATGTATGTTTAATTTGGTTTAATTCTGACAACTTTCAAAATTTTGCTATTTTCGAAACTCGCTCTTTAAGGCTAAATTCTTGCTAAGAATAATGAACCATAACTTGTAGGTGACTTTTTCTTTCCCTAGCTAGCTGAAAGTAGGTTTTTTCCACGTCGTTGGTTATAGAAACCCTAATTCCAACTAAATTTGTATCTTTTCCGATTTAATTCTTGCAAAATATGCGATATTGTATAGGGATTCGTGTCGGATGTCGATCCGCACTCGGGGTTAGTTAGCGGAAGCACAGAACATACAATGACAGATTGTTCTTAGAAATTGCTAAAAGTAAAGTGATGGAAGGGTGAGAATGGTGATGTGATCGATTTTAAAACTTGATTTTTGAGATCCAAGAAAGTAAAACAATGAAAATTACTAAAATTAAATTCTATTTAATAGAATCAAACTTGGCATTCATTAATTCAGAATAAAATGTTACATTAATTGCATTGCTTGAAATAACCACAAATTAAAGAAAGCATTCAAAAGGAAAATAGAAATTTAGAGAGAGAAAATGATCTTGAGAAAGAAACTAGGCATGTACAGAGAAAAACCTATAGAGAGAAATGGGTTTTTAGAGAGAGATAATAAATCTAGAGAGATGAAGGTGGGTAGAGAGAGAAAAGTAGAGATACTTTAAAGAGAGAAAGAGAAAATGGGATCACCTTTTGCACATTACCATGGATGTGGATCAACAAAGGCCGGGAGCACCACGATGGAGTTGCTTCTCAACCGTTGGAGGAGTTCAAGTGGCTGGCACGTGCAGCAAGTGATGGTGGTTGTGGGTGCAAGTGCAACCCGTGGGATGAAGAGGCAAGGTAAGAGGAAGATGGTGGATGGAGCAGGTGTTACCGTTTGCTAGAGATGTGGAGGAGATAAAAGGCGTGGCTGACTGGAGAACGCAACAACAGTTCAAGCGATCAGTGAAGAAGAAGACGAGAAGGGTGAGGGAAAAACTTGGAGATTAGAGTGAGGACGGCTTGGAGAATGAAAGTTGATGGATGGTGGCTGGGCTGATGAAGATTGAGGAACGGCTGGTGATCCTTTTCGCCGGTCTTAATGGTGCTTGCCGGAGTTGCAGGTTGCAACTCCGGTGATCTTGATATTATTTTTTTTTTCTTTGAGAAAACAGTAGAGACGAAAAGGGGAGAGAGGACGGCTTTGGGGCTGTGGTCGGTGGCAGGCGGAGATGGTTTGCAGGTGGAGTGGTAGAGGCGGACTGGTTCAGGCGGAGTGGTAAAGGCAGACTGGTTTTCCACAGGAGAGATGGATGAGATGGGCAACAGGCTCGTGAGGAGCAGTTGATGAAAGGGCGGTGAAGGAGCTCTTGGGCAGCAAGGTGTTCGAGCAGGAGAGGGGTGGCTGGTGTTGCAGGCCGAAGTTGCAGGCTGCAACTCCGGTAGACAACGTGAAGAAGATGACGAAGAAGAAGAATGAAAAGAAGAAAATAAAGGAGAAGACGAAGGGGAAAACGTGGAGGAATTTTTTTGGAAAAGAGAGGAAGAAATGGGAGGGGGATTAGGGTTTGAACGAACCCTTCTCGTTCCCCTTTTAAAGCTCCCTATTTCCATAAAGGAAATAGGGATTTTTTTGAAAATAAAAAATAAGAAAAATATATATATATATATATATATATATATTTTTTAATACTACTTTTCTTTGGGGAATTTCCCCATTTAGTGGACCCCCCATTTTTTAAAATTTAATTGAAATTATTTTGAAATTCACGGGGTCCACTAAATGGTCGGACAGCGGGTCGATGATGATGGGCCCGGCTACTGGCCCACATGGAATGATGATGTCCATCGTCTCACAAAATGATGTAACAGACAATCTGATGGCGATCGGATGGATGGTGACTTGATTGGGACCCAGATTGGTAGATCGACGGATCTATAGAGATCCAACAGTCCGGTGGAAGATACAACGGTCCGATTGAAGATCCAACGGTCAGAAAGCTAAGGGAGATGAGACAGAGCCAATGGATAGGAGTTCTGGGGTTAGGTCAATAGATTCGAGGATCGAGAGATGAAGAGAGAGAGAATAAGGAGAGATGAGAGAGAAAATATCAGAAAATGGAGATAAAAGTATTGGCAGAGGGTCTGGAACCCTGGTCTTCATTGTGACCATCCTCACGCTTCTCCAGTAGAGTAGACTATCATTCCTTGCTGACTCATGTGGCTTTAAATGCTTTGGTCCGTCTCTTGGTCATTGGCTCTCCTGCTCTCTTCGTTCTTTGGGCCGGCTTTTTGGTCATCTTATTCAGCCCATATTTGGCCCATATTTTCTAGTCATAGCATGTGGGCTCTTTAAGCTTTGATAATGGGCTTTCCTGATCGATGTGGGCTCGCAAGTCTCGAGAATTATCCCATCGAGGTTTCCTGCGACAGAAGAAGCGCGTAATGAGACTTTATCAGAACGACTCAATGTCTAGACTTCCGAAAATATGTTTAATGCATGCAAATATATCATTTCGTCCAGAAAAGTGTGTTCTACGCAACAAAAAAGACTCTTACATAGAAAAGTAGATAAATAGAGCATTTTAACGTAGGAGAGTGTGAAAACGCTTAGAAAATAACAATGGAAAATACGCACTTTTAAGCGAATATCACTAGCAGTCTAGAATTTTTATAAAAAAATTATTTTGTGGGCCCAAGATACCAAAAATATTCCTATTTTATCCTCACCAACTTACCTGTGAAATTTGAAACTTTTCTTGAGACATAAAAAACTTAGCGGGAGATTTCGAGAGATTTTAACAAAAATAGTATTTTCATAATTTTCAAGCTTTCCTACCATTCTTATATTTTTTTAAAATAATATTTAATTATATTTTATTTATTTAATAGGAGTATGGGACCTGTGAATCACTTTCAGGTCATTCCAATATCATTTAACACTTTTTCGGTGTTTTGAACGTTTTTTTATGATTTTTATGTGTTTCGACTACTTTTTGTGATTTATGTGTGTGACATGTGTCGATACCTTATTGTATGAACATTTAAATTATATAATATAGTTTAATTAAATTAATTAATAATTATTTATTTGATGATTGTTGAGTAGGCCCATTTGGCCAATCTAAAAGCTTTTTGGGTTTAATAATATTCTTAAATGAAGCCTAGTTGATGTATATGGGCCTTGGGCCCATTTTTAACTCATTAGTAATGTAAAATATAAGTTTTTGAGGGTTTAAAAAGTCATCCCTTTGATAGTTACGAATTTCACTAAAATAGAAATCTTAATCCTTCCCTAAACTTATTTATGAAAATCCTAAAGCTTTAAAAGCTTTCACAAACCCAAACTCCATTGAAGAATAGAGAAAATTCCATTAAACCTTCATCCGGGTACCTATCGTACTCGAGCAAGAAGGGAGAATTGACGGAGACTCTGAATGGAAGAACATATCCCGAGGAGAGGACGATCCGACGACTTTCGAATTTGAAGAAACTTTTGATTTTCATTAAAGTTCAAGAAACTTAAGATAAGTGTGTTTAATCCATTCTATACTTATTTTTCGTCAAGATTTTGTTTATCTTTCATTAGATAATAATTGATACTCATTATAAATTAATTTCAACAATATTTACTTTATTCTTATTGGGTTCATCTTTATTTTGTGCCACCATAATTGGTTTGGCAATGATTTCTTTTGCACCGATAACGGATGACTATGTTCTTTATCATTTTTATTTTATTTTCATAATTTGAATATTTTTATAATTATTTTTTTTAAATATCTCTCTTAATTTATTTTCCAAAACTGTTTAGTTTGTATTTTTTAGATTTATATTTAATTAATAATTTTTCTAAATTGTTGGACTTTACCAAAAAAACTAAAATTTTAGATTTTATATGGTCCAATTCACTTGGGATTTCAATCTATATTTTTAACCTAAATATTTTTCTAATTATTTTTCCTAGATACATCTGTTAATCTAGTTTCTAAAACATTTAAGTTTGTATTTTTTTATTTATATTGATTAAGTTATGATATTTCTAAATTGTTGGACTTTACTAAAAAAATAAGAATTATAGATTTTACAAGGTCCACTTCACTTGGGATTTCGATCTATATTTTTAACCTGAATATTTTTTTAGTTATTTTTCATAGATCTCTATCAATCTAGTTTTTAGAACATTTAAGTTTGTATTTTTCTAATTTATATTGATTAAGTTATGATTTTTCTAAGTTTTTGGACTTTACCAAAAAACCAGAATTCCAAATTTTACATGGTCCAATTCACATGGGATTTCGATCTATATTTTTAACTTAAATATTTTTCTAATTGTTTTTCATAGATACCTCTATTAATCTAGTTTCTAGAACCTTTAGGTTTGTATTTTTCTAATTTATATTGATTAAGTTATGATTTTTCAAATGTGCTAAACATTTTTATAAAACATAGAATTCTAGATTTTGACTGGCCCAATTTATTAAGGGTTTCGACCTATATTTTAAATCTAAATATTTTTCTATTTATTTTTCTAAATACCTCTATAAATCTAGTTTCTATAACCTTTAAGTTTATATTTTTCGGATTTGTATTGATTAAGTTATGATTTTTCAAATGTGCGGGACTTTTCTGTAAAATTTAGAATTCCAGATTCTGTCCGGCCCACTTCATTAAGGGTTTCGACCTATATTTTGAATATGAATATTTTTCTATTTATTTTTTCTAAAAACCTCTATGAATATAGTTTTTAAATCCATTGAGTTTATATTTTTTTAATTTATATTTATTTAGTTATAATTTTTATAAGGCAATACATTTTTTTATAAAAACCTATTAATTGTTAGTGGTTCAGTCATGATTATTAACTATTAAGATTTTAACCTTGCTGTTTGACTAAAACCTAGATGGTTTGACCTATACTTGTATGCATGGGGATCCCACCCAAGTATCTTGGATCCCTAATAGGGTTCGGCCAAGTGTCTTGGATCCCTCTTTAGGGTTCGACCTTATGTCATGAATCCCTTATAGGGTTCGGCAATAGAATGTTGGATTCTCTTGCGATTTTTACTTATATTATTTATCGATGTTGATCGTGATCTTTTGTGATTGGTTATATGTTACTCATGTTTAACCCTAATTCGTTCCCATGTTATCACTTTTGATGACCATGTGTTCATTTTACATTCTTATTTAAATGTTAAATACATGTGTGCTTATGCCATGTAATCGTAGTACTGTCTTATTATCATACAATGATCATCACGTCATTTCATATAAGGGGTGCATAAGGGAACAGGGTTGAAGTATATTATATATGTTTATATTGGTTTTATCAATTAATCAGGGTTCGGTACCCTAAGGTGAAAGGCCCCAGACGTTATTATATTCTACAAATGAGACGATGAGACAGCTCCCAGTGCGAGAAGGAGATGGAGACCCTATGTGGTTATGGGTACTAATTGCATTTGCATCTTACTCACTTACATTCACCATCATATTCATGTCATCTTTATTATATGATTGAGATGCATACCTTGATTAAAAAACTTGTATAGTATGATATCATACCATGCACAATATTATATTAGTGGGCAATGGCTCATGGCACTACACCGATACCATTTTTAGATTTTGAAGAGCCGGGTACGTGAGATGATTTTGAGGCGAAAGACTCCGGTGCATTCGAGGAGATCGGCGAAGATTCGAGAGTCGATCCTACACTTTAGAAAGCTGTATTTAATTATTTTATAACATTATTTTATTTATTTCCACGGACATGTAGGCCTTTGATTGAGAGCATGTTCTCACCCTTTCTCTCCATATTATTTGAGCGATTAAATTATTTGATTATGAATTATTTTAATTATTTATTTTCTACATGTAGCCTTTTTTTTTACTTAGTGGGTTTTGAATGAACCTTAGTAGTCTAATTGACCTAATTGAACCACTAGGGGACATTCATGAATCACCTCTAGGTTCAGGCACGGGTCGATCCACGAATTTTTGGATCGTATCTGGGTATCCAGATTCGAGCGTGACAGAGTGGTATCAGAGCAAAGGCTTCAGACACCTAGGGATTTGTGTGTAATGAGTCTATGTATAATTGAGTTGTATATGATAGAATGGTATTAGAGCACAATCAGTAGATTACCCTAAGGACCCGTGCAATGGAGACCATTAGAGGATCTGGTTAATGTGTTCATTCTTGTTATGGAGACTATGACATTTTAGTATATATATTAGAGACACTTAGAAATACTATAATCTAGAGCAATCTGATTGTTTGTAATACTTATAAATAGTGATTGTGTACTATTGTTTGTATGTATATTATTTTAATACTTGATTTTATATTATGCTTGACTATGTCACAAACCTAACACTGTCAAACCTTATCAAGGAGATTGTGACAGAATGGTATGTTGACAGAAATATATCCTCAGATGATCTTAATTGGACTGTCTGACTATTTTGACTAGTTGGCCAGTTGACTAGCATGACCAATTTGACTGGAAGATAGATTGATAAGTTTTACCAACTAATTTAGGTCGATTAGATTCATCAAATTTACTAGTTTAACTAAGGTTGACTATATTGACTACTTTGACTAGTATAGTTAAGTTGACTAGACGTAGATGACTAACTTGACTAGATTGGACTAGATTAGTGTAGATTACTAGTTTGGCTAGGTTTACTATATTGATTAAGTTGGCCAATCTGACTGTGTGTAGCTATAAAATTTGTCAACCAATATAACGAGGCTTGGCTAAAATGATTAGTTGACTAATCAGATTTGTCAGACTAGGTTGAGAATTTCTTTGAGGGGTTCGAATTTCGAGGACAAAATTTTCTTTAAGGGGAGTAGATTGTAATACCCTAAACTTTTGTTATAGGGTATTTTGGTAAATTCACCTAATAATGAATATCTAAACCTTTTTCAGACTTCTATTATTGTTTTTATGGTTTAATATCATTGTTGAGTATGTATGTTTAATTTGGTTTCATTCTGACAACTTTAAAAATTTTGCTATTTTTGGAACTCACTCTTTAGGGCTAAATTCTTGCTAAGAATAATTATAAAGAATATTTTTATATTCAATTTGGCAAAAATTAAGTTTGACATAAAAACATTCTTGTAAGCGTTCCTACGAGCACTAGTGTAGCGTGAAGATGTTGTGGTACGCATACTTCGCCAACTATGTGAAGACTAAAAGACAGAGACAGAAAGAATCAGACGGTTGACGACAAGAGTCATCTGAGTAACTACTGATTTGTCAGTTAACGATCGTATATCCTCGATTGGGAAGGTATGTGACTTAGTGGTCATAGGAGTTGATTAAAATGAACAAAATATAATGGTCAAACCTAGTCATTGGACAGACCTGAGTCAAAGTCAATTTTATTGACTAGTGGGATAGTCCAATCGATTGGACATGTGTCTCCAATCGATTAGACACAGCCCAATCGATTGGAGACACTGTGTAATCGATTGGAGACTACAAGGCAGAAACTTATTTGAGTACAATCGATTGGAGACTCTGTGAAATCGATTGGAGCCTTCGGGACAGAAATCTTTTTGAGTACAATTGATTGGAGACTCTGTGTAATCGATTGGTGCCTTCGGGACAGAAAGTTATATATGTCAAATCGATTGGAGAACCCTGTGCAATCGATTGGTGCCTTCGGAACAGAAAACTTATTGAGCCCAATCGATTGGACCAAGTATACAATCAATTGGACTTTGAACAGAATCGGTTTTATCAGATCCAAAATTCTAGGTTCCATCATTCCACATTCCACACGACTCAGGACCTTGAATTCTATAAATAGAACCCTTCTATGCCTTCTCTAACCACACACAAAGACACAGAGTGACTCAATCTTCAAGAGAGACAAGCAAAGGCTTTATATTTATTAGAGTGTCCATTCGAAGAGCAAGAAGCTTATTTTCATTCACATCTTGTGAGCTTCTTCTCTTCTCGATCAAAGCCAAGAGCTTGATCTTTACTCAGCTTAGGTTTTCCACTTCTATATTCAACTTAGTAAGCTTGAGAGTACCAGTATGACTCAACACGTTTTGAGCAACTTGGGGTTCAGGGTGTACTGAATCATTCACCTTCTGCAAAGGCGGGAGTGTTGAGAATTAAGATCGAGGAGCCGATCAAAGGTAGGTTTGGGGTGTACCAACAAACTGAACAAGCGGATAAGGCTTCTTGGCTGGAAGGGCTCGCGTGGATTCGTGGCGTTGATTCAGAGGAAGTGGACGCATCGGCAGTGGGCCTTGGCTAAGGTTGGAAGCTGTATTTGCAATGGTGCTGCGTAGGTAACCTTTGTTTCGTTTAACTTTTCAGTTAGTGATACTTTTCGTCTAGACGTGGTCTCGGGGTTTTTTCTTGGCTAAGGTTTTCACGTAAAAATCTCTTGTCTTGTGTGATTGTTTGTTTATATTCTGCCATCTATCTTGATTAGATCAAATGACAAAAAGACGATATACTACGGAGGTATATTTGATTTGAGTCTGTTGTGATAATCATTTATCAAACAATCAAGGCATGCGATTTTATCCCCATACCATAGACCAGTAAAACTGTATAGGTATTATTAATTGTAAATACCTAATCAACCCCCCTTCTAGGTATATTGAGTTAAAGTGAAATGACCGGTGGAATTTCAATTGGTATTAGAGCAGGTATTTCTATCTAAGGTTTAATCACCTGAATTTAGATTCTTGAGAAACCAGTCCATTTTCATTAATTTGACAAAATAGAAAGAGAAGGTGGAAATACATCCAGACCTCCATTGTTTGATGGAGAAGACTATGCCTATTAGAAGGCTAAGATGAGGACTTTTCTAAAGTCCATTGATGAACGAGTCTGGATGTCTGTAGTGGATGGTTGGTCACCACCCACAATGGAAGTAGGAGATAAAATCATTCTTAAAGCAAAAAACGACTGGACTAAAGATGACATAGATTGTTGTTGTCTTAATAGCAAATGATTAAATGCTATTTTTAATACTGTTGATAAGAATGAATTTAGAAGAATCTCTACTTGTTCCCTAACTAAAGAAGCATGGGACATACTTAGAGTCACACATGAAGGAACGTCAACCGTTAAGATTTTCAAGCTTCAAATGCTGACATCCAAGTTCGAATCCATGAGAATGGAGGAGAATGATACATTCACTGAGTTTTATGCCAAACTTAGTTAAATTGTGAACTCTGCTCACAACTTGGGTGAGATCATTCCTGAATCAAAAGTTGCTCAGAAAATTTTGAGATCCTTACCTGATAGGTTTCAAGCTAAGGTTACTGCAATTGAAGAGAGCAAAGATGTTGATTCTCTTAAAGTCGATGAGCCAGTTGGGTCTCTACAAAATTATGAAGTGAATTTGAGACAACCAAAGAAATCAAAAGGAATTGCCCTTAAGGTTTCTAAAGCTCAAGATTCTGAGTCAGATGTTGACTCTGAAGTAGAAATGGCATTGTTCGTGAAAAAATTCAAAAAATTCTTTCGTTCAAAAAATGATAGGTTCAAGAACAATAAACAGTTTGCTAAAACTGTAGAGAACATGCCAGACCTCATGAGAGAGGTAGCAGAAGTGACAGGAACCTTAGGAAAAGCCGCTCAAGTGATCCCCAATGTTTCAAATATAAGGGTTTTGGTCACTTTGCAAATGTGTGCCCAAACAAAAAAGAATATAAGGGCAAGGCAAAAGCATTCAATGCCACATGGGATGAAAAATCAGAAGACCATTCTGATAATTCAGATAGCAATGAAAAGACTGATAAGTATACAGCTTTTGTTGCTCGTTTCAATAGTCCCTATGGATCTCATGGAGAGTCCAAGAAAAGTGAGGATGAGAGTTCGGAAGGCTCTTACAATGGGGACTTGGATGACTCGGTGAGCTCTATCTTACTTCATCTGGATGTGGCGATTCAAGCCAATGAGGAGGTGTGCACTTCCATGGGGCCTATTGGGCCTTCGACTATTAGAAACAGCATGTCTCAAGTTTGGAGAGTAACAGATATACCTACACTTCGATGATAATTTCGACGAGGACTTGGGGGATGATATCGAGCCAGGGGGTCAGCAGCCAGATACTGAGATGCATCCTCCAGAGACACAGCCATCTTTTGACTAGCCTCCTGAGATGCCTGCTCCTTACTTCTTTGAGTCTCTTCATCATCAGATGGTAGGATTCGACCAGCGTCTCACAGCGCATGAGGAGCAGACGGCACAGAGCTTTCGCCGCTTAAAGGAGGGTCAGGAGAGGATGTCAGGTTCCATGTACGATATGCAGCGTTACATGGAGTACCAGTTCACCATGATGGGATTTGGACAACATCCACCAGCTCATGGCCCTGATTAGCATGATGGTGCTGGACCATTTACATAGACTCTTGGAAAGAGTTATCTTGAGAGTTATCGGGTGTTTTTATTTTGGTTATTATTGTACACCGATAAACTCAGATTTTGTATGGTTATACTCTGCTTGTGTTATATTTTGTTACATGGTATAAACCAGTATGTATTTTGTTATGGATGTATATATTGCACTTATTTCTCATGATAAATATTCATTACATGCTTATTATTTGTTTATATTTCTGTACCTTTGTCAATTTGTGACAAAAAGGGGGAGAGAAAATCATAGAGGTAAAAATAAGTTGATGTATGAGATAGGGGGAGAAATTTTTTTTTATTAGTTTTTCAATTTCTCTACTTGTGATGGGGATAATTAACTCACTGCATTTTATATTGATTACCGATGATATTATGTGGTATTGTTAGTAGAATGTGCAGGGAACAGATCAAAAGCCATTACACTATATCTGTTCGATTATCTCTAAGAAAGTGTGAGTGAATCATGTAAGAGGGTGGGATTGTATTTTCAATTTTTTACCTTCTTTATGATTAAATATTTTTTTGTCACGGAATTGCCAAAGGGGGAGATTCTAAGCAATATTTTCATGTTCAATTTGGCAAAAATTTCGTTTGACATAAAAACATTCTTGTAACCGTTCCTACGAGCACTAGTGTAGCGTGAAGATGTCGTGGTACGCATACTTCGCCAATTACGTGAAGACTAAAAGACAGAGACAGCAAGAATCAGACGGTTTACGACAGGAGTCATCTGAGTAACTGCTGATTTGTCAGTTAACGATCGTGTATGCTCGATTAAGAAGGTATGTGACTTAGTGGTCAGAGGAGTTGATTAAAATGAACAACATATAATGGTCAAACTTAGTCATTGGACAGACCCAAGCAAAGTCAATTTTATTGACTAGTGGGATAGTCCAATCGATTGGAGACACTGTGTAATCGATTGGAGACTACGAGGCAGAAACTTATTTGAGTACAATCGATTGGAGACTCTGTGAAATCGATTGGAGCCTTCGGGACAGAAATCTTTTTGAGTACAATCAATTGGAGACTCTGTGTAATCGATTGGTGCCTTTGGGACAGAAAGTTATATATGTCAATCGATTGGAGAACCCTGTGCAATCGATTGGTGCCTTCAGAATAGAAAACTTATTGAGCCCAATCGATTGGACCAAGTGTACAATCGATTAGACTTTGAATAGAATCGGTTTTATCAGATCCGAAATTCTAAGTTCTATCATCCCACGTTCCACACGACTCAGGGCCTTGGAATTCTATAAATAGAACCCTTATATGCCTTCTTTAAACACACACAGAGACATAGAATGACTCAATCTTCAAGAGAGACAAGCAAAGGCTTTATATTTATTAGAATGTCCATTCGAAGAGTAAGAAACTTATTTTCATTCACATCTAGTGAGCTTTTTCTCTTCTCGATTAAAGCCAAGAGCTTGATCTTTACTCAACCTAGGTTTTCCACTTCTATATTCAACCTAGTAAGCTTGAGAGTACCAGTATGACTCAACACATTTTGAGCAACTTGGGGTTCAGGGTGTACTGAATCCTGCACCTTCTTCAAAGGCGGGAGTGTTGAGAATTAAGATCGGAGGAGCTGATAGAAGGTAGGTTTGCGGTGTACCAACAAGCGGATAAGGCTTCTTTGCTGGAAGGGCGCTCGTGTATTCGTGGCGTTGATTCAGAGGACGTGGACGCATCCGCAGTGGGCCTTGACTAAGGTTGGAAGCTGTATTTGCAATGGTGCTGCGTAAATAACCTTTGTTTTGTTTAACTTTTCAATTAGTGATACTTTCCATCTAGACGTGGTCCCGTGGTTTTTCCTTGACTAAGGTTTCCACATAAAAATCTAATGTCTTATGTGATTGTTTGTTTATATTCTGCAATCTATCTTGATTAGATCAAACGACAAAAAGACAATATACCACGGAGGTATATTTGATTTGAGTCGGTTGTGATAATCCTTTGTAAAATAATCAAGCCATGCGATTTTATCCCCATACCATAGACCAGTAAAACTGTATAGGTATTATTAATTTTAAATACCTAATCAACCCCCTTCTAGGTATATTGAGTTAAAGAGAATGGACCGGTGGAATTTTAATAATGAACCATAACTTGTAAGAGACTTTTTCTTTCCCAGCTAACAGTCCAGAACTTTTATAAAAAATTATTTTGTGGGCCCGAGACATCAAAAATATTCCTATTTTATCCTCACCAACTTATCTGTGAAATTTGGAACCTTTCTTGAGACATAAAAACCTTAGCTGGAGATTTCGAGAGATTTTGACAAAATAGTATTTTCATAATTTTTAAATTTTTCTACCATTCTTATATTTTTAAAAATAATATGTAATTATATTTTATTTATTTAATAGGAGTATGGGACCCGTGAATCACTTTCAGGTCATTCTGATGTCATTTGACACTTTTTTGGTGCTTTGAACATTTTTTATAATTTTTATATATTTAGACTACTTTTTGTGATTTATGTGTGTGACATGTGTCGATACCTTATTGTATGAACATTTAAATTATATAATGTAGTTTAATGAAATTAATTAATAATTATTTATGTTATGATTGTTGGCTGGGCCCGTATGGCCAATCTAGAAGCCTTTTAGGCTTAATAATATTCTTAAATGAAGCGTAGTTGATGTATATGGGCCTTGGGCCCATTTCTAACCCATTAGTAATGTAAAATATAAGTTTTTGAGGGTTTAAAAAGTCATCCCCTTGATAGTTACGAATTTAACTCAAATAGAAACCCTAATCCTTCCCTAAACTTATTTATGAAAATCCTAAAGCTTTAGAAGCTTTCACAAACCCAAACTCCATTTAAGAATAGAGAAAGCTCCATTAAATCTTCATCCGGGCACCTATCGCACTCGAGCAAGAAGGGAGAATTGACGGGGACTCTGAATGGAAGAACATACCCCGAGGAGAGGGCGATCCGATGACTTTCAAATTTGAAGAAACTTTTGATTTTCATTAAAGCTCAAGAAACATTAAGGTAAGTGTGTTTGATCCATTCTATACTTGTTTTTCATCAAGATTTTGTTTATCTTTCATTAGATAATGGTTGATACTCATTATAAATTAATTTCAACAATATTTACTTTATTCTTATTAGGTTGATCTTTATTTTGCGCCACCATAATTGGTTTGGCCATGGTTTCTTTTGCACCGATAACAGATGACTATGTTCTTTATCATTTTCGTTGTATTTTATGATTTGAATAGTTTTATAATTATTTTTCCTAAATACCTCAATTATTCTATTTTCTAAAACCGTTTAGTTTGTATTTTGTAGATTTATATTTATTAAATTATAGTTTTTTTAAGTTGTTGGACTTTACGAAAAAAACCAGAATTCTAGATTTTACACGGTCCAATTCACTTAGGATTTCGATCTATATTTTTAATCTAAATATTTTTGTAATTATTTTTCATAGATACCTCTAGCAATCTAGTTTCTAGAACATTTGAGTTTGTATTTTTCTGATTTGTATTGATTACGTTATGATATTTCTAATTTGTTGGACTTTACAAAAAAAAAAGAATTCTAGATTTTATATAGTCCACTTCACTTAGAATTTTGATCTATATTTTAACCTAAATATTTTTTTAATTATTTTTTATAAATACCTCTATCAATCTAGTTTCTAGAACATTTGAGTTTGTATTTTTTTGATTTATATTGATTAAGTTATGATTTTTCTAAGTTGTTGGACTTTACCAAAAAAACTAAAATTTTAGATTTTATATGGTTTACTTCACTTAGGATTTTGATCTATTTTTAACCTAAATATTTTTCTAATTATTTTTCATAGATATCTCTATCAATCTAGTTTCTAGAACCTTTAGGTTTGTATTTTTCTAATTTACATTGATTAAGTTATGATTTTTCAAATGTGTTGAATTTTTCTATAAACTCAGAATTCTAGATTTTGTCCGGCCCACTTCATTAAGAGTTTCGACCTATATTTTAAATCTAAATATTTTTTTATTTATTTTTTTCTAAATACGTCTATAAATCTAGTTTCTATAACCTTTAAGTTTGTATTTTTTGAATTTGTATTGATTAAGTTATGATTTTTCAAATGTGCAGGACATTTTTATAAAATTTAGAATTCCAGATTCTATCTGGCCCACTTCATTAAGGGTTTCGACCTATATTTTGAATCTGAATATTTTTCTATTTATTTTTCATAAAACCTCTGTGAATCTAGTTTTTAAATCCATTGAGTTTATATTTTTCTAATCTATATTTATTTAGTTATATTTTTATAAGGCAGTTATAAAAACTATTAATTGTTAGTGGTTCGGTAATGATTATTAACTATTAAGATTTTAATCTTGTTGTTTGACTAAAACCTAGATGGTTTGACCTATATTTGTATGCATGGGGATCCTACCTAAGTGTCTTGGATCCCTCATAGGGTTCGGCCAAGTGTCTTGGATCCTCTTTAGGGTTCGACCTTTTGTCATGGATCCCTCATAGGGTTCAGCAATGGAGTGTTGGATTCTCTTGCGATTTTCACTTATATTATTAATCGATGTTGATCGTAATCTTTTGTTATTGGTTACATATTACTCATGTTTAACCCTAATTCGTTCCCATGTTATCACTTTTGATGACCATGTGTTTATTTTACATTCTTATTTAAATGTTAAATACATATGTGCTTATGCCATGTAACCCTAGTACCATCTTGTTATCATACCATGATCATCACGTCATTTCATATAAGAGGTGCATAAGAGAACAAGGTTGAAGTATATTATATACGTTTATATTAGTTTTATCAATTAATTAGGGTTTGGTACCCTAGGGTGAAAGGCCCCAGACGTTATTATATCCTGCAGATGGGTCAATGAGACTGCTCCCAGTGCGGAAGGAGATAGAGACTCTATGTGGTTATAGGTACTAGTTGCAATTGCATCCGTACTCACTTACTTTCACCATCATATTCATGTCATCTTTATTATATGATTGAGATACATACCTTGATTAAAAAACTTGTATAGTATGATATCATCCTATGCACACTATTGTATTACTGGACCTCGGCTAACGGTACTACACCGATACCATTTTCAGATTTTGAGGAGCCGGGTACGCGAGATGATTTTGAGGCGAAAACCTCCAGTGCATTCGAGGAGATCGACGAAGATTTGGGAGTCGATCCCACACTTTAGAAAGCTATATTTAATTATTTTATAACATTATTTTATTTATTTCCACGGGCATGTAGGCCTTTGATTAAGAGCATGTTCTCACCCTTTCTCTTCATATTATTTGAGCCATTAAATTATTCGATTATGAATTATTTTAATTATTAATTTTCTACATCTAGCCTTTTTTTTTTTTATGTAGTAGGTTTCGAATGAACCTTAGTAGTCTAATTGATCTAATTAGACCACTAGGGGACATTCATAGACCACCTCTAGGTTCGGGTATGGGTCGATCAAAGGATTTTCGGATCGCATCTAGGTATCCGGATTCGGAGCGTGACAGGGGGAATATACCTACAAATTACACTCCGATGCTCAAGTCAGTGACTGGACGTAGCATCAAATCGGTCAATTTCAAGGATAGAAATGTTCTCCAGAGTCAATTTCCCTTAAAGAAGATTATATCCTCAGATCTTCTTCCAGCAAAACTAGAGGAAGGAAAGAAAAAGCTTTTGTTTTGTATAGTTTCTCTCAAGTTTCTGGTAGCCAACCCCCATTTCAAAGGTTTCAATCTCCTTTTATAACCTTTTCTTTCTCCCCCTTACCCTTATTTGAATCTCTTCCATGTGCTTTTATTTATTTTGTTAAAATGAGCACGTGGGTCCAGTTATTCTGTTAGAAATAGGCATGCGTGTTTGTCTGCTCTTTTGGGTTCAGGCCATGTGTCTCTTGTCTATTGGTTTTATTCTTTTGGATCGATCGTTTGATGTAAATTGATTGGCTATTCACCAACTGTCACTAATCCAAATTTGTGAAAACAATTTGTTTTGTTTAGAAATTAAGCGAGTCAGATAGGTTATTTTATAATATAGATGGGACGCGTTAAATCAACCAGATCGGACTGTCTGAATGATAGGTAGATAAGATCGTATTGAGTAAGTGCTTCATTCTATATCGGATCATCTGACTGATCGAACTATCTGACTTCTAGGTGGATGGGATCATGTTTGAATAAGAACTCTATCTGACTGATCCATTCGATTGGAGGGCGGATGAGATTATGTTGAGTTACATGACCTTACTTGATCGGACTATTAACAGTGTTATCTTAGGTAGATATGAGATGTCTCATCAGTCAGGGGGTTAGGTGAAGTCACTCCACGGGAAGGTGCCAACCAACTCAGTGGTTGGCCCTCCTCTCATAGCCAACTCTTTGCTTCTCTTTGGGTTCACCATGGTCCTTGATCCATGATCCTTCAGCCGAGATATCAGTTCCTAAGCTTGTGGCCAAGGTACAATATTTTGTTCGGACATGATCCTTGGGCAGTGTTACTTTAACATAGGCCGAGGACTTGCACAATTTGACATCATCCTCAGACCTTTACTGAGAACTCTTAACTTGGTCACACGATGTGTGAAAACTATCCAACTCGGTCACTGGGTCTCACACTCCTTTTGTCATTAAACAGCATGCTCTACACATGTGCTTCTCGGCACGTGCCCAACATGTTTCACCCATCTACGTATCATCAAGAGGAGATGATGTATTAAAATTTCTCTCATGCACTTGTGAGCCAATCTTTTCTCACACATATATATCTTTATAAAATACTAGGGCAGCCACGTGCGTTGCACGTGCACCTTACACATGGTAGCACCTTACATGCGTAGCATTCTTAGAGATCACTGACCGTATGTATGTTTGGCCCATCCCTAGGTGGACCTACATGCAAAAAATCAGCCTGATTAGTGATTTCTAAGCATTCGATTAGAGTTGTTTTCATGGGTTGACTTTTCAACCATAGATTTTGAGCGTTATTGGGGGTACTCAGATCCAAAGGTTAGACATCATTATTCACGCTGATTTTTGGCATGTGAGTCCACCTAGAGATGGGCCAAACATCCATGTACCTTGTACGTGGTACTTTTTTTTCTAATTGAGGTGCACTGAGTTTTGCTTTTTTCAAAGAGTAAAACTTCTCTCACAGCGTTCTAACAGATGCTTCTGTGACAATGAACGTGGGACACTCTTAGGGAACGCTGACTAAGGATGTTTGTCCAGTCCCTCAGTGGACCTCTAAACCAAAAATCAGCCTGATTAGTGATTTCTATGCGATTCGATTGAAGTTATTTTCATGGATTGATTTTAACGGTAAGAATATATTCGAGCATTATTGATCGTTATTTGGGTGCAATGATCCAAATGTTGTAAATCACTAATCAGTCCATCTGATTTTTGGTTTAGAGAGGTCCACTGAGGTACTGTCTAAACATCCATACGGTCAGCGTCCACTAAGAGTATGCCACATGGCCTATGATTTTCGTTGTCACAGAAGCATTGTTAGAACACTGTGTTAGAAGTTTTACTCTTTTTTAAAGTAGTGTTGTAATTTTGTTTCGAGTAAGACTTGCCTGACCACTCATGGTCAGCTACCTGACCACCCACAATATAAACCAGTTGGCAATTTATTAGAGGACACTGATCGTATAGATGTTTGGCCAATCCCTAGGTGGACCTACAAACCCAAAATCAACATGATCCGTGATTTATAATCGTTAGTTGAAGTCATTTTCGTTGGTTGATTTTAACAGTAGGCATTTGAGCATTATTTACCATTACTTCCGTACAAAGATCCAAGGGATTGAAATCAGTAATCATGCTGATTTTTGATTTGTAGGTCAACTTTAAGATTGGTCAAACATCTATACGGCGGGTGTCCTCTAATAAATTGCCACGTGGCTTAAATTGTGGGTGGTCAGGCAAGTCTTACTCTTTTGTTGCTGTAGATGCATTTACTAGGTATGTTGGAAACCAAAAGACAAAAGAACCCGGTGAATATTTTGAGGTATTGTAAATAATCCAACGGTTAATTGCATGCCCAACCATGTTGTTGCTTTATAACGAGGGAAAAGGGTAGAGTTAAAACCGCCCACCCCAAAACAAGGTCTTGTAATCCACCCCTTAGTGGACGTACACGCTAAAAATCAGCCTCATGTGTAATTTCTAGCCGTTGGATTTGATCATTTTCTATTATGGGCTGAAATCCACTTATGGTCCTGCTTATGAAGCCCACGAAGAAAACATCCCCCAGTTCATCAGCTAGAAAAATCACCAATCGTGCTGATTTTTGGTGTTCTGAGTCCACCAATTGCGCCGGAACATTCATGGGTCAGTGGGCTTGCCACATGGCATTTTTGTTGTGGATGGGGTTCAAACCTTCAAGGAGTAAACATTTTTCTCCAAAAAATTTCAAAATTGCTGGATGTGTTGATGTTTCCCCTCTTAAAATGCCACATTGCACTCTTTCATTGTCATTGACCACAAAAAAATGTTTAGCCCACCGCCATTGGTAAATCTACAGACGAAAAATCAACCTGATTGGTGATTTCTAGCCATTGGATTTGACTATTTTCCATGGAATGATTATAGCCATAGAGCTTTTTTTGGTGGTACACAAATATTCCAACGGCTAGAAGTCTACAATCTGGCTGATTTGGTATGTAGATCCGCCAAGGGGTGGACAAAACACCCACGGATCAATGGGGTCCTGATATTGTGCCACATGACAAAACACCCACTAAAGTATGTCGTTTTTGGCCCACCCCTGGTAGAGAGCTTCACGTAAAAATCAGCTTGATTGGTGATTTCTAGCCATTGGAATCAAGCACTTTTGGGGTACTCAGATCAATGACTAGAAATCACCAATCAAGCTAATTTAGGCTGTGTTAATTAGTCCGCCAAGGAGGTGGACCCAGAAGAGTACCATTTGGTGAGCCGCGCGCGTGACCCACAGCCAATGGAAGGCAAGACTAATCAACTTTTGGAGTCCCATTTGGGAAGACGAAAGAGAGATTCAAAGGCACGATGGACCGGCGTTGAAAATTCAAAACGGTCATTTACGTTGCGGGACGGAAAGACAGTAAGGTCTCCTCTACCCCGTCAAAGCCGTGGCGAAGACGCACCGAGTGCCATCGCTCACCGTGGCATCTATAAGTAGGCAGGGCTTGGCCTTCCACTTCCTCATCCCAGCACAAAGATATTCTCTCAATCGCAGAGAGAGAGAGAGAGAGAGAGAGAGAGAGAGAGAGAGATGGGTCGTTGCATTGGCTTAGTCGGGTTCGTGCTTGTTTTAATGGCTGTGCTTCAGGGTGCAACCGCACAGACAACACATATCGTCTTAGACAGCTTGGGATGGATAATCCCACCCGGCGGTGCTGTCGCCTACAGCACCTGGGCTTCCACCAAGACCTTCGTTGTTGGCGATACTCTTGGTAAGAGACTTAATTTGGGTGTGTGTAGTTTTATTTTGCAAATGGCCATACGTCTTGCTTTAATTTGGTGTTTTTACTGTTTTGCAGTCTTCAACTTCACATCCGGACAACACGACGTAGTGGAAGTGACAAAGGCAGCTTACGATGCCTGCAACACGACGAACCCTATCGGTTCGATTCAAAATAGCGGACCGGCAAACATCACTTTGAACTCAGAAGGCGAGCACTACTACATTTGCACCTTTGGCCAGCACTGTGCGGGAGGCCAAAAGTTAGCCATTACCGTGACTGCCTCTTCCGGAACTGCCACTCCTCCTTCCAGTATTAGTACCCCACCTCCATCACCACCCATGACTCCTGGCGGCCCAACTTCTGATTCTCCTCCCCCATCACAAATCACCACACCTGCTGATTGCACCCCAACCCCATCGTCAGCCCCCACACCGGGGGGACCAATCCCTCACGTGAACGCGCCTTCCCAATCACCAACCACCACTCCCAGCTCAGCCTCATCTCTTCTAACTCCCACCAGATTATCTGCCGCCGCCTTCTCTCTTGCCATTGGTTTTTTACTTTAGAAACAGGAAGAGATTTTATGTTTCTCCTTTCTATGTATTTTGATATTCCCTCTTGAGAATGAGTTCCCTCTTTGCAGGGTCTATAGATTCATAATTTTTTTATTGGAATAAAATTGTTTTATTTCAGATGTGTCATTTGGATCGATTCATTATCATAGATGAATATACTTAATTCTTTTTTCCTTTTATTGCCTATGTTTCAATCGTACATTCGTACGTCCTGGTTTATTATAAACTCCCTAGTTAAGTAGGAAAATTAGAAGTGCCTCCCTCCCTGTACTCAAATTTGAATTTAGACTTGCCTTCCATTTACCCCCAACCTTTCCGAGTTCGAATGGGTGAGGGAAGCCCAACTCATTCAACTAGACCCAATCATTGACTTCATAAATCAATTACTTCATAAATCTTTTTCAGTATAACAGCTTAATTTCTTAGTGTGAAACTCCTCAATAGCATCCATCGATGTGGACCACACGCCCTTCTTGGGATCAGATAAAATTTTTTGGCATTCAAAAAGAAGAAAAAAAAAACGGAAAATTTCTTAAAAGAAAATGATTTTTAATATATTTTCAAAAATAAAAATTAGTTTTTGAAATTCCCAAAAAAAGTAACTAAACGCACTTTTAATGTGCGTTTGTAAGTAAAACTGACAAACGTACTTTTAAAGTGCGTTTGTCAGTGACAAACGCACTTTTTTCAGTGTCAGATCACTGACAAACGCTGTTTAAAAACGGATGTTTAAATGTTCTTTAAAAACGGCTATTTAAATGGTTTTAACGGCTATTTAAATGGTTTTAACGGCCTTTTTAAATGGTAACACCGCCGTTTAATTGGTAACACCCCAAGCCCGTTTCCGTTAAAACTGTTTAAACACGTTTTATCGGTTTTGAAAAAGGGCCGCTTTTTTTGTTTTAACGACCGTTAAATCCGTTAAAGTCCTTTTTCCAATTTTTTTTTTTTCAAATTTCAATATTTGAATTTCAGCGCCATTTTTTCCGTTCAAATCCTTAAAACCCGTTAAATTCTATTTTTTTTCCTTTTTTTTTTTCATTTTTGCCCTTGGCCGTTTCAATCCATTTTAGGGCCGTTTAATCGGTTTAAACGGTAACGCCCCCAATCCGTTTAACTGTTAAAATGGCCTCCTTGGTTTGGACCAAGGTTTAAAGTGGTCCGTTAAAATGGCATAACAAACTGGGGGGCATTACCATTTTTTTTCGTTATAATGCTCGGGCAAAAACGGAAATAACAAAAATAATGTAAAACAACGGATGGCGCCGAAATTCAAATTTTAAATTTTGAAATTGGAAAATAACGGGAAAACGGCATTTTTCACAAATTTTTCCAAAAAATACGTTTGTTAACGGAAAAATAACGGCATCACGACCGTTATTGCATTTTAACGGTCCATAACATAATGGGGGAGCTCCGAATCCATTATAACGATCGTTATTTTCGTTACAACGACTGTTATTTTCGTTACAACGGCCGTTCACTAGGTAAGCCTACAAACCAAAAATAAATTAACCTGATTTATTATTTCTAAGGGGGCGTTTGGCAACACAAAATAAGTAACTTATTGGCTTTTATAAGCCAAAAAGTTAAAAAGTTAGTTTGGATGTGTTTCATATTTTAACTTTTGAAAAGTTAAAAATTAACAAGCTCAAATTTTTAGCTTTTGACTTCTTAGAGAAATAACTTCTCAAAATTAGAATCCCTCCGAACATTTGAATTTCTATGACTTTTTTGGAAGTAAAAAAATCAACTTATAACTTCTACTCCAAGTAGAAGTGCTTTTATTTCTCGTTCCCAAACGCCCCCTAAGCATTGGTTTGAAGTTAGTTTCATGGGTTGATTTCAACAGTAGGAAACTTGAGCATTATTGAGCGTTATTTAGGTGCAAAGATCCAAAGGTTGTAAATAACCAATCAGGCTGATATTTGGTTTGCAGGTCCACCAAGGGACTGGTAAAACATCCATACAGTCAGCACCCTCTAATGGTGTTCCGGGGACCCCATTTTTTATGTCCATTTTGGCGTACCCACATAGTTGAATCAATGGCTGATTTTTTGTGAGGATGATCTCTATGGTGAGGAGATCATCCTCACAAAAATTCAAATCATTCTGATATTCATAGACTGGTTTAGAAGTTGAAGAATTATGGACCGTCGATGTTTACCGTGTAACTTGAAAACCACATTTAACGGGGCTAAAAATTTCAGAATGGCCTGATTTTTTGTAGGGGTGATCTATATGATGAGGAGCTCGCCCTCACCAAAAATCAGCCATTGATTCAACTTCTGTGTGGGTACCCCAAAATGGGGTTTAAACATTTGGGTCCCACAAAAGTAAAAATTAAAAATAAAAAATAGGGGAAGAAACATACCTGTTGAAGAGGTGTTCGCCAGAAGGAGAGTTCGCCGAAAAGGAAAGAGGAGAGGAGGAAGGAGAGTTCGTCGCCGGGAAGCAAGAGAGGAGGAAGGAGAGTTCATCGCCGGAAAGAGAGGGGTTATGAGGAGAAAGATAAAACACACTTTAAAAGTACGTTTTTCTATGAGAAACGCTTTTTAACAAAACATTTTTTATTAAGAACCATTCTTTAACAGTGCGTTTGTTCCTGACAAACGCTTTTTAAAAAGCGTCTGTTAGGAACAAACGCATATTAAAAGTGCGTTTCTTCCCTGCATTAAATGTCGACGTCAGTCAAATTCACTGACAAACGCACATTAAAAGTGCGTTTGGTTACTTTTTTTGGGAATTTCAAAAACTTTTTTTTGTTTTTGGAAATATATTAAAATACATTTTCTTTTAAGAAATTTTTCGAAAAAAAAAATGCTCAAATCCAAAGGCCAGAAATCACGATAATAAAATGCTAATTCCTACGGATTGAAATCACCAATTAAACTAGGTTTTTATGTGTAGATCCATAAAGAGGTGGCCAAATATCCATAAGGTCCATGGGCCATAAAGAGGGGAGTGGATTTTATGCGCCAGGGCCGTTCTAACCAAATAGAACAGCCCCATTCAAGTTCCGCCACGTATATAAAATGTAAAATCACACACTCGGTCACTCAACCAGCTGGTAACCAAGGTTACTTTAGTTTTGTCTTTTTTTTTTTTTTTTTTTTTTGCATTTTCAGTTTTTTTTAAACAGAAACAAAATAACCCATGAAATCCCTTATTTTTCGTTCTCTGCCTATTCTTCTCCCCTTTACTTCCTGCAACTTGAATCCCACTTCTTCAGCCATCCTCTTCGTGGCATTTTTCTCATCCAGCGAGAACACCCCTAAACCTTTTGTTTTCTCTAGGCCATTTTCTTGTTCGTCTCCGTTTGCTCTTCCCCTTTCCCTTCTCGCAGCCCTAAATCCCTTCTTCCTCTCTCTTCTTTAGTCGGTTTACTCATTCAGCAAGAACAACCTTTATGCAAGGAAAATACGACCTTCAAGCTGACAGAAATTACCCATTATATATACAGTGGCTAGTTGTTTGGCTCCATTTTGCTGATATATGCTATTTTGTAACTTTTCAGCCTTTCCCTCTTTTACAGTATTTTAATGACTTATTTGAATGAACAAAATAATTATTTTGTGGAATCTCCCTTGTAATTTTAATGATTCTTTTAATTCAAGTAATTAATTCGATGGTCAGGATCAAGGTTTAAAGGAGGCCCTTTTAACGGACTGGGGGCGTTACCTTTAAAACCGTTAAATGGCTGTTAAAACTGATTGAAATGGCCAGGAGCAAAAATAAAAAATAAAAAATGGAAACCAGAATTTAACGGATTTTAACGGAAACAACGAAAAAAATGGCGCTGAAATTCAAAATTTGAAAATTTCAACAAAAAAATAAAGGAATTTAACGGCCTTTTTTCACAAAATTTTCTAGAATTTAATGGATGTTAAAACGTTTAAATGGCCATTGAAACGAGAAAAAATGGCCTTTAAATTCAAAGCGTCAAAACATGTTTAACCGGTTTTAACGGAAATGGGCTTGGGGCGTTAAAACTGTTTAAACTACTATTTTTAAAACCATGGTTAGGATCATCTTGTCATTGTTTTATTTGAGATTGTGATCCACCCAAGAGGCGGCCTGTCACTTGGGTGGCATGGATCAGAGACACAAGGCATGGTTAGACATGATTTAGCCATTTATACATGACTGTCACCAAACATTATGCCTTTCAAAATTAATTCCATACAATTACACTTTTCATGGAAGTCTATTGTACACGACTTAATCTTGAAGTGTCGATCACTCACTATCCAATTGCTAGTAGTGTCTTTGATCCAAACTGACTGTGACGGGTCACCTCACAAAATGGTTTAGATCCCAAAAAATATGGTGATCAGATGATTCTATCCATCCATTTCAATTGCTTGATTTCTCATTAAGAATATAAGAAAACAAGTACACACAAATGTCTCCGTAGTGGCTCTTCTCATACCATGCTCTCATATATTAGTACACCTCATGATATAAATAAATTCCATATTTAATCTCCATAAAATTGGCCAAACTGGTGCCATAACAGCAAAGAGATAAAGTTAAAATCACCATGAATGTTGCCGTAATCTTCTTCCCAGCAAACAACCTCCCATGGAGTGCACACCGTGCATTTATGGCAAATTGTGCATTTTCAAAGCACATGTATACATACCCAGCACTATTCTTGTTATCTAACTCGAAACATGAGCAGAGCATATCAAGTCGAAACATATATAAAATACAAAAAAAAAAAGCAATGCCTTGCATCAATTAAGACGCAGCAATGGTGAGAATTCATGGGCATTATTAAACAAAATCGAATTAGACATTCTTTATTCCATGGATAAATTAAGACAATTGTGAAGTATTCCACATATCAACTATCTTAATGAGACCATTTAATCTTTGAAAAAAAAATAGAAGGTTAATGGTTCTTTATGTGAGTCACCATGGTTGGTAAACCATATATAAGTCCAAATTGTTCTTCAGCGTCGATTGCTCAAACACGTACATAAACACCCCCTCTGTACTTCATTCTTTGCTTCAGTATTCATGTGGCACAACAAAAATAAATCATGCACGCATTCACAGCTCGTCAACCTGTAAAAGGTGAAGAAACTGATTTATAAATACCCCACCAAATGTAACAGGCTGCATTTTCTTTTCACAATTTAACGATCAGACATGAACTGAAAATGAACATTTATAGTGTTTTAATTTTTCACTAAACTTCAAATCAACTTCTGAAAATGAACATTCCTAGTGTTCAATGGTTCTCTTCTTTGGTTAAACTGAAAGATTGTAAAGTCTCAAATCGGTTTTGATTGATGGGCAAACTTAGTGTTCACATCTCCATTAACATTCATAGTCATTGATTTATGTTCAGAAAAATAACGGGAAATGCAAAATAACAATAGAAAGTTGATTATGATGCACAAAAGCATCAAAAGAGATTATGGGATGTCATCTCGATGAGATATACATATTCATACCTTTTAAAACGTCAATATGTTGTTATCAAAAATCGAGTTTACGTACAGAAGAACACTGCGTCATGGAGTCGGCACTTTCCTACAAAATTTAAAAATTGATTATCTTATACCTCAAATTAAAAGATTATGTACGCATCTTTATTCATCACATTGTTACCTGTCCCAGATGTGGAAAAACTCTACTAGTGTGCATTGAGATCGCTTGGCCTTGACGCCCATCTAATGCCTACATATGTATTTCAACAGATTAACACGGTTTAAATCTATATTAATACAACAAAAATGCATGCATATGATATAATACAAAAGTTATTCATCATCACTACTCATACCAAAGATGTTTGATTGTGGGCTTAAAGGATTCTTATTGAATTAAGAAAATATCAAAACATTTGATAGATTTTACCAAGAAAGAAATATAAAAAGTGTATTTAAAAGTTCACCTGGCTAGCTATCTGTGACATATTTAATGTAGGAAAGCCTTCATGGCTAATTGATGCATAAGGTTGTTGACTTCCTCCATAATGTTTGGGTGGTTTTTTGGGCCAATGCACTCTTATACCCTTCTATTTTGTTCTCCTTTTCTTTTCTTTACTAGTGGATCTCGTATGGTTATATGATCATCTAAGCGGTGCGGGTCACTCCTATACTCAACAACTTCTTGGGGAGCCTCGTGCAATGCTTTCCTTTGGTATGCATCCAAACTTTCTAAGCAAGCATCTAGATGGTGTTTAACCACACAGCTAGATTCTTCATCAATAGCCCCCTTTACTGCAATGGTAAGGGCTCTGTGCGCCAAGTCATCATATCGTAAGCTTAAAGACTTATTACAGTCAGCTTGTATGGCAATTCCAGTG
Organism: Euptelea pleiosperma; assembly: GCA_035048495.1. NCBI lineage: Eukaryota > Viridiplantae > Streptophyta > Magnoliopsida > Ranunculales > Eupteleaceae > Euptelea > Euptelea pleiosperma. The sequence goes on along the minus strand of CM068548.1, from coordinate 31,025,689 downwards.
TCATCAATTACAATACCGGCCTTAGCTTCTTTGGTCCACATCTTCAAAATATATTGTGTTGAAATTTTATAAATGCGATGTGAAAGTACTCTCAATGCATGCACACACAAAATGCCTGAAAACTCAAGGGACTTACAACTACACTCAACTGTATTTTCTTTAAAGTTAAACCTCACGTGTCGATCTTTATCGTGCCAAATAGTGAAAACCATCTCTACCTTATGAATGTAAATCAAATCACTTTCATCTTCAATATGATCTACATAACATGAAAACTTTTTTAACCTACTTTGGAATGTTTTGAATACATTCCTGGTATATACCTGAGCTGCTTACTTTTCAAAAGGTAAAGGTAATGCCAAGATAGGTTCAGTCTGTCTAGAGAGGTAGTCTGCTTGATGCTCCTTTTCACATCAATTCAATACTGCTTTTTCATATTACATGATAAAATCATTGATACACAAGGTGCTATTCATAAAACCCTTTACAAAACTATTCACACTTTCACTTCTTTGAGTAGTCATCATTCCTGTACAAAAGTGCTCTCGTTCTTACACAGGAGCCTACTTTTGTTGTAATCCATATAAATTTTTTAGCCATTCATTATCAGACAAGTTAAATTTATCAACTATGGTCCCAACCTGATTGAAATTCTTCTTCTGTCTCAGCATTGTAAATACACTTTTAAAAATCATTCTTAAATTGCTTGTTACCTGCGTAGACATGAGAAAGATGCTTGGCTAGCTGCATTTTGATAGATGTGCCATAAAGAAAGACGATGATGTGTGTGTGGCATAACAATATCTATGGCATTGGAAATCGCTTGGGCTTCATCAGTAATAATTGTCTTAGGATGTCTTTTTGACATTGCATTCAAGAATGACTGAAAAATCCAAACAAATGATTCAGTTGACTCATCTACAATTAGAGCAAATCCAAATAGAACAGACATTAATATTCCATGATGATTGACTCCCACAATCGGTGAACATGGCTTACCATATTTGTTGGTTCTAAATGTTTTGTTGAAACAGACAACATCACCAAAAAATTCATAGTCTATTTTTGACTTGGCATCAACCCAAAATAAGTTGCACATTTGATTGTTTTGGTCCACTTGCATTGCATAAGAAAATGTTGGATTCTCTCTTAGATACTTCTAAAGTAATTCAAAGCAACCCGGGCATCTCCTTTATATATTTTTCTACGCCTTTTTTGGTAGTAATTCTTACAATCCGTATGAGTAAAATTTAGGTGTTGTGAACCTCCATGTTCTATGCTCAAAATTGATAAAACTTGAGTAGGTCCACAACCTCTGGAGCGCCTTGAATCCATATAACCAGATTGCTGAGGTAGTGTCTTTCGTTGTGATCTCAAAAAATTTGCTTCTGATTCACCTGCAAAGCTATGATTGTGCTCTTCTAAAAACTTTGTTACTAAAAACTTTCCCTCATGTGCTATAAATTGAATACGGGCCTCACAACCTATACGTGACGTTGGTCTTGCTTTCTTTGGAGTTTGAACTTTGCATCGAAAACCTTCTTTAGTACAACAGAGTACTTGTTTCTGTAGTTTTCCATCTTTGCAACGCTTTGTATGGCCCCTACGAACACTGAATCCCACTCTCCTAGCGTATTCATTGTAAAAGTCATATGCATGCTCTTCTGAGTGGAACACCGTCCCAACTTTTGGCACAATATTAGGATCATCAATCATATTCTTGACATGTTCTTCATTTTCATTTATATTTTGTTTGGAAACTTCTTCATCCTCAGGCATCAACAAGTTACTATCCCATGAATCATGATCACTTAAATATGTATCGCTAGAGCTAGAGCTTCCCTCCATTTAAGAAAATTAAATGTTCTACAAAAAATAGTATAAAGGTTTGTAAGACAGAAAAGATCTATTAAAGATCAACCATGACCCAACATCCACCACAATGACAAATACTAAAAATTCGTTATTATAAGCAAGAAACTTCTATAATTTCTATTATATTTGTCCATTCAATATGGTGAATATTTCCCACCTAGTTCAATTACAAACTACTTAGCTCTATGACTTTGATATAGGAAATAAAAAAAATGCCCAAAGAGAAATACAAAAAGTATGATTACTGCCCTTGTTCAGAAATAACAACAATGCATAGAAATGCTATGAAATCAAATAAAAATAAAGAAAAAATCATGAAATAGATAGAGAAAAAGAAATAAAAATAAGCAAACCAACTTCAACAATTTTCAGAGAACTCATGGAAAAATAGAAAAAAGTAACATAAGGTTTGAATAAGACTGATTATGGAGTTCAAGGAAGGCCTTCTTTGGGTATTGGAATAAACAATTACAATGGTTAGGTTGAGGCAATGATGTTAACAATAGAAAAATATATGTAAAATATAGATATTTTGAAAGAACAAAAACAAAACCCCATTAATATAATGTACCCCTTAATTGAAACCTTCAAACCACATCGTGTTGTAAAGGCGATGAACATAAATGCAAATTTTTATAGTGGAAAAAAAGAAAAAAAAAAGAAGGGAAATAATTGTTTGGGAATAACAACAAGCACTTTGCAGGCAAAATGTGTAAGTTGGAGTTAATTAAGAACCAAGTAACTACAATGATTTTCAGGCGATTAAGATTGATCATGGCTTTGGTGAAGATGATGATGGTTATGGACCCCTAAACGAAATTAGAGGTGCAACTTGGGCGGGCCCAACCCGAGCCCAATGAGCTCAACCCGATGTTGGGCTCGGGTTGGGTTGGCCTTCTCAGTACCCAAGCTCGGGCTCGGGCTCGGGCTCGGGCCTGAATTTCAAAGCCCGATCGAAATCGGGTTGGGCTCGGGCTGGGGCCTTGGGCAACCCGACCTAACCCGAGCCCGATAATATATATATATATATATATATATAGATAAGGGTCAGGATCGGGGGACAACAATTTCATACAACATTTTTGACAACAAAACTTGGCACAGGCCAATGTATAAATTAGAAGTCTTGGAATGGGGTGATTTTTGGTGAGGATGGTATCTATAGTGAGGAGATCATCTTCACAAAAATTCAAATCAATCCACTATTCCTAGATCGGTTTACAAGATGAATTATGGACCGTCTATTTTTATTGTTAACTTGAAAACCACATTTGATGGGGTTAGAAATTTCAGAATGTGCTGATTTTTTATAGGAGTGATCTATATGATGAGGAGATCATCCTCACCAAAAATCAGCTATTGATTCATCTTCCATGTGGGTACGCCAAAATTGTTGTCAAAAATGTTGTATGAAATTGTTGTCCCCCGATCCTGACCCTATATATATATAAGGTTAACATTCTAAAAGGCTAAGAGGAAAGTTCCTGGAAGCTCACCGTGGCACTTCCCACCGAAATATCTCCATTTAACAATACCTCTATCCGGCCCCTTTTCTGATTCTCCTTTCTCCTTCCCTTTCTCTTTTTTATGTTCTTTCTCTTCTCTTCAGCGATGAAAAACTCAACAAATTCAATCTCAAACTTCTTTTTCGCTCCAAAAAGAGCAGATCTGTCTCTTGATCGGACCTACTTTGGTTAAGCTCCGACTGATCATCTTTGTCGTCTGATGCATCATCCACCAATCTCAAGGACAGTTTAGGCACACCGAAGAGCATGCTCCCCTCTCACTCTCCATTTCTCCAATCGAAATCTAATGAGATATCGGAAGAGTGGTTCGATTGGTGTGATGTTTTGTCCAAGTGTTCATGCTTATTGACAAAGATGGTGACGGAAAGATAATGAGGCATGAACTCAAGACCTTGCATAGCCGAATCGGAATCAAGCCCCTCATCTTGAGTGGGAAGGCGTGTTCGTTCCTTGCCAACCCGCCCGTTATTATTCATTGTTTATTTGAGAAAACCAAAAGAAAAAAAAAGGTGGGTAACGATTCATATTTTTTCTGGTTCCTTTTCTTGCATTTTTTTGCTTGTTCATTTTCTTACATAGTTCACAATCCATTATTGCAGCAATTGAGCTCGATTTCAGATCGACCCTTTAATTTTTTGTTCACTAATTTTTGGAGGTCGAATCAGAGAGCAAAAATGGAGATTAGGGCTTTAGAGTTGCAGTCTTGTGGCCCAACCCGACCAACCTGATCGGGTTGGGCTCTGGCTGAGATTCTCAGGCCCGACCTCGGGTTGGGTTCGGGCTCGGGCTCAAAACCTTGAAGGTCGGGTTGGGTTCGAGTTAACCCCCAACCCGACCCAACCCGCTTAAGTTGCAGCCCTAAACGATATGCTTCTGTACACAACAAATGCACAAAAACCTGGTTCTTAGAGAAATGAAAAAGAAAAAGAACCATCCCAAGATCGAACAAGAAGCATCATTGAGACAAAAAAAATTTAATGTAGAAATAATAGAGGAAATCCAAATTATTTTTGTAATTAAAATTATAAAAACCTTTTCATATTCGAACAAGAAATGCAAAGCAAATTGAGCGTACCTTCTTCTTCTTCGTCGGAGAAAAATCAGTCTAACGCTTAGGTAGATTGCAGCGAAGCAACACGAGAGGCAAAAAGAAAAAGGGAGAGGCAGAGTTTCGTTCTCTTCTTGGGTTTCCATTCTCTCTTATGTTGCAGGAAGGAAAGGGGAGAAGAATACGCAGAAAATGAAAAATAAGGGATTTCGTGGGTTATTTTGCTTTTGTTTAAAAAAAAACTGAAAATGAAAAATAAAAAATAAAAAACAAAGCTAAAGTAACCTTGGTTACCGGCTGGTTGAGCGACCGATTGTGCGATTTTACAATTTATATACGTGGCGCAACTTGAATGGGGCCATTCTATTTGGTTAGAACGGCCCAAGCACATAAAATCTGCTTCTCATAAGGGAAAAGAGTATGCCGCATAGCATTTTGGGAGGGGAACATCAAAACTTTGAAATCCACGGGAAGCCCCAAGTCTTTGGGTTGGCGGAGCATGGCATAATTTCTATTTTCAATGACATCAAGATGCCGTCAGGTAAAATAGCTTTGAATTCCTATGGTAAGTTAAAAAGAAAATGGATTTCTTGGAGTGATACTCTTAGAATTCATTTTTGCTCACAGCGCCTCTGCAGATGTCAAAAGAACCCACGTTTGATGTCCCTTGGACCCCCTCCCAAAATGCCATGTAAAATTATTTAGGGCCCACTGGCCTTATGGATGTTTGGTCCACCTCTGGATGGATCTGCACATCAACATTCAATTTAATTGGTGATTTCTAGCCATTGGATTTAGTATTTCAATAATGTGATTTTTGGCCATTGTAATTGAGCAATTTTTTTGGTTGTTAACATATGTGTTAGAAATAATCAATCAAGCTGATTTTTGGTAAGTAGGCCCAAGAGGTGGACATAATATCTAGAAGGTCAATGGACCCTAAATTGAGCTCCAAGTGGCATTTTCTCTCCTTAAAATTTTGAAGTCCTTAAAATATATATATATATATATATAGCACACCTCTTGTTGAACCCATACACCAAAAATCAACTTGACTATGTTAGAAATATCATATAAAAACTCAAAATTTTCTAGGTTTATTGTGTTCATTTGACAACCTCTGGGCTTACATGTAACTCTTTGATGGCTTTCCATCTCCAGATGAGGACTATAAGAGCACACCTCTGGCCGGAGTTACATCATCTTGGGTGAATAAATATTTAAGTCCAAACATATTCTATTTAACTATTTTTACACTTACTTTTCTAAATATTTTTAGTCCCACATTGAAAATGAGTAAAAGTTTGGTTGAGTATTTACTAGCCTTCACACCTTTTACTTTTGTATTTACAACATAGAAGTTTAGAGAAATAATCAGGAGAACCAAGAATGAATAACGTCCGCCCGTGTTGCGGGATCTTTCGGTGCACTCAACTGAGGCCGGGGGCACTTGCATTTATGCACTACTCCTTTGTGTGCAAAAGGTCAATTAGGCACTTTACGAGGCACACTTACTTCGCATGTAGTGACCTATTTTTTGCATTTATTAATTGTTAGTTAATGATTAATTGTTTATGATTAATGATAATTCATGATTGTTTGGTTGTATTTATTTTAGAGAGGTTTTAGAGCCAATATTTTAACGATTTTGGGCCTTTTTATGATTTCATTTGGAGCCCAGTTGATACCCATGGGCCTTGACCAATTTATGTCCTATTAGACCTAAATTAAGACTTTTTAAGAGTTGATATAATATTCCTTTTAAAGTGACAAAAATCACTTTTTAATTAATAAAAGATATTAGAAACTCTCTTCCCCCTCCATCTTCTCTTTTCGAAGCTAGGGTTTGGAAAACTCTTACCTTTTGGTGGATTTCTCTCTCAAATCTTTGATTCAACACATCCAAGTAAGTGAAAACTCCATTAATCATTTTCATTTCTTGTATGTGATATTTATTTTATTTGTTTTGTGAATAAACAAGATGATTAAGGTTATGATGTGTTAGATGAGCATGATTAGCGTTTTTGATTTATTATGAAGCATGATCTTGGTTTCTCTTTGGTTTTCTAACTTTTTCTTGGTTGATTCTTATGCTAAGAAACTTTGAGCCATAAATCTATTTAGCATATGTTTCCAAATCATTTTTCTTATATTTTCCATAGAAACTAGAGTTTATCTGGGTTTTGATGCATTTTGAATCATATTTTTCTGAGCTGTATAGAATTATCGACAAATTTTCTATTAGGTCCACACATATTGGTCGACCGATCTATGGCCTTATTAGATGGGTTGAACGATCTCTGTTAGTGTGTCGAGGTATCAGAGGATCGACCAGCCTCTTATAGTGGCCGACCGATCTAACAGAATTCTACTGACACGATCAGTATATTGTAGTGTCTATGCATGTGTAACCCATAAGACATACCTTCGAGAATGTTTTCTATGGACGACTACTGTTTGACTAAAATGATGACTTTATATGAAGTATGTTAGTTGATTTGTTAGTTAAGAACATGTTTATGAATGTGGTAGATAATCTTTCCATGTTATTTGTTGATTTCTATTATGTATTGGAATTATTATTCGTTGGTATTCGTTGCCTATCATTATGTATGATCATTTGAGTTAATGAGACTATCATTAGTTGATGATTAACATGTATTGAGTCTAGCGATGGGAGTTAAGTACTTCTGTCTTTTGTCAGTCTAAAGGGGTGAGATATGTTCGATCTCTGAAGATAGATCCTTGGGTACAATATGTTCAATCCCTAAATTTTAAGGTACACACAAGTGAGATATGTTCAATCTCTAAGTTAACCCTAGGGTAAAGATACCCATTGTTAGTCATGTGCATCGTCAGGTCTGTTAGAGTCAGGCTGTATGTCTATTAATAATTGTCTTACATGGTTTATTGTAAATGTAACTTCGATGTATCCCTAATATATGTTCTTATAATTGTGTGTATGCTGGCATGAGATTGACTTGCAAATGTCCTTAGTGGATTTCTTTAACAAGTATCCTTAGTGGATCTCTTACAATATTGTGTATGTTCTTTTGAGATATATTATTGTATTAATTATAATGGGGATATTATTGGTAGGTTGTTATGTACGCTTACACACATGCATCGGGTGGGCTTAATGTAATTTTTACTTACAAGTCGGTTAGACTCACCCTTCGTGGGCTCTCTTATTTTCAGGTCATCACGGACAATAGGAGTGCACACGGGCACTACTAAAAAATTGACTTTCACTGACAGATTTAATCTATCACAAAAATCCTTTTGCGATGGACTAAACCCGTCACACGGTACGTCACAACAGAATGGGTCACAAATTGAATTGCGACAGATTAAAGTAGTCAATGTAGATGTACTTATTACGGCGGACTTGAGACGGATCTTATTCGTCACAAATAGCAACGGCCCTAGTAAGTCAGAAACGATGTGCTTTATTATTTGGAAGGGAGTCAATCACAAAAAATGACGGACTAAGTTCGTCGCTAATTGCTTTTAAAATTAAAAAAAAATTATTTTGTAAAATGTAGATAATTCCCAGATAAATTATTTTTACACAACCAAGAATTCAAGAAAAATGAAATGCACAACCAAGATGCAAGTTTTATGCAGTACAATAACAATGAAGGCACCGTTGTGGAAATAACATAATCTGGTTAACAATATAATAACAACCTTAGATTTACGAGTACATTATTAAGAAAGATATGTCAGTGTGTCTCCACAAAGGTAAGACAAAGCAATCTTCCAATAAAAACAATAGTTAAGAGAAGGAAAAAAATATTTTCAAATAAAAATTGCAATGTGTGTCCAAAGACTCCAAACAAGTAAGATGATATTCGCTCAAAAGTGCTTATTTTAAATAGTTATCCTTTTAGCGTTATCACATTCTCCTACGTAAAACTTTTATTTTCGTCGACTTTTAAATTTCCACGTAAGAGTTTCTACCATTGCGTAGAACACAATCTTTCGACAAAAATCGAATATTTGCATGAATTAAATATAATTTTGGAAGTCTAGATATAAAGTCATTCTGATTTAGTCTGATTACGTGTTTTTTCTATCGCAGAGACACCAATGGGACGATTCTGATGGAATGCGGGCCCACAATCAACCTCTAGAGTCTAGGACCAAAGCTAAAGAGCCAATAGGGTGAGGACAAGAAGATACAAACTAAATGCTGAGAGAACCAGAGAGTCAGAGAAACCTGAGAGAAGATCAAGAGAAAAGGAGAGCCAAGTACCCCGAGAAGAGATTAAGGAGAATAAAGCTCAATCAACTAACACAAGATGAAGACCTGACCAGTTGGTAAAGCTTGTAGAAGACCAAGTCAAAGACTAGGGTTCAAGACCCTTTTGCTAGTATTTTCTCTTTATTTTGTAATATTTTCTCTCTCATCTCTCTAAATCATCATTCTCTCTCTCTACTCTCAATATCAACCACCCGATCTTCTCTCCTTCCTTAGTCACTCTATCCTATGGCCTAACTTCACCTGTTTTCTACCGTTCGATGATCCATCCAATCATCATCATCCATTAGCTCATGCGATCGCCATTAGATCGTCCAATCACCACTCCGATCGTCCATCTCACCATCTTAGAATCTGAGGCCTGTCATCATTCCTTGTTCAATCATATGGGTAATGGCCGAACTAAAATGCAACCCATTTCATCTATATGGCCCACAACCTAACCATCTAGCGAACCCCACGCCCTCGCTCAAATTGCTTAAAAGGACATGAGAGCACTTTTTGGTAATAAATTGGAGGGTCGGGATCCTTAGAAGATATGGTTATTTTGATCTTCAAAATGGTGAGAAATGATTTTGGGAATAAAATATTTTTAAAATTGGAATGTGTTTTAAAATGTTATATTGGATTTTTTTTTTGGAAAACACAAAAAAATTGAAAATGTGAAACCTTGGGTTCCTAATTGGGAGGCTAACCTTTTATAAAGAAAATGGAGGAACCGAACCCTCCTTCTCACTTGCAAAACCCTAGCTGTTCCTATCTTCATCTCTCCCATTCCATTCTCTATCATAAAACCTAGCCTAACCCTAAAACTCCACACATCCTTCTCTCCTCTCCTCCTCTCAAGCCGTCCCCATCTCTCCTTAATTGTTGCTGGAGTTGCAACCTGCAACTCCAGACCGTCTCATCCTTCATCATTGCTGGCCAAGAAAGCAGGCAATCTGCAAGTGTATCGTCTCCCATAGCCAAAAGCAGGCAATTTGCCTCCATTCACACCTGCGAGTTCACCACGCGTTCAGCCGGCATTCTCCAATGTTGCACCGCTTGCAACCTCAGCCAAAAGCCCAGCCGCCTCTCATCCACTATTCATCACCGTCTCCACCTGCCATCATCACCTCCACCTTCTCACGCTGGTGCACCTCCCTCTCCAATGCCTTGGAGAGGATCTCCTTCGCTGCATAAACCACCAGGCCATGCGTCTTCTCTCCCCACTACTGAACCACCTGCAACTCCAGCTTACTATCCTCGCTGCCCCCTCACGATCCTAACCTGGTTGAATCGCTGTGCATCCCTCCAAAGTTCTTCTGTGAACCAGAAACCGAGCCACCTCTTGCTGCCGACACACCAAGCATCAACATCATCACGTCCTCCAAACTTGCAGGTGCTCCACTAGTCTACAAGTGCACCGCCCTCCACTCTTCCACCACCTGCACCGCTCCTTTCCATCACCTTCAAACCGTCCTCACCCCTCCACCTCTATTCCCTGAAAAGCTGCAACCCATCTCTGCCTTCTTTCTTTCCTTAAAGAAAGAGAAAACAAAAGAAGGAGAGAAGGGAAGAAGAAGATGAAGAGAAGGAGGTCCAGCACCTTCACCACCGTTTGATCCTTTTTTGGCCATCTTCCTCTTAGGCATGGCCTGATCACGATCGACAACCTTGTTGTCCTCATCTTTTCAAGGCCTACTCAACCATCCTCATCCTTCCACACTTTAATGTCCGCCACAACCACCATCACCCATCCTACGTGGTGTGCTTCCACACTCCACCGCCCAAGCACCATTCTCCATTAAAGACAAGCAGGTGTTCCTCCATGTATGCACCTTCACCATCATTCACTTGGTAAGTCAAGGTAACTTATTTCTCTCTCTAGATTCCTTGATCTAGCTCTTTCATTTTTTCTCTCTATTTCCTAGTTTCTCTCTCTAAGTCATCTCTTTCTCTCTCTAGAATAATTCTTTATTTCTCTCTCTAGGTCATTTTAGACTTTCTATTTTCTCTCTCTGATTTCTCTCTCTAGCATAGTTTAAATGACTTCAAATAGTTTGTTTGGAAAAGCATTGTATTTCCATTGATGATTAATAAAAGTTATTTTGTTATTTGATTCTCTCATTTCAATTTAACAGATAATTGTCTTGCATTATTTTCACTTTCGTGGATGTGCTATTAATGGCTCGTAAAAATCCCTCAAAAGAATGTTTTGAAATCCGCTATTAACCACCATTCTCATCCCTCCATCCTATTTAGTACCATTTTCTGTGAAAAAAAGTCTGTCATTTTATGTTTTTTATTTGCGCTAACTAACCCCAAGTGCAAACGATATCCGACATACTTCCACTGTGCGAGAATTGCTATTTTTTGCAAGATAAAAGTCTCGGATCAAATTACAAATTTTGTTGAGCCAAGGGTTTCCGAATCCAACGACCAAAAAAACTTTGTTTCATAAGACAATCCAATCTTTTAAGGAATGTCCTTGTTGCATAGCCTAATAATTGGCAAGCATGAACAAACTCTCAGATGACTCTTGGGTTGCAAATAAACAGTCAACCAAACTCCAACAGAGGTTGACAGCTATAAGAAAAGGTCAGCCCTAGATAAAAAGAAGACATTACTGAATTTTACACTGACAACATAGAGAGACTGGGTTGCACATTAACAATGAAGGCAAATGAAACTAGGGTTTTTTCGCGTCATTAATCAACATATTTGTAATTAATCCGAGACCTTTATCCTGCAAAATTCAGAGATTCTGTATAGGGATTCATGTCGGATGTCGATCCGCACTCAGGATTAGCCAAGTTAATGCAATATTGAACATAAAATAATGGATTTTTCTCAGAAAAGCATGGAGAATATGGTGAGGTGAGAAGAGTGGATTGATTTAAAATATTTTCAGTGATTTTTAGAGAGAGAATTTATTAATCTATTCAAAAATAAAGAATAACGAAGCAATAAAATCCAGAAATAAGTAAGCTCATCAAACAACCTCCATTCATTACCTTAGAAATCTCAAAGTACAAGAAAAGACATTACATTACCATAACTAATCTATAATGCAATTTTAGAGAGAGAAAGAAGAGATCTAGAGAGAAAAAGAAAGAAGAAAGTAAAGAGAGAAATAGAGTTTCTAGAGAAAGAAAAGGGGGAGAAAGAGTGCGTTAGAGAGAGAAAATAGAAGGTTAAAGAGAGAGAGAAAGAGGTGTGAGGTAGAGAAAGAAGGTATGCCAAACTTACCAACGTACCTAAAGTTCATGGCTATTGGTTCTCAAAAGAGATCCAATGGCCATGAATACCGTGAGAGATTGAAGGAGGTGGCTTGGAGACGAGATGAGATGGCTATGCTCAGCTGGCTTGGAACCAATTAATGATCATGCAGCAAGGTGCTATGGTGGTGCCGCAACAAGGGGTTGTTCCTAGTGGAGACGCAATGGTCCAACAAGAAGGGAACACGAGGTCACCACCATGAGGGGCAGCTTGGAGTGCGCTTAGCCTAACTATTGATGTGACAGAGGATTTGCTGACGATCAAACGGATGATGACTGGATTGGGACCCAAATTGGTGGACCGACGGATCTAGAGAGATCCAACGGTCTGGTGGAAGATCCAACGGTTAGAAAGCTAAGAGAGATGAGACAGAGCCAACGGACAGGAGTTCTGGGGTCAAGTCAGCAGATCTAAAGATCTGGTGGTGAGGTATAAGGAGATGACGAGAGAGAATAAGGAGAGAGGAGAGAGAAAATTCTACAGAGATGACAGCTAGCAGAGGGCCTTGTACCTTGATCTTCAACATAGACTTCAGTAGGCTTCACCAATTACGTAAGCCGTCGTTTTATGTCATTTGGTGCAGCTTTGAATCACTTTGGCCCGTCTCTTAGTTTTTAGCTTTTCCTCTCTCTTGGTTCTTGGTCCAGCTCTAAGATCTTTGACATGACCCATACTTGGCCTGCATCTTCTTGTTACAGCCTGTTGGCTTTTTATGCTTTAATATTAGGCTTCTATGATCGATATGAGCCCACAAGTCTCGAGAATCATCCAATCGGGGTTTCTTGTGAAAAAAGAAGCACTTAATCAGAACGGCTTTATATCTAGACTTCCGAAAATGTGTTTAATGCATGCAAATATACCATTTCATCCAAAAAAGTGTGTTCTACGTAACAAAATAGACTCTTACGTAGAAAATTGGATAATTAGAGTAGTTTTACGTAGGAAAGTGCGATAAAGCTAAAAGGATAATTGCTTAAAATAAGCACTTTTGAGCGAATATCAGCAAACCATCTATTTTACAAAAACTATGTTTACAAGAACATGAAGGTTATATCAACATCCAAAATTAATACTTATATTATGTTCAATTAAGACATCAGCTACTGACCATGTAAGTATTCCACCCTTGTTGTGTGGGTTTGATGCCTTGAGAAGGAGAAAGAACAACAAACATGTAGGCGAAGGGACCTTGCATGGGTGGACCAAATATGGATGGTGCTCTTGGTAACGACTTGCATGAAGTCCACCTACATATGGTGGACCTGATGGATTTACTAGTGACCCATGGATCCATACGTAGCGGGTCCATTTACAGGTATTACTGGTCCATGTGTAGCATGCTAGGGATGATGGAATTTGCAGGCAATTCTGAAATTAGACGATCCAGTTCCCATGTAATATGGACAAGATTTATCTTCTTCCTGAAAAAGAAGACAATGGTAAAGCTTACAAGATGGTCTATCACCTTGTTGGGAGTGTTAAATGAGAAACAAGCCATGCATAATGGGTAGCATGTCCAAACAAGACATATAGGCAACCTTATAAAGCAATCAATAATAGAAATGTGAATAGGTAGAATTAACCTAAATTTGAACATTTCTTGGAAATCATAAGTAGTAGCATGATAGGCACATGTCCAACAGAACTGTGTGTTTAGCAGCCCTGTCATTGAGATCTAAAAAGTTCAATTCGTCTTTCCGATTTCTAATAAAACTTTGTTTAGTTATTCAGAAAACAAGAAAATTGTGTATTTTCTATTAAGTGCCTATATAAATTCGAAAGCAAATACAGAGAACAAATAGAGCTAAAAATTATGATGGCTGATCTTAAGTTCTCCCAATTCATACTTGGTTTTAACCTTGAAAAACAACAATAAAACTATATATTGTTAAATCTATGGACATCAACAAGCTCGGTTACAAAACTATACTTTCATCATTTTTCTTATGATTCTCATTACAGCTATAAAATATGGGCCGTTGAAGAAGAAAAAACAAGTGACTCTCTGAAGAATCAAAAGAGATGAACAAAGAAAATTTGGAGGCCAAAGCAAGTTCCAGTCCCGCTGCTACAAAAACAATGTTAGATGGAAGACTAAACTATTATGAAGGCGGCAATAAGTTGTAGCGTAAGTGTGCTAGTAAATTGAGTTGGTTTTGAGTATTAAAAACTTCATCTAAATTCAATTTTCAACTAATGAATCACTTCACAATTTATTTTGATTTTATTTTTGTACAAAGGAAGGCTTTTTGGCAGAGTAAAATGACATGGCAATAAGAAATTTACAACTCTAGTTGTGCAATTGAAGATAGTAATTGAAAAACCATCCGACTTTTAGTTCAACAGCCGGAACTAAGATTGGAGTTGTCATAACATCAAAGGATAAGAGGTTTGCACCAAATTTTAACCAATTGCCTACAATTCAATTAGAATAAGAATCAATCCATGAATTTCAACCAGCAAAAGTAGATTTTACAAATCTCTCTCTCAAATAACCATTTACACAAAAACATTGAGTGAACAACAATTTGAGAAAAAATACACAAAATAGAAAATCAAACGAAAATATGTACAAATTAAACAAGAAAATAAACAAAAAGAAAGCACAAACTACATGAACTCATCATCTAAGATCTAACCTAAAAAAACACTAAGAACAAGAAATCTAAGCTAGTCTGCATTGCTTGGAGGAACTAAAAAGGCTTCATTCATATTCATTCAAATTTAGAAATGAAATACAATCAAAGAATCGAGAGAAATCGATAGAGAGAAGATCAAACTCACCTAGATCTGAATCTAGAAAGGGAGAGAGATATAGAGAGGAGAAGAGAAGAGCAGAGACCATTGAAATCTAGAAAGATAGAGAGATATAGGATTTCTTTTCAAAATTAAACGCTATTCCCATTCGAAATCTAGGGTTTCTTCTCAAGAAACGCAAGCGTGAAGATCCTGTCGCCTCTGGTACTCTTCATATCCAAGATCTAGGGTTTCCCAGTAAGAACAAAAACATCAAGAAGAAGGTGTAGAGCAGGAGATTGTCTTCGTTAATAGCGCCTCCAATCTGCTATTCTTCGATTTACAATAGACCTCGCTTAATCTCTGCAACAATATTTTCAACATCTTCATTTCAATTACTGCAACAGACCTAAACCTAACCCGAACGAGGCTTTCTTTTCCCAGAGGAGTTGTTGTAAGAGAGGAAGAAAAAGATAAGTTGTCGTGATCGCGAGATTAGTTACAAACGTCAGAAACAAAACCAAAGAATAAATATATATATTTGCCTATAATGCGACTGATCCTTGAGTTGATGTGACTGACATTATGAGACACAAACGTCGTGAAGGATTTAATCTACCCCAACAAGTTTAGGTAGTCCGTCGGGGAATGTCAATTTTTTGGTAATGAGAATTTGACTTATTTAACACTTGAGCTACTTCAGAGTACTTTTATTTTGAGAGATTTATATAGTGAGGCATAGGTTGTATTTACTTTCAGCCATTAGTTACATTATTTTTTATATTTTGGCTATTTGAATATTTAATTTAATTTAATTCATTTAGATGGGTCATGGTGTATTTGTGGATATATTCCAAGATCCCACTTTTAGATTTGTTTTAGCACTATATGTGCTTGATCCAAGTTGTAAGGAGTAACGTACATATTGGTATCAGAGCTCTACGTTAAGAATATTTGCGGGGATTGTGAGTGTAATCTAGGAGTTAAGTGACATCTAGAATACTAGTTGATGCACTTAGAGACTGAATAGGACACTTATATTTATTTTATGTGTTTGCTTATTTCTCTTTTGTTTGTGAGTGATGCAACTGATCTTTTCTTGTTCCTAACTTAAGGTCATGGCTAACAGAAAATAGAATGTTGCAACTACCATCGCTCTAAGACAAAGAGACTATTATAACCTAACGAGAGTTTACCAGGCAATTGGGGAGACTGTCATGCTACTTGAGAAGATAGTGCAGCGCAAGACCGAGCTAAAGAGGAAGCTATGGTAGGGGGATGGACTCGAATGTCTAGTCTGATCCGAGATTTCAAACTCTTGAACCCACCTATTGTTATGAGTACCTCGGATCTTATGAAAGCCGACAAATGGCTTATGGATCTAGAGAAGACCTTTGAGGCGATGGAATGCAACGACATCCAAAAGAGGAGTCTTGCAGTTTTTATGTTATTTGACGAGGTAGAACATTGGTGGCGTCTAGTCACCAAGATGAAGGACGTAGCATAGATGTCTTGGGGTACTCTTCGATAAAGGTTTATTGAGAATTATTTCCCTAATATAGTGCGAGAGCAAAAGTCCATAGAGTTCATCGGCTTGATTCAGGGAGCTTGGACTGTTAATCAGTAATAGGCTAGATTTGTGGAACTTTTCAGGTTTACTTCTTAAATGGAAGTAGAAGAGATTCATTGGGCTTGCAAGTTGAAACAAGGCCTTATTTTTTCTATTCAGAAGATGGTCGTGGGATACAGATTGAGGACGAACACAGAGTTTCTTGATCGCACGTTGGTTTTTGAGTAGGATAATCTCATCTTTTAGAGTTCCAAAGAATAAAGGTCCAAGCAGCGGACATGTCATGCCCCAAATCTGGGTATCCAGATCCGACCTGAAAATCCACGGGTCAACCTCATACCCGAACTTAGAGGTGATCTATGAATGCATCCTAATGGTTCAAGTGTAACTCTAAACCACTAAGATCCATCCTCAAACAAGTCAATCTATACCACAATTCATTAAGTGATTAAACAGATTTCGATAATTAGACCCTAGAATAAATTATAGAATTAATTATGAAAAAAAATACTAAATTAATTATTTTTTATTTTTAAACTATATGGAATTAACCCAATATGTATAAGGAAGTCTCAAACCAAAAATTTATGTCAAACAGAGAAAATAAATTTTCTTCACATTTTTCCCGTCCTTATAGTGCACCCGGACAGCGCTGCAGTAAAACGGCCGCCATTTCTTCGTTCGATATCCGATTTGGCTATTCCAAAACCTGTTGGATACCCTCTGAGTTGGCTACAACTCTCTTATTAAACTCAGAGCTCAAACATTCCATTTAAAAGGGTTAAAATTAGGTCTGTTTGGATTGGGTTCAAAATAGACTAGTTGGTAATATAGTCAGTGTTTTACCATAACTTTCGGTACAGAAAGAATCTGTGAAAACCATTTATATCGCTGGAAAGATAACTGATAGACCTTTGAAACGTCCTTCTGCGACAATCACAAATTTTGTCAATTACCTTATCAAAAATATGTTACAGATCAAAAATTATAGTTCTATCTCATATGGTATTTCTAGTGCTTTTAGTATCTCGAGTCCAAAAATAGGTCTAGGTCCATTAAGGGTCAATTATCCATTATTAACCACTAATCTACTATTATCATATAAACAATATAATATCAAATCATTATGTTTATCGAATAAAAATAACTAAGCATCATCAATAAGATAAAAAAGGACAAGTTCCCAAAGATAGGCCAAAACATGCCCAAAATCAAAATCAAGGATAACTAGTTTTTATTAAGAAAGTGTTTAAAGGACTAGAACTTGTCTGATTCCTCTAAAGGCTTGCCGTGATCACCATCCTTGTACTCCTCATCATCGGGTACTTCCCACGAAGAGTCATCCGTCAAGTTAAAGCCCAAGTCGTCTGTGCAGTGTGACAAAACACTGTGAGTCCAACGGACTCATTAGTGCAACGGGTAACCCCATAGCATTCTTAATCCACATATAAAGTTAACTAAGTATAATCATATGAAGCAAGGATAGAATAGAGCATGTGATAAGCAAGACATAACAATCAATATACAATGAATAGTCTACAAGGTATGCAAAATGTGATGACATCCCATCCCAATAACTCAACCACTAATGGGTCTTCATCTCCTTCCCTCGCTAGGAGCAGCCTTACGGCCCATCTGCAAGATTGTTTGGGGTCTTTCACCCTAGGGTTTTCTAGCCCTCTTGCTTAACGACAAAAATAATAAACTTCCTCTCACATGAACCCCAAGTAACCATGATAAGCATAATGTAAATCAAATGTCAAAATAACTATAGCGAGAGGAGGGTTAAGGCCAAAAACGTTTTCACCTAGAGGTGTTCTCATGACCGATCCACTAATGAGAATTATCTGTAGTTTCTATTAGTGTATGGTCATGGCAAGTTTTCACCCCTTATCATTCCCTCTAAATCAAGGATAATATACAAGAAGGGAGTTGCAAGAAAAGAACAATATAATATTAAGATAAAAAGATATATAAGCACATGTGAGTAATTCAAAGTAATAATTCAATCAATTTTTTAACCGTAATGAACATGCTTAGAGAAAATAAAATATGTAAATGTTTAGATTCGCTCAGATATGAATATCTGAAGAAATCTATCAGAGTTTGTCCCATTGATTAATTTTTGTTGGTACTGACTGAAATATTTAGATTAATATTGAATATCATATCTTTAGTATTTTAGTTAGTCTTATAGTCTAATCATTCAAATAATGATTAGCTAATATTGTTTATAAAAATTTGATGATATTATTGAAAATATTGATTGTTTTAAAATTTTGTGATAATTTGGGATGATTGGGTGTTTAAAAATGACATTCACAAAGTCGGGCCGACTAATGAAATTGTCAGGCCGACCGAAGAAAATGTCGAGGCGATTGTGTTTTAGAAAATGAAGTTTTTGAAGTCGGGTCGACTAAACAAAAGGTCCGGTCGACCAGATAATATTTTTTTGGATTTTGAAATTTGTGTTTGCGGGGTCGGGCCGACCAAACATTAGGTCCGATCAACCAAACATACCCGGTCGATCGACCATTATGACCGGTCGATCGCGCCCCGCGCCTGAACGTTATATTATTCTCGTGGGCGGGTCGACCCATGTCCGGTCCGCCTTGATTATAAATATCTCAAAATCGATTTTGGGTCATTTGAACTCTTTGGAACCCTAAAAATCTCTTTTGTAGACTTTTATTCCCATTCTCATTTTCATTTGAGTGAAATCTCTTTGATTTTCCTTCCATGGCACCACAAGGAAAAAGATCAAGAGGTGAATCATCTTCAAATGATCCTTATCCTCTTAGCCTATTCATCAATCCCATGGCTAGGACTAGCTTCTTGAAGAACTACATCAAAAGTGTCGTTGCTATTGAGCGTGGGGTTATCGAAAAATAAGTGACCATGACTGGAATCCCTAATCTTCTGAATTTGGTAGGTTGGTCTAATCTTCTTTCCATTTCTGGTGTTGCATATCCTAAGTTAGTCAGGATGTTTTATTGCAATCTGAACAATCATGATCCAGAAGGTCCATTTTTTTATTCTGAGGTCCGAGGAGTTAGGTTCAAAATTACTTTATCTTTTATTTCAAGATCACTGGTCTTCCTCATGTACCTAATGGAGGAATTTTCCCCCATTCCCTACCTCTTAGAACAAAAAGGCTATCTGAAAAGCCATCTGTAGGAAGGAAGTTCATTGGACCTTTGACTTGGCTACTCGAGAATTACTTCCCATGTACCACTTGTTAGGGTTGATCTTCTCCTACAACTTGGTCCCAAAGGCCGGACATCGGAGTGAGATCGGTTCCTATATCCAGTACATTTTGTATTGTGTCTCTCAAAGCACATGAATCTATGGTCCTTTAGTTATCTTTCATCTCATGGTCAAAAATTTGACGATTGAGAATCACAAGTGGTCTTTGCCTTTAGGCATTCTTGTTTCAAAAATTCTGCATCATTACAAAGTTCTTATTCTTGACTCTAATGAAACTTTGCATCCCATCTCACCTATTAATCAAACTACATTTAGTAAAATGTTGGTTGGTGACTCATCTACTTCTGCTTCGAGCTCAATTTCTCGTCGTTCCTCTATATCTGCATCTATTGCAGGTCTTTCATCCAAGTTGGACAATCTTTGTTTGTCGATTGACAAATTTTCTCAACGTCAGCAGCGTATGACTTCATTTCTTAAGTCTCAGCACCCGGACTATCCAGAGTCTTTACCTGAGGAGACCATTGTGCCTTCTGCGGCTGGAGACAACGAAGATGAAGATGAGGACAAAGATGAAGAAGAAGAAGAAGATGATGCAGTTGACGGTGATGACGATGATGGCGAAGATAATGTTGACGAGGATGATGACTATGATTAAAGCACGTTTTGCTCTCTCTCTCTCTCTCTGTAGATCAGTAGTACATTTTTTTTGGGATGTATTATTTGATACTATTGGTTTGTACTATTTGCTACTGAGATGCCTTGTTTACTTTGGTTTGAGATGATGGATGTTGATGTTATTGGTCACTCTGTTGACCTCTTCTATTATGATGATTTTTAGTTTGATATATTGTGTTATAATTTTTTTTCTCGATGATTGATTATCATATCATAGTATTGTTTATCATCAGGTTGGAATTCTTCCCTTTGTCAATGTATGACAAAAAGGGGGAGAAATCAATTATATTGATACTCTTGTTGCTCTTTATTTTATTGAAATACTTGTCATAAAATATATGTAATTCTTCTTAGTTTTATTTGACTAATGTACTGAGAAAACATTTTTGGTATGATTGGACTAATATACTATTGAGAAGCTATTGTCAAAGATTTTCTTGTCAAGTTGATTATTTTGTAGCAATAGTGAGTTACAAACATTTTGGTACTTATCACGATACTAATTACGAGCTACTGTGCTACCTCCTTGCCCCTTTATCCTTTAAAAATAATTTATTTGGGTAGTTATTGTACTTAGGGGGAGCTTTATTGATTTTTTTTTTTGGGCAAAAATTGTAATATAATTGGGTAGTTATTTATTTTTGTCTTGGCATTGATAAAGGGGCAGATTGAAAAATCTTAGTTGTCAAATCCCATGAATACTTAGTTCTTCGGTAATATATATCGTTGTGTCTCTAATCCCCTGAAGACTGAAGTATCAAAGATCAAGTGGACTTCGATAAAACAAATCAAAGAAGAATTAAAGCTGAAGAAAATCAACTCAACTATTCAAGATCAACTGAAGACAAAATCAAGTGATCAAGCTCAACTGAAGACAAAGTCAAGCTCAAGCATGAAGATTTAAAATGTTAGAGTACGTTCTCACTCAATGAACGTTCAACTATGAAGAATCTCATGTTGCGGTTACTTATATAAATCTAAAGGTACACCGCGCATTGCTAGCGGATCAAGATTTACCCTAGATGGTTCAGTGATAGTTAGGTATCATGTGCGTGTCAAAAAAAGAAATTTCTAAAAAGTTTAGAAGCGTTCAGTTCTGGACTAAGAGGTCTGGCCGACCGACCTTTTTGAGCGGCCGATCGGATGTCCGGTTGACCAGCCAAAAAGGTGCGGTCGATCCAAACTCTTGGGTTTGAGATAATTTAGTATTTACCTGAGCGGTCGACCGAAGTCTAGTCGACCGGCCAAAAGTGCAGTCAACCCCGCCCCTTTCGGATCTCATTTTGACTCAATCTCTTATGCGCTTTTAAGCGTACTTTGGCCCTTCAAACGTCTATATTTGGTTCGATTCTATTGATAAGAGGCTTACTTATAAATAAGAGTCATCTCCCCTCATTAGAATTAACTCAATCAAGAGATCTCAGAAATAACCACCAGTCCGTTCTCTTTAATCCAATATATCTAGAAGGGGGGGTTGATTAGGTATTTAAAATTAATTATACCTATACAGTTTTACTGGTCTATAGTAGGGGAACAAACTCGCACGCCTTAGTAGTTTGATCAAAGATTGTCACAACCGACTTAAATCGAATATACCTCTGTGGTATATTTTCTTTTTGTCATTTGTTATAATCAAGGCTCTACTTGGTACACGGTAAACTAATGCAAAATGCATTTTTTTACCGTGGCACTACAATATCGGGTGCTTGGTACCTTCTGCAAATGTGGGCCCACTGCATTGAAATTCCAAGTCCTTGCAACGAGATTTCGTCTCACCTAATAAGTTGTTGCATTCAAACACGGGATAAAATCCATGGAATTACAATGCAGCAATCCTCTCGCTCTCTCAGTCTCTCCCTCTCCCTCGCGCTCTCAATGTTCCTCGATCTCTTCTCTCATCCTCTCTCTCTTTCACTCGAGCTTTCCTAATCAGATTCCAACAACGTCTGACTTCTTTGATTGAGGCTTCGATTTCTCCGAGTAACTGAGATTGGGATTTTGGTGATTTTGCAAGAGAATCAAGAGGTGAGCTCTATTTTGAGGGTTTCAGTTTTGAGGGAGAATCGCCATTCTCCCATGAATGGCAGCTATTAGGCTTTAGGTTTTGAAGGCTATGTGAAGGAAGTTTTTTTGTTCATATATGTGTTATTATAATCCTATATTTTGTAGGTTTTTTCCTTTAGTTATTCTCTGTAGTTAATGGTGTTCAATAAGTTTTACA
This sequence comes from Euptelea pleiosperma, assembly GCA_035048495.1. Lineage (NCBI taxonomy): Eukaryota > Viridiplantae > Streptophyta > Magnoliopsida > Ranunculales > Eupteleaceae > Euptelea > Euptelea pleiosperma. Next base: position 31,003,306 of record CM068548.1, on the reverse strand, counting down.
ATGTAGAGTGCTTTGTATTTTATTGTTGTGAATTACAGATCTGAGATTGCATGCTGATTATGAAGCAAAATTCTGTTATTTTTATTGCCATCGTCATTAGATTGCTTGCTGATTTTGAAGCAAAATTCTGCTAGTTTTATTGCCATCGTAGTTGTAGCATTTTGTAATGAAGAATGGGGGGTTGTGTGATTGATTGTTCAATCTTACATAACTTTTCTTTTATGCCTTTTTACACTTTATTTGTGCCACTATGAGTACACAATTCACTTTTGGCACAGGTGCATATTGTTGGAACAATTTTTTTCTTTAAGGTGTTGTTAAGATTCACATGCATTAATGTTTTAACCTCAGATCTGATCGTGAACTACTGGATATGATGCCTTCTCTATCAATATCTCATTACTGCTAGCTAGTTTCTCTTTTTTTTATTCTAGCTAGTGTTTCTCTATCAATCGATTGGAACGATGTTGCCGACCTCTGTTGGGAGAGGCAAAGAGGATATGAGAATAAAAAAAAAGTTCTCAAATAAACAAATTGTAATCACCCATTCTTTCTTTCACCATCCAAAAGACAATGTTTAAGATGGTTATCTTTGGAAATGGTTAGTTTTTTATGCAGGAGATCTTTGGGCTAGCAACCTACCGAATGGCTGCTCTTACTCAATTAACCTTTGATTATATTTGAATTTACTTTGTTGAAGAAATTTCTTTTTATGGGTATATGCAGTCAAGTGTCTAAGTCATTTATTTTTAGACAATACTTAATTATTCTCAACATAACTGAACATTGTCTTTATTAGATGACTGACCCTTCTGATGAGAACTTACAACAAAGAAAGATTGTTGTTGTTGGTGTTGCTTATGTTGTAGTTGCTACAGTTATGGCTGCAACTTACATATTGGTAGATATACCAAGAGAGTCGTATGAAAATAAAAATACTGAGCGAAGGGCATATATGGAGTATATTATGTTTAACGATAAAAAATGTCGTAGGAATTTACGGATGGGGATGGATGCATTCCACTGCTTATGTGCACTGGTTAGGGAGAAGGGTGTTTTAAAAGATACAAAAAATGTCTAGGTAGAGGAAATGGTAATGAGGTTTTTGCATTTGACCGGACACAATGTACGTCATAGTGTACTTGAGGCTCGTTTTTATCGATCTGGAGAAACAATCAGTCGACAATTCAATGAAACGCTATCTGCTATCCACAATTTGTACAAATGCTTAGTGGGAGATCATTTAGAAACCATCCATTTGGGCAAGACCCAACCAGAAATCAGCACTGACTCTCGATATGCAATCTATTTTAAGGTACAGATAACAATTTCTATTCGTTAGATTATCATATAAGTGTTTAGTTAATGTTGAAATATTTTAGGATTGTCTGGGAGCACTAGATGGGACACACGTGATTGCGACTGTGCCAGAAGAGGAGCAAGATAGATTTAGGGGTCAAAAAACTAGGACCGCGCAGAATATGTTGGCAGCGTGTTCTTTCGACCTAAAATTTACATATGTTCTTGCCGGTTGAGAAGGCACTGCACATGATCAGAAGGTGTTGGATAATGCTCGTACGAGGTCTAACCGATTCATTGTCCCACAAGGTAATTCAATCAATTTGTTGAGTTGATCTTATTATGATTACTACACATTAGAGACACTGAAGATAATAATTGAACAATTATCTTATAGGAAAATACTACCTCATAGATGCTGGATACACTCATGAGCCTAGTTTTTTAGCGCCATACCGCAATACATGATATCACATCAACAAGCACAGAGGCCGCATGCCTGAGAATAAGGAAGAATTATTCAACAAGCGACACGCAAGTCTTAGAAATGTGATTGAAAGAGCCTTTGGGGTGGTGAAGAAAAGGTGGCTGATGTTATCTGCTGATTCATTTTACCCATTCAAGACACAAGTGAAAATAGTCTTGGCATGCTTTGTACTACACAACCACATCATGGGGGTCGATCCAAATGATCCATTGCTAGATGAAGTTGACCAAGAACTTCAGCTGGCATCTGCTAGAGATCAAGAAGAAGCACCGACTACATCTTGTCAAACGCAACCAACACTTAAAGAAGAACAAACTAGATGGCTCAAATTTAGGGATGTTGTGGCTCATAGAATGTATAATGAGTATAAACAACATAAAAATATATCATAAATAATTGCTTTTAGTTGTAAATGTTCTTATTGATAGATGTACGATTGTTGAGACTATGTATAGTTTAACATGGCATAAATGGTTGCTTTTAGTTATAATTGTTCTTATTATCTATATGTTTTTGTCCTTATATTTGTTTTTGTTATTTACTTGATGTCCAATTTTAGCAGCAATAGCCATGGATCATAAGGAGAAGCAATCAAGAGTAGAAAGTAGTAGCAAGGGGAAAAAAACAACATCTTATGTGGGACTATACCATGGATTATGTCCACATTGACACGTTTATAGAACAAGAGAAACAAGGCTTCAAACATGGTAATTTTTGGGAACCATGTGCATATAAAGCTGTGAGTGATGCTATTTTACAGAAGACAAAAAAAGAGATAACAAAGACACATATTGAGAGTCGATTACGGACTATGAAGACCGTGTAAGGAATATTTTCATATTCAATTTGGCAAAGATTCCGTTTGACATAAAAACATTCTTGTAACCATTCCTACGAGCACAAGTGTAGTGTGAAGATGTCGTGGTACGCATACTTCACCAACTACGTGAAGACTAAAAGACAGAGACAGCAAGAATCAGACGATTGATGACAGGAGTCATCTAAGTAACTACCGCTTTGTCAGTTAACAATCGTGTACGTTCGATTAGGAAGGTAGGTGACTTAGTGGCCATACGAGTTGATTAAAATGAACAAAATATAATGGTCAGATTTAGTCATTGGACAGACCCGAGTCAAAGTCATTTTATTGACTAGTCAGAAAGTCCAATCGATTGGACACGTGTCCCCAATCAATTGGACATAGCCCAATCGATTGGAGACACTATGTAATTGATTGGACACTACGAGGCAGAAACATAATTGAGCCCAATCAATTGGACACACTATGTAATCGATTGGAGTCTATGGGATAGAAATCTTTCTGAGTCAAATCGATTTGAGACTCTGATTAATCAATTGGAGTCTTCGGGACAGAAAATTATAAATGTCAAATCGATTGAAGACTCTGATTAATCGATTGGAGCCTTCGAGATAGAAAGTTATAAAAGTCAAATCGATTGGAGATTCTTGTGCAATCGATGGTGCCTTCGGAATAGAAAACTTATTGAGCCCAATCAATTGAACACTTGTTCCCAATCGATTGGACCAAGTGTACAATCGATTGGACTTTGAACAGAATCGGTTATATCAGATCCGAAATTCATGGTTCCATTATCCCACGTTCCACACGACTCAGGGTCTTGGTATTCTATAAATATACCCCTTCTATGCCTTATCTAAATACACACAGACACACAGAGTGACTCAATCTTCAAGAGAGAGAAGCAAAGGCTATATTTAGTAGAGTGTCAATTTCGAAGAGCAAGAAGCTTGTTTTCATTCACATCTTATGAGCTTGTTCTCTTCTCGATCAAAGCTAAGAGCTTGATCTTCACTCAGCCTAGGTTTTCCAATTCTATACTTAACCTAGTAAGCGTGAGAGTACTAGTATAACTCAAACACCTTTTGAGCAACTTGGGGTTCAGGGTGTACTGAATCCTTCACCTTCTACAAAGGCAGGGGTGTTGAAAATTAAGATCGGAGGAGTCGGTCGAAGGTAGGTTTAGGGGTGTACCAAACTGAACAAGCGGATAAGGCTTCTTGGCTGGAAGGGCGCGCGTAGATTCGTGGCGTTGACTCAGAGGACGTGGACGCATCGGCAGTGGGCCTTGGCTAAAGTTGGATGCTGTATTTGCAGTGGTGTTGCGTAAGTAACCTTTGGTTCGTTTAACTTTTTAGTTAGTGATATTTTCCGTCTGAACGTGGCCCTATAGTTTTTCCTTGGCTAAGGTTTCCACATAAAAATATCTTGTCTTGTGCGATTGTTTGATTGTGTTCCGCATTATATCCTAATTAGATCAAACGATAAAAAGATAATATACCATAGAGGTATATTTAATTTGAGTCGGTTGTGATAATTCTTTTTAAATAACCAAGGCATGAGATTTTATCCCCATACCATAGACCAGTAAAACTGTATAGGTAATAAATTTTTAAATACCTAATCAACCCCCCTTCTAGGTATATTGAGTTAAAAAGAACGGACCGGTGGAATTTTATTGGTATCAGAGCAGGTATTTCTAATTAAGGTTTAATCACCTGAATTTAGATTCCTAAAAAACCAGTCCATTTTCATTAATTTGACAAAATGCAAAGAGAATGTGAAAATACATCCAGAACTCCATTGTCTGAAGACTATTTGAATATAGCTTATGAAAAACTATATTTAGACAATCTGAGATTGACTAAAGAAAATAAAGATCTATTTTTACAAATAGAGAAATTGGATTATAAAAATATGTCATTAGAATTAGCAAATATTGAACTCACTGATGAAAAGAGATAGTGGGAAGAAGAAAAGAAATTGCTTCTAATGAAAAATAATGTTTTGGAAAAAGAATTTCAAGAGTCCTTGAACAATCAATTGACAAACAAGAATGATATTGCTAAATTCAAGAATTTTGATTTTCATCTTTTTTCTCATAAGAATAATGTGAAATCCACATATCCTACAGGAAAATGTATGACAACAAAGTTCAAACAAACTGAATTGGTAACTCATCATAGTTCTAGGTTAAGTGGGTTATATATGAAATCTAATGAACTAAAAAGAGAAATTTCTAAAAATTTTGAACTAAGAAAAACTTTGTTTGATAGTCATGTTGCTAAAAATCAATGGTCCAAAAATGACAAAAGAATGAACAATTCATTTATTCCCAAACAAATGGCAAAACCTTCAAAATTTAAGACCATTTGGGTGAGAAAAAATGATCAAAAATGTCTTATGATTCATTCTGCTTTCAAAGCTTTGGAAAATAATAAATGGTATCTATACAGTGGTTGTTCTAGACACATGACTGGAGACAAGTCAATGTTTTGTCATATTGAAGATCATAAGGATGGTAGTATTACTTTTGGGGATGGAAGTATGGCCAAAGTCATTGGTCGGGGAAGTATTCAAGCTCCAGGTATTCTCAAGCTTGATAATGTTCTCTGTGTTAAGGGACTGAAAGCCAATCTTCTTAGCATAAGTCAAATTTGTGATAATAATCATACAGTTAAATTCACTAGCCAAGGATGTGATGTTATTGATGAATCTGCAAATGTGTTATGAGAGGTTCAAGAACCTCTGAAAATTATTATATCATTGGTAAAAATTCCAAGATTATCTATAATTATGTCAAATTAAATAATTTTGACTTATGGCACCAAAGACTAGGTCACATGAACCAAAAGGACCTAGTTAAAATCACTAATAAAGAATTAGTGAGAGGTGTGCTCAAATTGAGAAAACCTCTAGGCACTATTTGTGGAACTTGCCAAATCGGTAAACAAATAAAAAGCTCACACAAAAAGGAAAATTATTGTGCTACCTCCAAAGTGCTTGATCTGATTCACATGGATCTTATGGGTCCAATGAGGACTGAAAGTTTGAGAGGTAAAAGATACATTCTGGTCATGGTAGATGATTACTCTAGATTGACTTGGATTGCTTTTCTAAGAGAGAAATCAGATGTTTTTGAAGAATGTAAAAAGATATGCCAAAAAATTCAGAATGAAAAAGGCTACAGTAAAGTCAAGATTCGTACTGATCATGGAGGAGAATTTGAAGATTATCGTCTCACTGAGTACTGTGATGCCATTGGCATTAAGCATGAATTTTCTGCACCCATTACACCACAGCAAAATAGAGTAGTGGAAAGAAAGAATAGGGTGATTCAAGAAATGGCCCGGGTAAAGCTTCACAGCAAAAACTTACTCAAAATTAATGAGTAGAAGCAGTGAACACTGCTTGCTATACTCTCAATAGAGTTTATTTGAGACCAAGAACTTTGAATACTCCTTATGAAATCTGGTCGAGTAAAAAACCTAATGTCAAATATTTCAAGGTTTTTGGGAGCAAATGCTACATTCTTAGAGATAGAGAATCTCTAGGAAAATTTTACAAAAGAGGAGATGAAGGAATTTTTTTGGGATATTCCACTAATAGTAGAGCTTCTCAGGTTCTCAATCAAAGAACTAAAACAATAATGGAGTCTGTTAATGTGGTTATTGATGATTTGAATACCGAAGAAATTTCCTCTCAAGATGACAACTGTGATGATATCTGTCAAAGTATTGATGACATTCATGATACTTCATCTTCTAGTGATTCTCCTGCTGATAAATCTCCACCCTTGTAGGTTAAGAAAAATCACCCTAGTATTGATATCATTGGTGAGGCAGGGAGTAGAGTTCAAACTAGAAGACAGATTGAAAATGTTGTTAATTTTATGTGTTATACTTCTCAGATAAAACCAAAAAATATTTCTGAAGCTCTTACTGATGAAAATTGGATTAGTGCCATGCATGAGGAACTAAGTCAATTTACTAGAAATGATGTTTGGTATTTAGTACCCAGACCTAAAGATACAAATGTTATAGGCACAAAATAGATTTTCAAAAATAAATCAGATGAAAATGGAACAGTTGTCAGAAACAAGGCCAGACTTGTAGCTCAAGGCTATACTCAAATTGAAGGCATTGATTTTGATGAAACTTTTGCTCCTGTTGCTAGATTGGAATCCATTCGTATACTGCTTGTTGTTGCTTGTCATCTTAAATTTAAACTTTTTCAGATGGATGTCAAGAGTGCTTTCTTGAATGGTGTTCTTAAGAAGAAGTTTATGTGGAACAACCCAAAGGGTTTGAGGATCCAAAATTTCCTGATCAAGTTTATCCACTACAAGAAAATTAAGTTTTAGCGATGACCTACTAGCGACGGCGAGGTAAAATTGTCACTGAAGGGGACTTTTAGGTACGGCCAGAACATGGCTGTCAGAGCAAGCCTCGTAAAAAAATTTGGCGGGGGAATTGTATTTATAGTGATGAAATTAGCAACGGCCAGATAGTAGCGGTGGCTAAAAGGCCAAATCAGTGACTGTTATAAGCTGGCCGTCACTGAAAAACAGAGAAGTATAAAAAAAAAATTTCGCACGAGTGCAAAATCCCTTCCCTTTTCTTGGCGCGAAAACCACCCCTCCCCCCTCCTTCCCTTTCTCTGGTGCGAAAACCCCCTTCACCCTTCCTCCCCTTCCTTTGGTGCGAAAACCCCCTTCCTCCCCTTCCTCCATTTCCTCCCTTTCCTCCCATCGCGCGAGGGCGAAACCCCCTTCCCTTTTCTGTTGCACGAAAACCCCCTTCCCTCTTCCTCCCATCGCCAAAACCCCCTTCCCTCTTCCTCCCATCACTAAAACCCCTTCTCCAGTCGTCCTTAAGTTGCTGCCTTGCTCCCCGACGACCTCCACGACGGTGTGATCCAGACGGTGCTTCACGCCGTCAGTGCTTCACGAAGGTGGTCCACAGCAGTGTTGCTTTGCGACTCAGGTGCATCACGACGGTGCTCCACACTGTTGCTTCACTCCGGTGCCCTCGTTTTCCCATCTCATGTGAGTTTTCTCACCGATTATTCTCTCCGATTACATCTGTTTTTATTTTTTTTTCCCTGTTTTGCCATTCACCAAATGGTGATAAGGCTATACATCTCCAATCAAACTGATTGTGAGTGTGTTGGTGGATTGAAGGGCCTGATTCTTGGGTTCAATCTATAGCTGTGTGGAGCCCTGGGTTTCCAGCCGTTAGAGGTGAGTTTGTTCAATCAATTCTGATTTTGTTTGATTTCTGGACTTATGGATGTTTGGCCTAACCCTAGATTTTGATTGTTAATGGTTTTTTGTATGGATGTTTTGTCCTAACCTTAGATCAGAGTACCCCAAAAGCAATGGTTTGGCCTAAAAATAAATGGATTTTTTCTTGTTTTTTTTTCTTTTATGGAATAATAGTTTTTTTTTGGGTTTTTTTGGACCTTGAACAGAGGAGTAAAACTTCTGTCACAGCGTTTGTCACACGCAAAATACGAGCCATGTGGCACATTCTTAGTGGACGCTGATCGTATGGATGATTGGCCAGTCCTTCAGTGGACCTATAAACCAAAAATCAGCATGATTAGTGATTTACAACCTTTGGATCTTGGCAGCCAAATAACGCTCAGCAATGCTCAAATTCCTACTGTTAAAATCAACCCATGAAATAACTTCAATTGAATCACTTAGAAATCACTAATCAAGCTAATTTTGGTCTAGAGTGTGCCACGGGGCACGATATCTGAAACTAGGATTTTGCCATGTCGTTCGTTACGGAAACCCTAATGTCAATAATATTTATAATTTTAATCCGATTATCCTGCAAGATTTAAACAATTCTTTGCACAGTGGGAAGTGTCGGATGTCGATCCGCACTCGGGATTAGTTCACGTAAATCAAGGACATAAAATGATGGCTTTTTCTCAGAAATTGCTAAAAATAAAAGGATGGAAGGGTGAGAATGGTGGTTTCTGTGATTTTTAAAACTTGATTTGATGATTGTAGAGAGAGATACACTGCTACTACTAACAAAAAAATAAAAATAAAAATGACAAAGATCAAGTAATTGAAAATTCACAAAACCAAACCTTTCATTAATAATTAAGCAATCTAGTACATTTATTGAAATTTAAATATACTTAAAATAAACTAAAACATTTAGATCTAGAGAGAGAAAGAGAGGAGAGAGAGAGAAAGGGAGAAAGTCCTAGAGAGAGAAAAGGATGATTTAGAGAGAGAAAGAAAATTACCTCCGAGATCATTAGCTTCGAGATCAGATCATGGAGTTGATGGACTTACGAATCGACCTTCAAATGGTGGAGATCGTTGCCATTGAAATGGTGGAACAACTGAGACGCATTGAAGAAGACCATGGAGGCGTTGGTGTTTCTTCTCGCCGGAGAGGGATGGCAGGGTGTAACTCCACAGTTCGTGAGAGATATGATAGATGTGGTGGCGTGATTTGCCCCAAGAGAACCAGAGAATAACAGCCTTAATGGCTGGGAACGTTGTTCTAGTAGGAGGGCAGGCGATCCAAGATAAGATGCTGCTCATGGAAGAGCAGCAACGTGGCTTGAGATGTTGCTGGTGGTGCGCCGGCGAGTTGTAGAGGCGGTGGTGAGGATGGGTTGCTGAACAGCCAACCCCAAGATGGTGAAAACGTGAAGTGGTTGCAGCGGTAGGAGCTTCACGGTGGAGCAGCGGATTCAGGCGACTAAAAGGGTGTTGCAGGCTGTGCAAGACTGGGGTGCGGCACCATTAACGTCGGAGTTGCAGACCTGCAACTCCGATAATGGAGATTTGTGGGAGCAGGTGGGGGAGACGCTGGCCCCAATAGAGGGTGGAAACGCTGGGCAGAAGCGATGGGGGTTGACGGCAAGCAAGGAGGAGCACCAGCAGGTTGTACAGTCCGTTTGGCTGGTGTTGCAACCTGCAACACCAGAAACGGTGGAGGGTTTCGAAGGGGGTAACAATCTGCTGTTGCTGCCGGTGGAGAAGGACGTGAAGGCGAGGTGAGGTGCTGGCCGGGTGGAGAACGTGGAGCAATGGTGTGTTCTGCTCAAGAGAGGAACGTGGGGGAGAAGATGATGATGGTGCAGGCGGTAATGGAGGTTGCCGGAGTTGCAACCTGCAACTCCGGTGATCTTAAAAAAAAATTTTTTTTTTTTTTTATTTCTTTTCTTGTGATTGGCGGCTTGGGTTTTTCAGAGGAAAGGAAGAGGGCAGCTTTGAGTGGGAAGAGAGGAGAGAAGAGTGGGGAGAGGACGAGATGTGCAGGTGGTGGCCAGAGTTGCAGTCTGCAACTCCGGTGGAAAAATGGTGAAGAAGATGACGAAGGTGGAGGAGAAGTAGAGGAAAACAGCGGCCAAGAGAGGGGGAAAAGGGGCAAGAGAGTTTTTGGGAGAGAATGGAAGAGATTGGAGGGGGATTAGGGTTCGAACGAACCCTTCTCCCTCCTCTTATAAAGCTCCCTATTTCCTTTAATGGAAATAGGGTATTTTTGAAAATAAAAAAAATATATTTTTTTTTTTTTAAGTAAAAATCTACTTTTCTATGGGGAATCTCCTCAATTAGTGGACCCCCCATTTTTTTGAAATTTAATTAAAATTCTTTGGAAATTCACGGGGTCCACTAACTAGTCGGACAGCGGGTCGATGATGATGGGCCCGGCTACTGGCCCACATGGATTTATGATGTCCATTGTCTCACAAGATGATGTGACAGACGGTCTGATGGCGATCGGATGGATGGTGACTTGATTGGGACCCAGATTGGTAGATCGACGGATCTAGAGAGATCCAACGGTCTGATTGAAGATCCAATGGTCCGATGGAAGATCCAACGGTCAGAAAGCTAAGGGAGATGAGATAGAGCCGAAGGGTAGGAGTTCTGGGGTTAGGTCAGTAGATTCGAGGATCGAGAGATGAAGAGAGAGAGAGAATAAGAAGAGATGAGAGAGAAAGTATCAAAAAAATAGAGAAAAGTATTGGCAGAGGGTCTGGAACCCTGGTCTTCACTATGACCATCCTCACGCTTCTCCAGTAGAGTAGACTATCATTCCTTGCTGACTCATGTGGCTTTAAACGCTTGGTCCGTCTCTTGGTCATTAGCTCTCCTGTTCTTTGGGCCGGCTTTTTGGTCATCCTATTCAGCCCATAGTTGGCCCATATCTTTTAGTCATAGCATGTGGGCTCTTTAAGCTTTGATAATGGGCTTTCCTGATCGATGTGGGCTCGCAAGTCTCGAGAATTGTCCCATCGGGGTTTCCTGCGACAGAAGAAGCGCGTAATGAGACTTTATCAGAATGACTATATGTCTAGACTTCCGAAAATGTGTTTAATGCATGCAAATATACCATTTCGTCCAGAAAAGTGTGTTCTACGCAACACAAGAGACTCTTACGTAGAAAAGTAGATAAATAGAGTATTTTCACGTAGGAGAATGCAATAACGCTAAAAGGATAATTGCTTAAAATAAGCACTTTTGAGCGAATATCAATATCATTGCTTATCCATTTCCCATTTTTATCATGCATCAAGTGAAAATGCAAACCCCCAAACCCAATAAGCTAGCTCTAGTAAAATTCTCTCTAGAGCTTCAAACCATGAACGGCTATGAAATATTTACTTTGATGGGTGTTGAATGGTGATTAGAGTCGATCTAGTATGATTTAGACAACGGATAATGGAAGAGACAGGTTAGATTATTTCATAGGTTAGAGGCTAAGTAAAAACATGAATCAGTGGTACACCCATGCTATCAATGTTGGTTGACATTGTTTGAGGCAATATTAATTCTAGCTAGGTTGTATCTTTAAATCTATCTTCTTCAATCATGTTGTGTTTGTGTCGTATCTTTAAATCTATCTTCTTCAATCATGTTGTGTTTGTGCCAAAGCCAATATTAAATAGTCGGAAACAATTGCTATAAGGTTGTGTTTTTGTTGCTAATCACATGTTGGAGAAAGGCCTAATGAAGGCATTAGTGAGATAGCTGGGCACTAGAGCTTTTACAAACCTTGATGGAAAAGTTCTGAATCTTCTATGAAATAAAGTTTAGTGCTTAACCCATGTACAAATTAGTTTCGAAAAGTTCAAACCCTTATTTGGTTGTGTGATTAAGCTTAGAGTAGAAAATCCAAGAGGAAAGAACATGGCACCTCATTAAACAAACATGTGTGGTGGTCAATGTGGAAGGTGGGAACCGTTTCCTATAGAGCAATCTATATAACAAAAGAGGAAAGTTGTCTCCCCACTTATACCCCCTCTTATTTGTTTCAACAAAGAAGGGCTGAGATCTTATCCCCCAAATAGACGGTGGATCTCAACCACTCACATCCGATTTTGACAAACGCTTTGTTGGAGAGTGCCGTGGGCACGGGCCACCCACCATCTATATAACAAGTGAGAGTGGTTGTCTTATACCCCCTCTTATCTTATATGGCTTCAATAATGAGTGGCTGAGATCCACTATGCTTCATATCAATGGCTGAGATTAACTCCCACCCGATTTTGACAAACACTTTGTTGGAGAGTGTCGCGGGCACGGGCCACTCAGACATATAGCAAAATAACTCAGTTGTATTCTCTTATCTTATCCTACTTCATAAGATAAAGAGTGGTTGAGATCAAATCCATCCATGTAATGTGGACGGTTAGATTTCAGCCACTCAATCCCCCTCATTTATTTATTCACTCCCACTCATTTGATCTCAATTTATTAAAAATTAAAAATTAAAAATTTTAATTTTAACACCATTATTTTTTGTTATTTTTGTTATTTTTCCATTTTCCCTCTGTGTTACAATCCGTTATAATGGAAAAAAGGTAACGCCGTAGTCCTTTATACCGTTTGAATGCCGAAGGCATCCAATTTTTGCAAACGCATTTGTTGGAGAGTGTCATGGGCACGGGCCATGTACTATATAACAAAACAGGGAAGTTGTCTCCCCCTCTTATAGGCTTCATAAAGAAGGGCCGAGATCTTATCCCCCAACTAAACGGTGGATCTCAGCCACTCACACCAAAATTTTGACAAACGCTTTGTCAAGGAGTGTCATGGGCACGGGGCACCTACTAGTATAGAAAAAGGAGAACTACAATTTTCCTTCAATGTTCTCATTGGCTGCTGTATGTTTAGTCTTTAGGGTGAATGGTAGATAAGCAATGTCAAGTTTCCATATAAGAGATACTTTTTGGGTAAATAAAGGAGTTGCAAGAATCTGGGTGGTCTTTTAGAAAAATGGGACTTCTAACACACTCATTCCCATGAATGATTGTCTGGCTTTCTATTTTAACTGAAGAAGAAGCATCATAGTTTCTTTCTTTTGACAGGTGCTAGAAGTACCATTCTTCATTTGACTCATTTGGTCGGCTAGGGAACTTTAGGTAAAAAAGTTTCATGAAATCATTCTTGTAGTGGCTTCTTACAATTAGGCATAAGGCATACGCTCATTTCCCATTTCCTATAGAATGTGTGTGTGGAATAGTATCACGTAACTTGAATTATGAGCTATTTTCTGATCATTTTTTCATCCATGATGATTTTTTGTATCATCATTGATGTCTGGTACTAAATGCGATCAAGTTAACAATTATTTTTGTCTTATTTGTGATGAAGAGTAATTGTCTACTGTTGATTCTTGAATTGTCTGTTTGGACAGTTTGGGAATGCATAATCTCTAGTACAGTCAATAGTTCAAGTGGTTATTTTCATTTGAAGAATAGTTTCAGCAAGCATTCCTCTTGCTCTCTGGGTACATATTTAGACAAGGTAGCATATTTGCTCCTTGTCTAAGTCGTGTACTTGGAGAGCTATGGGGAAATGCTGTCGAAATTATTCTTCAAATGAAAATAATCATTTCGCTATTGAGTGTAATAGAGATTATGCATTTCTGAATGGGATAGGATCAATCCACCTAATATAGAGGAGTTAGGAAGCATGATGTATATGCATTTGAGTTGCGTGTGACAATGTGGTTTCGGTTGAAGGTGGCATCGTTTTGAAGCAGATATGTCGATCGACAAAAGTTGGATTGAAAGCCGAAAAATAGCCCTGAGTATCTAGCCGGTGTAGACCAATTCTTGGATTTTGCATTTGCTCGTACAAGATTTGGAGATAAGATCTAGTGTCCATGTAAAAATTGTTGCAATGCGTTCATAAAGAATCGACTAGAAGTATATACTGACTTGGTATTTAATGGGATGAATCCGAATTACACCATTTGGTTGCGCCATGGGGAGAGTATAATGATGTCGAATATCCGAGTGATGAGCATGATGAAGTTGATGATATGCAAGGCATGCTACATGATGCATTTGGAATACCCCCTCTTGACCGTGAAGAGGAGAATGAACCGAATGAGATCAGATCAACTGAGCCAAATCAAGAAGCGAGTAAATTTTACGAAATGTTGAAGGATGCTGAGAGTGAAGTGTACCCAGGTTGCACTAAATTTTCAAAACTATCTTTTCTTGTACGATTGTTACACTTAAAGTGTCTTAATGGATGGAGTAACAAATCATTCGATATGCTGCTTGAGTTGTTAAAAGAGGCACTTCCGATTGGTGAAAAGTTACCTAAGAATCATTATGAATCAAAAAAAAATGCTTCGAGATCTTGGCCTACCTGCATTACACGAAGATAGATGCGTGTCCGAATGACTGCATGCTATTTTGGAAGGAACATGAGAACGCAAATGAATGTGTTGTATGTGGTGAGTCCAGGTGGAAATCGGTTTCATGTCATTATACTGAAGATGCTTCCGCTTCGTCTGCAGTGGAGAAGAAATTACCTGCAAAGATTTTACATTATTTTCCATTAAAACCGAGGCTTCAAAGGTTGTTTATGTGCTCAAAAACAGCCGAACACATGAGATGACATGCTGATGGTCGTATAAAAGATGGTATGTTGAGGCATCCTGCAGACTCTAAGTCGTGGGAAGCTTTAGACCTGAAATACCCGTCATTCGATTCTGAATTGAGAAATGTTAGACTTGGGATAACGAGCGATGGCTTCACTCCATTTAGTTATACGAGTACTCCTCACAGCACATGGCCCGAATTCTTATTTCATACAATTTGCCGCCATGGATGTGTATGAAGCAAACATCTTTCATGTTGACGTTGCTTATTCCTGGTCCTAAAGCTCTGAAAATGACATCAATGTGTACTTGCAACCACTGATAGAGGAATTGAAGGAATTATGGACAGATGGATTTGATACATATGATGCCTCTTTAAAGCAGAATTTTCAGTGTCGTGCAGGAGTCATATGGACTATTAATGACTACCCTGCATTTGCAAACTTGTCAGGATGGAGCACTAAAGGAAAACTTGCTTGTCCATCTTGCCACAAAGACACTTATTCGGTTAGACTGAAAGAAGGACATAAAGAATGTTACTTAGGACATCGTCGATTCCTTCCACTTGATCATAAATTTTGACAGAATAAGAAGTCGTTTGATGGCAAAAAGAATTTAAAAGTGCACCAATACCGTTGACTGGAAGGGATGTGCTCGATCAATTACGTGACTATGAGCAGATTACATTCGGTAAGGCAGATAAAGATAAAACCGGAAGGAAGAGAAAGAGGGATGATTGTAATTTACCAAAAAATTTGAAGAAGAAGAGTATTTTCTTTGAATTGCCGTATTGGAAAGATCTCTTGTTGCGGCATAATTTGGATGTTATGCATATTGAAAAGAATGTCTGTGATAATGTGATTGAGACACTGTTAAATATGGAGGGTTCAAAAGACAATTTAAAAGCTCGTGTAGATATGAAGTTAATGGGTATAAGAAAAGAACTTCACCCGATACCGGATGGGAAAAAGCTTTTACTACCCCCTGCATGCCACACGATGTCTTTGCTTGAGAAAAGAAAGTTTTGTCAAATCTGAAGGAGATCAAGGTTCCAGATAATTATTATCGAACTTCTCACGGTGTATTCAAGTCAAACAGTGCAAGATTTCTAGGCTCAAGAGTCATGATTGCCATGTTCTTCTGCAATAATTTCTACCGCTTGTAATACTTGGTAACTTACCTAAGAATGTCTGTTCAGTTTTAATTGAGTTGTCCACATTCTTCAGACAATTATGCTCGAAGGTGTTGAATGTGAGTGAACTGGATCAATTTGAATCACGGATTGCTGTAACACTTTGCAAAATGGAAATGATTTTCCCGCCAGCTTTTTTTGATATTATGGTTCACTTGACCATTCATTTGGCTGGTGAGGCCAAGGTGGCTGGACCAGTGCAATATCGATGGATGTATCCAATTGAGAGGTATTTGCATAGGCTGAAAACATATGTCCGAAATAGAAATTATCCTGAGGGGTCAATTGCAGAAGGGTATATTTGTGAAGAATCTTTGACATTTTGCTCGAGGTACTTGCATGGGATTGAGACAAGGTTCAACCGACTAGCGCGGAATAGTGATGCTGTTGATGCGGAACCACGTGAGAAGTTATCTATTTTTGCAGGAACTGGACGTGTCGTAGGGAAGGCTACATCACACTTGCTAAGCAACTTTGAATGGGAACAAGCTCATCTCTATGTGCTCATGAACTGCCCTGAAGTCGCTCCATTTATTTAGTAAGATTAATCATTCTAAATCTCGTCTGATATGTATTTCGTATATATTGATACTTATTGTTTTTCTTGGGTTTGGATTGTAATCAAATTATTTATTGTACAGGCAGCACAAACAAATAATCAATGTCAATAATAAATGTATAGGTCCTAGGGATCTGGAGCGGAAACATATTAAGGAGTTTGCTTCGTGGTTTAACGAACATGTAAGGGTTAGATATCATTCGAAAAAATTAAATTTTAAGCGTAATTATATAATTTTAAATGTATTAACTTATTTTTCAATCTGAATAGGTTATGCACATGCGATCTAATGATGAGGAAGTAAATGAATCTGTCGAATTGTTATCTTTGGGTCCTTCTTGGACAGGGAAATATTTCAATGGGTACATTGTAAATGGCTTTAGATTTCACACAAAAGATAGAGAGAAACAAAAGAAAACTCAGAATAGTGGAATTTTTGTAACTGCAAGCACTAATAGTTTCGCAAGCGCGAGAGACACGAACCCAATGACAGGCAATGTTGGATATTATGGCATCTTAACAGATGTTCTAGAGTTACAATATCCTTGTCAAAATCGGATTGTGTTATTTAAATGTTACTGGTATGATGTCATGAATAATGGGGGATTCAAAGTAGATGAGTATGGGTTCAACTGTGTGAATGTCACACGAACCTTAAATACCAATGAACCATTTATTTTTGCAAATCAAGCACAACAAGTTTTTTATATCCAAGACATCACTAGTGATGATTGGCGCATTGCATTAAAGACACAACCGCACGACACATATCATATGGAGTCTATCGATGACCTAGAAGATGAGCCTTTTCAACATAATGAACCTGGGTTACACCAAGATTCAACTGACTCCAATGATGATGACCTCACTTGGACTAAGATGATATTGCTGGAGTTTCTGTCGAAGGTTATGAAGGAGATCAAGCCTTCATTGATGATGGGGATGATTAATGAAATGTAAGGTTATGTAAGATGTTTGATTACTAAAATTGACTTATTCATCTACATTGACTTATTCTTCTATGTTGACTTATTCTTTGTCAATCTTGATGATGTATGCATATATGTAACTTATATAATTCAATATTCATGTAGGAATTTGAAAATGGTACGACTTCAAAAGTTTAAGCAGTCAGAGGGGGGAAATGCCTCGGCCCAACCAGAGGGGGCGAATCCCCCATCGACTTTGGGGGCCCAGCATTTAGTGAGAGCAAATCCCCCATCGACTCAATCCGGGAGTAGTAGCACAGGTATGATAAGTTACTGCTTATTATTGTATGGTGTTATTCAAATAGTTTATACTCATTCAAGTGTTTTTTGTTTTATTTTGTTTTGTTTTTAATTTTTGAAATAGCTATTACCAGCATTCGGAGAAGAGGACCCACGCGAGGTGTGGGTCATTTCGGCCTTCAGTCTGGCTAGAAATTGCAAGTAGAATGGAATGAACTTGGCCAACCAGTAAGCGAAACTTGTGGAAAATTCAGCAACATATTGGGGGTGAGTCTTAGGCAGCCTGGTCATATCTCGTTGTGGGCCAAGGACTGGGGTAAGGTTCCTGTCCATGCAAAGGATAGGTTGTGGGAGGAGATAAAGGTAAAAACCTGTTAATATTTTGGCTTACTTAGTACCTTCTCCACTTTAGTTGAAGATGTAATTTGTGTTTACTTATTTTTTTTTAACATTTCAGGCGCATGCTAATATTGGGGATGACAGAAAGAAGTGGGTAATGCAGTCATTGGTAACAAAATACAAAGGATGGAAAGCAAAATTAAAAAAAAACTACAGTGCCATGAATACAGATGAGCGTCGGCTACAAAACAAACCTAACGGGATCATGGATGCAGATCGGGCATGGCTTGTCAAATACTGGAGTTCTTCTGAGGCCCAAGTATGAAAAATATAAAATTTGATTAATCTTTTTTTTCATGTCACGAAAATTTTATAATGTCATTGTATTTATGCAGGCTGTGGCAAAAATGAATAAGTAGAACCGTAGTAAGCTAACCGTTAAACATACGGGGGGGACGAAGAGTTTCGCACGCCATATAGAAGAAGAGGTACGTTTATGGTTGAATCTATTTCGCTTAGTCTTTTGAAGTCAATTATTTATAACTATGTAACATATTTTTATATTTTCTTCAAGGATAGACTCAAAAAGATGGTACTCCACCGACTCGAGTTGATTTGTATATCCAAACTCATACAAGAAAAGATGGGTCACCAGTTGATTTGGTATCCGCTGGCATCATGGTACGTACATAAAATGTTTATTTCAAATATAATTGACTTCTACTAATTAATTTGTTTTGAAAGTAGGCAAAATTTAAGGAACTTTCTGAGATTCTACAAAGTGGTGATTCTTTTGCTCCTCAACTTACACCTGACGACTTATATACCACTGTGGTGGGTCGAGAGCGACACGGTCCTGTACGCGGCCTAGGCCTAGGCCCGACACCGACTTCACTCTTTGGCTCATCATCTAGCTCGTCTCCTGGTTCTAGCTATATGAATCTTAAAAATGAAGTGAAGAACCTGCAAGATGCGATGCAAAATATGAAGGAGCAGATGCAGAGGCAACAGGAGCAGGTACATCAACAAGTGCAAGAGCAGGTACAGAAGATGCTGCATGAGCAGATGCAACAATTTTTGAACTCCACGCACACCATACCACCTCCTAGCCAAGCTTAGCACCGTTCCGATGATGAGGAGGATTTGGTATGTCTATACTTTTTTTAAGATTATTGCCTATCGTTTGAAACTCGATGCTCAAATTGGGCAAATGAGGTCTAAATCTTTAAAAACCTCTGTCAACACATTTAGTTAGTTAAAACAAATATGCTGAAAGAGACGGTATAAAAAATAGAGCTTCGGTTGGAAATTTGTAGTGAGTTATAGGTTTAGAGATTTCAAGGTTTTAACTTCAGCCTATCGTTAGGACCTCGACACCCAAATTGGGCAAATGAGGTCTAAATCTTCAAAAACCTCTGTCAAGACATTTAGTTAGTTAAAACAAATATGCTGAAAGAGACGGTGTAAAAAATAGAGCTTCGGTTGAAAATCTATAGTGAGTTATAGGTTTAGAGATTTCAAAGTTTTAACTTCAGCCTATCGTTAGGACCTCGACACCTAAAGTGGGCAAATGAGGTCTAAATCTTCAAAAACCTCTGTCAACACATTTAGTTAGTTAAAACAAATATGCTGAAAGAGACGGTGTAAAAAATAGAGCTTCGGTTGGAAATCTATAGTGAGTTATAGGTTTAGAGATTTCAAGGTTTTAACTTAAGCCTATCCTTCAGAACTCGACGCCCAAATCGGGTAAATGAGGTCTAAATCTTCAAAAACCTCTGTCAACACATTTAGTTAGTTAAAACAAATATGCTGAAAGAGATGGTGTAAAAAATAGAGCTTCGGTTGAAAATCTGTAGTGAGTTATAGGTTTAGAGATTTTAAGGTTTTAACTTCAGCCTATCGTTAGGACCTCGACATCCAAATTGGGCAAATAAGGTCTAAATCTTCAAAAACCTCTGTCAACACATTTAGTTAGTTAAAACAAATATGCTGAAAAAGACGGTGTAAAAAATAGAGCTTCGGTTGAGAATCTGTAGTGAGTTATAGGTTTTGAGATTTCAAGGTTTTAACTTCAGCCTATCGTTAGGACCTCGACGCCCAAATCGGGCAAATGAGTTCTAAATCTTCAAAAATCTCTTCCAACATATTTAGTTAGTTAAAATAAATATGCTGAAAGAGACGGTGTAAAAAATAGAGCTTCGGTTGAGAATCTGTAGTGAGTTATAGGTTTAGAGATTTCAAGGTTTTAACTTCAGCCTATCGTTAGGACCTCGACGCCCAAATCGGGCAAATGAGTTCTAAATCTTCAAAAATCTCTTCCAACACATTTAGTTAATTAAAACAAATATGCTGAAAGAGACGGTATAAAAAATAGAGCTTCGGTTGGAAATCTGTAGTGAGTTATAGGTTTAGAGATTTTAAGGTTTTAACTTAAGCCTATCCTTTAGAACTCGAAGCCCAAATCGGATAAATGAGGTCTAAATCTTCGAAAACCTCTGTCAACATATTTAGTTAGTTAAAACAAATATGCTAAAAGAGACGGTGTAAAAAATAGAGCTTCAGTTGGGAATCTGTAGTGAGTTATAGGTTTAGAGATTTCAAGGTTTTAACTTAAGTCTATCCTTTAGAACTCGATGTCCAAATCGGGTAAATGTGGTCTAAATCTTCAAAAACCTCTGTCAACACATTTAGTTAGTTAAAACAAATATGCTGAAAGAGATGGTGTAAAAAATAGAGATTCGGTTGAAAATCTGTAGTGAGTTACAGGTTTAGAGATTTTAAGGTTTTAACTTCAGCCTATCGTTAGGACCTCGACACCCAAATTTGGCAAATGAGGTCTAAATCTTCAAAAACCTCTGTCAACACATTTAGTTAGTTAAAACAAATATGCTAAAAGAGACGGTGTAAAAAATAGAGCTTCGGTTGGATATCTGTAGTGAGTTATAGGTTTAGAGATTTTAAGGTTTTAACTTAAGCCTATCCTTTAGAACTCGACGCCCAAATCGGGTAAATAAGGTCTAAATCTTTAAAAACCTCTGTCAACACATTTAGTTAGTTAAAATAAATATGCTGAAAGAGACGGTGTAAAAAATAGAGCTTCGGTTGGGAATCTGTAGTGAGTTATAGGTTTAGAGATTTCAAGGTTTTAACTTCAGCCTATCATTAGGACCTCGACACCCAAATTGGGCAAATGAGGTCTAAATCTTCGAAAACCTCTGTCAACACATTTAGTTAGTTAAAACAAATATGCTGAAAGAGACGGTGTAAAACATAGAGGTTCGGTTGGAATCTGTAATGAGTTATAGGTTTAAGGATTTCAAGATTTTAACTTAAGTCTATCTTTTGGAACTTGACGCCCAAATCGGGCAAATGAGGTCTAAATCTTCAAAAACCTCTTCCAACACATTTGAGGGTTGAAAAACATTAGTTAAAAGAGACAGCGTCAAAACAGATGTCTACTTTAGAATCAATAGGCAGTTATCTGTTTAAAGGTTTTGTGGGTTTTAACTTAAGTCGATTTCGGAAACACAATGCCCAAATCTGACAAATGAGGTCTAAATCTCATGAAACCTCTTCTAACACTTATAAAATATTGAAATAAATTTGTTGAAGAGACGGAATCAAAAAATAGATGTTCGGTTGGGAATCTATAGTGAATTGTATGGTTAAGGAATTTTAAGCTATTAACTTAAGTCGATTTAGAAACTATGATGCCTAAATCAGACAAAAGAGGTTTGAATCTTCTGAAATTTTATCTAACTCTTATAATATGTTTAAACAAATCTGTTAGAATAGACAACGCCAAAAATCGATGTCTACTTAGAAATCTATAGTGAATTATAGGTTTAGGAATTTTAAAGTTTTAACTTATGTCGAGTTTTGAACTTTAAATTTTGTTTAAACTAAGTTTTAATATTTATAGTTCTAATTACTTTCTATTCGTTTTGCAGGGACTATGTGCTGATTGATATGATGCAGCCATGTGTGTCTTTTTTGAAGCTAATAACATTGTGGAATATTTTGAAAATTTGGACAGTTACTTTGGAAGATTTGGACATCTTACGATTGAGCTGATTTTGGATTAGATCATTTTTGATGTTTTATATTATATTTGCTTCATAGTTTTTTTGAATGGATCATTATGGATGTTTTATATTATATTTGTTTCGTAGTTTTTTGAATGAAGGCAGGTCATAGGTCTTATAGGGAAATTTAAAAAAAGAAATGGATTATAGCAAAAAAATGGAAAAAAAAATGAGTTTTAGCGACGGCCATCGACCGTCGCTATTAAATACGAAAAATTCATTATATAGCGACGGCCAGAGTATGGCCGTTGCTATTACTTAGTTATAGCGACGGTCTCGGCCGTCACTATATGAATCCAAATGGTCACTGAAAATAGCTTTAATAGTACAGAGAAGATTTTTATATCGATGGCCAGCAATGGTGCCGTCTCTAATTAAGCCTTATAGTGACGGTCGTGACCGTCACTGTAAGATTACATATGGTCACTAAAAATAGCTTCTAATACCAATTTTTTTACGCGGGAAATCTTTTTTAGCGACGGTCACTCTCTAACTGACCGTTGCTAAATCTATCAGCGACGCCACTATATAGCGATGGTATGCAACGGCCAGGTCGGCCGTCGCTAAATGATACAGCGACGGTGTTTTATTATTCAGCAACGGCATCTGGCCATCACTGAAAATGATTTTTCTAGTAGTGATCGTCTCAAAAAGGCATTGTATGGTTTAAAATAAGCCCCCAGGGCTTGGTATGAGAGATTGACCACTTTTCTACTTCACCAAGGATTCATCAGAGGAGAAGTGGACAAGACCTTATTTGTTAAAACCATTCAGGGAATTTATGTGATTGTTCAAATCTATGTTGATGATATAGTTTTTGGGTCCACATCTGTTGATCCTGCTCACATGTTTTCAGAACAAATGAAAAAAGAATTTGAAATGAGCATGGTTGGTGAGCTGAGTTATTTTTAGGTCTTCAAGTAAAATAGTTGGATGATGAAATTTTTATTTCTCAATCCAAATATAGCAAAGACTTAGTTAAGAAATTTGGTATGGAATCAGCTAAACACCATCATACTCCCATGAGTACTACTACAAAGCTGAGCAAAGACACTGAAGAAAAAGATGTTTACCAGACCTTATACAGAAGCATGATAGGAAGTTTATTCTATCTCACTGCTAGCCGTCCTGATATTTCTTTTAGTGTGGGTGCATGTGCTAGATTTCAAGCTAATCCCAAAGAATCTCATATTCTTGCAGTCAAATGTATCATCAAGTATGTTAGTGGAACTGTGGGATATGGTCTCTGGTATTCTTTTGATACTACTGTAGAACTTGCAGGATATTCTGATGCCGACTAGGCTGGAAATGTTGATGATAGAAAAAGCACCAGTGGTGTCACGCCCCGAATCTGGATACCCAGATACTACCCAAAAATCCGTGGATTGACCCGTATCCAAACCCAGAGGTGATCCATGAATGTCCCCTAGTGGTCTAATTAGGTCAATTAGACTACTAAGGTTCATTCGAAAACCCACTAAGTAAAAAAAAGAGTCTAGATGTAAGAAACAAATAATCAAAATAATTCATAACTCAAACAATTCAATCAATCAACTAAATGTGGAGAGAAGGAGGTGAGAACATGCTCTCAATCAAAGGCTTACATGCCCGTGAAAATAAATAATCAATGTTTAGAACAGTCAAAATAAAGTCTTCTAAAGTGTGGGATCGACTCCCAAATCCTAGCCGATCTCCTCGAATGCACCGGAGTCTTTCGCCTCAAATCATCACACGTACCCAGCTCCTCAAAATCTGAAAATGGTATCGGTGTAGCACCGTGAGTCGAGGCCCAGTAATACAACAGTGTGCATGGTATGATATCATACTATACAAGTTTTTTAATCAAGGTATGCATCTCAATCATATAATAAGGATGGCATGAATATGAGGATGAATGCAAATGAGTAAGGGATGCCAATGCAACTTGTACCCATAACCACATAGGGTCTCCATCTCCTTTCCGCACTGGGAGCGGTCTCATTGACCCATCTGCAGGATATAATAACGTCTGGGGCCTTTCACCCTAGGGTACCGAACCCTGATTAATTGATAAAACTAATATAACGTATATAATATACTTCAACCTCATTCTCTTATGCACCTCTTATATGAAATGACGTGATGATCATGGTATGACAACAAGATAGTACAAGGCTACATGACATAAGCACACATGTATTTAACATTTAAATAAGAATATAAAATAAAATATGATCATCAAAAGTGATAACATGGGAACGAATTATGGTTAACCATGAATACTATGTAACAATCACCGAAGGTCACGATCAACACGGATGAGCAATATAAGTGAAAATTACGAGATAATCCAATACACCATTGCCGAACCCTATAAGGGATCCATGACACAAGGTCGAAACCTAAAGAGGGATCCAAGACACTTGGCTGAACCCTATGAGGGATCTAAGACATATGGGTGAGATCCCCATGCATACAAGTATAGGTCAAACCATCTAGGTATAATAGTCAATAAGACATGACCAAAGATCACAATCAATATCGATGAATAATATAAGTGAAAATCGCAAGAGAATCCAACAAGCCATGGCCGAACTCTATGAGGGATCCATGACACAAGGTCGAACCCTAAAGAGGGATCCAAGACACTTGGCCGAACCCTATGAGAGATCTAAGACACATGGGTGGGATCCCCATGCATACAGGTATAGATCAAACCATCTAGGGTTTAGTCAAAAAACAAGGTTAAAACCTTAATAGTTAATAATCATGACCGAACCACGAACAATTAATAGGTTTTTTTATAAAAAATGTACTGCATTATAAAAATCATAACTAAATAAATATGAATTAGAAAAATATAAACTCAATGGATTTAAAAACTAGATTCATAGAGGTTTTAGAAAAAAATAAATAGAAAAATATTCATGTTCAAAATATAGGTCAAAACTCTTAATTAATTGGGCCGGATAGAATCTGGGATATAGAAAAGTCTTGCATATTTGAAAAATTATAACTTAATCAATATAAATCAGAAAAATACAAACTCAAATGTTATAGAAACTAGATTTAGGAAGTATTTAGAAAAAAGAAATAGAAAAATATTTAGATTCAAAATATGAGTCAAAACCCTTAATGAGTGGGTCGGACAGAATCTGAGATTCTAGGTTTTACAGAAAAGTCTAGCACATTTAAAAAATTATAACTTAATCAATACAAATCGGAAAAATACAAACTCAAAGGTTCTAAAAACTAAATCCATAGAGGTATCTATGAAAAATAATTAGAAAAATATTTAGGTTAAAAATATAAATCGAAATCTCAAGTGAAGTGGACCGTGTAAAATCTGGAATTCTGAGTTTTACAGAAAAGTCCATCACGTTTAAAAAATCATAACTTAATCAATACAAATCAGAAAAATATAAACTCAAAGGTTCTAGAAACTAGATTGATAGAGGTATCCATGAAAAATAATTAGAAGAATATTTAGATTAAAAATATAGATCGAAATCCCAAGTGAATCGGACCGTGTAAAATTTGAAATTCTGGGTTTTTTGGTAAAGTCATACAACTTAGAAAAATCATAACTTAATCAATAAAAATCAGAAAAACTACAAACTAAACGGTTTTGAAAAATAGATTCACAGAGGTATTTGGAAAAAAAATAATTATAAAAATATTTAAATTATAAAAATACAACAAAAATGATAAAGACATAGTCATCCGTAATAGGCACAAAATAGACCATGGCCAAACCCATCATGGTGGCCCAAAATAAAGCTCAACCCAATAAGAATAAAGTAAATATAATTGAAATTAATTTATAATGAGTATCAACCATCACCTAATGAAAGAAAAATAAACTCTTGAAGAAAAACAAGTATAGGATGGATCAAACACACTTACCTTAATGTTTCTTGAACTTTAATAAAAATCAAAAGTTCTTTCAAATTTGAAAGTCGTCGGATCGTCCTCTCCTCGGAGTATGTTCTTCTAATTGGAGTCCCCGTCAATTCTCCCTTCTTGCTCGAGTGCGATCGGTGCTTGGATGAAGGTTTAATGGAGCTTTCTCTATTCTTTAATGGAGTTGGGTTTGTGAAAGCTTCTAAAGCTTTAGGGTTTTTCATAAATAGGTTTAGGGAAGGATTAGGGTTTCTATTTTTTTGAAATTCGTAACTATCAAAGGAATGACTTTTTCAACCCTCAAAAACTTATATTTTACACTACTAATGGGTTAGAAATGGGCCCAAGGCCCATATATAACAACTAGGCTCAATTAAGATTATTATTAAGCCCAAAAGGCTTTTAGATTGACCATACGGGCCCACCCAACAATCATAAGATAAATAATTATAAATTAATTTAATCAAACTATATTATATAATTTAAAAGTCCATACAATAAGGTATTGACACATGTCACACACACAAATCATAAAAATGTTCAAAACCCTAGAAAAGTGTCAAATGATATTGGAATGACCCGAAAGTGATTTGTGGGTCCCACGCTTATTAAATAAATAAAATATAATTAAATATTATTTTTTTAAAATATGCGAATGATAGGAAGTTCAAAAATTATAAAAATATTATTTTTGTCAAAATCTCCCAAAATCTTCGACTAGAGTTTTTATGTCTCAGAAAAGCTTCCAAATTTCATAGGTAAGTTGATAAGGATAAAATAAGAATATTTTTGGAGTCTCGGGCCCACAAAATAATTTTTTTATAAAAGTTTTGGAATGTTAGCTGGGGAAAGAAAAAGTCCCTTGCAAATTATGATTCATTATTTTTAGCAAGAATTTAGCCCTAACGAGCGAGTTTCAAAAATAATAAGTTTTTCAAAGTTGTTAAAATGAAACCAAATTAAATACACATACTCATACATGATATTTAACAATAAAAACAATAATAAGAGTCTGAAAAAGTTTCAGGTTTGCATTATTAGGTGAATTTACCATAATACCCTAGAACGAAAGTTCATGGGTATTACAAGTGGTGGGTGTTTTTATGTTAAGAACAGCCTAGTCAATTGGCAAAGTAAGAAATAGAACTGTATTTCTTTATTTATTGCTGAAGTCGAGTATCTTGCAGCTGGGAGCTGTTGTACTCAACTGCTATGGATGAAGCAGATGTTGACTTACTATGGGATTAATCAAGGATTGATGACTATATATTGTGATAATACTAGTGCGATAAATATATCTAAAAATCCTGTTCAACACTCTAGAACTAAACATATTGACCTTCGTCATCATTTTATAAGAGATCTTGTTGAAGAAAAAATTATCACTTTGGAGCACGTTGCAACTGAAAATCAATTAGCGGATATTTTTACAAAACCTCTTGATATTGTTAGATTCGAATTTTTTCATAAATCTATCGATATTAGCTTGATTGATTGATGTTGTAGTTTGTATTTTTTTGCTTTCATGATAATCTGTTTGATTATAACTGATTTTGAATAATCTAATTACAAACTTGTTTTTGAGTTTATCAAAATCATATCATGGTAAGATATATATATTTTCTATGTTTGTAATGATTATTCATTTATACCTTGTCTATGTCAGTGGTTAAAATTATCTCTTGCAATCATGGATTTCACACACTACACACTGATTGATTTATCGTCATGGATAGATATAATTTTAATATTATTTATAGATCTTATTTCAGGAATGAGGAATAAACCTCTACTAGATATGACTTCAAATTAGTAGTGTTCTTGCCTTCAGTTGATTTCGAAACTGCACTATAGTCGAACGTTGGCTTCCAGATGAGAGTTATTATATTAAGGAAACAGCTACCTCCATTCAAGTTAGAGTGTATGTCGTTTGTATGGCCTTGTTCGAAATTGAAATCTGATTCTCATTTGCTGTAGAAAAGGGTTACCTACATGGAGAGTGAAAGCTACCTATATTCAAAGTGAATAAAAATGGTGTAAAAGACAGCCAATTTGCTAGAAAAATTCTTATCCATCAGCAAATACCCATATACATGAGCGTATGTGAGAACCCTTAATAGCTCTAATGAGGATTTCATATCTGGATACAGGATACCTCCAAAATTTTTAAAATTTGATATCTGGAATATTACTGACATTAATTATCCTATCTTGTGTTGATTCTGATTTCAACATTATACAATATACTGGTTCTCAAGAGCAATGATCTTATTACTTTCTTTGACTAAGTATTTTTTATTAAACTGACGAATAAGAATCTCTATATACATATCTTGATCTAGTTGAAATTTTAACTTTCACAAGTTCTGTATTTCATGGTAATCTTTGTCAGTATTAATCAAACATGTTTCAATAAAATTTTGTTTTGTTTGCTTCTTAAAAAATTTTATCTCAACCAATTCATATTCCAGTTACAAGTCTCCAAAGCTTAGTTTATGCTTCAAGATCTACTATAATTTGTTTGATTACTGTGAATGTATTTGTATTTGGATGTATATATATTGCATTTATTTCTCATGATATTCTTGATTGCATGCTTATTATTTACTTATATTTCTGTACCTTTGTCAATCTGTGACAAAAAAGGAGGAGAGAAAATCATAGCGGTAAAAATAAGTTGATATTGCATAAGATAGGGGGAGAGAAATTTAGGGGGAGAAAAATATTTAAGTTTTTTAATTTCTCTACTTGTGATGTGCATAATTATACTCACTGCATTTTATATGAATTATTAATTGCCGATGATATTACAGAGTATGTATTATTGGTAGAATGTGTAGGGAATAGATAAAAAACCATTACACTATATCTGTTTGATTATCTCCAAGAGAGTGTGAGAGAGTGAGTGAATCATGTAAAAGGGTGGGATTGTATTTTCTATTTTTTACCTTCTTGATGATTAAATGTTTTTTGCCACAGAATTGCTAAAGGGGGAGATTGTAAGGAATATTTTCATATTCAATTTGGCAAAGATTTCGTTTGACATAAAAACATTCTTGTAATTGTTCCTACGAGCACAAGTATAGTGTGAAGATGTCGTGGTACGCATACTTCGCCAACTACATGAAGACTAAAAGACAGAGACAACAAGAATTAGACGGTTGACGATAGGAGTCATCTGAGTAACTGCCGATTTGTCAGTTAACAATCGTGTACGCTCGATTAGGAAGGTAAATGACTTAGTGGCCATAGAAGTTGATTAAAATGAACAAAATATAATGGTCAGACTTATTCATTGGACAGACCCAAGTCAAAGTCATTTTATTGACTAGTGGGAAAGTCCAATCGATTGGAGACACTGTGTAATCGATTAGACACTACGAGGCAGAAACATAATTCAGCCCAATCGATTGGAGACACTATGTAATCGATTGGAGTCTATGGGACAGAAATCTTTCTGAGTTAAATCGATTGGAGACTCTGATTAATCAATTGGAGTCTTTGGGACAGAAAGTTATAAATGTCAAATCAATTGGAGACTCTAATTAATCGATTAGAACCTTCGAGATAGAAAGTTATAAATGTCAAAACGATTAGAGATCCCTGTGCAATCGATTGGTGCCTTCGGAACAAAAAACTTATTGAGCCCAATCGATTGGACACTTGTTCCCAATCGAATGGACCAAGTGTACAATCGATTGGACTTTGAACAGAATTGGTTATATCAAATCCGAAATTCATGGTTCCATTATTCCATGTTCTACACGACTCAGGGTCTTGGTATTCTATAAATATACCCCTTCTATGCCTTATCTAAATATACACAGACACACAGAGACACAGAGTGACTCAATCTTCAAGAGAGAGAAGCAAAGGCTATATTTAGTAGAGTGTCCATTTCAAAGAGCAAGAAGCTTGTTTTCATTTACATCTTGTGAGCTTGTTCTCTTCTCGATTAAAGCTAAGAGCTTGATCTTCACTCAGCCTAGGTTTTTCAATTCTATACTTAACCTAGTAAGCCTGAGAGTACCAGTGTGACTCAAACACCTTTTGAGCAACTTGGGGTTTAGGGTGTACTGAATCCTTCACCTTCTGCAAGGCGGGAGTGTTGAAAATTAAGATCGGAGGAGCCGATCGAAGGTAGGTTTGGGGTGTACCAAACTAAACAAGCGGATAAGGCTTCTTATTTGGAAGGGTGCGCGTGGATTCGTGGCATTGACTCAGAGGATGTGGATGCATCGGCAATGGGCATTGGCTAAGATTGGATGTTGTATTTACAACGGTGCTGCGTAGATAACCTTTGGTTAGTTTAACTTTTCAGTTAGTGATACTTTTCATCTGGACGTGTCCCGTGGTTTTTCCTTGGCTAAGGTTTCCATGTAAAAATATATTGTCTTGTGCGATTGTTTGATTGTGTTCCGCATTATATCCTGATTAGATCAAACAACAAAAAGATAATATACCACGGAGGTATTTG
The DNA here is from genome assembly GCA_035048495.1 of Euptelea pleiosperma. NCBI lineage: Eukaryota > Viridiplantae > Streptophyta > Magnoliopsida > Ranunculales > Eupteleaceae > Euptelea > Euptelea pleiosperma. The sequence goes on along the minus strand of CM068548.1, from coordinate 30,973,055 downwards.
ATTTGAGTCGGTTGTGATAATTCTTTTTCAAACAACCAAGGCATGAGATTTTATCCCCATACCATAGATCAGTAAAACTGTATAGGTAATAAATTTTTAAATACCTAATCAACCCCCCCTTCTAGGTATATTGAGTTAAAGAGAACGGACCGGTGGAATTTCAGACCGAATACAGGAATTTTCTTGAATTGAAAGGTAAAAGTGGGATGGGGTGGGATCCAACTAAGCAAACTGTGACTGCAAGCCGAAGAGAAATGGGATGAGATATTTGCAGATCCAGTTTAGTATTATTTTAATCTTTTTTGTATTTTTCTTGTTGATGTAAGGTTTATTGTTGTGATATTCTTGAATCTCATGGTAAATTGTATGTTATTTTAGAAATCGAAAGAAAAGTTTAAAACCTTCCAGAGTAGAGGCATAAGATGGGATTTTGATAGTTTAGCGATCATTATTGGCAACCATCATGCCACAAGAAGCTTTTCAATTAGTGGACTTGATTGCGTAGATGTTGACAAGATTGATGGAGGAGACGATATGCCAAGAGTAGGGGAGGATCCGAACTTGGAAGATATTGAAGAAAGTGCTAGCATGTCAACTGCAACCGTTACCAAGAAGTCGTCATCTTTTACAGGAAAAAGAAAGCATGGTAAGAAGACTCGCAACATTGATGAAGTGAAGGAAATGATACAAAGTCTGCATCATGAATTGGTGAACCTCAGACAGGCCATTGATCCTATGTCAATGGGAAAAACACTGCAAGAGGAAATAATGAAGACTGAGGAGTTTAGTAATGAATATCTCAGTGATGCATTTGGAATCTTAAGGAGGGATCCAGTAGACATTGAAATATTCATTATAGGTGATGCACAAAAGAGAATGAAGATGTTAGAGGGACTACGCACACAAATTGGTGATGTGTAGGAGAGCAATGACATTCACAAAGTATCCTCGCTTCCTTTGCTTTACTTTCTAATTCTTTAACTGTATATGTTTTTCTTACCATTTGATTGTCACTAATGCTTTCTTGTTTATCATTTGTGCAACAATGCTGATCCAGGGTGCCAATGCAAGTGAATCTTGATGAAGCTTTTCCACAACTACTGCAATTCATGTTTGGTAGATTTAATCTTTTTGTTCTAAGTCATGTAAGCGAACCACAAGAAGTTGCTTGTTTTAATATTTTCTAAGTCATGTAAGCGAACCACAAGAACCACAAGAACTACTGCAATTCATGTTTGGTAGATTTAATCTTTTCTATTAGTTCCTTGTTTGTTTCTGTATTGGGACTCACATTTGAGTTGATTTGGAGTTGTTCTCTAGTACTATTGGACTAGTTGTAGTTATCTTAATGCTCTTGTTTAGTTTTAGTTGCAATATTATATACTTCTTTAATCTTCTGCACTTCTGTGGAAATTTATATGGTATTGTTCCTACATTTGGATAGACATTGGAACTCATTTCTAGAACTCTGCTTATTGTTCTCATTGATACATGCATTATGTTTGCAACATACCTGTTACTTCTCACCCATGTTTCAAATAAGCATCCTAACGTTTCCATGATGCCAAAGCTCATCAATGGTGTTGGACAGCCTAAGGCAATACAAGTAAGACTTCTTTTTGTCCCTCTTATGCTGTTACATTTCTATTTTGGGTTTCTTTAATGAGACTTGTAATCCGATTATACAATTGGGTTGTACGTGTGGATTTGCACATATTATGAGATTTGTAATCTCATTGCCACTATTCACCAAGTTGCTTATGCCATGAAAACAAAGGAAATGTTCATGGAGAAGTAAGATGGGTTTTGAATCTCCCTCCTTTGCGTTTCCTTTCCACAGTGAATTTAAATTTCAATGATCTTAGTCAATAATATAATAAGCACATCATATTATAGAGAATTTTTTAGACATTTCTACATCTGAAAGTGCCATCTTTTTCTTTGCAAAATCCTCACACCCACCCTAGTTTTACACCACAATACACCCTGTTTCACATATGAATTATCACCCAAAAATACACCTTAAGTTTTCATCAAAACGAACTTGGTTTTACACCAAAAATAGATCTATTTTACACCTTACAAACACACCTGAAACAGACCTCATTTAACACAAAAAAAAAAAAATTCGTTAATCCCTCGCGTAACGATTTCCTGACATGCATAAAACAGAGACTGCACCTCCAAGTTGCAAACCTGCTGTAGAACAACTCCCAAACAGACACGTTCAGGACACTGGCCATTTCAACCCCACCAAGTACTTTGTGGGGGAAGTAGTCACAGGTGTCGATGAGACTGATCTTCATCATACCTGGATTAAGGTTGTCGCCACCAGGAACACACGCGAGTGCAGTTCCCAGCTCAAAAACATGTGCTGGCGCATTTGGCACCTTACTCGCAAGAAGAAGCAGGTGCTCTCTTTGATTGTTTACTGAATTGGGTTGCTATTAATGTTTTTGTTTAATTTTATTTTTCCTTCTCTTGGTTCAATGATGTAGCTTAAGAGATATGTTCTTAGTTATAACAGAGAAAAACAGAGTAGATTCTTGATTGAATCTTGAAAGTACTAATACATAGCTTCAACACTTTTATATCCAAGTCATCCACTAGATGGAATTGTTTCTAACTGCTTTTATTTCATCTTGTTTTTTTAGTTTTATCAATATATAACTACTTTTATGTCATCTTATATCTTTTGTATGTCTAGGAGCATTGTTATGGCAGATCGACTCTAACTTATCTATTGTTTCCTTAGTTTTTACATAGTGTGTAGTAACATTTCATATACCCAATGGAGGAATTTTTATTTTTGGCCATGGGGTATGGTGATCTTCCTTATGTCTACTTCAGTATTATGGTTTTACATTGAGATTTCTTGTGATCTTCGTTCTCCATCCTTTTCGTTCCTCCCCTCTCTGTTTCATTAATACTTAACTGAAGAAGCCTTTGTGCCAGAACATATCAGATGACATTGGATTGTTGTCTTTGTGCTCATCCTCTTTCTTTTCATCCCCTTGTAGACAGTGTCAGTTTATATTAATGGCTATATTCTGAAGGAAGTTGTTTTCTAGAGATTTTGTAGGTGTAGTGCCAAGAATCCATGAAACACAGCTGATTACATTAATAATTTAGACAAAAATGGTAATTTTGGTGGAAGAAATGATTTTACTTAAATGGGTATGTTTAATGTAGATTATATAATGTATATTGATGATAAATGGGTACAAAGGTTCTACAAATTTAAAAAAAAAAAAAATTATGTATCGAATGTTGTAAGAATCAATGAAATACAGTTCTGTAAATGCAAGTCTTCTTCTACCACTACCACTACCACTAATCCCCTGCTGTAGAACAACTTCCAAACAGACACTTCTGTATAAAATCTTACATTTGTTTTCTCTCTCTAAGCAATGGCTGGTTATGAGTGGATCAATGGGTACTTGGAAGCAATTCTCGATAGCTGGTCCCGAGAAAGGAAAACCAAAACTAGATTTTAGTAGAAATTGCAAAAGTCAATGTATATATACCAACATGGAATGCTGACAAATCAATTTTTTTTCAAAAATGTTGCATTTATTTGCAATGCATGGCTAACCAAGCACAATACATTAGTTTGCGGAGTTTATCTCAATTGCTACCAAGCAACCGTAAACTAATGCATTGTAAACTAATGCACGGTAACATAATGAATTTGCATTCATTTGCAAAATACATTACTTTACAGCGTACTAAACAGAGCCCAAGATAAATAGCGAAATATAAATAAACAATCACACTAGACAAGAGATTTTTACATGGAAACCTTAGCCAAGGAAAAACCATGGGACCACGTCCAGATGGAAAGTATCACTAACTAAAAAGTTAAGCGAAACAGAGGTTACCTACACAGCACCATTTCAAATACAGCTTCCAACCTTAGTCAACGCCTACTGCCGATGCGTCCATGTCCTCTGAGTCAATGCTACGAATCCACGCGCGCCCTTTCAGCTAAGAAGCCTTGTCCGCTTGTTCAGTTTGGTACACCCCAAACCTACCATCGATCAGCTATTCCGATCTTAATTCTCAACACTCCTGCCTTTGTAGAAGGTGAAGGATTCAGTACACCCTGAACCCTAAGTTGCTCAAAGGTATTGAGTCACACTGGTACACTCAAGCTACTAGGTCAAACATATAAGTGGAAGACCTAAGCTGAGGAATGGATCAAGCACTTGGCTTTAATCAAGAAAAGAAACAAGCTCACAAGATGTGAATGAGAAACAAGCTTATTACTCTTCGAATAGACACTCTAATAAATAAACCTTTTTTTCTCTCTCTTGAAGGATTGAGTCACTCTGTGTTTGTGCGTGTGTGTGTGTGTTTGGAGAAGGTATAAAAGGATTGTATTTAGAGAATTCGTGACCCTGAGTCGTGTAGAACATGGGAGAATGGAACCAAGAAATTCAGATATGAGAAAGACTGAGATCGTGCTAAGTCTAATCGATTGTACTCTAGGTCCAATCGATTGGGTAATAGTGTCCAATCGATTGGACTCAATAAAGTTTCTATTCTGTAGGCTCCAATCGATTGGCCTCAAATAAGTTTCTGTCCTGAAGCATCCAATCAATTTCATAGAGGTCTCCAATCGATTGGATTATAATCATGTTCTGTCTCATAGACTCCAATCAATTTTACAAGTGTGTTCAATCAAATTGGCTTTGATCATGTTCTGCCTCATAGTCTCCAATCGATTTCACAGAGTCTCCAATCGATTTGGCATATATTATGTTCTGCCTCGTAGCTTCCAATTGATTTCACAGAGTCCTCCAATCAATTGGGCTATGTTCAATCGATTAGACAAGTTCCAATCGATCGGACTCTCCCATAAGTCAATAAAATTGACTAAGACTAGGGTCTGTCCAATGACTAGTTTTAACCATTATATTTTATTCATTTTAAATATATTCCTTATAGCCACTAAGTCACTTACCTTCCTTAGCGAGCGTACATGATCTATAACTGACAAATGAGCAGTTACTCAGATGACTCTTGTCGTCAATCGTCTGATTCTTGTTGTCTCTGTCTTCTAGTCTTCACATAATTGGCGAAGTATGTGTACCACGACATTTTCACACTATACTAGTGCTCGTAGGAATGGTTACAAGAATATTTTTATGTCAAACAGAATTTTTGTCAAATTGAATATGAAAATATTCCTTACGATCTCCCCCTTTAGCAATTTTATGACAAAAAACATTTAATCATATATAAGGTAAACAAAAATTAATTATAATCCCACCCTCTTACATGATTCACTCACTATCCCGCACTCTCTCGGAGATAATCAAACAGATAATTAAATAGCTTTTGATTTGTTCCCTGCATAATCTACTAATAATACATACCATGTAATATCATCAGCAATCAATAAATTATTAAAAATGCAGTGAGTTAATTATGCACATCACAATTAGAGAAATTGAAATAATGTGAATAATTTTTCCCCCCTTAATTTCTCTCCTCCTATCTCATGCATCAACTTATTTTTACCTTTATGATTTTCTCTCCCCCTTTTCGTCACAGATTGACAAAGGTATAGAAATATAAGCAGATAAAAAACATGCAATCTATATCATCATGAAAAACAAGTGCATATATATCAGACTATAATCGAACGCCGCACTATCCAATCGATTGGATTAAGTGGCCAAATCGATTGGGCCGTACTCTCCAATCGATTGGTTTATAAAGTCCAAACCAATCGATTGGACTTTGGCTCGGATGAAAAAAAATGTTTTTTAATTATTTTTTTTTAAAAACAATAGGCTCATTTTCCAAGACCCCCAATAAAATTTATTCAAACCAAATCTCATTTTTATACGGCTCATGAAAAGATTATAAACCAAGATAATATTTAGAAAAATGTTAAAATTTAATTTATGAATCAATCTTGATAGGCACTAAACACTGAGTATATTTAAGAAAAAATAACTAAACACATTAGTTTAATCTTTTGCTACTTAATCAGGAATATCAATTCTTTTTAGACATTAGCGCAAGTTACAAATCACTAGTAATCATAGATTCAAATATCAATAGTAATATCATTAAGTGTAAGTGATCTGATTTTATCTGTGGTACTAGATAGATTTTAGTAATAATTTATCATAAAAATCAGAATCTAGGGGTATCCTGTATCCGATCATAAAATCCTCATTAGAGTTATAGAGGGTTTTCACATACACTCTTGTATACGGGTATTTGCTAATGGATAAGAATTTTTTTAGCAAATTAGCTGTCTTTTATACCCTTTTTATTCACTTCGAATATAGGTAACTTTCACTCTCCATGTAGGTAGCCCTTTTCTGTAGCTATAAGAATCAAATTTCATTTTAAAATAGGGCTATATAGATGGCTTTCACACTAATTTTTGGAGGTAGCTTTTTTCATATAACAATAACTCACATTGGGAGGCCAACAGTAGATTATAGTGCAATTACAAAATCAACTGAAGGCAGGAATACTACTAATTTGAAGTTATAGTTAGTAGAGGTTTATTCCTAATTCCAATAAAACAAGATCTCACACATCTATCAAATCTATTTTTACAGTAATAATCAGTGTGCATATGAAAAGTATAAAATATACTGTTTCAATAATCCACTAATGTACACTAGTAAAATTGACCAATCATAATAATTAAAAGATATAATATTGAGATTAGCAAAATTTTACTAACAGAGTTAAGTTCTTATTCTTTGAATGTTCTAAAAAATTACTGCTCATCAAAATCGTATATTTAAATAACGATTTTAACATTCTTTTGAATAATTGATCTTTTGATTTTCTGAAAAAGAAAATTTCAATTTTTATTCTTCAAAACGAAGCAAAATTAAAAGGAAAACAAAAACAAAAAAATATCCCTTCACAAAAAATAAGAATGGAAAACACAAAGGGATAGTGAGCACAATGCTCAGAGATGGGATCTATTAGAACAGTTCTCCTTTAAAGAATCTTTTCTAATCCACACAGATGTGATTTTAGTGTATACACTAATTCTCTTAGGATCTCTCCTCTTTTGAGTTATAGAACTCTGAGATATTTGAATTTCTCAAGAGACTCAATCTCATTGATTAATTCTCTAGACCTTTTTAGTAGGTCTTTCATCTTCCTAGATAGCACATCTAATTTATTTATCTCATATGTGTCTTCATAAGAAATTCTTGACTCTTCACATTTTGAGTTGAGTTCACCTCTTTCTCTAGAGAATTTTGATGTCTTCTTATCAGTTTATGACAGTCTCTAATCACATGACCCAAATTTTTGCAGTACGTATAATGACGATTGCTTTTGACAACTTTGATTTGGTCACTGATCTGAGTTGGAATAGTTTGAGCCTTAACAAAAGTCGTCTTGGAAGAAGACCCTTTGTCTTGATTTTGTTTGTAACCCAAACCTTGTTTGTCTCCAATGACTTTTCTCACACGTAGAATCTTATCAACTTTGCAGAGTTAGATGAGAATCTAACACATCCCTTTTAGATTTAAAAAGCTCATTTTCTGGGATTCCTTATGTGTCATACAAGTTTGGAATTCACATTCCAGTGACTTGTTCTTTTTTAATAGAGACTCATTCTCTTGTTCTAAACCAATAATCGACACTTTTAATTTTTTAGTGTCAATCAATAAGACAGCATTTTCAGAGTCAAGACATTTAACTCTGTCAGATAAAACTTTATTTACCTTAATGAATTTTATCGATTCCTCGTACAATTCTTTCACACCTACTGCCGAGTCATCCAAGTCCCTATTGTAAGAGTCTTCTGAACTCTCATCTTTACTTTTCTTGGATTCTCCATGAGATCCATAGGGACTATTAAAACAAGCAACAGAAGTTGTATACTTATCAGTCTTTTCATTGCTATCTGAATCATCAGAATGATCCTCTAATTCTTCCTCCCAAGTGGCATTGAATGTTTTTGCCTTGCCTTTATATTCTTATTTGTTTGGGCAAACATTAGCAAAGTAACCAAAACCCTTACATTTGAAACATTAGGGTTCGCTTGAGCGGCTTTCCCTAGGGGTTCTTTCACTTCTACTACCTCTCTCATGAGGTTGGCATGTTCCTTGGATTTATCAAAAATTTTATTGTTCTTAAATCTATCATTTTTAGAACGAAATTTTTTTTTGAACTTTTTAACAAATAATGCCATTTCAACTTCAGAGTAAACATCTGACTCTGAGTCCTGAGCTTCAGAAACTTTAAGGGCTAAACCCTTTGATTTCTTTGGTTGTCTCAAATTTATCTCATTTTGTAGAGACCTAACCAGCTCATCAATTTTGATAGAGTTAATATATTTGCTCTCTTCAATAGCTGTTACCTTAGCTTGAAACATATCAGGTAAGGATCTTAGGATTTTTTGAACTACTTTGGGTTCAAGAATGATTTCATCCAAGTTGTGTACAAAATTCACTATATCATTGAGTTGGGCATAAAACTCAGTGAATGTGTCATTCTCCTCCATTCTCATGGATTCGAACTTAGTGGTCAGCATTTGTAGTTTAGAGATCTTGACTGCCGACGTTCCTTCATTGGTGACTTTGAGAATGTCACATGTTTTTTTAGCCAATGAATAAGTAGAGATTCTTTGAAACTCAGTCTTATCAATTGCATTAAAAATAGCATTTAGCCATTTGCTATTTAAATAGCAACAATCTATGTCATCTTTGCTCCAGTTGGCTTTTGGTTTAAGAATGATTTTATCTCATACTGCCATTGTGGGTGGTGACCAATCATCTATAACAGACATCTAGACTCTTTTATCAATCGACTTTAGAAAAGCCCTCATCTTAGCCTTTCAATAGGCATAGTCTTCTCTATCAAACAATGGAGGTCTGGATGTATTTCCACATTCTCTTTGCATTTTGACAAATTAATGAAAATGGATTGGTTTTACAATAATCTAAATTTAGGTGATTAAACATTTAAATAGAATAACCTGCTCTCATACCAATTAAAATAACCACCGGTCCGTTCTCTTTAATCCAATATACCTAAAAGGGGGGGTTGATTAGGTATTTAAAATTAATTATACCTACACAGTTTTACTGGTCTATGGTAGGGGAACAAAATCGTATGCCTTAGTTGTTTGATTAAAGATTATCACAACCGACTTAAATCGAATATACATCCGTGGTATATTTTCCTTTCGTCGTTTGTTCTAATCAAGATTGTCACGCCCCGGATCTGGGCACTCAAATCGAACCCGAATGCCTATGGATCAGTCCATTTACCCAAGATCTAGGGTGTGAAAAAAATAAAATGCTCAAAAAAATAAAACAAAGAAAACATCAAAAATCACTATCGTGATTGATAAAGAATGGTTCAACTCCAGTAGTCAAATAATATGGAAGCGTATAAGCTATTACGGTGGAATAACCAAAGTCAAAATCAAAGTCAAACTTTTAATTTTGGTCAATATCACTAATTATGATCTTTATAATTATCTAGAACTTATATCAAACATCTTTTGTAAAAATACTTAAGCAAAAAGCCCATTGAAGATAGTTTTGAAATTTAATTTTCGCGGTTCAAAGAAAAATGGTCAACTTTTGGTCAAAATTCAAAATATGTCAAAAAATTATTTTCTTAGAGGATTTTATTCTAAAAATCATAAGATACAATTTTAACAAAGGCACTTTGACTAAAAATGAATATTTACAAATTTTTAGAGGCAGTTCTCCACTCTTAATTTAGCCCTAACGGTAATTGTCAAAAATAGGTAAAAAGTAAGATTTTCTACTTGTATTAATTTTTACGGTTTTAATCGAATTCCAATCAAGCAAATAAAATATAGTTTTTATCTACTCAAAATAAAATAAATTTACATGTAATAAAATCATATGGTCCTATTTTACAACTTAGGAAAATATTTAGACAATAGTTTGTAAAAATTAGATATTTTGCAGTTAGGCAGTTCTGACCTCCTCTTAGTAAAATGGCTCTATAGGATACGTTTTATCGAATTTGTTAACCCACTATATATGGATGAAAAGTTAACTTAAAAAGCTACAACTTTCATATTTTTTTTTGATCAGATTCGATCATCTAATAGGTGCTAAAGCTGCTTAAATTCAGAATAAATGTGCTTATTCTGCAAAATCAGTACAGAAATTTTAAGATTTGTGCCAAATTGTACCTCTTTATATAACTCCTAAAATCACAAAATAATTTAGTAAAATATTACATTGAATCATAGTTCTAAGCTCTTTAGAATCATATTAAAATATTATCGCATAAATATTTTATGAATATTTCCGTATAGGATATCAAAAAAACATAACATGTTAAAAATAAAAGTAAAGTGACAAATTCAAACCATTGATGGTCCCAACGACCCCAATCATGAAAAAAATTTATTATTACATCATTAAAACCTTTAAATCATTTAAGCATTAAAATCTCTTCTTCAATCCCTACGCCATCCATCGACTTCGTCTCATCCAAAGTATCCTCCTCACCGAGATCAGCAAAATCTGAAATGTTTTGATGTAATTTCATAAGCGAAAGCCCAGTAAAGTACAATGAGTACACAAGACAATGAAGATAATTAAATCATAATTACGTTAGCATATTAATCAACATATTAACCCAAAAATCAAGAAGATCAAACCATCCAAAATAATCAATCATGATGATGATATTAAATGCACTATATTCCTCATTCATTCACACCAAGAGTAACGAATTCCCACCAAGGGCAACAATCTCCCACTAAGCGTAACAAATTCCCACCAAGGGCAACGATTTCACACCAAGGGTAACGAAATGATTTTCCATCAAGGGTAACGAATTCTCACCAAGGGTAAAGATTTTATTTCTTCCCACCAAGGGCAACGAATTCCCACAATAAATATAAAAAAATATGAATTTATGATGCTTACCCATATATGATTAACAAATAAGATTAAAATCTCAAAAGAATACACTAAAAATATTATATAATCATTAACAAGACTATAGTGATTGACGAATATATTCAACATTGTAGAGTTTTCTTACTTATTATTACTTTCTCTTAGATTCGAGAGAGATAAGAATGTATAGTATATTTCTTTGATTATTGTCGATGAAGTTATTTTTCTAGTATGTTATGCTTCGGGGTCTCATCAATATTTTTGTCTCAATGGATGGTGTCAAATGGTGACACGCTATGGTGTTTGTAAGGCTTCGAAGGTTCTTCAAGTTCTTTAATTGAGGTGCTTCAATGGAGAAAGAGGGAGAGAAAGATGAGATAAATATTGGAATAATAATTTAGGATTTGTAAGAGTTCATAAGCTCCCAATGCTTTATTAAATAGGTTTAAGAATATAGGGTTTCTAATTTTAAGTTATTTTCGTCACTTTAAAATGGGTGAATTTTATAACCCACTAAAAGACTTATTTTAAAATGGATATGGGCTAAAAATGGGCCTCAGGCCTATGGGTATCAAGTAGGCTTCATTTAAGATTATTATTAAGCCCAAAAAGCCTCTAAATTGGACCTACGGGGCCCACCCAACAAGTATAACTCATTAATTATTTATTACGACTATATCATTCATAGATCATAATAGTAATATAGTTAATTATCATTGAAAATAAATTATAGAAAAAGAAATTAAAGAGTCAAATTCAACTTTTTATAATTAATTTACTAAAATAATGAACAAAAGTTCAGGGTATTACAAAGATAGATAGTGGAATATAAACAAACAATCACACAAGATAATAGATTTTTACATGAAAACCTTAACTAAGGAAAAACTACGGGACCACGTCCAGACAGAAAGTATCACTAACTGAAAAGTTAAATGAAACAAAGGTTACCTACGCAGCACAGTTGCAAATACAGCTTCCAACCTTAGCCAAGGCATACTGCCGATGCATCCACGTCCTCTGAATCAATGCTATGAATCCACGCGTGCCCTTCTAGCCAAGAAGCCTTGTCCGCTTGTTCAGTTTGGTATACCACAAACCTACTATCAATCGGCTACTCCGATCTTAATTCTCAACACTCTCGCCTTTGTAGAAGGTGAATGATTCAGTACACCCTGAATCTGAGGTTGCTCAAAGGTATTGAGTCACACTAATACACTCAGGCTACTAGGTTGAATATATAAGTGGAAGACCTAAGTTGAGGAATGGATCAAGCACTTGGCTTTGATCAAGAAAAGAAACAAGCTTACAAGATGTGAATGAGAAACAAGCTTATTGCTCTTCGAATGGACACTCTAATAAATAAACATTTTCTTCTCTCTCTTGAAGGATTGACTCACTTTGTGTCTGTGTGTGTGTGTGTTTAAAGAAGGTATAGAAGGGTTGTATTTATAGAATTCGTGATCCTGAGTCATGTAGAATGTAGGAGAGTGGAACCAAGAAATTCGAATCTAAGAAAGACTGAGATCGTGCTAAGTCCAATCGATTGTACTCTGGGTCCAATCGATTGGGTAATAGTGTCTAATTGATTGGCCTCAATAACGTTTCTGTTCCGTAGGCTCCAATCGATTTCACAGAGGTCTCCAATCGATTGGCCTCAAATAAGTTTGTCCCGAAACATCCAATCGATTTCACAGAGGTCTCCAATCGATTGGACTATGATCATGTTCTGTTTCACAAACTCCAATTGATTTTACAAGTGTGTTCAATCAAATGGGCTTTGATCATGTTCTACATCGTAGTCTCCAATCGATTTCACGGAGTCTCCGATAAATTGGGCATATATTATGTTATGCCTCGTAGCTTCTAATCGATTTCATAGAGTCCTCCAATCGATTGGGCTATGTCCAATCAATTGGACAAGTTTCAATCCATCGGACTCTCCCATAAGTCAATAAAATTGACTAAGACTCAGGTCTATCCAATGACTAGTTTTAACCATTATATTTTATTCATTTTAAACCTATTCCTTATGGCTACTAAGTCACTTACCTTTCTAAGCGAGCGTACACAATCTATAACTAATAAATTGGCAGTTATTCAGATAACTCTTATCGTCAACCGTTTGATTCTTGCTGTCTTTGTCTTCTAGTCTTCACGTAGTTGGCGAAGTATGCATACCACGACATCTTCATACTACGCTAGTGCTCGTAGGAATGGTTACAAGAATATTTTTATATCAAACAGAATCTTTGCCAAATTGAATATGAAAATATTCCTTACAATCTCTACTTTACATTCTTTGATTATCATTCTTTGAATATAGAGATCTGGAATTTGTGAGAGCTTCACCAAAGCAAAATTGTCTATTCATTGTGAAGGCTCTAAGTATTTGGAAGAGACTATTTGATATTATTATTCTGCAACATTCTTCTTCCAAAAAGAGGATTACTTTTGGCAGAGTATCTCTTGGGCGAATTCTTCTCCAAAGAATTTTTCATTTGATCGTATTCATCTAAAGGTAAGTGTTTATATGATCAAATACCTTTTTGATAGAATTCAAAATTTATGAACACTGAATATTTTGTGATTGGTGGATGACTAATGACTCATTTAACTGAGTTGAGGATTGTAAATCCATGAGAAAAGAATTTTTTAAATCGACTACTGGCCTAGACTGACTCTCTAGGTGAGCTAGAAGTGATTCTCGTTAGATTAAAACTAAGTGATATCTTAGTTAGTGAATTATTTATTTCAATTTGATATATTGTAATGCATGATTGAGATAATATAATATTACTCATGTTGAGTATTGGACATTGGACGTAGGTGTGGAGTCACCGAACCACTATAAATCTGAGTTTCGTGAGATTGTGAATGTTTGCATATTTTATCTTAGATTTTTTCATATCTATGTTTTGTGGATGATTCATATTTTAATTGCTTGATCTCTTTCCGCCTTGTGTGATCAATAATTTTTTAATCCATATAGAATTAGCAGAGGAATTAAAAATTGTCCTATTCACCCCCCTCTAGGACTTAACTTGGTAATTAAAAATGAATTTCATCTTTAATGAAAAATTTTCAACAAGTACATATCATTGTCTGAACAAAATTATTATTTAGGTTCATTGTATGATTCCGATCGTCATACAACTTCAGATTCGGATTTGGATTTTCGACTATCCAAAAAAGGGAGCCACACCTTGCTTTCGATTATCGATTGACAGCCCTAGGATTAGTTGTAAACTTATCCCCCACCTTGCTTGTTTCCAAAATGATCGATGATTTCATTGGATGGTGTGAGTTTTTGAAATTTAACTTCACTTATCATGCGGCTAAGAATGTTGGAATAAAGTGAGGTTTGTGAGGATGGCCTCTATTGTATGAACTAAGGTTTTAAATTTCGATTTTGGTAACCATTTCGGTGAGGTCCAAAATCGATATTTTGGCCAAAATTTCAGGCAAAAGTTTTAATTTTCGGTGGATTTTGCTTTAGAAAGCTATATTTAGGGGATTTCAGTCTTCACAGAAATCGAAATTTCAGCATTTCGCTCAAAATTTAAAACCTTGACTCTAAACATCTCATTGTGTACAGAGAGAATTATTTGAAAGATGTGGAGTGTGGACAATGTTGAAGTTGTTCTTACCATAGCTATTTGATGATTGGAGAGAGGATGTGGGTGTCGAATGAAGTGTTTCTTCTGCTATGAGTGCTACAGAGGAAGAGGGGAGAGGTTGCTGGCGTCAAGGGGAGAGGGAAGAGGTCGCCGGAGTCAATGGGGCACTCTTAACCTTCACAAACCAAAGAGGGAAGAGAGAAAGGGAAAATGAGCAAATGTGGTACTTTTTTTCATTCCCTTCCTTTTAAGGGAGGGCATTTTCGTCCAAGAGAGGCACTAGTTGGGTGCTTTTGGATTTTGTGGGGTGCAAATAGAATTTCCCATATATAAATCATTTTATTTGTAAAACGTACTGCAAGATGAAGATGGTTGTGCCTGGGTCGTTTGTGTTGGAAAAATGTGGAAGAGACGGTACCCTGGAGTAGGAGAGAACAACTTGTTTCTTCCTTCCTTTTTGTTTTTTACCTCTGTTTTCTCGACTCCATTACTGACCTGGATAAGGTGACTGACGTACGAAGTTATGCCTAAAAAGCTATGCCTATTACTGACTTGTGGGTGAACCGGGAAGAATAAGACGAAAACTTATCTTCAACGGTGTAATTGGGGTGCGAGGCCAAAGTTTAAAAAAGGCACTCCCTCTCGGACTAACAAACTCGCATCTGGTTGTCTGGGCCGTAAGTTTGCAATTACGGCCCCTCAAGTAATTTTCCCCAAAAACGCTGCATACGAATTCGTTTTCTACACTTAACAGCCAAGATAGGCTCCAGCGAGTCCCTTCCATTCTTGTGTTCTTCGTCTTCCCCTTCACCCCTCTCTCTCTCTCAAATCTTCTTCACCTCTCGCCATAATGTCTTGGCTCTCACTTTCTCTCGCAAATCCCTTCAAATACCAGCAAGAAAACGAAGGAAAGCTCTCAGAAGAAGAAGCAGAGGAAGAAGCAGAGAGCCCCTCTCATGGCGGAGGAGTGAAAGAGGACTTATCAGAGCTGGGAAAAACCATTGGTCGCCAGCTCTGGGGCGTGGCATCCTTCCTCGCTCCTCTACCCGTCACCTCCCCTACCGCCTCCAACGCCTCCGATTCCTCTTCTCAGACTCTTCTTGGCATTCAAAACGATTTCGCTGATCTCGGTGGTAGCTTCAAGTCTGGGCTTTCTCTGCTCGCCACCAACAAAGCTGTAAATGAGATCTCTAGGTTAGCCTCAAATTTATTGCAGTTTCAGGAGGAAGATGACGGAGACGAGTCTTCCGGAGAGGATCACGGAGGTGGCGTTGTTGGGGTCCATGAGGAGGTTCTGGAATTTATTCGGGAGACGTCAATTCGACCGGAATGTTGGATGGATTTTCCTTTGTCGTTGGATAATAATGGTAACTGACTTGAATTCGATTCCTATTTTATTTTCCTGCTGCAATTATGGTTATCAGATTGATATTTGTTGTCAGATTTGTTATTAAATTGCAATTAAAGAAGCAGTTGCTTTGTAACCTGTTAATGGTGGTTGCTTGGGACCCAAAACAAAACATTTATTATTTCCAGAGGTTTTATCCGAAATATTTGGGATCCTGAACATGAATACTGTTCAGCCATTCAACTCTACCAAGAACCAAATCTTCTGTTAAAGTGTTTGTCCTTAAATCTTTTCTTACTACCACAATTCACATCCTTTTCAGTCTTCGTCTTGCCCTTTTAGATCCTTCTGCGTGCATCCTAGTGCTTCTTCTCTCTTGTGCAGTCTCCTGGATTCCCTCGGGTGTGTTCACTACTGGTTTTATCTTTCTTAGTCTTTCAGTTCATCCATCTCAACATCCTCATCTTTGCTTCACTCATTCTATGAACATGTTTCTTGATACGCTCATTTATGATTTTATTCAGTTTTGAAGTGTGTAAAGTACTGAAATTTCTTCTTGATGTATTTAGTTGTTTAAATGGATCCATTTAGATTTTACTTTAGCATCTTTACAGTTTCACTTTATATGCTTAGATGCAGAAGATGAACTTCACAATTTTGATTCGCTTCTCGTTATAATGTGAGCGGACATGAATGATAAAATTGAACTTTTCTTACCAAAGCAAACCACTTCACACATTACAGATACATCAATGGCATTACCTACTGTTGCTCTGAGGTTGACATGCTTCCTCCCACACGCATTGTGCTTTTGTCTCATCTATTTCTTCCTTGCATTAACTCTCATTCGGAACCTTTAACTGATCCCAGTTGGAATCATTCATTGTTTAAAGAGATTCTTCCCTGCATTAAAAAATTAAGAATGAAATGTGGAAACTTATATCCGTTCTTTTGGGATGTCTTCAGGTTCAAGTTATTGTACAACTTTAAGTTTTAAGCTGATGGAGCAAAGTAATATTTGAGGAAGCTCTTTTTGCAAAGGTTGATGCACAAGATATAGATTTAGCAATGTAGAGACCTTTGCAGTTTCTTCTGATATTAGAGCTTTCAGATGTATTAGCAGGGTGATACTCGTATCATCTTCAATTTGTTACGGAAAATGTGTTTCTGTATGTTGTCCTTCAAGAGGTTCACAAGTTTTTCCCCTGATTACCAATTATAATGATCACAACACTGATTGTGTTCCATGAGGAAGAAAAATTATAGACTTAAAAGGGTGCACGAGCTTGGTATGCCAATCTTGACTAATAGTTGACGATTTTCTAAAGCTTGTGGATATGTACCAAAGGCACAAGGAAAAACTTGTCTAAGACCTAACTAGGTTGCCTTATTAGAAGAAACCTAAAACCTTTGCCAGAAGGTCTAAGGTTCAAGCGACAGTGTCATCAGTAATCGAACTTGACTAAATGAGTTAGCGATTTTTTAAAGCATGTGGTTATGTACGGGGACAAACTGTCCAAGACCTAACTAGGTTGCCTTTTTGGAAACCTTAGCCCAAAGGTCTAAGTTTCAAGTGACATTATCACTGGTAATCAAGCTTGCCTGTATTACCATTTTTGAGCTTGACATGCCCCTTTTTGGAGCTTTTAGCTGGTTTGTGCAGGCCCCATGAAAGAGCACTTTGAAGTTTTATCTTATGATGCATCAAATCATCACATATGACAGAAATATTTCTTTCGAACAGCGTAATTTTCAGTGTTTGACTAGATCCCCTACTTGGTTAATGGGGAAAGGGATGCTATTACGGTATTGCCTAGACAAGACTAATGATTAATCACCTTATCCATAGGGTGGAGGATTCCTAACTTGTGCGCCATCTTTTGTGTCTTGGATTTCTGAGAAAGCTCAGCTGATATATTGAGAGGGTTGTGACAGGCTCTGGATGTCGAACGAAGGCTCTCTGTTTTGCTATCTGTTTTATGTTATGGAAGGAAGGAACAATAGAATCTTTAGAGATACGTTGGTGCTAGTTGGTTCACTTTTTGTTCTATTAAATTGCTTGCTATCACCTGTTTCTTGTTGTCGGATATCTTTCTTAAAGAACTGGGCCTGGTCCTATTTGGAGGTTTGATCAGAGATGACATGTATTGTTTTCAATGGTTTCTAGCTGCCTTGTTGGTGTTAACACTTTGAAGAAGGCAGAGGCATGCTGTTGACCAAATGGTTGAAGATTTTTGAAGGTAATTTTTCTGGGCCCATCTCAGTGGAAGGGGATTCCACTAATGTTATCCACAGAACTTCTAATTGGTTGGAGGGGCCTTTGGAACATTCTGGTGCATGTTTAGCTATTTAGTGGTTTGGATATTTCGTTATATCATGTCATTAGAAATGTCAATGATGTAGCTGATTTTCTGGCTAGGTAGGAATTACTTGGTCTTTCTTTCTAAATTAGGAATTCCATTTTCTAACAATACTTGACGTTCGTCTTATATATATAAATGGGGTTTTGAATATGAATTTAACACTCTATAAGAATGAATTTAAAAGATGATGGGTTTTGAGCTCTTTGTCCCTTTTAAACACAAGATTCAACCAAAAAGGCATTAGATATCAGATCTGAACCTTTAACATGAACAGGACACTTGAGTAAAATTTCATCCGGTTGACCGTATAAGACACCTCTTGTAAATTCATTTGATATGAGTTTTCAAAAAAGAAGTGGAGATTGTGTAAATTTTATATAGAACCTTAAACCACTTACCATCAAATATTATATCTTGGTTTTTGTGTGCAACTCGGCCGGTACCAAATGCAAAAATGGTGCCTAATCAGCAAGACACTTGGATCTCTGCCAAGTCGCTGCATAATCAGCTTGTATTGGTACCCTTGACACTGAGATGCACCTGTCTCACGAAGTTTTTGAACCCTACTTCCAATCCATGTTGCATGGTTATGGGTATGTGTTGGAATCCAACACTGGTACAAAGTGTTTTATTCGGCAAACCCAGAAATACGATTCGTGGATATGGTGGAATATTTTATAATATATATATCATATTCCTCATGACATGAACTTAAAGTATATTAAAATAATGACATGTTTTCTAAATAATTTTTTTTATTGAGAATGGTTTAATTTAATTTTATGTTATTGTCAACGAAGGAAACTAAAAATAGTACAGTAGAAGTGTTGCACCAGAGATCATGTCCTGTTGGATTCCTTCACGTGTTGGACATAGATACTTGCTTACAAGAGTCAATGTGACTAAGCTTCCAATACTTCTCCCAGGCAATTGCTTTCTAAAGAGATCAATTCATGGAACTTCATACCTTCAGAGATTCCTCATTGACCATAGTTTCTGAGTGTGGCTTTTTTAGCCGTTGAGAACATTCTAACAGAAAAGGATTTGATTGTCTGAATCTGCTAGTGATCTCCCATTGCAACAGCTACAGCATTTCTTTCCAGGGATAGAAATTCCAAGAACTTCTCAACTTTTGAGGATTCCTATTCAAACAATTTTGGTTTTTGTTATGCAGCCCTGAAACATCACACCAGGGTGTTGAATTCAATGTCTTTACACATTTCAAAGTTAATTTGGGTTTTTTTTTTTTTCCTAAACGAGGGTATCCGGGACTCTAAGAGCACCCGACTAGTCCCCCGGGACACGCTAGTCACCCCTCCACACGTGCCAAGTGTTCTGGGAGAGTTTTGATGTGGACTGAGCCACTTATTGTTACTCTTCCAGAGGGTGGCCCCAAGCTGAGTTGAACTCAGAACCTCTCGCATTTTGGAGCGGAGTCCTGGCCATCAGTACTCAACCCTTGGGGTTTCTGACCCTCAGTTCTGTGACTTAATGTTGGTGTGCATAGCATGATCTTATGTCCATTCAGTATACAAACACTATTATCTTGATGTTCTATTCGAACATGGACTGCAGAGACATCAATTTTGACTGTTGAATCAGTGGAGCATCCAGTTATTTTATTCTAATTCCAAATGTTAATTGGAATTTGATGCTAGAACAGATGTGAAGCACACCAAAAGTATTAGATTCTATGTCTAAGAATTTAAATTCCTATTGTTCACTGAGGTGAGTTTGTGAAGATTTTACTCTTTCTTTGAATTTGAAGTCAACCCTTTGAATTTTCAGTAACTCCATGCGACTACATGCTCTGGACTCCCGACAAGTTAAATTGGAAAATCAAGTGATTGAAATAGAGGTTCTGGATTGGTAGTAATGTTGCCCATTCTTTCTAGGCTAGTTTAAGTACTATTGTTGAGTTGGCCCTCCTCTACTTGTGGCTAACTGTTGAGATGTTAGCCCAGTTGGGTTAATTGCTGAAAGGGCCTCTATTACAGTGGCAAGTCAATGAGGATTATTCTCGCAAAAAGCCCCAAGTCCATTGTAAATGCCTCAAATTTCCAAGGAACCAAAATCATATCCAAGATGCACTTTACCATATGTTCTTTTGTCCACTAGGTGGGTAGAACATGAATCTTGTATTTTTTTCTCATCAAATTTGAACTATTGACCACATCTGGCATTTAATACTGCATCAATTTGTTTGAAATTTCATATATGTTTTCTGCAGATTATGGTATGTCTGATGCTCAAAGAGGGCATGTTTTGACTGTTGAACGTTTGGTTCCAAGTTTAGCAGCTCTAAGGTTTAAGCTTTGCCCAAGTCAAATGAATGAGGGACACTTTTGGATGATATATTTTATTCTGTTGCATCCAAGACTGAATGAGCACGACGCAGAGCTTCTGTCAACTTCCCAGGCAAGGCTTCTGTGTCATACATCATTTGTTTACCTCATAATTGGCATGCATACAGGAAACTGCATTTCAAGCCTACCTTAATAGATAAAATATGCTGGAATATGTGTGTATATATATATATATATATATATATATTTCTTTTTTGATAAGTATAGTTATCATTAAAAAGGCTAAAGCCAAGAATTACAATCAATACACCTAAAAAGGTCGGGGTGGCCTACTTTAGACTGCTTCAAAGCGAATAATACAGCTAAGACATCCCAAAATCACCTGAAAGGAAATACTACTATCAAACATCTCTAGAACATAGATGATCCCATCGAAAAACAAAGTCTTCAAAGAAGGTTCCTCTACACTCTTTGAACACCTTCGACCAAAGAAATAGCATCCCTTTGATATTGAGAATAGTTGCAACCGTGTCCCCCTTTTTGTCTTCAAACATTCTTTGATTTCTCTCTCTCTAGATGCCCCAAGTGATCGCAAGGGAAGCAACCTCCAGAGGAGATGGCCTCTAGCCGAGAATGCTGGAGAATGCCAACTAAAAAGAAGCTCCATGAAAGAACCTGGCATCACCCAAGACATTCCAAACTCTGAAAAAAAAAATGACCATACCTTCGTAGCTTCTGCGTAGTGTATCAAAAGATGATTAACAGATTCCTCGTGACGCATACACATCGTACAATGGTTAATAATAATAAAACCTCTAGTAATCAATTGATCCACTGTCAATAATTTCTCCAAAGATGCCAACCAAATAAAGGAAGCGATCTTCTTCGGAACTTTCGAACTCCATACCAAAGATACGGGGAAGCAAATACCCGTTGATCTATCAAGACCCTCGTAAAATGAGCGAACGGAAAACTTACCACCCTTGTTCCAAATCCATATCCATGTGTCATGAACCAATGGGCGAAATTTGAAGTCCTGTACCTGAGATAGCATTCTAATAAGAGGTTCAATCTCCCAATCATTAAGATTCCGCCTGAATCCCAAGTTCCACTCCGGTTCCTCCTCCCCCGAATCAGCACATTCCCAAATAGACCAAGACTTTCTCTCAGAGAGTGAAAATAGTTCCGGGAATTCAGTTTCGAATGAAGCTTCTCCGCACCAAACATCTCCTCAAAACCTTATTCTATCCCCTGAACCAGCTTCATACCGAATGCCTCTAGTAAAGTTCGCAGATATCTTCAAGATGCCGCTCCAAATGCTACAACCATACGCTTTCCGTGCCTCACCGCTTTCCTATCCGAAAAGCTTACCTCCATATTTGCTCGCCATTACCCTCCGCCACCAACTAGAACTTTCCATCCCAAACCTCCACAACCATTTCTCCAAAAGTGCCTTGTTCATGTTAATGATATTCTTAATTCCCAGCCCTCCTTTAGCCTTGGATTTACAAACAGATTTCCAATTCACCAGATGAACCTTATGAGGATCCATCTTATCATGCCATAAAAAGTTCTTCATATATTTCTCCAAGACTCGGGCAACGCTACAAGGAATTGAAAACAGAGAAAGATAATAGATAGGCAAACTAGAGAAGACGCTATTATTAATCAATACTAATTTGCCCCCTTTAGATAGATATCTTGCCTTCTACAAAGCTAAACGCCTCTTGAATCTCTCAATTACAGGATCCCATATGGCTTTGGATCTATTAGGAGCCCCTAAAGGAAGACCCAAATAGGTAGTAGGCAAATTATCGATGCTGCATCCAAGAATCGTGGCCAAGTTTAAAATGTTCTCCACTTCGCCCACACCATACACCTTACTTTTGGCCAAGTTAATACGTAATCCCGATACAACTTCAAAACAGCCTAACAGTCTTCTGAGAAATCTGACACGGGAGATAGAGGGACCAACAAAGACCAGCGTGTCGTCTGCAAACTGCAGATGAGATATAGCCTGGACTCCCCGCGCTGTCTCAAAACCCTTGATCCCTCCAATGCTCACCACTCTAGAGATCATTCTCCCTAATGCTTCCACCCCCACAATAAAAAGAAAAAGGGATAGAGGATCTCCCTGCCTCAGCCCCCTGTAATTCTTGACATTGCCGGCTGGAGATCCATTCACTAATATCGAGAAGGAAGCAGATGGAATACATTTCCTAATCCACATTCTCCATCTTTCTCCAAAACCCATCCGAAGAAGCATATAATCTAAGAAACTCCAATCCACATGATCATAGGCTTTCTCCATTTCGATCTTACGGATGACCCCTGGCTTCCCCTGCTTTGGTCAAGAACCATCTAGGATTTGACATCCCCTAACAAAGGCTCCTTGATTTGGCGCAATAACTGATGACAACATGGAACGGATTTTGGAAGCACGCATCTT
Source organism: Euptelea pleiosperma (assembly GCA_035048495.1). Taxonomy (NCBI): domain Eukaryota; kingdom Viridiplantae; phylum Streptophyta; class Magnoliopsida; order Ranunculales; family Eupteleaceae; genus Euptelea; species Euptelea pleiosperma. Next base: position 30,950,077 of record CM068548.1, on the reverse strand, counting down.
TGTAATAATCTTATAAACACTTCCCACTAGACTTATCGGCCTGAAGTCATTAATATCATCTGCCCCTTGCTTCTTAGGAATTATAGCTATAAAAGTACTATTGGACGGGTAGTTTAGGTACCCCTCCTCCTGAAATTCAAGCACAACTCTCATAAAGTCTGAACCGATAACATCCCAGCAATGCTTAAAAAATGCTATAGAGAAACCATCCGGACCCGGAGCCTTATCTCTAGCTAACTCTGATATAGCACAAAGAACCTCTTCCTCCTCAAATGGTCTTTCTAAATTCTTCCTTTCTACATCACTAATCTTATCAAAATGAAGACCATCTAGAGAAGGGCAATAAGAATAAAACTCTGAATAGAATCCCACCACCGCTTCCCTAAGGCTCTCCTCGTCTTCCAACCAGTTTCCCCGGATTTTCAATCGAGCTATGTGATTATGTCTTTTGTGTCATTGTGTGCATTCGCCATCTTGTGACAGAACTTTGTGTTATTATCTCCTTCCTTCAACCACTTAATTCTTGACTTCTGCTTCTAGGTGGTTTCCTCCATCTTCACATTTTGTTGATAGTCGACTTTCAAATTGAGTCTCTTCATCCTTTCTTCCACGGACATAATTTCTTCTTCCTCCTTATGATCTATCAAGGAGATCTCCTCAAGTACTAGACATTTCTTTTGGTCGATTCTTCCAAACTCCTCCCGGTTCCAAAATTTAATCATTACCTTGAGTGCTTTCATCTTTAATCTGAATACAACCCCTGCCTTCCCATAAAAGTTAAAAGACCACCATAACTCCACCTTATCCTTAAACAAAGGATTGATCAACCACATATTCTCAAATCTGAAAAGAATTGGGTGGGAGTCAATCTTTGCTTAGGAAAGGAGCCCGATGAGAGAACATGGAGATGGGACCCCAGCGGTAAATTCTCTGTCTGTTCCTTTTATCTCAACTGTGAACATAGAGGCACGGAGAACTTTCCAGCTCCTATAGTATGGGGGCATCCGATTCCCTCCAAGGTGAAGTTCTTTGCGTAGACGGCTTTTTACAACAGGATTTTGACTGTGGATCATCTCATTAGCAGGTGTATGATGATCCCTAATAGATGTACTTTGTGCAAATCCGAGGGGGAATCGGTGGATCATGTTCTTTTGCACTGTAGATTCTCCTATGCAGTTTGGCACACGTTTTTTGCTTTGTTTGAGATCCCTTTTGTTGTTCCCCAACACGTGTGTGGCCTCTTCCAAGGGTGTGCGGAAGATTCGACGTCAGGTAGAGGGCGGTTGCTTTGGAGTTACCTGCCTTTTGCGATTATTTGGGCCATTTGGAAGGAGAGGAACCACAGGATTTTTGAAGATAAGGAAAAAGGTTTGGAGGAAGTGATTTTAGATGTGAAGTCATTCCTCTATGTATGGTCCTCGTGCTCCCCTCTTTTTCGGGGTTGTTATTTTGACACCTTTGTTTTTCGTTGGTTTGAGTTGATTAAGGATCCTACTCTTTGTGTTAAGAGCTAGATCCTGGCCTTTGTACATTCTTGGGGTTTCCCCCCTTCTCTATAATATACACTCAATTATAAAAAAAAAAAAAATCTGAAAGGAATTGTGTGTGACTGAAAACCCCCACAATCCAAGAACAAAGGGCTGTGATCTAATATAGGCCTGGGAATTGCCACCAATGATACACCATGGAAGTGATCCTCCCACCTAGAATAGACTAGAAATCGATCAAGTCTGCATAAAATAGGCTCTGCTTGGTTGTTGGACCATGTAAACTTGCTACCGCCCATCGGAAGATCCATAAGGCAATTCCTAGTAATAAAGCTATTGAAATCCCGCATGCTCTTCGTTGTTCTTCCCCTTCTACTCTTCTCATGCAAGAATCGGATCACATTGAAGTCCCCACCAATACACCATGGATCATCCCAAAGCCCCGCTACGTCATCCATTTCTTCCCAAAATTGCTCTTGGAGGTATCCCACTGGCGGTCCGTAAACCCCTGATAGAATCTAAGAAAACTCGTCTCCCACACAATTACATTGAATTGAAACTGAAAAGGCCCCAACCAAAACATCGCTCACTTTTAAAAACTTCTTGTCCCAAATGATCACAATTCCTCCCGAGGTGCATATAGCCTGGAGCTCCTGCCACCCATAATCTGAAAAGGTGCATAACTCCTTAATAATAGATGTGTCGATGTGATCATATTTCGTTTCTTGAAGTATCACCACACTAGCACCCCATCTTTTAATCATACTCTTGACCACCACCCACTTGTTTACACTGCCCAAACCACGCACATTCCACGATAATATATTTAGCTTCATTTATCATTATTGGCCTTCCTCCCTCTTCTACGACTACCATATACTAGATTTTCCCCTGAGTTAAAAGGACAGACGAATCTCTGAATTTCTCTAGCAAGTTTGACCGGCTTGTCTTTCAAGTTATCAACTGTTACAATATCCTTCTTTCTCTCTTCCACTTCTTTATTTGTTGAATCCTTCCTTACCATGCCCTCAATATTATCACTAGATGCTTGTGTCTCCACAATCAAAACATTTGATACAGTCTCCCTTTGTTGTTCCTGAAATTAAGGTTTTTTTGTGTCGTCGGATCGGAAACCTTAGATTTTAACAATATTTGTAATTCCGGTTCACTTTAAATCCTGCAAAAATGAAGACTTTGTATAGCGATATGTCGGATGTCGAATTCGCACTCGGGGTTAGGGAACACAATTTATCGAAATATTAGAACAATAGAAAGTGCTTGAAAATATTGATGGAAGGGTGAGAGTGGTGATTAATGATTGTGATTTAAAATAATCTTTTTGGAGAGATTTTTATCAACTAATTAACATAAGTAAAGAGAAAGAAACACCATAAACGGAAAAGAGAAACTTATTTATTAAAATAATACAAATTACAATGCTTGAATCTAATTTATTCATAAAAGAAAATAAAAACAAATAACCATCACTCTAGAAAGCATTATAGGAGAAATATAAAGAGAATGAACAAAATTTTAAAGAGAGAAAATGAAAGAGAAGATAGAAAATGGAGATTTACCTTGGTGACTTACTAATGGAGAAGAGGTTTGCAAAGCCGTGTTCTTGATGGTTTTTAGATGAGAACCGAACCAAGGAGAGGAGAGAGATAGAGAGGTTTAGAGAAGAAGGGGAGAGGGAACCTAGGGTTAGGTTATGAGAGGGGGGAGAAAACTAACTCAAGAAGGAGAGAACCAACTTGTTTTGCTTGTTGTAAAAATGATGACCGTTGGATCTAGAGAGATACAACGGTTAGGAATATGTTAGTTAGATGAGAGAGAGAGTGATTAGGGTAGAGAGAGATGGAGACCGATTCTCTCTTGTTGTTGCAAATGAGCATGGGCATGAGCATGGGCATGGGTATGGGTTTGGGTCATAGGTATGGGCATGGGGCATGGGTCATGGGCCAAGATAAATAGAGAAATAGGAGAGAGGTGAGAGAAAAATACAAAAATAATAACATTGGAGGGTTTTGAACCCTGGTCTTCTTTATTCTCTCTTATCTGCTCCATCAATTAGTCAAACTAATCTTTTGATGTCAATTGGTGTGGCTTTTAACACCTTAGTCCTTCTCTCTTAGTCCTTGTTCCAGCTCTACGATCCTCTAGCTTTGCCTATACATGTCTTCTATTTTTTTATCCTACCCTGCTGGCTTTTTAAGCTTTGATAGAAGTCTTCTGTGGTTGATCGTGGGCCCGCCAGTCCTTGAGAATTGTCAGATAGGGTCTCCTGCAAGTGAAAAAGTGCGTAATGAAATTCAACTAAAAAGGCTTGATATTGGACTATCCGAAATGCGTATATTTCATGCAAATAGTCGATTTTCGTCTAAAGAATGCGTTCTACACAATGGAAGGAACTTACTTTGAAAAGTCGTGTAGAACGTGGGATAGTGGAACCAAGAAATTTGGCTCTGAGAAAGACTGAGTTCGTGTAAAGTCCAATCGATTGTACTCTGAGTCCAATCGATTGGGTATAAGTGTCCAATCGATTGGCCTCAATAAGTTTCCTATTCTGTAGGCTCCAATTGATTACACAGAGGTCTCCAATCGATTGAACTCAAATAAGTTTCTGTCCCGAAGGCTCCAATCAATTTCGGAGTCTCGAATCGATTGGACTCAAATAAGTTTCTATCCCGAAGGCTCCAATCGATTACACAAAGTCCTCCAATCGATTGGGCTATGTCCAATCGATTGGAAAAGTTCAATCCATCGGACTCTCATTAGTCAAAATCTTTGACTCAGACTCGGGTCAGTCCAATGACTAGGTTTGACCATTATATTTCATTCATTTTAAACCTATTCCTATGGCCACTAAGTCACTTACTTTCCTAATCGAGCATACACGATCTTTAACCAACAGATGGGCAGTTACTCAGATGACTCCTGTCGTCAACCGTCTGATTCTTGTTGTCTGTCTTCTAGTATTCACGTAGTTGGCGAAGTATGTGTACTACGACATCTCCACACTACACTGGTGCTCGTAGGAACGGTTACATGAATGTTTTTATGTCAAACGGAATCTTTGCCAAATTGAATATGGAAATATTCCTTACAATCTCCCCCTTCGGCAATTTCGTGACAAAAAACATTTAATCATATAGAAGGTAAAAAAAAATGAAAAATACAATCCCGCTCTCTTAGATGATTCACTCAATATCTCACACTCTCTCGGAGATAATCAAACAGATAATGGAATAACTTTTGATCTGTTCTCTGCACAATCTACCAACAATACATACCATGTAATATCATCGGTAATCAATAAATCATTAAAATGCAGTGAGTTAATTATGCACATCACAAGTAGAGAAATTGGAAAAAATAATGCAAAATTTCTCCCTGTTAATTTCTCTCCTCCTATCTCATGCATCTACTTATTTTTACCTCTATGATTTTCTCTCCACCTTTTTGTCACAGATTGACAAAGGTACATAAATATAAGCAAATAATAAGCATGCAATGAATGTCATCATGAAGAACAAGTGCATATATACATATCTAACCATAACTCAAACTGGTTTATACCCTGTAACAGATAAGCAAATAAACAGAACCAAAGTATAACCATACAGAATCTGAGTTTATCGGTGTACAATAATATCTCAAAAAGAAAAACAACACCAGATAACTCTCAAGCAATATCTTTCTAGGAGACTAAGCCGATGGGCCAGTACCTATCCTACTGATCCGGACCATGAAATTGTTGGAGTTTATGTAATACACCCACGTGGGTGTCTCAAGTGGGCTGCGTCCCACTTCCCACGTGGGGCCATTTTTAGGTTTTTCACTATTCATGTGAATAGTGTCACGTGAATAGTGTTCTCCTTTGTAGGGTTTCTCCCCATCATATATATATACAGTGTGTGAGGGAGAATGAATTAACAATTCATTCTCTCCTCTTCCCACAACATCTCTCTCTAACCCTAATCTCCTCCACCTTCCGCCTCTATTACACTTTTTTCCCTCTTCTATCTACAACCTTCATCTACTGGTTACAACCTTATTTACAACATGGTATCAAAGCATGGTAGCTCTAGGGCATGTGTCTTTGTCCCCTAGAGACTCCATTCCGATCTAAGACGGTTATGTGAGCATCCGGAGCCGAGGAGAACTTTTGAAGAAATCGCAGAGATCATTCCTGTGCTATCCGGGGATTAATCCTGAGGCAAAACACCAGAGGCTCTTATTTCCTGGTTAGTTTTTTCCCTCAACCGCATCAGAGATCTAGTTTGTCTTCTTCTCGAGCTTCTCCAGCGTTTTTCCGGCCAACACGTTTTTCGAGGATTTTTAGTTTTTTGTGATATTTGTGCAACAACAGGCCCCTCTGACCTTGCCGTCCTCTTTAGTACTGCTCGTGGAACAGTTCGAAACTTGATTTGACGAATCTGACTGTCAGAACCCTAGTTTCCAAAAATCACCCGGATCTCCCGTTACTTTTTGGGTTTTGATTTTCTTTCAAAATCAAACCTCTCTAGGCCTTCCTGTCCTAGGCGCACCACTCATTGGGCCTTTAGGGATCCTCTAGACCTCGATTCGGTTTTTTGGGAGCCTCCGGTACACTACCTGCTATTTTTTGTAGTCCTACTCCGATGAGTTCCCCAGAGGCCACATCTGTGATTTCTAGCTCTTCCTCTGAGGATCGTCATGTGATTCATGGTTCTCATGGAGATCACAACCCTCAGCTCTGCATCACCATTGTGAAGCTCGATGGCACAAACTTCCTGGAATGAAAGACTTCTGTTCTCATGTACATTGGGGGCTATGGCTACAGTGAGTATCTGACAGGTGCTACTAAAGAACCAGATTCGAAGGACAAATGTCATCGGATTTGGGTTATGAAGAACCTGACTGTCATGTCCTGGCTTCTTCACTCGATGCAAACCTAGATCAGCAAAGGGTTTATGTTCCTACCAACGGCAAAGATGTTTGGGATGCTGTATCTCAGACATACTCCCAGGAGGACAATTTCGCCAAGCTCTATGAACTAGAATAAGAGATATCTTGTCTTTGTCAGGGGGAGACGAAGCTTGGTACATATTATGCTTCCCTTCGAAGCAAATGGGAGGAGATCGATCACTACTAGAGTTACTCCCCCAAGTGCGCAGATGACGTCAAGTCCTTCAAGGCGATGGTTGAACGTTCCCGAATCTTACAGTTTCTCTCCGGCCTTCATCCGAGCTCTGAGGGAGCTAGTGTTCAGATCCTTACTAGGGATCCTGCTCCTACCTCTCTAGCACAGGTCTATGGTTACATTCAGAGGGAGGACAGCCGCCGCTCTGCCATGCAACTCCGCAGTGGGAGTGATACTCAGGACCGCTCTGCCCTGGCTGCTACCAATCAGAAGGGCCAGACATTCAGTCCGAAGGAGTCTGGGGACCGACCCAAACCCAAGTGTGATCACTGTGGTCGCATGGGTCATATCCAGGCCACTTGCTGGAAGCTCCATGGATGTCCCCCAGGACAGGTCCTGATTTTCCGTCAGCGTCAATCAACAAAACAGGGACCTCACTCAGTGCACTCAGTCACACAGGACACCGCACCACTAGTGTCTACCTCCTCTGGGGACACAGACTCGTTCTCTCTTGCAGATCTTGATTGACTTCGCCGCATGATGGCCCAACTCAATGGCCAGGCCTCCACTTCCACGTTTGCATTTGCTCACACAGGTATTAGGACTGCGTTTTTCGCCTCTACTATACCTTCCAGCCCTTTTTGGATCATTGATTCAGGGGCGTCTAATCACATGACTGGTATGTCCTCCGTTTTCTTTAGTTATGGTATTTGCTCTGGTCGTGACAAAGTTCGGATAGCTGATGGCACCTATTCCTCTATCTCTGGAAAAGGGGATGTTCATGCCACACCAGCTCTCTCTTTGTTTCTGTTTTGCATGTTCCGCAATTCACCGCTAATTTATTATCTGTCAGTAGTCTTACCAAAAGTCTTAACTGTAGTGTAACGTTTTTTCCTTCTCACTGTGTGTTTCAGGATCTGAAGTCGAGGCGGATGATTGGCAGTGGACGTGAGGACGGTGGCTTATACATCCTAGATTCTTCGGTTTCTGCATCTGCACACCAGTCTAGCATCAGTACTAGTAGTAGAGTCAATAAAGACCAGTTAATGCTTTGGCATAACTGGCTAGGTCATGTACCCATGTCAGTCTTAAAAGCATGGCTTTCCTGCTTTCTCTTCTGTTTCTGCAGTTTCCTTTCATTGTGAAACATGTGAACTGGCCAAACATTGTCGTTCTGTTTTTCCCATTAGTGAGAATAAAAGTACTACTCTTTTTTCTATTGTGCATTCTGATGTGTGGGGCCCCGCGCCTGTGCCTTCTTTGTTTGGATATCGGTACTTTGTTACCTTTGTACATGACTTTAGTGGTTGTACTTGGGTGTACCTTATGCGAACCAAAGATGTTGTATTCTCCATTTTCCAAGAGTTCTATAAGATGGTTACCACTCAGTTTCATACCACTCTTAAGATTCTTCGCTCTGACAATGGGGGGGGAATACCTCGATAGGGGTCTGAAATCCTACTTTGCTTCACATGGCATTGTTCATTAGACCTCGTGCCCTTCGACACCTCAACAGAATGGGATTGCTGAGAGAAAAAATCATTACATTCTTGAAGTTGAGCGTGCTCTCCGGTTAGGCATGCAGGTTCCTAAACACTATTGGTCTGAGTCTGTCTTACTTGCTGCTTACCTCATCAATCATATGCCCTCTCGGGTTCTCGGATTTCAGACTCCCCTACCTCTTCTGGTTCCTGATCGCCCGGCTTTCGTTGTTCCTCCAAAGGTTTTCGGGTGTGTTTGTTATGTCCATATTCATCGTTCTTCGAGGGACAAGTTAGATCCGCGGGCCTTGAAGTGAATCTTCTTGAGGTACCCCTCTAATAAAAAATGGTACAAATGTTATCATCCTGTTACCCGTCGTCGCTTCATCTCTATGGATGTCACATTCGCTGAGTCCATCCCTTTTGGTGAGTAGACCTCTCTTCAGGGGGAGCACGATGTTACAGAAGAGAGTGTCCCCAGTCCTCTACCTGTCTCTATTCCTATGCCGGGACCTCAGTCTAGTGACAATGACAATGACACTTCCACTACTGCAGCTGATGTGCGTGTATATGTCAGAACCAAGAAGAAAGGACAAGTCACTGTTCCTGCGCCTACATCTGCAAGTCTCCCCTCGGATCCAGTTCCAGGTATTGCTTCTGTCCCTGTCTCAGTTCCTATTTCTGTTCTTTAGCCACATGCATCTCCTACTTCTGATGATTATATGAGCACTGATATTGACCCCCCTATTGCACTTCGGAAGGGTGTACGTACTTGTACGGAACACCCTATCTCACATTTTGTCTCGTATCAGTCTCTGTCTCCGTCATATCAGAATTTTGTCAGTGTTGCCTCCTCTGTTTCTTTGCCTTCCAGTGTTGTAGACGCACTTAGTCAAAGTGGAAAGAAGCTATGATGGATGAAATGTAGGCTCTTGAGAAGAACAAAACATGGAAACTTGTTCAACTACCCAGAGGAAAGAAACCTGTGAGGTGCAAATGGATCTTTACAGTGAAACATAAAGCTGACGGGTCAGTCGAACGATACAAGGCACGACTCGTAGCCAAGGGATTCACTCAGACATATGGGGTAGACTATCAGAGACTTTTGCACCTGTGGCTAAGATGAATTCAGTCAGAGTTCTTCTATCCTTAGTTGCCAACCTGTCTTGGCCATTGCATCAACTAGATGTGAAGAATGCATTTCTGCATGGAGATCTGACAAAAGATGTGTACATGAAACTACCACCTGGGTTGACACTTGCCGGAAGGTGTGCAAGTTAAGGAAAGCCCTGTATGGGCTAAAGCAATCTCCAAGAGCATGGTTCGAGCGGTTTAGCAGTGCGATCAGACGAGTGGGCTACAAGTAAAGTCAGGCCGATCACACGTTTGTGAAGCACCAGCAGACTAGTACCACGGCATTGATTGTCTATGTTGATGACATTGTCATCACTGGGAATGATCCTAAAGAGATAAAGCAGCTGAAGACCTTCTTGTCCTCGGAGTTTGAGACAAAGGATTTGGGGCAACTGAAATACTTCTTGGGAATTGAAGTTGCTCGGTCTCAGAAGGGCATCTTCATCTCTCAACGGAAGTATGTATCGGACCTTCTGGATGAGACTGGGTATATGGGAGCTCGACCAACAGAGACTCCAATTGATCAGAACCATCGGCTGAATTCTGAGGGTGACACCCTTGAGGATGTCGCTATGTTTCAACGATTGGTTTGTAGGCTGATCTACTTGGCACACACCCGTCCGGATATTGCTTACGCTGTTAGTGTTATCAGTCAGTTTATGCATGCACCACGGTCATCACATCTTGAGGCAGTTCACCGAGTTCTTCGGTACCTCAAGGGCTCTCCAGGTCGTGGAGTACTGTTCGGGCGACATGGACACTTTAGAGTGGAAGCATACACTGACGTAGATTGGGCAGGTTCAGTTACTGATCGTCGGTCTACGTCAGGATACTGTACCCTTGTTGGAGGAAATCTTGTCTCTTGGCGAAGCAAGAAACAGCCAGCTGTAACTCGATCCAGTGTAGAGGTAGAATTTCGCTCTATGGCACATGGTGTGTGCGAACTCCTTTGGTTGAGGAACATGCTTGAGGAACTGGGACTCCAGGTGACAGAGCCGATGAGCCTCTACTGTGACAACAAAGCTGCCATCAGCATTGCTCAGAACCCAGTCCAGCATGTAGGACCAAGCATATTGAAGTTGATCGTCACTTCATCAAAGAGAAACTTCAACAAGGATTGATTTGTACTCCGTATGTGAGAACACATGAACAGGTTGCTGACATACTCACAAAGGGGGTGAACAAGTCTATTCTTTATACCTTGACTGGCAAGCTGGGCATGATGGAGATCTTCGCACCAGCTTGAGGGGGAGTGTTGGAGTTTATGTAATACACCCACATGTGTGTCTCAAGTGGGTTGCGTCCCACTTCCCACGCGGGGCCATTTTTGGGTTTTTCACTATTCACGTGAATAGTGTTGTATGAATAGTGTCACGTAAATAGTACCACATGAATAGTGTAATGTGAATAGTGTCTCCTTTGTAGGGTTTCTCCCCATCATATATATATATAGTGCGTGAGGGAGAATGAATTAACAATTCATTCTCTTCCCACATCTCTCTCTAACCCTAATCTCCTTCTCCACCTTCCGCCTCCATTACACTTTTTCCCTTTTCTATCTACAACCTTCATCTACTGGTTACAACCTTATTTACAACAGAAATGGTGGATGCTGTCCAAAGCCCATCAAAGTGAACTGGTACTCCATATATCGCTGCATATTTGAAAGGGAGCCCGTCATCCTCTCCTGACCCTCTAAACGGCGAAAGCCCTGAGCAGTCCGCTCCTCATGAGATATGAGACGCTGGTCGAATCCCACCATCTGATGATGAAGAGACTCAAAAGAGTAAAGTCCAGGCATCTCTGGAGGTTGGACAAACGATGGATGTGGCTCTGGAGGATGCATCTCAGTATTTGACGGCTGGACGCCTGGCTCAGTATTATCTCTCAAGTCCTCATAAAAAAGATCATCAAAGTACGGAGGAACCTTTGTCACTCTCTGAACCTGAGACATGCTCTTCTTGATAGTGGAAGGTCCAATGGGCCCTATGGGAAAGCAAACCTCCTCGGAAGCTAAAATCGGTACATCCAGGTGTAGTAGGATAGAGCTCACCAGCAAAGGAAATGGAAGACACGGATGGTTAGCCAACTGGCTACCCGCTCTAACCATGGCTCTAAACATAAACCTCGGAAGATCAATAACAAACCCAGTACCCAGATAATATAGAAGCTGAAGACGATTAATGTTCACCTGTGCCCTATGCCCAGGTGGATCAATGTTGTACCCACAGATGAGGTGCAACAACCGATACTGAGGGAGAAGAGAAGTGGAATAAAAGTACTCCAATCAAATAGCTGCCCAGTGAGAGTCTCAGTCAAAGTGGCTCTGTCAGTCGTCAGTTCACGAGTCCTGGGAAGGTACTCATGTGAAGTGGAGGGACGAGGTATGTCCAACAAGGTAGAAATCAGATCAGGTCTAATAGTCAGGTGAGCCCCAGAGACGTAAGTCTGAAAGGATAGCTCACTCTGATCATTACACTGAATGGAATGCATGTTGGCATAAAACAGCTTAACCAAGATAGGGTAAAATGGGATGTTCAACCGAGTAACAGGGATCCACTCACGGGATAAGAAAATAGAATGAACTTCAGAACCCAAAATAGTGCCAAATTCAACTACTCTCTTAGTAGTGAATTTGCGACCAGTGAAATGCTCAAAACGATCCCTAGCTGAATCGGAAATAAATGAGGAAATGGGAGCACTCACTGAAGGAATCTCGGTATGTCCAGAACAACCCCAGGAACGAGCTCTCCTAGAGCCTCTAGAGGATTCGCCCCGCTCGGAATGAAGCGAACCACTGAGTCGACAACCTCGTTTTGCGTGAGATTGGGTTCGTTGTGCAAGAGGTTCATCATCGGCACTCTCTTTTTCTGAGACCACAATCGTTTTCTACGATGAGGATTTGTTGCCATAAGAACCAAAAAGGAAGAAAATACCAAAACAACTCTATTTTCACCAAAAAAATCCTCAAAATCCAACGAAGAAGATGAAGTAGAAAATCGTAGAAATCGAGAGAATCACTCCACAAAACAGTATGGGAACAGTAGATCGGGCACTTGCGATCGATTGAGAGAAATTTGAGAGGCGATTGGATAGATTGGGGTTGAAAATGACCCATTTTGAGTTTTCTAAAAATGAACGCAGCACTGCCCAATCGATTGGAGCAAAGCCAATCGATTGGACCGTACTCTCCAATCGATTGGAGATGTCCGATCGATTGGTCTGTAGAGTCCAATTGATTGGACTGTGGCTCCGAATAAAAGAATATTTTTTAATTTTTAAGACCAATAGGCTCATTCTCCAGGACCCCCAAATAAATTTTTTCAAACCAAATCTCATTTTTAAACGCTCTTGAAAAGATAATACAACAAGACAATATTCAGAAAAAAAATGTTAGAATTCAATTCATGAATCAATCTTGATAAGCACTAAACACTGAGTCTATTTAAGAGAAAAATAACTAACACATTAGTTCAATCTTTTGCTTTATCTGAAATATCAACTCTTTTAGACATTAGCGCAAGTCACAAATCACTAGTAATCATAGATTCAAATATCAACAGTAATATCATCAAGTGTAAGTGATCTGATTTTATCTGTGGTACCGGATAGATTTCAGTAATAATTTCTCATAGAAATCGGAATCTGGAGGTATCCTGTATCCGATCATAAAATCCTCATTAGAGTTATTAAGAGTTCTCACATAAACTAAGGGAGAAGAATTTTTCTAGCAAATTGGCTGTCTTTTACACCCTTTCTATTCATTTTGAATATAGATAGCTTTCACTCTCCATGTAGGTTGCCCTTTTCTACAGCAATGAGAATCAGATATCAATTTCAAATAGGGCCATACAAATGGCTTTCACTCTAATATTTGTGGAGGTAGCTGTTTCCTTAAAACAATAACTCACATTAGGAAGCCAACAGTCGACTATAGTGCAGTTTCGAAATCAACTGAAGGCAGGAATACTACTAATTTGAAGTTATAGTCAGTAGAGGTTTCTTCCTAATTCCAATAATACAAGATCTCACACCTCTATCAAATACATTCCCACAGTAATAATCAGTGTGCATGTGAAAAATATGAGATATACTATTTCAATAATCTTCTAATGCACACTAGTAAAAATTGACCAATCATAATAATTAAAAGATATAATACTTAGATTAGCAAAATTTTACTAACGTAGTTAAGTTCTTGTTTTTTGAATGTTATAAAAAATTACTGCTTATCAAAATCGTATATTTAAATAATAATTTTAACATTCTTTTGAACAATTGATCTTTCGATTTTCTGAAAAAAAAATTTTAATTTTTATTCTTCAAAACGAAGCAAAATCAAAAGGAAAACAAAAACAAAAAAATATCCCTTCACAAAAAATAAAAATAGAAAACACGAAGGGATAGTGAGCACAATGCTCAGAGATGGGATCTATTAGGACAACTCTCCTTCAGAGAATCTTTTCTAATCCACACAGATGTGATTTTAGTGGATAGACTAGTTTTCTTAGGATCTCTCCTGTTTTGATTTACAGAACTCTGAGGATGTTTGAATTTCTCAAGAGATTCAATCTCCTTGATTAATTCTCTAGACCTTTCTAGAAGGTCTTTCATCTTCCTAGATAGCACATCCAAATAGTTTATCTCATAATTTGTTTTCATAGGAAATCTTTGACTTTTTATTTTCTGAGTTGAGTTCACCTCTTTCTCTAGAGAATTTTGATGTCCTCTTCTCAGTTTATGACAGTCTCTAATCACATGACCCACCATTTTGCAGTACGTACAATGACGATTGCTTTTGACAACTTTGATTTGGTCATTGATCTGAGTAGGAATAGTTTGAGCCTTAACAAAAATCGTCTTGGAAGAAGACCATTTTTCTTGATTTTGTTTGTAACCCAAACCATGTTTATCTCCATGGACTTTTTCCACACGAATCTCATCAAGCTTTGCAGAGCTAGATGAGAATCTGACAAATCCCTCTTAGATTTGAGAAGCTCATTTTCCAGGGATTCCTTATGTGTCATACAAGTTTGAAATTCACATTCCAGTGACTTGTTCATTTTTAATAGAGACTCATTCTCTTGTTCTAAACCAATAATAGGAACTTTTAATTTTTCAGTGTCAATCAATAAGGCAGCAATTTCAGAGTCAAGACATTTAACTCTGTCGGATAAAACTTTATTTGCCTTAATGAATTTTATCGATTCCTCGTACAGTTCTTTCACACCAATTGCCGAGTCATTTGAGTCCCCATTATAAGAGTCTTCCGAACTCTCATCATCATTTTTCTTGGATTCTCTATGAGATTTATAGGGACTATCAAACCGAACAACAAAAGCTGTATACTTATCAGTCTTTTCATTGTTATCTGAATCATCAGAATAGTCTTTTGATTCTTCATCCCATGTGGCATTGAAAGCTTTTGCCTTGCCCTTATACTTTTCTTTGTTTGGGCAAACATTAGCAAAGTGACCAAAACCCTTACATTTGAAACATTGGGGTTCGTTTGAGCGGCTTTCCTTAGGGTTCCTTTTACTTCTGCTACCTCTCTCAAGAGGTCTAGCATGTTCCTTAGATTTATCAAAAGTTTTATTGTTCTAACTCTATCGTTTTTAGAACGGAAAAACTTCTTGAACTTTAGTACAAATAATGCCATTTCAATTTCAGAGTCAACATCTGACTCTGAATCCTGAGCTTCAGAAACCTTAAGGGCAATACCTTTTGATTTCTTTGATTGTCTCAAGTTCATCTCATAAGTTTGTAGAGACCCAACTAGCTCATCAATTTTGAGAGAGTCAACATCTTTGCTCTCCTCAATAGTAGTAACCTTAGCCTGAAATCTATCAGGTAAGGATCTCAAAATTTTTCAAACAACTTCGGATTTAGGAATGATTTCACCCAAGTTGTGTACAGAGTTCACAATATCACTAAGTTGGGCATAGAACTCAGCGAATGTATCATTCTCCTCCATTCTCATGGATTCGAACTTAGAAGTCAGCATTTGATGTTTAGAGATTTTAACCGTTGACGTTCCTTCATGGGTGACTCTAAGAATGTCTCATGCTTCTTTAGCCAAAGAACAAGTAGAGATTCTTCGAAACTCATTCTTATCAACCGCATTGAAAATAACATTTAGCCCTTTGCTATTTAGACAACAACAATCTATGTCCTCTTTGCTCCAGTCGGCTTTAGGTTTAAGAATGATTTTATCTCCTACAGCCATTGTGGGTGGTGACCAAACATCCACTATAGACATTCAGACTCTTTCATCAATTAACTTTAGAAAAGCCCTCATCTTAGCCTTCCAATAGGCATAGTCTTCTCCATCAAACAATAGAGGTCTGGATGTGTTTCCACATTCTCTTTGCATTTTGACAAATTAATGAAAATGGACTGGTTTCACAGGAATCTAAATTCAGGTGATTAAACCTTAAATAGAATAACCCGCTCTGGTACCAATTGAAATAACACCGGTCCGTTCTCTTTAATTCAATATACCTAGAACTAGAAGGGGGGGGGGGTTGATTAGGTATTTAAAATTAATTATACCTACACAGTTTTACTGGTCAATGGTAGGGGAACAAAATCACATGCCTTAGTTGTTTGATAAAAAATTATCACAATCGACTCAAGTCGAATATACCTCCGTGGTATATTTTCTTTTCGTCGTTTGGTCTAATCAAGATATATAGCGGAATACAAACAAATAATCACACAAGATAAGAGATTTTTATGTGGAAACCCTAGCCAAGGAAAAACCACGGGACCACGTCCAGACAGAAAGTATCACTAACTGAAAAGTTAAACGAAACAAAGGTTACTTACACAGCACCGTTGGAAATACAGCTTCCAACCTTAGCCAAGGCTTACTGCCGATGCGTCCACGTCCTCTGAATCAATGCTACGAATCCACGCGTGCCCTTCCAGCAAAGAAGCCTTGTCCGCTTGTTCAGTTTGGTACACCCCAAACGAACCGTTGATCGGCTCATCCGATCTTAATTTTCAACACTCGCGCCTTTGCAGAAGGTGAATGATTCAATATACCTTGAATCCTAGGTTGCTGAAAAGGTGTTGAGTCATACTGGTACACTCAGGCTACTAGGTCGAATATATGAGTAGAAGACCTAAGCTGAGATCCTAGGTTGCTGAAAAGGTATTGAGTCATACTGGTACACTCAGGCTACTAGGTCGAATATATGAGTAGAAGACCTAAGCTGAGGGATGAATCAAGCACTTGGCTTTGATCAAGAAGAGGAACAAACTCACAAGATGTGAATGAGAAACAAGCTTATTGCTCTTTGAATGGACACTTTAATAAATAAACATTTTCTTCTCTCTCTTGAAAGATTGAGTCACTCTGTGTCTTTGTGTGTGTTTAGAGAATGTATAGAAGGGTTGTATTTATAGAATTCGTGACCCTGAGTCGTGTAGAACGTGGGATAGTGGAACCAAGAAATTCGGATTTGAGAAAGACTGAGTTCATGCAAAGTCCAATTGATTGTACTTTGGGTCCAATCGATTGGGTATAAGTGTCCAATTGATTGGCCTTAATAAGTTTCCTGTTTCGTAGGCTCCAATCGATTATACAGAGGTCTCCAATCGATTGAACTCAAATAAATTTATGTCCCGAAGGCTCCAATCGATTTCACAAAGTCTCGAATCGATTGGACTCAAATAAGTTTCTGTCCCGAAGGCTCCAATCGATTACACAGAGTCCTCTAATCGATTGGGCTATGTCCAATTGATTGGATAAGTTCCAATCGATTGGACTCTCCCAATAGTCAAAATCTTTGACTCAGACTCGGATCAGTACAATGACTAGGTTTGACCATTATATTTCATTCATTTTAAATCTATTCCTATGGCCACTAAGTCATTTACTTTCTTAATCGAGCATACACGATATTTAACCAACAGATGGGCAGTTACTTAGATGACTCCTGTCGTCAACTGTCTGATTCTTGCTGTCTCTGTCTTCTAGTCTTCACGTAGTCGGCGAAGTATTCGTACCACAACATCTCCACACTACACTAGTGCTCGTAGGAACGTTTACAAGAATGTTTTTATGTCAAACGGAATCTTTGCCAAATTGAATATGAAAATATTCCTTACACCAAGTACCCTAAGATATGGGGATCAAGCAAGTCTGCCAGTTGGAGCCATACCCTTATTTGATAGCTGTACTGTTTCTGGGGTAACAAAACTGCCATTCAATTCTATCTAGAGCTTTTTATTTAAAAAGAATAATCTACCTAGAGCCGTATCCTCTGTCAAAGCGTGTGTACTTAAACGTTTTCTTACTACTTAAATACACGTCCTTCTCTACTTGTCTCCCGCCCTTTTAGAGTCCTTAACTTGCATCGTGCTTGACCTTTCTATCGCCCTTTTATTTCCAAATTACTTCCAAAAAATTATAGGATGGAGATGTTTTTATTTTTATGGTCCAGTAATGTTTCATGTCAGTAACCTTGGAAATGGAAATGTTATGACCAAAATAATAGAAATTTGTCGAAATTCAATAACATGCCTTTAATATGAGCATTTAATTCGTCCAGAAAGTATCAACTTAGTGATTCCTTATTATAAACCCACTGTAACTAGAAACTCACTTGTCTCACTAGTCACCACTAGCTGTTCTCACACTAATTACTGCTCCCCTATTGATATCCTTAATGATGTTAATGTATCTGCTCGATACTCCTTTTAGCCCAATATCCACCAAATTTAACACTCCTGGGATTCTATCATATATTTTCTCTAAGTCAATGAAGACCATGTGGAGATTCTTCCTCTTTTCTCGAAATGTTTCCATTAATTATCTAAGAAGATAGACTCAATGATTGACCTCCATGGCATGATGCCAAATTGGTTCTTTATTTTCATGTTTTTTGTCTTAGTCTTTGCTCCATCATGCTCTCCCATAGTTTCATTGTGTGGCATATAAGTTTGATCTTATGATAGTTGTGAAAGGATCGGTAATGGATCAGGATTCATGTGAAAGTATGAGGCAGAGTTTCTGCCTACTGCCAACCTCATAGAACTCTCTTTTAGCTCAAGTTTGGCACCAGCAATGCAAGACTAAAGCATGATACTGGAGAAGTGCTTAAATTTTTCTGCCGGTGACAAAAAGAAAAGTTACACTCATCGTGCTATACATTAAATGTATTATTGCCCAAGAAAACATGTCAGTTGCTAGAAGTCTTAGGATTGCCCAATTTTGATGACCTTTGGGATGTTTCCCATCCAAGAGGTAGGTTTGCCCTGTGTATAGGATAATTGAAGGAAAATGTGATGCTTTAAAGAAAGACGGATACAATGGTGTGTGATTCTAATGTCATTTACATGGGCATAAGTGTAGGATGACAGAAATTGGTTTATATGAACACCCGAAAATGTATGTATACGTAATAATATGCATATGCCCTAAACCACCTACATGGTATAAATTTGAAATAAATACCATCTTGCCTTTCTTTTCTAAAAGCTCCAATTTTTTTGTTAAGAAATGATTTACTGACATGTTTCTTGACTTGAGATGAGAATTGTTATGTCCAATCTGAAGCTATGATGCTCGGATATGGACACGGACACGGATACGGGAAGTGGGGATACGACTTGACATTTTTCAAAATCAAGGACACGGATACGGATATGAGTATCCTATTTTGTAGTTCAAAATTTTTATTTTTTCCAAGTTTTTCAACTTTTTATGAAGGATACGTGTCGGTGGAGTGTCCGGTGTCCGTATCCGTGTCGACACGACACTGGTACGAGGCACTAGTACAAGTATCCGGGTATCATAGATCTGAAGATTGAACAATTGAGCACTGGAGTCCTAGAGAAGGTAGAAAGCTAAGGAATATGAAACTTATTTCTAAGCTTATGTTGCGATGAAGTTCCAGTGCAATTGTTATGGTATCGGTCCATATTATGGTTCAAAGTGGTGGGTTTTGTTCGGTTTCGTCCATGGGCCATAATGAACGGTCGATTTTGTCTGAAACTTGGTGAAACACTAGTGAAGCAAATGAAACCCTATCTAAAGGCTCCAAAAAAATCTGAAAAATATAATAGAAAAATTATAAAAATTAAGAATTGTATAAATGTAAGAAAATTTCATAAAGAACTACATTATATAACTAATTTAAGGTCAAGAAAACTGACTTACAGTACTATCGAATTGAATCAGAGTATGTCTTGTAAATTTGAATTTCAAATACTCACTCTAGAGTCTGCACACTCATTTTATACTCAATCCACTTTGCCTTAAATCATGGTTCAAAGTTTCTGCCGAATTCTAACCAATTCGGCCGTAGGTGTTAGAAATAGAAAACGTTAATTACCAATGTGTGTTTGGGGTAAAAAGAGTTGACTACCTTATGTTTATATCAAATTAGAGTGTGTAGAGTGAGTACTTGGAAAGCAGGCTTACAAGACAGACTCCGGCTCAACCCAATAACACTTTAAAGTTTAAACCATTCTTCTTGTTTTTTTTTCAAAACAATTGTTGCATTTAAATGTTTCTTATTTTTAGTTTTTTGATATTTTTTTAAATTAACCCTTTTTCTAGATTTTTAGCACTTTCATTATGGTTTCATAGGGTTTCGCATAGTTTCGTCCAAAATGGATAAAACCAATGAAACCGACCAAAACCAAGCGACAGCTGCGAAAGTCTGTGAATCTCAAAACACCTAGGTCCTTGCATGGTTCACTGACTTGGTTTCAGCCAAAACTTGAAACTATGGTCCATTTTACTCTACTCTCCAAAAACTAACATAACTTTATCACGGTAGTTGACAGACATGTTTCCCTTTCTAAGAGATTTATTTTGCACTGTCAGATCAATCAATCAATTAAGAAAGCCATATTGAACTATTTGGGATTGGCTACAGGAATTTTGTTTTGCCATCAATTATATCTAAGGGCCATTATTCTCCATTAAAGCATCTTTGGTCAAATCTTCCTTTTTACCTTTGATCCACTTTCTTTTTGGCCTTCCTCTTATCCTCTTAGAGTCTTCCACCTGCTCCCAATCACATCTTACAAGTGTCAACTATGGTCTAAATTGCACATGGTCAAACTATCTCAGTCGATTCTCCTTCATTTTGCATTGTTACATGAGGCAAGGAAATCCGTGTCTTCCCCTCTATAAGCAAAGACTGCTTTATCTAGAAATGGAAATATTATTAATGTAAGGCTTTTTATTTCCTTACACTATCCTTTCAAGAATCTCAAACTTTGTACCTTCTGTTTCTATAAGCAACCATTCTGTCTGAGAAACTCGACTCTGAATATGGGGGTCACTTCAAAGTGAATTCTTTCATTGTGTTATGAGTTCAATTGTTCTTTTTTATGCCCCAAATCCCCATTTTCTAGGGTCCTACTTACCTAATTACCTTGACTTTTCAAGATTTATGGAATTTTGAAATCTTTCCTGTAATCATTACACCCCCACCCACCCACACACACACATTCCACTATCATCTCATCATACATTTCTTGTCCAAAGCACGTGAATGTCTCCATTATGTTATAAATAAATGACCCCTTAGTAAGAGGTTCAGCTTCTTTGCAGATTTTGGAAGCAAGAGATATACTGTTGCAGAAGCTGCAAAACAGGACAAATACACCATTGCAGACCTCCAGGGCTGATGATTTATCGACAGAGGTGTGCAGTATGGGTAGTAATGTTCAAGGAGATTACAGTCCAGTTCAGGAAAAGGAGGTTTTGGCCGAAACTGTAAATGCAGCATGTCAGGAAGATATAGATGTTGATCAGTGGTTAGAGGAGGAAGATGTTGAGCCGGGCACTTCTGTTGATGCTTGGAAACAGCTTGGAAACGAGCAGGATGTCTCATTCAGCGATCTGGAAGATGATGATAATGATACCTCAAATATACAAGGGGGGTTGAGTGCTGTAAATAATGTACAGGTTTCTTCACCAAATGGCTCCAGTGGATGGGTTCAACTGAGCAAAAATTCTGACACTGAAGGTGGCAGAAGAAAGGCAGTCCAACCAACTTCTTGGGAGAAGGATTCAGACTGTGAGGAGTCGAACGACTGGCTTACTGTTGATCATTTCGATTGAGACAGTATGGGGACTGCTTAAGTTCCAAGTCTGTAAAGTTATTTACTCTTTTTCTGGGTTCTGCACTGTTGGCTTTTAACCTGCAAAATAAACATATGTTTAAATTAATAATCAATCCAGACTCCAGATAAGTTCACGTGATCAATCCCTTATTGTTAATGTGCTGGATTTGGTCAGTGTGGATAATTTCTACAGTATTAATTTGTTCTTGTGTATATATATTTTGTTTCTTTTCATCTTTTCTGTTTGAAACCTGAATAAGGATCATTCAAATTGTTTGATGATCGACTAATATTCCCTCATGAAGACCCTCATTAAGCTGCATGTTCACCTTAGTTCTCTATTAGCTACCTTGTTGGTTTACAGGTCCTGAAAGCTATAGGAGTTACTGTGAACATCTGTATTTATCTACTGTAGGATATCTAGCAAAAAAAATTGGAGTTTTCTGACAATGAGGAGAAAATTCAATTTATCTGAAATTTAGATCGAAGACCAGCATAGTGGTTGCGTGTGACAAGGGTAGACAGATATAAGCTGTAAAACCCCAAAGTACCACTACTGAATACATAATATATGTGATGTATCATCTAATGCAAGTAGATGGGCTTTGGCCCAAAGCCCATTAGTTTGTGAATTGTGCAACACATCTAACCCTTTTAGAGGTATCTTCTTACCTAACTATGCTATTATTTCACTAGAGGCCTATACCTAATTAGCTTTCAGCTAGAACCAAGGTCTAAAATTTTGTTTCGGAGGAATGTCTTGGTCAAGTGAAAAATCGAGACAAACTCTGAAACGGAACGAAACATTGAAAAATAGCGAAACAACGAAATTTTTGAAACATTTCCAAAATCATTAAGTCATAATTTCTTTTTTTATCTTTTTTTTTCTTTGGATTGTATCAGATTGTATCGTAATGTCTCGGTTTTTCTCGGCGAAACAAACTAAAAAATCATGCAACAAAACGAAACATACGGAACATTGCATGTTTCGTTTTGATTCTCTTACGAAACAAAATGGAAGAATCGAAACAAAACATATAAAATATTATGAAACATTCCGAAATTTTAAAAATGACAAAATCTAACCAAGCAGTGAAACTAATAATACTAGTGCCTAGAAATATATTAGAATTGACTGTGAGTGATTCTGACTTCTATAATTAAAGTTATTGCTAAAACAAAACTTTCTAAAATAGCAAAATTGTCATTTTCACCCACTAAACGATAGAATTTGACCTAAAACTAGCGTACATCTTGATGAAGTAGTGAGTATTGCTTATCTTGTCTTTTCATTTCAAGAATGTCCAGCCTTGTGTGGTTCTGACACTGTGGACAATTCTGTTAATACCATTATGTCCTATTTCCATCGACAAGTCCTTTTATGCCCACTGTGTCCCTTTAGTACCGTTTGAGCTTTTGACGATCCAAAAGCTCAATGAAAGAATCCACTACTTGTTCTACATCTTTTTTTTTATTTTTTAAAGAAGAAAAGATATATATTAATAATAAAAAGCTGATAACAACCAAAGGGAAACTCAAAAGAGCAAGACTCTGGGATTGAAAGTAAAGAGTATATCACCTTTAGATTGGAAGCTTACTTATCTAGGAGCAATTCCTAGACACCCAAACTAAAAATCTTAAGAAAATCATTTATACTCCTTAAATCTGAAAGAAAACCTAGGAGCCTAGAACGAGCAAAACTGTAAGGTAGATTGGCACAATAAATTAGAGAGAACTTCTTGTTTGGCACAAGGAGGGGTCAAGTTTCACCAAAAAATAGCAGAGCTGTCAGTATCAAAGCCCCAATTAGCAAGTTTGTCAGCAGCACCATTACCTTCTCTGAAGATATGCGAGCACCTGAAGTTCATTTTACTGATTTTGTGCAGGTAGTTAAGTCACTGATTTCTCAACCTCCATGGAACGTCTTCAGACTTTCGGGTGAGAAGATGTATCACAATTTCACAATCACTTTCTAACCGCATAGAGTGCCAACCTTTGTTCCAGGCAATATCAATACCCATAATAGTTGCCAAGAGTTCAGCTTGAAGGGTAGTAGCAATCCCAAGACCTTTAGCAAAGGCGCCAATCACAAGACTACAGTTTCTGAAAATACCACCACACCCTGCAACTCTTGGACTCCCTTTAGCAGCACCATCAGAATTGAATTTAATCCAACCCGGAAGAGGAGGGGACCATATAACTTCCTTAATCAATGGAGCGCATTGAGGCCAGCCAAGAATATCTAGCCGGCGAAGAACAAATAAATCATTGACAGAGTTTCTCATACAACCATTAGAAACTTTAGTTGCATCATGTATCCAAGCATAGATAGATTTGATCCATTTGGGGAGAGAGGGGGCTTCGTCTTCAAATTTACATAAATTATGAGCCTTCCATATAGCCCACAAACCCGCAAGGATAGATGCTAGCCAAAGCTCGCCCACTTGACTGTTAGGAGGTAGCTTCTTTCACAGGAGTTGCTACCTGTAAAAGATCTCCCAAATTTATCTAAGATCCATTCTCAGATCTGCTTGGCAAATTCGCACTCCAAAAATAGATGATAAGTTGTTTCCTTACATCGAGGGGAAGGGCATAGGCAACAAGTGACAATGCGTAACAACCCCTTCTCCATAGGTGATCCTCTATGGGTAATCTATCATGAAGCAGTCTCCAGGTAAAGCAAGACCGACAAGGTGGAATGAATTTAGTTCATAGAGCTGCACCCCAGGATGTAGTAGGGCCTCTATTTCTAGTGACTTCATACGCCTCTTTGAAGGAACAAGATCCGTTTGATGATTGTTTCCAAACTAACCGATCGGTGCTAGTATGAGTAAGGACGTCGTTAGCAAAATTTTTTATCAGTAATCCAAGGAGCATATTGAATTAATTGCGGGGAAAGTTCCCTATCACGCCCCAAGTCCGGGCACCCGAATCCGACCCGAACGCCTGAAAAATGAGTCATTTACCCAAGATCCAGGGTGTGATAAAAATAAAAAAAAATAAAATACTCTAAAATAATTTTTTTTAAATGATTATAATTCAAAATATATTAAAATAAAAATATTTTGTAAAGACGTTTTGGCTAAAACTTCTGTTTGATAGGCTTTTTGAATTAACTTTTCAAAATTTAAGTGGGTATGTGTAAAATTAAAAAAAAAAAAATTTGAATAAAAAAATTATTTTATTAATTATTTATAATTAAAAACTCATTTTAAGCATCTTTTTGTAAATGCACTTTGCCCAAAAATATCATTTACTATTTTATTTTAACAAATTTTAACTCTCAACTAGCCATATCGAGTTTTGTTGAAAAAGAATAGAATTTGATTTATAGCATTGCATGTGGGTAAGATTATATATTTGATTAAGATGTAAATAATAAATAAAAGTACTAAATCAATCAATTCGGATTCAAAGTAGACCAATAAAGTTAAGATTCAAGTTATTATAATTATAAAACCAAAATAAATAAATAAAACTATGTGTCTTCAATGAATGCTTCAATATTCTTTGGTACACCGTCTTTTAATCCATCGTTTCTTCTATCCCCACATAATTTGAAAAATATTATCGATGGAACCGTGAGCTTATGAAAGCCCAATAAGATTTAATCACTACATCATATATATGATAGTTCTATCAATCAATAGTTCATACGCAGAGTATAAGTATGGTAGAAAAACAACAAGTATTTTAAAATAAACTATGATCCGAAATTAATATGTTGATGCAACCAATAACCCACCATGGGTCTCCTTCTCCTTCCCACATCGGGAGCAGTTCAACTAAGAATTCTTCTGCAGGGATTTAGGGCTTTGCACCCAAAGGCTCCAGGCCTTTCTTGCTTAAAAATTTTCAATCATTGGGATCAATCCCATACTTAAAAAATGTATGTAATTAAATATATAACAATTCAATAGATCTCCAGAATTTCAATACATTCGAGTGCATTACCCCCATCTCAGCCCAGGCTAACGGGGCCTTACTTATTCAGGGGGGAGAGTGGAGCCTCGAGAAGCACTGTTGAGAGGAAGATCCTTGGCCCCTCTTCATTCACTACAGGGGTCTCTGCCACATGGAAGCGGGGCAGAGATGGAAGAGATCGAACATGGGACTAAGAAGCAAGCTCGCCTTCCTTTTTGATCATTTTGATAGAGGGGGATGGAGAAAGTGGACAAAACAGACTCACATTTCCCCGCGTAGAAAACGGAAGTGCGCTCTTACGCACCAATCTTGCTTTCAAGCCTCCGTTTACTGGGTTCCTTTTTCGTCTCGACAAAGAGGAAAAGAATCATATTGAAAACGCTCCTAACCCCTTCGTAGAGAGTGCCCTCCAGACTATCCCCCCAAACCCCCCTCCGTCGGATTCAATAGTGCAAGAGCATTTTCATGACAAGGCAGATTACATTCTCTTAACTGATAATCCAATAGTGGAAGAAGCACCACTTTCATGCCTCCACTCGTGAAGGACGGACGAGCTTTCAAGTACTTGGATATTCCGCTGGGGGTGAGGGATAAGCTACACATGCCATATATGCGGGTCAATGTTTGGGGCAGACGAGGAAGGGCAAGGGTTTCATGGTCATTGCGATCATTGCCAGAAGGACATAGGCAAGTCGATGGGGGAGATGCGATATACAAGGAGTATAACTGAAATCAATTAATCAAAAAATTATAGAATAGTGTACTTGTTATTACTTTCTCTTAGATTCGAGAGAGATGGAAATGTGTAGTATATTTTTTTGATTGTTGTCGGATGAAATCATTCTTCTAGTATTTTATGCTTTGGGGTCTTATCAATATTTTTGTCTCAGTGGATGATGTCAAATGGTGACACGTTGTGATGTTTCTATGGCTTCGAAGGTTTTTCAAGTTCTTCTTTAAAGGATGTGCTTTAATGGAAGAAGAGGGGGAGAAAGATAAAGAAATATTGGAGTAATGATTTAGGGTTTGTAAGAGTTCACAAGCTCTCAATGCTTTATTAAATAGGTTTAGGAAAGTAGGGTCTCTAATTTTAAGTTATTTTCGTCACTTTAAAAGGGATGAATTTTATAACTCATTAAAAGGCCTATTTTAATATGGATATGGGCTAAAATGGGCCTAAGGCTTATAGGTATTAAGTAGGCTTCATTTTAGATTATTATTAAGTCCAAAATGTCTCTAAATTGGTCCTATGGGCCTACCCAACAAATAACACACTAATTAGTTATATAACTATGCCATTTATAGACCACAATAGAAATATAGTTAACTATCATTCAAAATAAATTGAAAAAAAGAAATTAAGGAGTCAATTTCAATTTTTAGAATTAATTTACTCAAAATCCATAAACAAAAGTTCAGGGTATTACACTCCCATTTACCTTCAACAATAAAGTCTGATACTTTGTCATTGAGAATGCTGTGAATTGCAAAAGGAATAGCCAGCATGTCGGCGATTTTATCATCCAACCAATGGTCATTCCAAAAATCGAATGATGATCCATCCCCAATCAGCTTGGTCCACCACATTGTGGAATTCATGTTTAATATCAATCTAAACAAAAGATTTCTTGTAGGACGAAATGAGGAGTCTGAGGTGAGTAATGAATCACGCTCTAATTAATACCCACCATTGAGAATTACTAGCAAGGCAACCCCATGTAAGTCCTATCATTGCTGCTTTGTTCATCTCTTTTAAACTACGAATACCTTATCCTCCGTAGGCACGCACGTTTTCTTCCAGGACACAGTGACAATTTTTTTTATCAAGATCTCCGGTCCAGATAAAATTGCGAATCCATTTTTCAACAAGAGACAAGGAATAACTTGGCCACTGATACACATTCAAGCTGTAAAGGAGCATGCCATGAATAACCGACTTGACTAACAAAACCCGCCCCGCTTGTGAAAGTAACCTCCCTTTCCAAGTGGATAGTTTAAGCTTCACTCTGTCCATTAGAGCTTGGAACACCCAAATATTCGGTAGGAAGGGAACCTTCTTTGATGCCAAGAACTGAAAGAATCCGAGTTTTTCAATTGGAAGCAACATTCCCAATAAAAACAAGGCCTTTGTCTTTACTAACAATTTGACCAGACACTTGCCCATAGTCTCGCAAAAGGTTCATAAGATTCTTCAAGTGACTGGCATACCTTTGCAAAAAATGAATACATCGTCAGCATATAAAATATGAGTGGGAGCTTGAGTACATCTTGGAGAAGAAATAGGAGAAAATTTTCCTTTAGAACTTAACCGGGAAATAGCTCTACTAGGAACATCCTCTGCAATACAAAAAAGTAGAGGGGATAAGGGATCACCCTGACGGAGACCTCTTTTGTAAGCAAAGAAACCGATAGGGCTGCCATTAAGAGAATGGAAAGTCTCACTGACTTTAGGAATGCATGAATTCAACTAATAAATTTTGTATCAAAGCCAAATTCCTTTAGGACCCCCAGAAGAAAATCCCATTCCAAGGGTGTCAAAGGCCTTCTGAATATCCAATTTGATACCCACATTGCCTCCATAACTTTGAAGGTCTAGGGAGTTGATGCACTCAGACGCTAGACCAATGCAATGAGAGATACTCCTGCCTTTGATTCTCGAAAATAATATTAGGCATGATGGAGCTCAATCTATTCGCCAAAATTTTTGGGATGATCTTAAAGAGAAAATTAGCCAAGGAAATTGGCCTAAAGTAACTAATGTGGTCTACTTCTAGCACTTTGGGGATCAGAGTTACAAAATTAACATTGAGATTATGGAAAATATATATCACCTGTCAGGAAAAAATGCTGAATGGCTGAGACAACATCCGTACTGATAATATCCCAATAGGATTGAAAAAAGCAACAACCAAATCCATCTTGTCCTGGGGCACTTTTAGGATCCATCCCAAAGACTGTGATAGAAATCTCATCTGCAGAGGGTATTTCTGTGAGCATGGCATTATCATTCCGATCAACGGATTTGGGAACGACTTCTTTGGTCAAAGAGTTGCGAGTGCAAGCATTCGGTTGGGCGTAAAGATCTTGATAGTACTGGAGGATATGGTGGCTAATCTCATCAGGTTTACTAAGAGCATTGTCTCCCGACTTGAGAAACAAAATCTTGCTTTTAGCTTTGCGGATTTTGGCCATGTGAAAAAAGAAGGTATTGCGATCACCCGCCTCAAGCGATTTGATATTGGATCTATTTGCCCAGTAAATTTCTCAGCCATAAGAGCTTCATGAAGGCTAGCTTTAGCAGCTGACTCTTTCAAAAAAGCATCAGTCCCCGAGTCGATAGTGATCCTAGCTTGAGTAGACTCAAGCTTGTCCTTCGCTTCTTGAACCCGAGTCAACACATTCCCAAAGTAATTAACATTCCAAACTTTGAGGGTTTGCTTAAGTTTCTTCAATTTCTGTGTGACGATTGCCATAGGAGGACTCGAGCAATTGGAACTCCAACTTCAGCCACTAAACGCTGAAAATCTTGGTGCTCAAGCCAGAACCTTTGAAACTTGAATGGACTAGGAGATGATTGAATTCTTTTCTCAAAAGAGAGAAGGATGGGATTATGATTCGAGGAATCTGAGACAGAGTGCGGCAAATAGAATCCGGCCATTCTTGAACCCAGTCGTGATTGCAGATAACTATGTCCAATTGCATCTCAATGTGTCTGCGAACACCTCTGCCATTAGTCCATGTAAAAGGCAAACCCTTAGTATCCATGTGTATGAGCTCGCAAACATCTGTCATAGCTTGAAATTCCTCACAAGAAATGCGTTTAGGGAGGACACCTCCCACTTTTACATGTGCTCTCAAAACCACATTGATGTCACCAGTAATAGCCCATGGTCCTGTAAAGTTAGATCTCAAAGTGGCAAGCTCTAACCAAAGAAGCCTACAAATAACATAACTCGTGCTAGCATAAACCCCAGTAATGCGACAAAGAGTGTTATCATGGATAAATTCAATAGTTATTTGCTGAGATGAAGAGGAAACAACGGAAACATTAATCTCATTAGACGAAAGCACCCAGAGGTTTGGGGTGTACCTGCGATCATTCCCAACAGGCTGGGAAAAGTGGAGAGATCTCCAATACGAGTCATGAATAGTGGACAACTGAGTCATGGGCTCAACAACAAAGAGTATATCTGGCTTGTTATCCCAGCAAAGGTGCTTGAGAACACGCTGGGTAGGGCGATTAGAAACACCCCTAATTAAGGTTCCAAAAAAGAACCTTCATTAACGTTTGGTTTAGGGCTTGGCCCTAGTAGCATAGGGCTCAGATCGACTAGCAAATTCACTTTGCTTCAATTGTTTCTTCTGGAGTTTAGATAGGACTTGCGTGAATTCTGTATCGGTCTTCTCTAGAAGGTTGACCACCACATCTACCTCTTGGGCAAGCACGGATAAATCTTGACTATCCTTATCATTCCCCAGCTGAGGAGTATCTTCAATTCTAGAAAGTGTTGGAGATAAAGCATCAGATTTTTGAACAACTGTTTTTGACACAGGTGGGAGATCGACAAAAAGTGTGATCTCTTTATTTTCGTTGGCACCAAACTGCTGATTAGGCCCATGCATTTCAGAATCGCTAATAGAATGTGTTTCTCTACTTTCCGAGGAAGCACTTCTAGATTCAAATTCTGACTCCGAAGCATGATGAACGTGGCAATCAGTTGTGGACTTCTGGAGCCCTCTCATAGACCCAGGTTGGAGACCGGGAGGAGAGCCAATAGGAGGTCTGGTATGTGAACCAAGACTGTCCACAATGGGATTGATCTTGTCGTCTTGACTCATCCTATTGTTAGTACCTCGTGACACCCTTCGTTTGTTCCCTTTGGACTTGTGTCGAACATGAGATCTGCCTCGAGAAGCACCTCATTAGTATTCCCCTCTTCCATCTATTTTTGAGCCGTTCTACAGTTTTGAATTTGATGTCCAATACCTCCACAGTGGGAGCATATTGAAGGCATGTTCTCATATTCCAGCGTGACCATGAATGTGAAGCCTTTCCTTTCCACCATCAGTTCCATTAATAAGGTTTGAGGAGGTCAATGTCGACTAGGACTCTTACAAAATGACCAAATTTTCTCTCTCGAGTGGCTGCATCAAGATGAAAAGGAAGACCGGCACCGCGAGCAATTTCCATGATAGTAAAGGGATTCCAATATTCTTGACTCAAATCATGGATACGAACGTCCCAAACCAGAGAATGGGTTTGTCTTTGCTTGTGAGGGTTGAAATTAGGTGTCTATGGAGAGAGCCTCAAAATCCCGAAGCAACACTTCCAAGATCCTGCTACCCACACACGCTTCATGTCCGCTTCATTGGAAAAATGGATATCAAAGAAACCCCTACCGATTGGCAACAATCTCCATTCACCAGTGGGTCTCCAGATCTCATGGCATTTGACCCTGAGTTCATTGATTTTGGGAGGCTGGTTTCCTTTGGAAAAAATGAGCCTACTTATTAGGTTGTATTTGCACGAAGCCAATCCTCGTTGATAATGATCTTTGCTGATCATGATCGAAGTGAAGTTGCCTTTCACTGTTGGTGGGGGGAGTTGACTCAGGTTAACCTCTTGCATAGGGTGTACAAGGCTAGCATAGGTTTCGGGTGCATCAAGAGGATGCGTTCTGTTTGGTGGAGATGAGTACGTTAGGGTTTTAAAATCAGAAACCATATGAAATAAAACCCACTATATACCTAGGATCTACATATGTTCATGTTAGAGATAAAGAAATAAGGAACAAACTGTTTAGAAAAAAAAATTAGAAAGAAAACATACCTGAGCTCATCTTCAACTGATATAGAAGCCAACCCTTTACTCTCTTTACAAATTAAATAAGCTTTTGAAGATATATAATAGAGTTCCAACTACCTCTATACAATCTACTCTGATGGGGAGAGGGTTTCAGATAGCTAGAGGTAGGACCGACTCCCTCTCATACACATATATGAGGTTCTTCAATCCTAACCCATCAAAGGATTGAAGAGAGCCCCTGCACTTGTAGAAATTCTTAGATATGCCATTATCCAATGTTAACTAGGGCATAACAATATTCTATGCATCTAAACCACTAATAGCATAGATTAAACATAATCACAAAAGATTAGGATGCTAATCTGGTTTTACAAAAAAATAAAAATAATATATTTGTTGAAGACCACATTAAAGCCAACAATCTTCCACTTGGTCTGCAACAAATACATTTAACATTTTAAGAAAAACTTTTATAAAAAGACTATCCAGATTAGAACTTCAAAATGACATGTCGAGTGGCCACTCTTTAAGAAAAATACCCATTCTTTATGTGATTATAAGTGCCTAGTTGAAAAACCTCACCTGGTTCAAATAGCACCACAGTATCATATTACAAAGGCTAGTACAACATTTAAACGATGCAAAAGCCATTTCTGCAGTCATAATACTAACACCCCCCAAGTTAACCTTATTGGCATTATCCAGTGCAAATCAAGAAATACATGATAGACATAATAATGAATATTTCATGTTTTTCGATATGGTCATTACTTGCTTCACACTTTCCATATGGGTGTCGTTCAGATGTCTTTTGACTATAAACCGTCATGCGATTGAGATCTATCGCTAGTACCTAAATGAGATACGTCATCTGAAACAAGAGTTTGCCGACCATGATGTTCAATCATGTCTAACCCAAGCATTTAAGAGCGTCTACTAATCATCAAGATCTCATAGTGAGCCAAACCTTATGCCCACTAGATAATCTAGACAACTCTATGGACAACTAAATATTTCAAATGAGATTCAACTAAATATCTCAAATGAGATTTTTCCAGTGTCTCAATCAAGAGACCGTAAAACATAAACAAAAGTACATCAAAACCATGATGGTATATACATAGATGAGTAAACAAAAAAAATATACTCCCACTTGAAATCAAAAACTGCCAACAAGACCCATACTAGAAACATGCTCTTTAAACATTTTGATACTTAAGCCTTTTGTCATAGGGTCTGCTAACATCAGATCAGTGCCAATGTGAGACATCACAATTTCCTATTTTTTGACTTTCTCTCTCATGAGAAGATACTTTATGTCAATGTGCTTTACCCTACTTGTTCCCTGATCATTCTTTGCAAATCTAACCGCAGCTTCATTATCATAATAAAACTGCATAGGTCTCAAATTGAATCCATCACCACGAGTTCTTTGATAAAGTTCTTCAACCACATGGCTTGAATTGTAGCTTCATAACATGCTATATATGTATTCTGCTTCAATTGTAGACTGTGCTATGATAGACTGCTTAGCACTTCTCCATGAAATGACACTATTGGCAAGCATAAATATATATCCTAAAGTGGATTTCAATTCATCATGACATCCAGCAAAATTTGAATCGGAATAACACAATACTTCTAACTCACTTGTTCTCCTGTAAACAAGCATAAAGCTTTTAGTTCTCTATAGACAGTGTAAAACTTTCTTCACAGCTCTCCAATGCTGTTCTCTTGGATTGTATTGAAAATGTCCAAGCATTCCAACAATAAAGCATATATCAGGGCGAGTACAAATCATTGCACACATTCTTAGGACATTGCTTCTGGCTAAAAATATCACCCTTTAATACAGGAGCTTCAGTTGATGCACAATTCTACATACAAAATCTTGTAAGAATCTTTACAATGTAAGACTCTTGAGATAAACCAAGAACACATTTCTTTCTATCACGGTGAATTTTAATACCAAGAACATATGAAACTTCTCCAAGATCCTTCATTTCAAAACTTCTTGAATAGCTTTGTATCATGGAGCATGGAATGTCATTACTAGCAAGTAAAATGTCATCCACATATAGAATAAGAAATACAAATCTGCTCCCACTGATCTTAAGATATATACATCTATCAATTGCATTCTCTTTGAAACCAAAACTCGAGACCACTTGGTCAAACTTCAAATACCACTGACGAGATGCTTGCTTTAATTCGTACAAAGATTTCTTCAATTGACACACTAAGTGTTTTTGTCCTTTTGCTATAAAACCTTTAGGTTGCATCATGTAAATCTCTCTATCAAGTTCTCCATTCAAGAAAGCTACTTTGACATCCATCTGATGAAGCTCTAAATCATAATGAGCTACCAATGCCATAATAACTCTGAAAGAATCCTTTTTGGAAACAAGAGAAAAAGTTTCTTGATAATCTATGCCTTCTTCTTGAGTGAAACCCTTGGCTACTAGCCTCGCTTTGTATCTTTCTATACTTCCATCTGAGTTTCTTTTAGTCTTGAAGATCTATTTACATTTAATAACCTTTGTCCCTTTAGGTAGTTGCTCCAAGTCCCAAACTACATTCTTTTCCATTGATTCTACTTCTTTTATAGCATTACGCCAATGCTGTGAGTTATCCCCTTCTGTAGCTTGTGAGTAACTCAAAGGATCACCAACTTCATGAACATCACCATCTACTTCCAATAAAAAGTGATATAATCTTCTGTTATAGCAGACTTTTTAGCTCTGGAGGATCTCCGCAAAGACATATCATCTGTTACTGGAAGGATTGTTGTTTTTGGCATATAAACTTCTTCTAGTACATCTACTATAGGTTGTACTTGTGGCAATTCAAAATAATTTGCCTTGGCTCAGAACTTCTACCAATTTCATCATTCTCCAAAAACTTGGCATTATTAGTTTCCACAATCTCAGAAGGTCTAGATGGGCAATAGAATCTAAAACCTTTCGACCTTTCTGGAAAACCAATAAAATAACAGCTTACTGTTCTTGAGTCAAATGCCTACTCATTTGGATTATAAAGTCTTGCTTCTGCTGCACAACCCCAAACATGAAGATGATTCAAACTTGGTTTTCTTCCAGTCCAAAGTTCAAAAGGCATCTTTGGTACTAATTTGCTTGGAACTCTATTAAGCAAATATGCTGCAGTCTTCAAAGCCTCACCCCAGAAAGATTCAGATAGGTTAGAGTGAACAAGCATACTCCGTACCATATCCTTTAATGTTCTATTTCATCTTTCTGCTACTCCGTTCTGTTCTGGTGTTCCTGGTGTGGTGTGTTGAGGCACTATGCCATGCTCTTCTAGGAATTTGAGAAATTTACCAAGAACCTCTCCTATAGCATCAGCTTTCCCATAATACTCACTCTTCTATCTGATCTTAATGCTTTAATTTTCTTGCCCAACTGATTTTCCACTTCTACCTTGTAAATCTTAAAGATATCAAGACATCTGACTTCTGATGAATAAGATATACATACCCATATCGAGAATAATCATCAGTGAAGGTAATAAAATAACGCTGACCACCAAGAGAAGGTGTAGGAAATGGGCCACATATATTAGTATGAACAATTTTTAACAACTCTGTGCTTCTAATGGCAACCTTCTTTCTTTTCTTTGTAAGCTTTCCCTTTATACAATCAACACAAGTATCAAAATCACTGAAATTCAAAGGTTTTAATACTTGATCTCTTACAAGTCTTTCCATCCGTTCATTAGAAATATGCCCCAAACGTCTGTGCCATAGCATAGAAGCTCTCTCACTATCCACCACGTTTAGAACCAATAACATTCAAAACATGAACATCAACATTCATACAAAGCAAAGATTTAGCATAACTAGCATCTAGATTCAACTTGTAAAGATTATCAACAATAGAACCAGATCCAACAAGTTGAGAATTGTAAAAATTTAACACGTTCACCACCAAAATATAGGGTAAAACCCAAAGAGTCAAGTTTGCTAACTGATAACAAACTCCGCTTCATAGCGGGTATGAAAAAGACTTCATCTAAGTCCAAAAGGTATCCAGAGTCCAAAAGAAGACGAAAGCTCCCAACATCTTCGACTTTCACTTGTTCTCCATTTCCCTTATACAAGCATCGCTCCCCATTCTCAATTCTACGTCTACTGGTGAACCCCTGCAATGAATTAGTGATGTGAATAGTAGCCCCAGTATCTAACCACCAAGAATTTGAAGGAGCATATACAAGATTAGTTTCTAAACACACCATAGACAAAGCACTACCTTGCTTTCCCTTCTTCAGCCATTCTTTAAATTTCATGTAGTCTTTCTTCATATGGACTTTCTTCTTACAAAAGAAACAACGAATCTCTTCTAGAGCTATAACAACATGCTTGTTTTGCTGAAATTGATTCCCATGTTGATGCTGAATTAGTCCTTGATGAGCTACAAACTGCTTCCTAGGTTTTTGTTTCTGATATCCTGAGAATTGTTTCTGATGTCCCAAAAATTGTTTCTTATATCCGGGCTTCTTTAAACTCCTTTTATTTGGACCAATCATTGCGGCATGTGCATTCTCTACTTTTCCTTGCTGAAGTCTTTCTTTTTTTAGAACACAGTGAGCAATCAACTCATTTATATTTCATTTCTTATCTTGGGCATCATAGTTTACTTTAAAAGTATCATACTGCCTAGGGAGTGAGTTGACAGCTTGATGAACAAGATAGTCATCACTTAAGTCCATTTTCAAATCTCTCAATTTATAGACTAAGTCAGACATCTGTAACATGTGTTCACGTATGCTACACTGCCCATCAAACTTCATGGCACATAGCTTGTTCATATAAGTACCGACTATAGTTTTTGCAGAACTCATAAACTGCGTCTGGATAACCTCCATAAGTTCTTTAGTTATCTCTGTGCTTGAAATTTCTCCTCTCATCGACTCTTGAATAGAACCCCGAATGATGAGAAGATTCATCCTATTGGCCTTTTTCCATTTCTGATAATTTAGCTTTTCAGCTTTGAGGAATCAGGTAAAGGCTTCTCTGGCTCAGATTCTCTAAGAGCAATATAAAAATCTAGACAACCAAGAACTATTTTCAGCTAAGACCTCCATCTCGAATAATTTGAGCCATTTAAAGACTCAATCCCAATATTAATAACTGAAATCAAACAGACTAAATATAGCCATCCATATAATTCGAAATGCATGATAATATATATCATGCAATCATTATAACATTTACCATATCTTAAATTGATCTGGCTAATGGGGTAAGTAACCGAATCATCCAGAGTATTCATTTATGTGTCAATTATCCTTAAGGACAACAAACTTTGGCGGGCCAGACGATATCGTCATTATGATCCCACTTTTGGGTTAAGACCATAACATACAAATTGTCTCCCAAATGAAATTAACATCTGCCTTCAAGACTAGTCCATCACACATGAAATAAATTCAAATTCTTTTTAACCTTTGGGTCTAAAAGTATTGTCCTTTATAGCATATGTAATAGCTATCTTGTCCGCTCAAATTGATATAAGTTTTCAATCCTCCTTTGGGCTGACCGATACGTAAAACAACTGAATGCAACTGTATGTAGTCCAATAGAAGTAAAAATAACATATAAATCCTAATATTGATCAAACTTAATACTTTTGGCATTTTCAGGAGTATGGTTGCTTTGGCAACACTTTAACTCCATCTAGTGTTAAAAGTTTCATAAGGACTACCAAGTAGTTCGCTTATACCCCAAAGTGAAGCTAATAAAAAATTAAAATATTCAGATCAGAAACATGTTGAGATATGTCTGATTAACAAAAGTATGCAACTGCTACACAAAGTTGCATAAAAAGAATCGGTAAATGATTAGGTTGCTCAGACAAATAATCAAACACTTGGTGAGCAATCAGAACTAACAAGAATATCCTAAAAGATATCCAGCACTTAGAACTAATTCTACCTAATCCCCGACTGTCATAAAATCACGTTGAGCACTACAGAGATGAGAAAATAATTTTCCTGACCTCTAGAAATATCAGATTCATCTAAAACAAGTTCTAAATAATTTTAGAAACCCAAAATTATACCTAAAATAGTATTTGCTCAACCGATAACATTTAGATTAAATAAAATAATATCATATCTCAATATATACTAATAAAAATAGATAGGGACATAAACAGTTTAAAAAACCCTAATTCTATATGCCCTAAACATGATATATGTTGAACCTATGGCTTTGATACCACTTGTTAGGGTTTCAAAATTAGAAACCATATGAAATAAAATCCACTATATACCTAGGATCTACATATGTTCATGTTAGAGATAAAGAAATTAGGAAAAAACTGTTTAGAAAAAAAAATTAGAAAGAAAACATACCTGAGCTCATTTTCAACTGATATGGAAGCCAACCCTTTACTCTCTTTATAAATTAAATAAGATTTTGAAGATATACAAGAGAGTTCCAACTACTTCTATACAATCTACTCTAATGGGGAGAGGGTTTCAGACAGCTAGAGGTAGGACCGACTCCCTCTCATACACAAATATGAGGTTCTTCAATCCTAACCCATCAAGGGATTGAAGAGAGCCCTTGCACTTGTAAAAATTCCCAGATATGCCATTATCCAATGTTAACTAGGGCATAACAATATTCTATGCATCTAAACCACTAATAGCATAGATTAAACATAATCACAAAAGATTAGGATGCTAATCTGGTTTTACAAAACAATAAAAATAATATATTTGTTGAAGACCACATTAAAGCCAACAAACTCTTCAAGATCGCGAAGGAGGCCCAGAGGGCACATTGATGTTCCCATCAGATTTAGGCCATCAAGAGGAATGATCCCGAGGAAGATAAAGCCACTTAGACGCCTGTAACAACCAGCAGATGGTGGAGATTCTCCCAATTCCATAGAGATCACTGTGGATATCGATTCGAGAGAGAAAGACTCCTCTAAAACAAGCCCTAAAAGCTTCTATTCTCGTCTCTACCTCTATCAAGTCCCTACCACTGAGATCTGAGTAGGGTGTGGTAAATGGAGGAGGATGGCGGTGGTGATGTAGATGCGGTGGTGGTGTAGAGGAGGCGGCGATGATGAGTGAGGAGGGCGGCGGAACCCTCCCTACTATTCTAGTCCCCTTGTATCTCCGTCAAACCCTACTTGTTAATCTCAATAGCAAGTCCTCCTAGATCGCTAGAGAGGCTAGCAGATCGGCCAGCATGCGGGGTGCGGCAGAAACCCTATGTGACAAAAACCCTACTCGGCGGAACCGAGCAGATCCAAACCACTTGGTTTGGTTTTCACCTTCAAGGGCGTTGCAGAATTGGGGGCGTCCTCGATCTATTTCGTGGACAACAGGAGTACTATAGTGCATGTGTGATGCACCAATTTAGCGCATTTTTTTCCAGAAGCATTCTTTTCGTATTTGAAGAAAGCAGCTTTACAAGAGAAATTAGAAAATCACTCCATGAAAAACCCTCGAATCCAATGGCTAGAGATCACCAATAGCACGAGCCATGGAGCAATGAGGTGTACTTGTTCTACATCACATTAGGTAATAGTACCTAATTAATGTCTCAATTAATTAATTAATTAATTCATCTTAGTCAATTATGTTCTAGAATCAAGTGTGTAGGGTTTATTGACACATGCCCAAACTAGTTATGTAAATCTGATATTTGCATATCCTTTAAAACTAATAAGTAATTACACAATTAACTATAGGTTATAAAATGTCCATTAATAATAATTAACTTCAACATATCAGAAAAAGTAAACACAAATATGAGCTTCAAAACTGTCTCCAAAAATGGGCCTCACCAAAGTCCACCAAATCTAAATTATTTATTTTCGTAATTTATAAAATATCTTAATTTCATACCCAATTTCAAAGTCCAAAATAATGAAATTATATAAATGATGATTCGTCACACACAACCCAAGGATTCTATAGCATGAAACAGATCATAATTCTAACACCGGGGTAAAAAAATTAATCCAAACACTAAAAAATAGTATATAATTATCTTATATATATAGGGTCAGGATCAAAGGACAACAATTTCATACAACATTTTTGACAACAATTTTGACGTACCCACATTGAAGATGAATCAATAGCTGATTTTTGGTGAGGATGATCTCCTCATCATATTGATCACCCCTACAAAAAATCAGCACATTCTGAAATTTCTAACCCCATCAAATGTGGTTTTCAAGTTGACAATATAAATAGATGGTCCATAATTCTTCAACTGGTAAACCGATCTACAAATATCGGATTGATTTGAATTTTTGTGAAGATGATCTCCTCACTATAGAGACCATCCTCGCCAAAAATCACCCCATTCCATGACTTCTAATTTATACATTGGCCTGTGCCAATTCCAAATTTTGTTGTCAAAAACGTTGTATGAAATTGTTGTCCCCCGATCCTGTCCTATATATATATATATAGGACCGAATATGGGAATTTTCAAAAATATCCTAAAAGTTGCAGATTACATCCTATAGTATATTAATGATCAAATAAAGTCAAAACAAGAAAGAATGGGTTGTAAAAATCCAAATTACCCTTAATTATAAAAAAAATAACCTCTCGAGAAGAAATAATTGAAAGCTCTCTCCAAATTCAGAAATAGGGTGTACAAGGTTATTAGGTTGACCTAACCATTATGTTTCATGTATACAGAAAAAAATTACTAACTTAACCCTAAGTTTTATAGTTACAAAAGTATCATTTGAAGAAAAAGAATTTTGCGTGGTACAAGTAGCGGGTCACACAAAGGTTCACACATATCAGGGTTTAGAAAAAACTAGGTTATTACAGTTAGTTTGCGAAAATTATCTGATATTTTAATTTTTCTTTTAAATAAATGAATCAAGTTATTACCCAGATAATAATGAAAATATCGTCACATATGAGAGGTTTAAATTATATTGTAGTAGCTTCTTAGATATTGAGCCTCTTGTTGATTTGCACTTGGTTCATTCTAGCTTTTCTCAACTAAAATCTTAGAGAACTGATGGCCTTCTCCTTAGAATTGTTGGATGTCCTCTATGGGTTTACTTGCAACTCCTACACTTGGAGAGAAGAACTCCAATCTTAAAAACATTAGGATTGTTGTGAATTCCCTCTCTCTAACCTCATTTTCATATAAAACATCTTAAAGAAATTTTCTAAAAAAACAAGACTTTTGAACTGCGAATGAGTGTACCAAAGTGTACGTGAGATCTATAGGGAACTTTCCTTCTTCAATTGTGAGTCCTAATAGCAATATGAAAATTGCTAATTAGGCTTGGAATCCTATTCTAACATTTTCTCCTTTATAGGCTTTTCAATTTTAGTTACGCCCAATGAACTTTCACATAATTATAATAATGTCCATCAACACATTACAATCAACTACCAAAGAGGAAAGATAATTATTGCGAGGTCCTTTATTATGAAATATTTGCAAATAAGTCATTCCACCATATAATATTCGGGCAATTTTGTACTACCCCCTAAAAAATTGGCGATATTGGCACTACCCCCCGGTACTATCACTTTGTTGCGTTTCCCCCCTTGATCGCTGTTTTGTCCTAGTTGACTTACATGGGATGTTAACAATTTTTCAATCGGACCATTTTGCCCTTACCCGTTCTGGCTCTCACTGACTCTCTAAGCGGACGTCAGAGAGATTTGACGCTTTCATGTGACTACGCTTTGACGTGGACATCACGTCATTTTCTAATTAACTACTCTATGACTACGTGGCATTTGACGGATGGTAGAGATATCAAAATGAAAAGATCTTTACCGTCCGTTTTTCTAACTAATTCCCTCCCTCCACGTGGTAGTTACGTTAATTCGCAAAGTAAAAGCCGACTGGTAAAAAAATCTGTACTGTTTATTTGAAAATCTAATATATTCTGTCAACACTCACCAACCGTCAGATCTACTATTTGGGATTTATGGACGAGATTTCTTTGCATGTCATTCGTCCATCCAATCCCATTACCGTCATCTGCATGAAGAATTGAACCAATAGCAGATGCAAATCTGAAAGAAGAAAGGTAAAGGGGGAAAGGGGAAGATCCAGTCGTTGAAGGAAGAGTGGAAACCTATTGAAGGTGCTGAGAAAGGAAGAAGCAAACAAGCAAGTAAGCCTCTATTTCCCCTTCTTTTGTTTGTTTGATTTCCACAAATGGGTCCTACTATGTTTGGTTATGTTAGTTGACATACCTTTGTTGGTAATGTAACAAAAACCGTTCATCCGCATGTGAAAAACTTTTAGGCATACCTTGTTGGGTTGCGGTTAGTGGCCACCCTTTTTTGACCCCCATTTTGACACCCATTTTGGCATACTCACATAGAAGAAGAATCAATGGCTGATTTTTTGTGGGGATGATCTCCTCATCATATAGATCGCCCCAACAAAAAATCATGCCATTCTGAAATTTCTAGCCCCTTCAAATATGGTTTTCAAGTTACACGGTAAAAATCGAGGGTCCATAATTCTTCAGCATCTAAAGCAGCCTATGAATATTAGAATATTTTGAATTTTTGTGAGGATGATCTCCTCACCATAGAGATCATACTCACCAAAAATATGCCATTGAATCATCTTCTATGTGGGTACGCAAAAATGGGTGTAAAAAATGGGGTTCACAATGGGGGTCAAAAAGGGGGACACCCATTTTTACATCAATACTGCCCATCTTTTGAATAGCTTTCCGGGGGTGGGGGGGTGCAAATTTTCAATTCAACATTAATTTGTTGAGAATTATGTTATGTAATATTATGTTTGTTGAGAATTCTTATGGTACAGGATGAATGATTACCTAAATATAGTTGTTCATTACCAAGAAGATTTATGGCAAGTCGAGATGGCAGATATACTGTTAGAGACTATCGTGGTGGGAAGGTGGGACAAATGTATGATATTGACTATGATCATATTTTCTACCTTAATTTCTTGGAAGAGCTTGCTCACGTAACAGAATGTCCAAGTGGGACTATGACCGTTATGATAGTTACTTATATTGATTGTAACGGGAGTCTAATACCCATTGAAGGGGACGAAGGACTAGTGCGTATGCTTCAATACTTCAAGAATGCTCTTGGAGTCGATGAGGTATTTGTTAATTGAGACGTTTGTGAACCTTTAGCCACATCTTCATCAGCATCACCACGACCCACATGTCAGACTTCATGACCTGATTTTCCATCATCATCATCAGTAGCACCACGACCTACAAGTCAGACTACTCGAGGTCTAGGTCGAGGTCGAGGTCGTGTGGACGAGTATTATGACATAGAGATGGATGGCATACCATCGTCTCCAGAGTTGGGTGGTTTAGGTGATGATGATATTCCTATCAACATAGAGACGAATGACTCTTCTTGTAGTTACGATTCAAGTGAGTTGAGTTTATATTTTGATGGTAGTTTAGATGACGAGTCAGTTGGTGGTCATACCTTTGTTAATGAGGCTGATGATTTATATCAAAATCAAGAATGGTCTAGTCGGGAGCAGCATAGTTTGCATTCAGTGCTTGAAGTAAAGCAGGAGTTTCATACCATGTATAACTACAAGAAACACCTAAGAATGTTTGCCGTCCAACATCACTTCGAGTATATGATGGTGAAGACGAGAAGGAATAGGTCACGGCTATATGTAAGGACCCGAACTGTGAATGGAGATACCATGCTTCGGTTACCAATGACGGCCAAACCTTTCAAGTGAGGTCATTGAGAAGGGAGCGTACACTTGCATCAGTCAGAGGCATTCTAATGCAACATCGACTTTTATTGCTGACCTGATAGAGTCCACACTTCGAGCACATCTGAAGTCATATCATCCAAGAGATGTCAAGGCTGAAGTTTGGGAAAAATTAGGAATCCATGTCACATATTGGCTAGCTTGGAAGGTTAGAGCGAAGGCCTGACTCGGATATATGGGGACAACAATGAAGTTCTATACTATTGTGCCAGAGCTATGTGCCCAAATCTTATTGAGCAATCCATGAAGCATAGCCAAGTGGAGTGTTGAGATTGACCATAGGTTCAAATCGATTTGTGTTGCCTTCCAAGCATCTCTGCATGGCTTTAGGGTCGGATGTCAGCCTGTTGTCTATCTTGACAGTTGTTTCTTGAAAGGGAATTACGGTGGAGTATTGTTATCGGATTGTGCAATCGATGGAAATGACGGTCCTTTTCCCATCACAGTGTACATATGCAAATCAGAGAATATAGAGTCGTGGACCCACTTTTTAGAGACATTGGCCGCTAAACTGCATCATGATCTGCCTATCACTTTTTTCTCAGATAGACAGAAGGGTCTATTGGAAGCAGTCCTAAATGTATTTCCTAGATCTTGTCATCGATTCTATATGAGACATATTTACAAGAATTTTAAGATCAAAGGAGATTAGCTAAAAGATTTAGTTTGAGGTGCTGCATCAGCATATAAGGAGAGTGAGTTTCAGAGAATAATGCAGGCTTTGCAAAGAACTTCTCATGATGCTCATCAGTGGATGAGTGATATTGATCCTCATCATTGGGCTAGGTTGATTTCATACCTACTTTTTTCCATTTGTTTACAACTATT
Source organism: Euptelea pleiosperma (assembly GCA_035048495.1). Lineage (NCBI taxonomy): Eukaryota > Viridiplantae > Streptophyta > Magnoliopsida > Ranunculales > Eupteleaceae > Euptelea > Euptelea pleiosperma. The sequence goes on along the minus strand of CM068548.1, from coordinate 30,906,432 downwards.
TTACATAACTTTTATTGATTGTAGTTTTTTCTTATTTTGTTAGGTCCCATTTTGATACAACATCAAGCTGTGATCACCTCACAAATAATGTATCAGAATCATTCAATTCGTGGATAATTGAGTTACGTGTACTACCCGTTTCCCTTTTAATAGAGATGTTACATCTTCGCTTCATTACACTTATGAATAAGCGGCTGGAGAATGTTGAAGATGTGACTTGGGGTATGAATGGTCTAACCCCAAGGGCTTATGCTGACTTATCCAAGACGGCGGAGGAAGTCAAACATTACAAAGTGAGGGGTTGTTCAGAAACATTGTTTTGTGTTGAAAAAGGTCATGGTAATCGTAGGTGATATGTAAATATGGACCAGAGGACAGCTCGTGCAAGGAGTGGCAAGTCAGTGGCAAACCTTGTGTTAATTGATTGAAAACAAATCCTACTCCTATTCACATTTTCATAATCCACATAGAAGTTTGACATCTCAAGTACTCCCTCCCCTTCCAACAAAGTTCGCCTCATTGAGTTTCAACATCCAATAAATGGTACAATTATCGACAATATTACAGCTCAGAGTAGTTTATTAAAGATCAATTGGAAACTACTCGTAATCAATTGTCAGTTAAGGCAACAACCTAATGGTAGAATCAATTGTCAGTTAAGGCAACAAACTAATGGTAGTGTCTACCTAAGTTGAAAAAAACACAGATATCAAACTGAAATATTTTTACCAGCTATTCAATCAAATTCCTTTGGATGGTTATGGGTCTAAAACTAGAGGCCATTGACCATCGGAAATCCACGGTTCATGAGGAAACAACTGCAAAGGGTACAATAGTCATTATCTCGTGGACTTGGAACTTGGATATCTTGAATTCAACGCTTAGTCGCTCAATGGCCTCAATTGTACATATTTTTGTCTAGATATCCTAGATTGTATGAACTAAAAAATAAATAAAAGCAAAGATGTAATGATTATTCAAGTTGAAAAGTTCTAAGTTTTGTAAGCTACAAAGACTTTCTAACATATTTCTGACTGATTCTTAGATTTCCTTTTTCAGATTGGTTGTTTCTCTGGATCTATCTCATAACATGTTTATGATGAATGTTCTTTAATATGTATATTACTTGTTATGTGCCATTGGAGATGGCCTCCTGCTTAATTTTCTATTGAACATGATAGATTACTCATGATGAAAAGTACTCAATCTTACTCATAGGAGAGTATTCAATCAAGTAAGCTCGTTATCTATATTCTCTTGGGACCCAAGTCACCCAACTGTCATCTATAGAAGTAACAAGAAGTTGAAGATGGTGTCATCGATGCAATAAAGCTGCCTTCAACCTTCACAGATCTTTTCCTTAGTTTATCTCATTATCATGAAGGGAAATCTAAGAGGTAAAATATTAGTTAATCAGTTAGATCAAACGCTAAGATCCATGAATATAAACCCTAATAAAATTAGAAGCATACCAGCCACGAAACTATGCAAATTAGTTGGATTAAAAATAAAAAGAGACTAAGAGAGACAAATGTCGCCGATGCAAGTTGAAGATGGACTGTCACAACTCACCGATGCAATTTACATAATCAAAATAAAAATAAAAAAATAAAAAAATAAAAAAATAAAAAAAGGGAAAAAAGAGAAAGAAGCTTAAGAGCCAAAACTGTTGAAGTCTTGACTCTTGAAGATAGTGTCATTGAATCACCGATGCAAGTTGCAGGCTTGTAGCCCTAAAAAATTGAAAAACTCACCTGAAATGTTGAAAACGAAGTTGCCATTGAACGTAGTACAAAGGATGGTGGACGGTGTCAGTGGGTGGAACCTTAACAGAAACGTTAGAGAGGAGAGGAGTGGAGTGGAGATTGGAAAAGGATGGGTGGAGATTGGAGAATGGAGAAGTCGTAACCCTAAGCCCTAAATCTAAACTTATAATATATATATATATGTAGGACTTAATAGTGTGTATCTCCATATATGTATTTAAGATATATGTGTGTGTGTTGGGCTCGGGTTGAGTCGGGTTTCCCAGGCCTCAGCCCGAGCCCAACCCGATTTTAGTTGGGTTTGCAACAACTAGGTCCGAGCCCGAGTACTGTAGGAGTCAACCCAACCTGAGCCCAACATCGGGTTGAGCCTGTCATGCTCGGGTTGAGTCCGCCCAAGTTGCATCCCTAACATATGTTTCTGCCATAAATCAAATTCTCTTCTTTTTCAACAAAACTTGATAGGGCCATTTGAGAGTGAAAATTTGTTAAAATAAAATAGTAAATGGTATTTTTGGGCAAAGTGCCTTTAGAAAAGATGCTTAAAATAATTTTTTTATAGTAGAGAATTAATAAAATAATTTTTTATTGAAATTATATTTTTGGAAAATTTTACGCCTATCTACTAAAATTCTAAAAAGTTAATTCAAAAAGCATATCAAACAAAAGTTTTAGCCAAAACGTCTTACAACATATATTTATTTTGATCTATTATGAATTATAGTCATTTTTATAAATTATTTGAGTATTTTATTTTATTTTTATTTTATCACACCTTGGATCTTGGGCAAATGCGTCATTTTTCAGGCATTCGGGTTGGGTCCAGGTGCCCAGATCCGAGGAGTGTCAATGCCACATTTTCCACATTTGTTTTGTTGTGTACGTTGGCTTCCATCAACTTCATCTTCATCTCTTCTGCTTGATATTTTTGGCAGACTAGGTGGCTGCCTTAATGGGGGTGGTAGCACAACAAAGGATACCTCCAGGTTAATAGAGATTAAATTAAGCAAAATAAAAAGAAGAAAAGATTAAATTAAGCATAAAAAAGAATAAATTCACAGTGGTTATGATTAACTCTGGCCAATCCATTTGATCAGCGATGGGATGTACATAGTCTTCTTAAGTTGCTTTATAATGTGCAATGTTAAAAATATCGGCACAGTAACTACACAAGGAGCAGATCATATACATTATTAGGAATACACACAACATTGTGTCAATAAATAAATTAAAGAACTAATATAATGAGGAAACTTACTCAACCCAAGAAAGTTTAATGCCATATTTCTTTGTCCATGCTTCATCCATGTTATGATATCTTGAATATTATTTTAACATGTGTCTTTAATTTATGTTATATAAAGGTGGACAATTGATTTCATGTCAGAGATGGGTGACACTAATAATAACAATGCTAGCACTGTTGCTTTAGAAGCAACTTAAAAAAAATGAAAACAATTGTACAAATCAGTGTCTTCTATGTGGGATCATTTTACAAAAGTTCAAAAGCCAGATGGATCAAAACCTGATCGGGCAACGTGCAATTATTGTGGGAAAAGCCTTCAGAGTGATAGCACACAAGGAACTAGCACTCAATGGCGACATTTAGAAAAATGTCAAAAATTCCCACATAATGCAGTCAATGATCCAAAACAACCAACTTTGTCCCTATCAACCGTTGAAAAAGGTCAGGGTAAAGTGGTAACTTGGCATTTTGACCAAGAGACATGTAGAAAAGGACTAGCTCACATGATAATTGTTGATGAATTGCCCTTCAATTTTGTTGAGCATGAAGGTTTTAAAAAATTTTGTCAACTTATGCAACCTAGATTTCAATTAATGTCCCGCACTACTTTTAGAAAGGATTGCATACAATTGTACATAAATGAGAGAGAGAAATTAAAACAAGCATTTGTGAGCTTGGGGCAACAATTATGCATCACCACTGATATGTGGACTTCCATCCAAAATCTTGGATATATGTGTCTTATAGCACACTATATTGATAATGATTGGAAGTTGCAAAAGCGAATTCTTAATTTTCGCGTGGTTCCAACACCTCATCGGGGTGAACATATCGGTAATGCAGTTGAGTTGTGTTTGTTATCTTGGGGTATAGACAAGTTAAACGCAATCACTGTAGATAAATTGTAGTTCTAATGATGTAGCTGTTCAGTCATTAAAAATGAAGTTTAATAAGAAGAATGGCTTGTTGTTAAATGGTGATTTCTTTCATATGCAATGTTGTGCTCACATCTTGAACCTCATCGTAAGAGACGGGATTGATGAAGTTCAAAGTGAAATACTTCGAATTCGCATTTGTATAAGATATATAAGAAGTTCACCATCACGACTACAAAAATTCAAAGAGTGTGTTATCGCGGAAAAAATTTCAAGTAAGAGGGCGTTGTGTTTGGATGTTGCAACACGATGGAACTCAACATATTTCATGTTAGAATCTGCTTTGCAATTCCGAAAGGCAATTGATCGTGTGGAAGAACATGATCCACAAAATTTGATCGAACTTAAGGATGGGCCTCCTATTGAAGAAGATTGGAGCAAAGCTGATATGTTGTGCAAGTTCTTAGAGAATTTCTACAATGTCACGAGATGATTATCAGGGTCCAAGTATACTACCTCTAATGTCTATTTTCAGGAGGTATATGGGATTGAAGAACTCTTAGTAGAATGGTCGCTTAATGAAAATCCATTGTTTCATGACATGGGGAGAAAGATGAAGGTCAAGTTTGACAAATATTGGGGCAATATTGATCGGGTCAACATGCTATTAATAATTGTTGTTATTTTGGATCCGTGTTACAAGTTGAAATATGTTGAGTTCTGTTATTCTAAAATTTATGCTAGTGACAAGGTCGATGCAATGATTGTGCAAGTTAGAGATGTCACGAATGGCCTTTTTGCATACTACCAATCTATTTTGCCTTCTAACATTGAAGATTCATCACAAAAAGATGATGTGGTTCGTACTTCTATTTCTCGTGGTGCTACTGAAAAAGTGCAAAATGTTAAGGACGAGTATCGTAAATTCTTGAAGAAAGAACAAAATACCTCAAGTAAATCAGAGTTAGAAAGATATTTGGAAGAAGACGTTGAGAATGAAGATTCTAACTTTGATATCTTGAGTTGTTGAAAAGTGAATTCTTCAAAGTTCCGTGTGCTTTCTCATATGGCTCGTGATATATTGGCCATTCCTATTTCGACTGTAGCTTCAGAGTCAACTTTTAGCACTGGTGGTCAAGTACTTGACCAGTTTCGCAGGTCATTGACACCAAACCTTGTTGAGTGCCTAGTTGGTTCACAAGATTGGTTACGTGTTTCACCAGTTCCATTAGAGATTGAAGAAAAACTAGAACTTAAGGAAGATGAATCAGATAACCATATTTTATACTTTTTTATTTGGTTATTGTAATACTTTGAACTTTCGTTCTATGGTATTATGGTAAATTCACCTAATAATAAAAACCTGAAACTTTTTCAGACTCTTATTATTATTTTATTGTTTAATATCATGTATGAGTATGTATATTTAATTTGGTTTCATTATGACAACTTTGAAAATCTGTTATTTTTGTAACTTGCTCTTTATGGCTAAATTTTCTTTCCCCAACTAACATTCCAGAACTTTTAGAAAAAAATTATTTTGTGGGCCCGAGACTCCAAAAATATTCTTATTTTATCTTTACCAACTTACCTGTAAAATTTGAAACATTTTCTGAGACATGAAAACTCTAGTCGAAGATTTTGGGAGATTTTGACAAAAATAGTACTTTTGTAATTTTTGAACTTTTTACCATTCTTATAATTTTTAAATTAATATTTAATTATATTTTATTTATTTAATAGAAGTGTGGGACCTACGAATCACTTTTTGGGTCATTCCGAGATCAGCTTAACACTTTTCCAAGGCTTTGAACTTTTTTGTGATTTTAGTGTATTTAGACTATTTTATGTGATTTATGTGTGTGCCATGTGTCAATACCTTATTCTATGAACTTTTAAATTATATAATATAGTTTAATTGAATCAATGAATAATTATTTGTGTTATGATTATTGGGTGGGCCCGTATGGCCAATCTAGAGATCTTTTGGGCTTAATAATATTCTTAAATAAAGCCTAGTTGATATATATGGGCCTTGGGTCCATTTCTAACCCATTAGTAATGTAAAATATAAGTTTTTGAGAGTTGAAAAAGTCATCCCTTTGATAGTTACGAATTTCACTAATATAGAAACTTTAATCATTCCCTAAACCTATTTATGAAAACCCTAAAGCTTTAAAAGTTTTAACAAACCAAACTCCATTAAATAATAGAGAAAGCTTCATTAAACCTTCATTCGAGCACCGATCGTACTCGAGCAAGAAGGGAGATTTGACGGAGACTCTGATTTGAAGAACATACTCCGAGTAGAGGACGATCCAACGACTTTCAAATTTGAAGAAACTTTTGATTTTCATTAAAGTTCAAGAAACCTTAAGGTAAGTGTGTTTGATCAATCCTATACTTATTTTTTTTCAAGATTTTATTTTTCTTTCATTAGGTAATGGTTGATACTAATTATAAATTAATTTCAACAATATTTACTTTATTTTTATTGGGTTGATATTTATTTTGGGCCACCATGATGGGTTTGGTCATGGTCTATTTTGTACCTATAACAGATCACTATATTCTTTATCATTTTCGTTATATTTTTATAATTATTTTTTCTAAATACCTCTATGAATCTATTTTCCAAAACCTTTGAGTTTGTATTTTTTTGATTTGTATTGATTAAGTTATGATTTTTCTAAGTTGTTGGATTTTACCAAAAAACCCAGAATTCTAAATTTTACACGGTCCACTTCACTTGGGATTTCGATCTATATTTTTAATCTAAATATTTTTTTAATTATTTTTTATAGATATCTCTATCAATCTAGTTTCTAGAACCCTTGAGTTTGTATTTTTCTAATTTGTATTGATTAAGTTATGATTTTTCTAATTGTTGAACTTTACTGAAAAACTCAGAATTCTAGATTTTACACGATCCATTTCACTTGGGATTTCGATCTATATTTTTAACCTAAATATTTTTATAATTATTTTTTATAGATACCTCTATGAATTTAGTTTCTAAATTAGTTGAGTTTGTATTTTTCTGATATATATTCATTTAGTTATAATTTTTATAATGTACTGGATTATTTTGTAAAACCCAGAATTCTAGATTCTATCCGGCCCACTTCATTAAGGGTTTTGACCCATATTTTGAATCTGAATATTTTTTATTTATTTTTCTAAATACCTCTATAAATCTAGTTTTTATAACATTTGAGTTTGTATTTTTCTGATTTGTATTGATTAAGTTATGATTTTTCAAATGCGCAGGACTTTTCTTTAAAACCCAGAATTCTAGATTCTGTCCGGCACACTTCATTAAGGGTTTCGACCTATATTATGAATCTGAATATTTTTTTATTTATTTTTCATAAAAACCTCTGTGAATCTAATTTTTAAATCCATTGAGTTTATATTTTTCTAATTTATATTTATTTACTTATGATTTTTATAAGGCAGTACATTTTTTTTGTAAAAACTTATTAATTGTTAGTGGTTCAGTCATGACTTATTGACTATTAAGGGGTTTATCCCTTGTTGTTTGACTAAACCCTAGATGGTTTGACCTATACTTGTATCCATGGGGATCTCACCCATGTGCCTTGGATCCCTCATAGGGTTCGGCCAAGTGTCATGGATCCCTCTTTAGGGTTCGACCTTATGTCATGGATCCCTCGTAGGGTTCGGCCATGGTGTGTTGGATTACCTTGTGATTTTCACTTATATTGTTCATCCGTGTTGATTGTGACTTTCAGTGATTATTACATGTTATTCATGTTTAACCCTAATTCGTTCCCAAGTTATCACTTTTGATGATCATGTTTCATTTTATATTCTTATTTAAATGTTAAATACATGTGTGCTTATGACATGTAGCCTTAGTACTATCTTGTTGTCATACCATGATCATCACGTCATTTCATATAAGGGGTGCATAAGGGAACGGGGTTGAAGTATATTATATACATTTATATTGGTTTTATTAATTAATCAGGGTTCGGTACCGTAGGGTAAAAGGCCCCAGACGTTATTATATCCTGTAGATGGGTCGATAAGACCGCTCCCAGTGCGGGAAGGAGATGGAGACCCTATGTAGTTATGGGTACTAGTTGCATTTGCATCCCGTACTCACTTGCATTCACCCTCATATTCATTTTATCCTTATTATACGATGGAGATGCATACCTTGATTAAAAAACTTGTATAGTATGATATCATATCATACACACTGTTGTATTACTGAGCCTCGGCTCACGGTGCTACACTGATACTATTTTCAGATTTTGAGGAGCCGGGTACGTGAGATGATTTTGAGACGGAAGACTCCGGTGCATTCGAGAAGATTGGCGTGGATTTGGGAGTCGATCCCACATTTTAGAAGAATTTATTTTGATTGTTTTAAAACATTACTTATTTATTTTCACGAGCATATAGTCCTTTGATTGAGAGCATGTTCTCGCATCCTTCTCTTTACACTTAATTGATTGATTAAATTATTTTTAATTATTTATTTTCTACATACAGACTTTTTTTTTACTTAGTGGGTTTTTGAATGAATCTTAGTAGTTTAATTGACCTAATTGGACCACTAGGGAACATTTATGGATCACCTCTGGGTTCGGGTATAGGTCGATCCATGAATTTTTGGGTCGTATCTAGGTATCCAGATTCGGGGTGTGACAGTTCTACTTATGATAACAATGATCTTAAAAATTCATCACTAACGTTGTTAAATTATGAATTATATTCTTCAGTTATAACTGGAGAAGTTAACATTGGTTGTTGATCCAGTTCGATCAGTGTTACATCATTTTAGGTAATTAAATATGCATACACAACAGCAATTTATTTTTTATTTTTCTTATATTGATGTATATTTAAAGTGTTTACTTTGTCTATATTTCAGGGAATTAATGCTATTGCTTGAAGACATCGCAGCAAATGGAGTATTAATGGATGATGATCTTTGGACTATTTAATTATATTTTGGGATTATCATGTGTTTGTGTGATGGATTTTATTATCTTATTTATGTTTTGGACTTGATTAGTTTTTATTATTGTGAATGGATTAAATTTTTGTGGTGTTTTTTGTGGCTTTTCTTTGGTGCATGGATTATTATTTTGCTTCATTTGGCTTTTCTTTAGTTAGTGTTTAAATGCTTAGTACTGAGGACCACCTTTAGAATATTGAAATTCCCTTTTAATTACCAGGTTAAGTCCTAGAGGGGGGTGAATATGACAATTTATAATTTCTCTGCGAATTCTTTATAGATTAAAAACTTATTGATCACACAAGGCAGAAAAGGATCAAGAAATTAATATATCAATCATCTACAGAAGCATAGATATAAAAAAAATAAAAAACAATTATACAAACATTTACAATCACACAAGACTCAGGTTTATAGTGGCTCGGTGACTCCGCACTTACATCCACTGTCCAATACTCACAACGAGTAGTATTATTTTATTTCAATCATGTATTACAATATTTTCAATCGAAATAAATAATCGATCAACTAAGATTACACTTAGTCTCAATCTAACGAGAATCGCTTCTCGCTCACCTAGAGAGTCAACCTAGGCCAGTAGTCTATTTAGAGAAATTATTTTCTCTTGGATTTACAATCCACAACTCTGTTAGATGAGTCCACACTTATCCACCAATCACAAAATAACAATGTTCACAAATATCGAATTCTATCAACAAGGTATTGGTTCATAGAAATGCTTACCTCTCGATGAATACGATCGAAGAAGATTCTTGCAGACTAACAATACCAAATAGTCTCTTCCAAACACTTAGAGACTTCACAACGAATTCTCAACTTTGCTCTGGTGAAACTCTCATAAATTCCAGATCTCTGGACTTAAAGAATGATAATCAAGTAAAGTAAAGTAGAGATCTCTGGATTGGGTTAAATCTATTAGAGGGAGAAGGCTCTTATTTATAAGTAGGCCTCCTTTTGCTAGAACCGTACCGAATATAGCCATTTGAAGGGCCAAAATGTGTTTCTAATCACATAAAAGATTTCGTCAAACGAGATCCGAAACTGGCAGGGTCGACACATTATTGGCCGGTTGACCGAACCTCGGTCGACCCAGCCTTTAGTCGACCGCCCACTCAGGCTTTAAGCCAAATTTCTCGAACCCAAGAGTTAGGGTCGACCAGACCATTTTGGCTAGTCGACCGGACCTTCGGTCGCCTGCACAAATGAGCCGATCGGCCGGACAGGTTTGTCCATAGCCGAATGCTACCAAAATTCTGAGAATTTCTCTTCTCATCACATGCACAATCCCTAACCAAAATTTAACCATCTAAGGTACAACAATATCCGTTAGCAACGCGCAGTTTTACCCTTAGATTTGCATAAGTAATCGCAACACAAGTTTCTTCATAGTTGAACGTTCATTGAGTGAGAACGTACTTGAGGTTTTGACTTTGTCTTTAGTTGAGCTTGATCATTTGACTTTGTCTTCAGTTGTACTTGATAATCTTGACTTTGTCTTCAGTTGATCTTGAACACTTGGGTTGTCTTTTCTTCAGCTTTAATCCTTCTTTTATTTTGTCAAAGTCCACTCGATTTTTGATGCTTCAGTCTTCAAGGGATTCGAGGCACAACTATAGATATAATTACCGAAGAACTAAGTATTCCTGGGATTTGACAACCGAGACTTTTCAAATATGATTAAAGTTTGAACTAAGGTACTACTACTATTCCTTACTCTCTTATCATTATCTTTTTTTAGTGGCATGTTTTGTTTATTTAATCTAATTTTGGTGGGGGTTTATATATTTCTTATCCTTTTTTCTTGTAAGAGTTCTTATAGTCATCAAGGACATTTTTAGATGCTACCTAACATGTAAGTTACATTTGTAGATGTTAACGAAACTTCCAGAATTTTGATTTTTTTAGAATTTTATGTTCTGTGTATGTTTCGCATTTACATCTTGATAGAATTTACTATCTGTATTCAAATTCTGACATGTTTTCTATTCACTTCTTCTTATTGCAGTCAGGTTGATGTAAGTAGCACACCATGGGAATTTTAATCATTGCCTCAGATTTTAATGGTAATATTTGATGGTTACCATTAATGATTGGTTTCCGTTGTTCACCCATAATGTTGTTTCTGTTAGCTAGTTTCTATCTCAGCCATATTTCATTGCTATGGCATTTGCAGATTGCATGTTCAAATCCCAAATGCATGGTAAATGTATTTTTGAACCTGTATCATGTTGGCTTTATGAGTTGCATATTCTTTTGATGTGTGAGTTTCATATTGGTAATATAAGGCGCATCATTGATTTGGACATTCATACAAAGTGTATATTCTTTTTGGTACCATGCCTTTGATGAGATCTGAAAGTGTTAAAAAAATAACAAAATAAAAAATATTGAGGGTTTATTCCATTCAATTTCAGGTATTGATTAGGGTTGCATGTTCATATTAGCTAATGGTGAGATCACAGATGTGAATGGTTTGTCTATACAAGGCATGTGCATTGACTCATTTTTCTTTTTCATAAATGTTTTTTTTTTCATTTTGTTTAATTCAAATGTCATTCAATAGTTTTTTTTTGTAGTGCCACTGAACATTTTAACTGTCACAGCTTCACGAAATGGGTTTCTTTGACACTCAAGAGAACATCCATGCGTTTTGCGTCGACATATCATCTATGCTCTTGGTGTGGAGAATCAGACACAAGAACAATGGCACAATTTGGTTGTGGGGGATGTTTGTAGTGTGTGCAAGGTTCGGTTCGCCTGCTCCTGGTTACTTGACCAACCACCCCAGTTTTCTCCTGGCAATGCAACCTTGCTCCTTGCTGATTTGAAATAGAAGTTTGAAAAAAATTGGCCGTCCAAACACCCCCATAACCTTTTTTTCATAAGTAGATAAATAGAGGTAAGTTGAAATAAAGTTTTATCGCTAACTTGTATAATTATAGGATATGTAATATAAACTAAACCATATTTTCACTAATTTTTTTATTAGTTTTAGGTCCCTTTTTAACTTTTTCTTACTGTAGAGATATGGCCATAAGATATGGTTTCCTTACAATTGTTTTTTCTTGTGGCAGGATAGCGTTATTGGGGATTGGTGGTTGAGAGCTTCAGAGATAATAAAAATGTGGGTTGCTATAGGTGCTTCCTGTGTTGCTTGCTGATTTGGGAGGTAGAGTAGTGGGCCTCCAATGGAGCTCATCGCTATAAGTGCTTCCTGTGTTGCTTGCTGATTTGGGAGGTAGAATAGTGGGCCCCCAATGGAGCTAGTCCACCAATGGAGAGTGCACATTTACCTGATGGTCACTATCGGCTCCTATATATCTTCTCTATCATTTAAAGAAAAAAAAGCACTATTTACATTTAAGTGTGGCGTATATTGTATATTTCAAGCGTTGTATACTTTAAGTGTGATTTATGTTGTATATATTTATTATTGGGAAGTAATATAAAAAAAACTTTTTTTAATATTTTTGGTAAGAAAAAAAAAATTGAACAATTGACCAACCCGACCAACCCGATCGGGTTGGGCTCGGGTGGGCTCAGGTTGGGAAATCCAGACCCGACCTCGGGTTGGGCTCGGGCTCGGGCTCACTACCTTGCAGATCGGGTTGGGCTCGAGCTGAGGCCCAACCCGACCAAACCCGCCCGAGTTGCAGCCCTACTACATGTGGGTCAGATTATACATTTATTGAAATGCAAATAATAAAATAAAAGTACTAAATCAATCAATTCGGGTTCAAAATAGACCAATAAAGTCAAGATTCAATTTATTACAATTATAAAACCAAAATAAATAAATAAAACTAGGCGTTTTCAATGAACGCTTCAATATTCTTTGGTATACCGTTTTTTAGACCATCGTTTCTTCCATTCTCAAATAATCTAAAAATTGTTATCGGTTGAACTGTGAGCTTATGAAAGCCCAATAGGTCATACTCAGAGTGTAGGTATGGAACAAGAATAACAAGTATTTCAAAGTAAACTATGATCCAAAATTAATATGTACATGCAACCAATACCCACCATGGGTCTCCTTCTTCCCACACCGGGAGCAGTTCAACTAAGAACTCTTCTGCATGGGTTTAGGGCTTTGCATCAAAAGGCTCCAAGCCTTTCTTGCTTAAAATTTTTTAACCATTGGGATCAATCCCACACTTCAAAGATGTATACGATTCAACATCTAACCATTCAATAGATCTCAAAATTCAATACATTCGAGTACAATACATATACAAAGAGTATAACCCAAATTAATTAATTGAAAAATCATAGAATAGTGTACTTACCTTAATGGAGAGTTGATCTAACTCTTGATCAATGTTGAAGATCAACGACTCTTAATTATTGAAGAGAAATCAAGATGAAAAAACTCTATCCCACATGAATTTAGAGAATCAGCTGATTTTTTCTAATTTTTTTCTCTTGAAAAAGAACGTTTTCTCCTCTTAAAGAGGCTCTCAACAATTTTTGGAATCCCAAAAGCCTTATACCTTTATTCTTACTTATAGGTTTTTAAAACCCTCAACTTTCTTATATATTCGATGTCTCAATAACTAATTAATAGTAATTTAAATTTATTAACCTATTAAAAGTCTTATTTTAGGCTAATTATGAGTCAAAAATAGGCCTAAGACCCATAAGTATCAACTAGGCTTTAATTAGAGTCATTTGTAGGCCTAAAAAGTTTATAAATTTGCCCTAAAGGCCCACCTCAATAATTATAATTCAACAAACATACAAGTAAACATTAATACCCAATATAAATAAATAAAGGGTCATAATATCTTTTTTTAAACATACTGAAAACTATTCAGGGTGTTACAGGCATCTTTGGCCATAATACTAGGACTTGCAAGGGGCCACCAGCAAAGGGAAGCAAAAGCGGAAGCGGTGGAAAATGAGGACAATTTCTCTCTGTCTTAAAAACTTGATGGTTTGATGGGTTGCATGGGTTGGATGGTTAAAAACTTGATGGTTTGATGGTTTGATGGGTAGGGCCAGATACATTATCTCTTTTTTGCGACTGGTGTGTTTTCCTTTTTTGGATGGGTTGGATGATAGGCCAACCAAGATACTTTATGTGATTACATATTTTTTTGTATTGTTATGTGATGACATGTTTTGTGTTATGTTGTCTTTTTTGCTATGTGTTGTCTACTTTGAGCAGGTCATTTTCATATACAGGTGCAGGTTATATTGTAAAAATGGTTCCGAGAAATTTTGTACAGGTGACGGTTTTAGATTCATGGGATATTTTACACTACCCCCTAATATTCAAGGATATTTGCACTACCCCCCTGATATTCAGGGATATTTTACACTAGCCTTGATATTGAAGGATATTTGCACTACCCCATGTCACAATAGATAGTTGCAACTCATAATCCATGTTAGGGAATGCAAAATATAGTCAATTACCTTAAATTTCCCTTCAAAAACACTACAAATAAAACAAGTACAATTAGGTAACATTTATATCCGCCATTTTATCAAGATCTTCACATAATTGATCTAATTCAACTTCAATAACAACTTTAATCTTCCTACTACTACTACTACTGCTAGATCTAACTGTATCACCCCTTCTTTCAGATGCAAATGAATTTGATCCCACATTGGCTTTTGCAACATCTAGCCATTGAAAATCACCACAACCATCCTAGCATTTCAAAAACTTCCGACCTAGACTATGTGGTTGCTTGGATGTATAAATTTAATGACGACCTCTACACTCGAGCTTTGTACATGGAGAATCATTCCAAGGGCAATTTTTCAACTAATGGGTTGACTCTCCATAGCCGAAGCAACCACTTGAGCTTGATCCTTCTATATCTGGATTTCTTTCATCTAACTATCGGAATCCGAGACATCCCCTATGCTGAAGTTTGAGAAATCTCCTCCCGACACTATGAAGTTGCTTTGACACTAAGACTTTGCAAAGCCCTGTGCAATTACTGATGTGGCAAGGTATCACCCGAAAGATTATTTGAGCGTTTAAGAGGTAAAGGACACAAAGGATTGAAAGGTCCATATGAATGATATGAAAAGATAAAAAAAAATGAAAAATCACTTACCGTTTTCGGATCAGAGCCTCCACCCATTATAGACGTGGACTGAGATATAGAGCACGAACAAAAAGATTCCTAGCAAATGGAAGGTCTTTATGATTACCTTAACAGATGACCTCCTTAGTAGATGACCTTAGCGGGACTTGAAGCCAACCTTAAAGCAGGGGAGAGGCATTGGATTCTTAAGGGAAAGGGTCTTGAAGCCAACGTATTTAGAGTAAAACTTCCGTCACAATGTTGTGACAGAAACTTCTATCACAACACACAATACAAGCCACATGGCACACTCTTAGTGGACGCTGACCGTATGGATGTTTGGCCAATCACTAAGTGGACCTACACACCAATAATAAACATGATCAGCAGTTTCTCAGCGTTGGATTGAAATTATATACTCACGTGTTGAAGCCATAGTATGCACACATTATCAGTGATGTTGGATGTCCATTGAAAGACGTGTTAGTTCAATGTTTTCAAAGAAATATTATTTTATAAATTAAAATAATGTTTTTCAAGGAGTATTCAATGGTGGATATAATGTTTACATACTTCTGAATCTGTACATGTAGACTAGATTTTTTCGACTCTATCAATGGAATTACTTTATTCAAACGAACGGTAAATATTGTGCCACGTGGAGGGCGAACTACAAATGATACGGCAGATTTTTTTTTGCATGTGAACAAGGTTCAAACGACTTTTAATTTACGAATCCCTACAACTGCCACGTGGGGGAAGAGGCTAGGGTTGCTTCACACAAACTGAATGTACATGACTTTGCAGAAGTGAGAAAAGACAGGATAAAGCCGTAGTCAGACGAAAGCGTTAGATCGCTCTGACGTGCACTCAGAGCGTCAGTGAGAGACGGAACGGGTAAGGGCAAAACGGTCTGATTGAAAAAAGATTAACATCCCGTGTAAGTCAACCAGGACAAAATAGCGGTCAAGGGGGGAAAAGCAACAAAGTGATAGTACCGGGGGTGGTGCCAATATGGCCAATTTTTCAGGGGGTAGAACAAAATTACCCTATAATATTCCTTATAAGCTACGGGGAATGGAATTAAGTCACTGTCAAATCCCTGGCTTATGTATATAAGATATTCATCATTTATTAGACTCTAGTGAAACATAAAACTCGATCGTGTAGACCTCTCAGGTCTAAGCCCGACTTGTTATATGGCCTTAATTTTTCTGTTTGGATGCATGGAGATTACCAAGCTGGGTCCTGGGTCGTGCTCAATATGTTTTTTGCTTCTTGTGGCCTATGACAGTAGATGAGTTGATCCATATGGGATTTCGAAATTTACAGCACCCCTCTGTAAAGAACAAAAGAATGCATAGTCAAGAAAGTCCATGCAAAGTTTACCATCCCCATGTAAGAAGAGAAATACATGGCAGCTAGCTGAGTTATATAATAATAAATAAATAAATATACAACCATCCTTCCACTGGCTGTCCTTGTTTTAGATCTTTATGGGACAGTTGATATCATTCTGATCATTTGATCTTAAGTTCATTATTTACAAGACTATATATAGCTAGCACAATGAATGCTAATGCATTCGAGTTTATTTATATACAAACCAGACGACGAAACAATCGCATACTACTCAGCTACATATTTACATAAATGAATCTGATGAACAACACTCTCCCCTTCAATTAATTGGAATAAAATTGTGGGAGAAGCGTTCAATCTGTGATTTAAGCATATCACCAAGAGAAAAACGGGATCTCTGATCAGGTGAGTTCAGCCTGGGTGAGTCGTTCTTAACTTCAAGAGAAAGCGGTTCCATTTCTTTCTTCATCAACTCAACAATCTCCATATCTACCTCTTTGCCAGAGATATCCCGGACGTAGAATGCGTTCATCGCCTTCTCTCCTTGTGTTGCAACATCCGCCCGAACAACGGTAAGTCCATACTCACGGAGCAGCCGTGTAATGTCGGAAAGCAGTCCTACCCTATTGCGCGCACATAACTCTAGCCGGACCCCCTGTCCGAGCAAATTAACATAAGAATGAATAACAGCAAATAACTAAATAAATAAGCTGCTCAATGTGCAAGCGAAAATCAGGTTTTAGGTAGTATGCGCACCTCGCAGACCCTGCGTTCTATAGCTGCCTCTAAGCATTTCACAACTAGTTGCCTCTCAGTCTCCGTGTTCAAGGTGCACCCATCTATGTGCCGGATATAATACTCCTATAACAACAGCATAAATATAAAAAAAAAAAAAAAAAACAAAATCAGTATTTGCTTCTCAAGAAAAAGAAAAAAAGGAAAATGTGTGTTCTATATAGAAGGGAAGGTAGGTTCACACGTACCTGAAATGCATAATCTCCATGAGAACCAATGGAAGCATGGAAAATCACGTACTGCATGTCGGTAAGCGTGCATACAGTGTCGAACATGAGTCTCGGTCGATCCTTACACTCTATGCTCACTACTGAATACCCCTTCTCGTTACAACTCTCAATCGATACAACCTTCTTCTTCCCCTCTTCCTCACCATCAGTTGACGTGGGCCATGATGAATCACTCATGGATCCTGATGGTCCATCGAAGTCGCGACCAGCAAGCATGAGCTGATGCAACCGACGCTCCACGTTGGTTGTCATGCCATTACTTCCTCCAGAAAAACCTGCTGTCTCCACTCCTCTTTGGTCAGTATGAGCACTACCTCCTTCGGTGGAAGTGGTTGCGTTGATGACAGTGAAGAGATGATCTTTGATAATGGCGAGACGACGGGGATCATCGATAGGGCTGGCAGTGGACTGATCACAAATGTAAGCAATACAAGCGATGCGTTCATTGTGGCTCCAGGCGTGCGCCTCCAAGACGTTGCACCTTAGGTCAGCGAAGGCCGCGGATATCTCCGAGAAGAGACCGGGTCGATCAATTCCAGTCAATTCTATGGCTGTGCGCTCGCCCGAGGTCTCGGCCCCGATGAATTTCTCAGTGGGGTTCTTCACCTTCCCGGGGTCTTGGGACTCTCTCTTTGCACCTATGGCCTGAAGTTTGGATTAACCATTAGGGTTGCATGGCATTAACTAGGGAGTAAGAGCAACATAATGATGCATGCTTCCTTACTCTTGACCGTCAATGTGGCACGCATGCAGGTAGGTCCAACTAAGCTAGATCTCTTAATTGGGACACATTGATAGAGTTAGGGGGACCCATCATCAGGTGCACCACATGTACGTACGATCATCTTCTTTATATACCTTAGTTATGGTGTACAAGACTTACAAATGAGCACCAACTAGTTTACCTGCTGGATGTAGTTTATGACTCTTTGGTCGTTAAGTTTGTTGCCGTGCTTATCTTTGACGTGAAAGACTGCAAAAACACACAACCCATCAAATGCTGAAATAGTAGTTGATATACAGGAGGTAGGGGTGTAAAAATCGGAATAAAAAACACCGTCCCGGCCGGTTCTACATTTTTGAGAAACGACTAATAAGAACAACCAACGGAGCCGGAACCAAATCGATAATAACAGTTCCAGTTCTGGGTAGTTTGATATTGGAACCAAATCCATAGGAAGCAGAACCTATATATTAGCAAGATTGAGATTCGATATATCTGGAACTGGAACCAGAACTAAACAATTTCGGTTCCGGTTCTGGTTCCATCATTTTGAGATCCGGAACCCATAAGAACCGACGATATTAGTTCTGGTTCTGGATACCTTAGGAATCGAAGCGAAATGGACCCGTTGACACCCTTAACAGAAGGATGACATCGTATGATTTTAACCGTCTGATCTATACTCTTTTCTAGAGCATTTATCTTAAATTTAGGAGATTCAATGGTCACCATCAGTTAATGGGTCACTCGAGGTACAGTATAAAACGTGGCACCCCACTACTCTGCATGTAAACCCTATTTACACATATATAGTATTACTATTTATAGACCATATTTACGTCTATAGCTGATATTAGGTGGGGGTAACAGGGTTAGCATACCATCCATGAACCATCCAGCGTCAGAGGAAATGTAGCTCTTGGAGATGGAAAGATCCATGTCTGTCAAAGCTTGCACCACTTGCAGGAGGAGACCCTGCTTGTTCACGCTATCTACCTGCAATAGCGATCGATACACATTATAATTCTGATGACAACTCCGATAATACACACATGCAACTCTTACCTTCACCACGGTGCAATCGTCACAGCTCTCATTGTCAATGGAAACTCGACAACTGCAAGAAATTAAAGAACATGATTGATTTGATCAGACGGTTGAGGGACTCTTAAGGGCTGTGTATGTAACCCATGCAAGTGGGTGTAGGACTCATCATTCGAATGGTTCCCACGTACAAGATTAGCAATGCCAAAAACCAACTTGATTGAATGATCGTGACCATGCAATCTATAGATTGTCTGACATTACAATCAGGTCGTTCGTTGAGAAAGGAGATATCTTAGGTGGGCCCTATCGAGTTGTGGGTCCAACCCTTGCATGTTGGTAGACAATCCTTTTGTTCTACTTCATATAGTACATTTGGACTTCCTCTTAAATCTAAGCTGCTGGAAGTCACAGGTCATGATTTTGGTATATAAACATCATAGATGTCATGCTCTCATGCAAGGAGACCAAAATCCGCCAATGGATTACAACTATCAAATGGCGTTGGTTCTTAACTTAAGTGATCTCTTAGGTGGGACCCATCAAATGGCTGGGTCCCCATGCAAAAGGTGGAAACTTGCTAGACTGACTGACCTGGGCCCATATATCCTCTCTGCAAGGTTCTCAAAATCGGGATCAAAGTAAGGCCAAGAAACATTCTTCATGCTGCCAAAGAACAAAACACCAACTTCAAATCACACAAATGTTTTAAACCAATCAATTAAGAGTCGATAAACAGATACAAAGGTAGTAAGCATTCCAAATCTTGCACAGAGAGTAAAATGAAACGAGAGAGAGAGAGAGAGATGAAATACCTGCTGAGTTCGAGCACTGACCAGATGAGGGGAGAGGAGGGATTCAGTTCTTGAAGAAGAAAGAAGAGTTCAGGAAGAGGTGGTAGTTTTCTCTGATATGTAAGAGAGAGGGAGAGAGAGAGAGAGAGAGAGATGCGGGTGTTGTTATTTTTGGGTTTGTAATGATATGAGTTGATCAATTTATATGGAAAAGGTTGAGTTTGAAGAAGTGTCAAAGATGACACGTACAAGTCATGGTGATTTATTGGCCACGTTTTTATGTTGATTTCTTCTCCTCCTCTAGTCAGTTGTCAGACCCTCACATCCCTTCTTTGTGCCATGCTTATCGGATCGATGCCTCAACCCGAAAACTATCAGCATCATCTCTCTTTCTCTCTCTCGTTTGAGCTAGCTAGCTAGCTAGCTTGAACATGGTAAAGGTCAAACACGGTAAACGTGTTGAATTTGTGTACAATCTTCGTAACCACACAAATTCACCGGACACTTGGTGTGTATCTGCATATACGTACCATCCATCACAATATGTTACGTCCCAATTACGTGATTCAATCACAATATACTTCTCACGGGGTTATCGTCATCCTTTTGGATTTATCTTCGCATTCGAACTTTCTTGGATGTTATTAAGGAAAATGCGCACAACACCCCCAGTCGAAAACTATTCTACGTACGTCCATATTTGGGAATGCGTGTCTGCCACACGACGATTCAGACCCGAATATTATTGAATTGAGACAGGATTTTGTTCTATGGGGGCAAGGCGGCAACTCACGGTCAACATCCCAATAATTGCTACGAAAATTACTACCCCGCCCCCATCAACTTTTTAATTGTCTTTTTTTAATAAATCTTGTCGTCAGCATTGATGATGAACCATAGTATGAACCACGTGTCACACTCTTAGAGACCAATAGCCATTTTACCCATCCATGGTTGGACTTACGCACTAAAAATCAGCCTGATAAAGGATTTATAGCCGTTGGATTTGACTCTTTTTCATCGGAATATATTTAACTGTTGGATTTGAGCATTATTTGGGGTACTCATATCCAAAGGTTAATTAGAAATTCACCAAGGGATGGGCCAAAATCCATATGGTCAGTGGTCGATCTCTAAGAGTGTTGCACGTGGCTCATACTATATGATCCACCTAAGATGGACCAAACTTTCAAAGTTGAGGGGAGGGGGGGTTGGGGGCAACTACTGCTCCCTCGTATCCCACCCTTGCTTGTTACACCCACCATGATCGTTCAAAGTTGACGGGGACAACTGCCCCCTCGCCCCCCTGGCCGCCACTGATGATGGGTCCTTACATAGTGTAGGTTCAAAACAAAACTCTAGGGGGCCGGGGTTCTTAATGAGGTCAACTGTCCCAACACATGTAATTAGAATTTAGAATCACAAGCAACGTACCTAGGAATTTTCTTTTTTTTGGAAAAAACAGAAGCAACAAGAGCGACAGCTGGTTTCCAGGGCTTCCAGGTATATGTGGCGCAATCTTATTGATTTCCAACAACGTATGACACTGACAAAAGTATCTTATCCGGGGAAACGTTTTGCTGCAGTGAGATTTTGAACCAGTTGATCCAGTGGCCCTATGTAGAGCATGTTTTTGGGCCCACTGACCACATGGATGTTTAGTACACCTCTTGGTGGATATACACACCAAAAATCAATCAGATGATTGATTATCTCTATCCAATGGAATCAGCACTTTTTTTAGGAGTGATTCTAACCGTTGGATTCAAGCATT
This sequence comes from Euptelea pleiosperma, assembly GCA_035048495.1. Classification (NCBI taxonomy): domain Eukaryota; kingdom Viridiplantae; phylum Streptophyta; class Magnoliopsida; order Ranunculales; family Eupteleaceae; genus Euptelea; species Euptelea pleiosperma. The sequence goes on along the minus strand of CM068548.1, from coordinate 30,884,764 downwards.
TTTTTGGGTACATATCCAACGGCTAGAAATCATCAATCAAGCTAGCTTTCGAAATGTATATCCACCAAGCGATGGACTAAACATTCATGCTGTCGGTGGGCCCAGAAAATGCGTTAGGTAAGACTACTGATCCGTAGGATCGAAAGGTAGCTAGTTCAAAAAACAGTTCCCTTGCCCAATGTGGAGTAAAACTTCTGTCACAATCGGATTGCAAATCACACAATCACAGCCAATGAGTTCTCGGCACGTACACCTCAAAGCAAAGCACATGGAACGTTGCAAAAAAGCACTTGTGTACGTGCCGAGAACTCATTGGCTTGTGATTGTGTGATTTACAATTTCTTGTGATAGAAGTTTTACTCCCCAATGTGAAGGCGCGGTTGCATCGTTTACTAATTTTTCAGGTAGCAAAGTTGCATTAGAACCCGCCATCCCATGATTGAGATGTAGAATGTCAACCAAATGAGCTGTGAGCTTGAAAAATTGTGTTTACCAATGTTTGGTTGCAGGGATAACTTAGTTTTCAGATTTAGTGCTTGTGCTTATCATTGCCATGTCAACGATTTGCTCTGTGCTGTCCAATTGAAATTGGCTGTCCTTAAGACCAAGTCTTAATAATGTATCACTTACGATAGAGAAAATTGCCAACTTGGCAAGGATAAGGTTAACCACTCAATATATATTGAACCTGAGCAGTGTCGGTTCTAGAATTAGCGATTTCAAAACCAAAACAAAAAAGACCCAGAACCAATATATAGAACCGAAAGATTCTGGTTTCGAACTGGAATTGGAACCAATAGGACCCGGAACTAACATATTAGTGCTAATATATCAAGTTTATTTTTTCTTCTGAAAATTTAGTATACAAATTTATATTAAAAATATATATTTTACATATATAATCCCGAGACTCGATATATAGGCGCCCAACAAGTAACCGGCTTCTATTGGTTCCAATTCCAGTTCCACTTATTTGAGAAGCAGAACCGAAACCGACCTAGGAAATAGGTTCCTGATCCAGAACCTCTAGTGCCTAAAACTGGAACCAACCCATTGACACCCTTACACGTCAAAGACCATAAGGTTATTTGCATTGCACATCAAGTTAACTTTCAACCAAACACTACTTATCCAAATTTTGTGCGACTTTGAAAGGATAAGACACATTTGCGATGGAGACTTGGTTTCCCTTATCTGAGAATTAAGATAAACATACCCTTCCGTCCTCTCCGTCACCATCTCATCTAGGGGGCTGCAGCTAGGGCGGATTGGATCGGATTCAGATCCAACCCGATACTAGTCAACCCGCCCAAACCCTAGTTTGGGCCTAAAATGTAGTGTTATCATGTAAAATAGTAGACAAAAAATGGAGTGTTTGTTGAGCCCAAACCTTCGTCTTGCAGTCTCTATGACCTTCTTTTACTATTTGTACGTACAACAGCCACGTTTGGTTCTCTGAAATTGTGCTTGGAAGCTAGGTTATTTGATTTCTGTCCAGAAGCCAAATTATTTCTCTAGCAAGATTGCTGATTCTCCATGGGGTAGTGCTCTTATTGTTCATAGAATCCATAACTAGTGTGGATTCTGGACAGCTCTACCAAGTAGGGCCAGCTCTACCTTAAGACCATTAAGGCGGTCGCCTAAGGCCCCTTTGGTGAGAGAAGGCCCCAGCCCAGGTCCCACTAACCACATGGATTTTTAGCCCACCCTTTATTGGATATACAAACCAAAAATCAACCGGATTGACTATCTATAGCCATAGATTTTACTACTTTTTAGGACATAATTCTAGCCGTTGGATTCAGCCATGTTTCTTGGGTAGTAAATCCAATGGCTAGCAATCATCATTCAAGCTGATTTTTAGTGTGTTTATCCACCAATAGGTGGGCTAAACATCCACGCAGTCATTGGGCCCAAAAAATGATCTATGTAGGGCCACCAGAATCCTCTGCATCGACTGCACTAGGGTTCCTCTGCAACTAATTTTTTTTTCTGTGATTATCAAGAATATTTTTTATATAAATTTTCCAATAATATAGAGTTTGATTTTTTTAATTAATGTCATACATATTAATATATTAAATATAAAAAAAGACCCTGTATAGAGTTTTCGCCTTAGGCCTCAACTTGTATCGAGACGGTCTTGCTTCCAAGTAAACCTCCTTGAATCCTAGGTTGATCGATCGCAAGCATGACTCCAGCTCGCGTGTCTCATTGTTACAGGCCTTGTGATACCCTATTGTTAGAAGCTTCCTAAAATTGGTTAAGAAATATGAGTGCTTTCAATAATCAAGCTACTTTGAGCCTTCCATATCTTATATCATTAGAGCAACAAATTCCTCTAATGAATAAGCTTGAGTATTTCTTTGGCCTCTGATAATTTTCTTGCACCCCACTATTGTATTGTATGCCTTCAAAACCAAAATCACATATTGTCTGATTTGATTTAGATCTACTTATTCAATACTATTAATTGCCAATTTATTCCACATGCATAAATATGTTCATGAGATATGATGATTGTTTTCATATGATGATAACATAATTAGGCTCCTCCAGTTACATTGTAGAAAAACCATTCAATGGTAGGTGAACCATCTATAGGTGATATGGATCGATCTTCAATTCCTTGTAGACCTAAAAGTTTCTAAGTTGTGGATGATAATTGGACATCTCACTAGCTCTATTATGGTGCTTATACATGATGAGCTGCTATTAAATAGTATGATGTATCTCCATAATAAAGAATATGACCCTAAAGCAAACATATAGGTTTATGTAGGTAATTAATACATGCATTGAATGAATCATTTGTATAACACACTACTAGACGAATTGGGTTTGGCGTCGGTTAGATTCGGAACGATCACGTTGGTTTTGAAAAAAACCGAAGCAAATTTTTCAGGAAAATATTTCACGTCGATTTTGGCAGAGTCAGTTTTTACAAAAATAGATGTTATATATCATGATATAGTGTCGTTTTTTGCAAAAATCAATGCGATTTACTTTATTTATAAACCCGATTTTCTCTCTTTTCTCCTGCGCGTGAAAACCCATTTGCTCTCTTCTCCCTCTCCAAACCCTAGCTTTGCCCCTTTAAGCCCTAGCTCTCCCTCTCCCTCTCCAAGCACGTCCATTGTCACTCCCCTCCGTCGCCCCACCGTCTTCCGCTTGCTGCCGTTGCCGTCGCACGTTGCTTAGCTTTCGAATAGCTCGCCCTAGCCCAAGTGAGTCTCTCTCTCTCTTCCTCAAAGTGCAAATGAGTTGTGAAATTTCACCGGTCCGTTCTCTTTAACTTAATATACCTAAAAGGGGGGGTTGATTAGGTATTTAAAATTAATTATACCTACACAGTTTTACTGGACGATGGTAGGGGAATAAAATTGTATGCTTTAGTTGTTTGATAAAAAGATTATCACAACCAACTCCAATCAAAAATACCTCTGTGGTATATTATCTTTTTGTCATTTAATCTAATCAAGATAGATTACGGAATACAAACAAACAATCACACAAAACAAGAGATTTTTACTTGAAAACCTTAGCCAAGGAAAAACTACGGGACCACGTCCAGATGAAAAGTATCACTAACTGAAAAGTTAAACGAAACAAAGGTTACCTATGCAGCACCGTTGCAAATACAGCTTCCAACCTTAGCCAAGGCCCACTGCCGATGCGTCCACGTCCTCTGAATCAACACTACAAATCCACGCGCACCCTTCAAGCCAAGAAGCCTTATCCGCTTGTTCAGTTTGGTACACCCCAAACCTACCGTCGATCGGCTCCTCTAATCTTAATTATCAACACTCCCGCCTTTGCAGAAGGTGAAAGATTCAGTACACCCTGAACCCCAAGTTGCTCAAATGGTGTTGAGTCACACTGGTACACTCAAGCTTACTAGGTTGAATATAGAAGTGAAAAACCTAGGCTGAGTAAAAGATCAAGCTCTTGACTATGATCAAGAAGAGAACAAGCTCACAAGATGTGAATGAAAATAAGCTTCTTGCTCTTCGAATGGACACTCTAATAAATAAAGCATTTGCTTCTCTCTCTTGAAGATTGAGTCACTCTGTGTCTCTTTATGTATATAGAGAAGGCATAGAAGGATTCTATTTATAGAATTCCAAGACCCTGAGTCGTGTGGAACATGGGATAATAGAACCATGAATTTCAGATCTGAGAAAGACCAATTCTATTCAAGGTCCAATCGATTGTATACTTGGTCCAATCGATTGGGCCATGTCCAATCGATTGGGGATAAGTGTCCAATCGATTAGACTCAATAAGTTTTCTGTTCCGAAGGCACCAATCGATTGTACAGGGTTCTCCAATCGATTTGACTCATAAAACTTTCTGTCCCGAAGGCTCCAATCGATTTCACAGAGTCTCCAATCGATTGTGCTCAAATAGATTTCTGTCCTGAAGGCTCCAATCAATTTTACAGAGTCTCAATCGATTGTGCTCAAATAAGTTTCTGCCTCGTAGTCTCTAATCGATTACACAGTGTCTCCAATCGATTGGACTCAAAAGAGTTTCTGCCTTGTAGTCTCTAATCGATTATACAGTGTGTCCAATCGATTGGGCTATGTCCAATCGATTGGGAATACATGTTCAATTGATTGGACCATCCCATTAGTCAATATAATTGACTTTGACTCGGGTCTACCCAATGACTAAGTCTGACCATTATATTTTATTCATTTTAATCAACTCCTATGGCCACTAAGTCACTTACCTTCCTAATCGAGCGTACACGATCGTTAACTGACAAATCGACAGTTACTCAGATGACTCATGTCGTCAACCGTCTGATTCTTGTTGTCTCTGTCTTTTAGTCTTCACGTAGTTAGCGAAAGTATGCGTACCACGACATCTTCACGCTACACTAGTGCTCGTAGGAATATTTACAAGAATGTTTTTATGTCAAACAGAATATTTGTCAAATTGAATGTGAAAATATTCCTTACAAGTTGCATTGCAATCACTTACCATAATTTTTGGGCTGCACATGCTTGAATCCATTTTCTAAGGATTAGGGCCCATTTTTTTTACTGTTAACTTGAAACCCATATTTGATGGTGTTAGAAATTTCGGAATGCGATGATTTTTTGTCGAGGTGATCTATATGGTGAGGAGATCACCCTCAGAAAAATTCAAATCATTCTAATATTCATAACCTGGTTTACACGTTGAAGAATTATGGTTTATTTATTTTTTACCGTTAACTTGAAACCCACATTTGATGGTGTTAGAAATTTCGGAATGCGCTGATTTTTTGTATGGGTGATCTATATGGTGAGGAGATCACCCTCAGAAAAATGCAAATTATTCTGATATTCATAGCATGGTTTGCAGGTTGAAGAATTATGGTTTGTCTATTTTTTACCGTTAACTTGAAACCCACATTTGATGGTGTTAGAAATTTCCGAATGTGCTGATTTTTTGTAGGGTGATCTATATGGTGAGGAGATCATCCTCAAAAAAATTCAAATCATTCTAATATTCATAGGCTAGTTTAGAAGTTGAAGAAGTATGGACCATCGATTTTTACCGTGTAATTTGAAAACACATTTAACGGGATTAGAAATTTTAGAATGGGCTGATTTTTTGTTGGGGTAATCTTTTTGGTGAGGAGATCATCCTCACCAAAAATCAGCCATTGATTCATCCTCTATGAGAGTACACCAACGTGTTGGTCAAAAATGTCCGTCACTGGAACCTGACCCATGATAATAATATATAAGGGTCGGGCTCCATTGACAAATCTAAAATGGCAGGTATCTGTACAGGGACACGATATAAGCCATGTGGCACACCTACAAGTACTTGTCGTCGACTTATTATCGATTACAATCTATTATTTTGACTCAATAAATAATTCAATTGACCAAAATTTGAAAACCAACATAAAAAGGTAAGTTAATTTTATATTAGTAAATTAAACAATATTTATACATGCAGTAAACATTAAAAATGGTTTTTAGCGGTGGACTTTTAGCGGCTACTAGCAAAAAACCACCGCTATAGATTGTTTTAGCGGTGGCCAGGGGTTAAACCGCCACTAAAGGGCTAGAGGGAAAACAAAATTTTAGCTGTGACTTTTAGCGGCAGTCAAAAATAGTTGCAGCTAATAGTACATATAATGGCGGTGTTTTGTCTGACTGCCGCTATAGGTATGTTATTAACAGAGGTCGGACAGTTAACCGTAGCTAATACATACATATAGCAGCGGCCATCTACTGGCGGCCAGTAAAAGTCTTGAAATAAAATAAAAAAAACAAAAGCCCCCAAAGCCATTTCTGATCTTCTCCTCCTGTCTCCCCTCGCCCCTCTTTGTGAACTAACACCCCTCGCCTCAGCCCCGTCGTGCACCTGCGTCGTTTGTCGTTCGTTGTTCGCCGCACCGTGCACCTGCCGACTCCGTTCACCTCGCCGTGCACCTTACGTGGCTGTTCGCCGGTAAGTGTTGCTTCCTTTTTCTTTTCTATTTTGGTTTGTTTGATCCAGGGTTTCAACCTGATCGAAATACATGTTTTTGTTTTGGTTTTTCCCATTTTGGTGTTTCCCAAATAATTTTTGGTGAGGATGATCTCCTCACCATATAGATCACCCCTATTTTCATGGGTTGATTTAACCGTAGGAATCTGAGCATTATTTGGTTTTCACGAGTTGATTTTGGGGAAAAAAGGTCCAACGGTTTGAAATCAATAATTAGGTAGATTTTGTCTGTTTTCATGGGTTGATTTTGGGGAAAAAAGATACAAAGGTTTGAAATCAATAATCTGGCTGATTTTTGGTGTTATCATGGGTTGATTTTGGGGAACAAAGATCCAAAGGATTGAAATCAATGATCAGGCTGATATTTGGTATGTTTTGGGGATCAAAGATCCAAAGGTTTGAAATCAATAGTCAGGCTGATTTTTGGTTTGGCCACTGATAAATAATTGTCGATATTACTCAAATTCCCACGGTTAAAATCAACCCATGAAAATGACTCCAATCCAACACATAGGGATTGGCTAGACAACCATACAGTAAGCATCCTCCACAAATGTGCCATGTGGCTCATATTGTGGCGGTCATGGAGGCAATCATTGTGGAGGGTCAGCAAATTTTTACTCCTAGATGGACATACAGGCCAAAAAATAGGCTGATTTCGGTTGGATTGATGCTATTTCATGGGGTTTGTGGAACTCGAGAGCCCCTAGGGCTGATTTCGGTTGACGATGTTTTAGATTTGTGGTTTTTTCCTTTTTTTCAGAAATTTGTCTTTTTTATATTTTTTGCTTTTGATTCTAGCATTATTCACAGAGTATTCATCATGGGAGAGCACCTAGGGTTGATTTTGGGTGAGGATGTTATCTTCATCGTGGGAGACCACCTAATGAGATCTCATTGTTGAATTTTTTTTGCTTCCTTGCTTTTATAATCAGTTCATAAGACCCAAAAAATAGCGAAGAATAGTGGGATAAAGGAGTACATGGCTGCACATTCTTTTCTTTTTAGCATTATTTTCTAATCGTTAGATTTTTCCAATAGGTTAGTCGATTGGTGGTCTCGAGGCATTTTCAATCACTCTCGCATTCTCGCGTTCCCGCACCTATTAAGGGACATTTATATTTTTGATGCTCTTCTTTGTTTTCTATAATTTTTCTTTCAAATCTCTCTCTCTCATTCTCACACAATGCATGTAGTCCTCTTGCATTTGTGGTTGATCTTTGATTTTCATCTCTAGGTTTTGTTTAACTATAGTATTCTCTAAGTTTATTACTTGCTTTTAACATCAATATTGTTAGAGGGCCGTGATGTAACAAGGTATACCTGAGATTCATACAAAAAATCAGCATGTTTTTAGGGTCGTGATGGGCCTACTGACTGCATGGATGTTTAGCCCACCCCTTAGTATAGATTCATACCAAAAATCAGTTTGTTTGATGACTTTTAACCGTTGGTTTTAGTACTCAAAACATGGTTCAATTCAATGGCTATAAGAAGCTATAAGAACACCTTAAAAAGTACTAAAATCTAATGTTATAGATTACCAATCAGGCTGATTTTTCGTGTGTATATCCACCAAGAGGTGGGATAAACATCCATGTCAACAGTGGGCCAAGATGACAGTGGTGGATAACAAAAATCATGCTTCTGCATTTGGAAAAGTTTCAGGCATAACCTGTTATATTTATGGGCCAGGCTCAGCGGACACACATTTTCACACACAATTTCACACCAAAAAAAATCGTCGGCAGTCAATATATAAATAGAAGTTTTGGAATGGGGTGATTTTTGGTGAGAATTAATGGTCTTTATGGTGAGGAGATCACCCTCACAAAAATTCAAATCATTTTGATATTCGTAGCATGGTCAAGATGGACTGATTTTTTTGTCAGGATGGTCTTCACAGTATAGATGACTTATAATGCGATTGGATTGTCCAACATAATCTCTACAGGATGGACTGTTTTTGTATGTGTGATCTATATGGTGAGGAGATCACCCTCACAAAAATTCAAATCATTCTGATATTCATAGCCCGGTTTACAAGTTGAAATTATGGACTGTCTATTTTTACTGTTAACTTGAAACCCACATTTGATGGTGTTAGAAATTTTAGAATGGGTTGATTTTTGTAGGTGTGGTCTATATGCTGAGGAGATCACCCGCACTATATCAACCTTATAAAATCAGCCCATTTTAACATTTGTAGTATTATGAAAAGTGGAGTGCAAGTTGAAAAATTTTGGACCGTCCAATTTCACAGTTAAATTTAAATCCATATTTGATAGGGGAAGTTTCAGAAATTGCTGATTTTTAGTGATGATGATATCCTCACCATGGAGATCATCCTCGCCAAAATCAGCCCTTAACTCATTTGCATTTAGGCCCGTCTATTAGTCATTTATTAGTAAGAATACCATGAGTCATTGTATCCCAGCCCTATACATTAGGGGAAAACAAAAAACATTTTCGAGGTTGATAACTTTTAAGTTAATGTTCTATATTTTCTATTTTTCAACGCATGGAATAAATTCTTATTCCTAAAGAGTATTATGTAGCAAATTGGGTTTTCTGTGAAATGGTTTTTAAATTTTTTGGTAATCTAATAGATATTGTTTCGTTCAGAGAATTGAATGTGAGTATCGGCATAGTGAGAGTGCGAGGCTCAATCTGAGGGATTTTTGGTATTGGTTGGCTGGACTTGTGCTTTTCGACATCCAGTGAGCATTTCGTTCTATTTGATTTATCTTATTTTCTTAAAAGCAGTCTAATTAATGATTTATAAACATTGACATTTTTAAATTTATAGATTTTTCCTTTGCTAGGTTTGTTTTATCTTTTAAGAATCTGCACTATAGTTATATTTACTAGATGAAAAGTTAATTAGGTTTACATTGCATTAATTTGTTAATTAGGTTTACTTTGTTCTAGTTATGTTTAATTTATAGTCAAGTAATTGCATTCATTATGTGATTCATCAACCTGTAACAGCCCTAACCCCGCTCTGCTATACTCATGATATAGTGAATGACAGGTCCTTGTGGTCTATGTTATATGACTTAGATTGACTCTAGGTTGTGCATATTTTTATAAAATTTCTTAACTATAGGGTTGACATAGAATATATCATCCGATAAATAATGTTTCAGATTTAACATTCAAATGGAAGATAAAGAAAGATGTCAGGAATACAAGGAAGATGTGAAGAAGTTGGAATGGGTGGAATGGGAAAAAAGGTTTTTGTCATTAAACCAGCTACAGATAGGCTGATGCATGCCAATTGGGAAATGGGATGCCATACAAAGAAAAGTCTTCTGTTAGCTGTTATAATTGGGATGACATACAAAGTCCCAAAATCAGTTTGAAAGTCGTCTGGTATAAATACCCTTACTTTCTACATCTATTGAATTTTTTCACTGCCTGGCATCGATCCACCAAGTTTATTTCTTTACCCCACCAACTGAATTCCATAACCAACAATAGTGATAACACACAACCTATGGATGTTCAAACGTAGTCCCAAAATCAGTTTCATGGATGATTTCTGTATGAATGTTTGGCCGATTCGTACATGGAGATATAGACCCAAGATGAGTGTGCTTAGTGATTTCTGACTATTTGAATGTTTGGCTAAATCGTAGATGGACATACTGATCAAAGTTAGTCTAGTTAGTGACTTCTGACCGTTGGTGCTTCGTTTGTAGTTGCAGATATAGTTCTTAGGACATCTTGATATTAAAATATAGGATTTGTTCTTCATGTCTACTATATGCATGTGTTTTTGTTAAATTTTTCATGACCTGTTATTCTATCTAATTTTATATTCAATTGCTTATGATAATATTTATTTCATCAATTTATTACCGAATTCTTCATTGTATGCTGGTAGTACTGTATGTAATATAGGTCTAGTATTGAAGTGCAACATTTTAATTTACTTAACGTTTTAAAGTTTCAATCATTCCTCACTTTATGTTGTATATCATGTAAATAGTTGACACACACACATCATGCATATACATGCATTGAACCTTAGATCTCTCGTTCAAGAATCATTGTATGACAATTGTACCTTATCACCTACATGTGACAGATTAGTTGTACAAGTGAACAACTTTTTTGTCTTATTTGTGATGAGGAGTAATTATCTACTGTTAATTCTTGAATTGTCCAGTTTGGACATGTTTGGGAATGCATAATCTCTAATACAGTCAGTAGCTAAAGTGGTTATTTCTATTTGAATGACAGTTTCGACTAACATTCCTCTTGTTCTCTGGGGACATATTTAGACAAGGTGACATATTTGTCCTTAGTCTAAATCGTGTACTTGGAGAACTATAGAAAATGCTGCTGAAATTTTCCTTCAAATAGAAATAACCACTTGGCTATTGAGTGTAACATAAATTATGCATTCCTAAATGGGATAGGAACTACCCACCCGTTAGAGAGGAGATAGGAAGCATGATGCATGCATGCGCACTTAAGTCATGTGTGACAATGTGCTTTTCGATGAAGGTGACGTCGCTCTGAAGGGATATGCCGATGGATAAAAGTTGGATTAAGAAGCCAAGAAATACCCCTGAGTATCAAGTTGGAGTTGAGCAATTCTTGGATTTTGCATTTGCTAATACAAGGTTTGGGGACAAGATTTGGTGTCCTTGTCTTGAATACAAGAATGCGGTCGTAAATGATAGAAAAGACGCGCATGGTGACTTATTATGGTATGGAATAATGTCGGATTACACCATCTAGATTCGCTATGGGAAGACTCTAAATGCGGGTGAATATATGGAAAATGAGATTGATGAGGGTGGTGAGAGTGAGGTTGAAGGTGAAGCTGATGATATGCAAGAAATGTTACAAGATGCATTTAGAATATCCCCTCCTGATCATGAAGAGGAGAATGAATCAACTGAGACCGGACCAGTTGAGCCAAATCAGGAAGCGAATAAATTTTATGAGATGTTGAAGGATGCCGAGACTGAACTGTATCCAGGTTGTACAAAATTTATGAAACTATCTTTCATTGTACGGCTATTACACCTGAAGTGTCTAAACGGATAGAGTAACAAATCATTCAACATGTTACTTGAATGATTAAAAGAGGCACTGCCAGATGGTGAAAAGTTGCCAAGGAATCATTACGAATCAAAAAAGATCATTCGAGATCTTGGTCTGCATTACACGAAGATAAATGCATGTCCGAATCACTGCATGCTATATTGAAATGAGCATGAGAATGCAAATGAATGTGTCGTATATGGTGCGTCCAGGTGGAAATCAGTTACACGTCAGTTTATTAAAGAAGCTTCTAGTTCATTTGCAGAGGGTACCAAATACCTGCAAAGATTTTGCATTATTTTCCGTTGAAACCACGACTTCAAAGGTTGTTTATGTGTTCAAAATAGCTGAGCAAATGAAATGACATGATGAGGGTTATACGAAGGATGGTGTGTTGAGACATCCAGCAGACTCTAAGTCGTGGAAAACTTTGGACATGCAATACCTGTCGTTCGGTTCTGAACTGAGGAATGTTCGACTCGGGGTAGGGGGTGATGGTTTCACCCCATTTAGTTATACAAGCACTCCGCACATCACGTGGCATGTAGTTCTTATTCCATACAATTTGCCACCATGGATGTGTATGAAGCCAACGTCTTTCATGTTGACGTTGCTTATTCTTGGTCTTAAAGCTCCCGGGAACGACATTGATGTGTACTTGCAACCATTAATAGAGGAACTGAAGGAATTATGGACAGATGGGTTTAAGGCATACGACGCCTCTTTAAAGCAAAATTTTTGATGTCGTATAGGAGTTATATGGACTATTAATGACTTCCCTGCATTAGCAAACTTGTCAGGATGGAGCACTAAAGAAAACTTGCTTGTCCCTCTTGCCATAGGGAGACATGTTCGATAAGATTGACAGAAGGACGCAAAGAATGCTACATGGGACATCGTCGATTTCTTCCACATGATCATAAATTTTGACAGAACAAAAGGTCGTATGATGGCAAAACATAAACAAGGAATGCGCCCAAGCATGTTGACTGGTAGGGATGTGCTCGATCAATTATATGATTATGAGCAGATCACATTTGGCAAGGCAGATACGATATCAGTGGCAGGAAGAGAAAGAGGGATGACTGTCATTTACCAAAGAATTGGAAGAAGATGAGCATTTTCTTTGAATTGTCATCTTAGAAAGATCTTTTGTTGCGGCACAATCTGGATGTTATGCACATTGAGAAGAATGTCTGTGATAATGTGATCCGGGCATTGTTGGACATGGAGGGTTCAAAAGACAACTTGAAGGCTCATCTAGATATGAAGAGAATGCGTATAAGGAAAGAACTTCACCCAAAATCGGACGGGAGAAAATGTTTACTACCTCCGACATGCCACACGATGTCGACTATTAAAAAAAGGAAGTTTCGTCAAGTGTTAAAAGAGGTCAAGGTTCCAGATAATTATTCGTCGAACTTTTCACGATGTGTTCAGGTCAAACAATACAAGATCTGAAGGTTGAAGAGTCACGATTGTCATGTTCTTATGCAACAATTTCTACCGCTTACAGTACATAGTATCTTACTTAAGAATGTTTGTTCAGCATTGATTGAGTTGTCAACGTTCTTCATGCAATTATGTTCGAAAGTCTTGAAGGTGGGAGAACTGGAACAACTTGAAACGTAGATTGCAGTAACACTTTATAAATTAGAGATGATTTTTCCGTCGGCTTTTTTTGATATTATGGTGCACTTGCCCATTCATCTAGCTGATGAGGCCAAGATAGCCGGACCAGTGCAGTACCGGTGGATGTATCCAATAGAGAGGTACTTGCACAGGTTGAAGACATATGTCCGAAATAAAAACTATCCTGAGGGTTCAATAGTGGAATGGTATATATGTGAAGAATCCTCGACATTTTGCTCGAGATACTTGCATGGGGTTAAGACAAGTTCAACCGACCAGAGTGGAATAATGATGTTATTGATGTTGAATCACCTGCTAAGGTATCCACTTTTATAATAACTGGTCGTGCCATTGGGATGGCTACTTCACGCATGCTAAGCAACACTGAATGGGAACAAGTTCGTCTCTATGTGCTCATCAATTGCACCAAAGTCGCTCTATTTATTGAGTAAGACTAACTGTTCCAAATCTACTAAGATTATGTTATTCATATACATTGATACTTAATATTTTATTTAGGTTTGGATTGTAATTTAATTATTCATTGTACAGGAAGCACAAAGAAGTAATCAAATAGACTAATAATCGTATACTTCCTAGGGATCTGGAACGAAACATAATAAGGAGTTTGCGCAATGGTTTAAAAAACATGTAAGGCTTAGATATATAACATTTTGCTTTTTAACTGTAATATTATGTGATGCAAATTTAAATATGTAAAAGGCATTAATTTAAGTTTTATCTGAATAGGTGATGCAAATGCGATATAACGGTGAAGAAGTAGATAAATCACTCGAATTATTGTCTATGGGTCCTGGTTGGACAGTAAGATCATTTTCAGGGTACATTATTAATGGCTTTCGATTTCACACAAGCGAAAGGGAGCTACAAAGGAAAACTCAAAATAGTGGAGTTTTCGTAACTGTAGAGACAAATAGCTTCACAAGCACGAGCGACACGAACCCGATGGTAAGCAATGTTGCTATGGCATCTTAAATGAAGTTCTTGAGTTATAGTATCCCGGCCAGAATACTGTTGTGTTATTCAAATGTCATTGGTATGATGTCATCAATAGTGGGGGATTCAAGCAAGATGAGTATGGGTTCAACTGTATTAATGTCAGACGAACTTTAACTACAAATGAACCATTCATTCTTGCAAATCAAGTACAATAAATATTTTATATCCAAGACACCACTAGTGATGATTGGCGAGTCGCAATAAAGACAACACCACAGGACACATACGATATGGCGTCGACAAATGAGCTTCAAGATGAGCCTTTCAAGAAAATGAGTCTGGGTTGCACTTTGATTCAATCGACATCAATGATGAGGTTCTCACTTGGAGTAGGAATGATATCGACGATATTGTGGTTGAATGACAATTTGCAGCAGATGAAGCCTTTATTGACGATGGAGATGATTGTACTTAGTATAAAGTTGAATATCAATTGTTGTAATGTTCTTTTTGTAAGATGTTTAATTAATAAAATTGAGTATTGGTGTATCAATTGTTGTAATGTTCTCTAATGACTTTATTTATTTATTCATATTCTTTATGTATTTATTGGGATCTCTGTTCATTTATCCATCTTGATGATGTTGACATATATGTGTATATATAATTCAAGATTCATGCAGGAATTTAAAAATGTCTAGTCGGAGTCAAAAATCCGCTAGAGCTAGAGCGCTGCAGTTTGTTCCTTCCATATTGGGAACACGACAGCAAGGCCCCCCTCCACTTCGGCACTACACCAGCAGACGCCCCCCTCCAGCTCGACACCACAGCAGCGAGGCCCCCACTCCACCTCGACACCACAGCAGGGGGGCCCCCTCCCCTATTACTCAGCAGTCCAGTGACACCACTGGTATGTTCAGCTGTTTGTTATTGTATATATTTGTAATTGTTGTATACTCATTAACGTGTATATATTTTGTTCTTATTTTTGTATTATTGAAACAAATTCGAGTAGCGTCAGGCAGCGAGGGCCCACGAAAAGCTTGCCCTTGGTTACAGGCTCTATGACAAAAGTGCCCTTGACTTGAAATGAAACAAACCAACCCATAGGCGAAATGGCATCCATGTTTGCCAATCAATTAGGGGTGATTGTTCGTACTTCTGGGCATGCCCAATTACAAGTAGAGACGTGGGACAAAATGCCTCCCCACAACAAGGAGGCTGTTGTGGCAAGAAGTCAAGGTAAATGTGTCTAATACCCATCGTTTGGTATAATTTGTTTATATTATTTTCATGTATATAATTAATGGTTTCTACATACTTGGCAGAGTAAATTTGACATCGACGATGAACGAAAAAGCTATACCTTGCAATCGATGGGCAAGCGATTCAGAGATTGGCGAGGTGATTTGAAATGTCAATATTTTGATGTTATGGAAACACATCAGGATCGAATCAACAATAAATCTAATGGTGTCGCAGAGGAGGATTGGATTTGGCTTGTCGACTACTGGAGTAGTGACAACTTCAAGATATGAAAAAAAGTCATACTTAATTAACTATCCATTATCCATCTGTCAAGATATTAATAAAAAAATCAATGCATTTATGCAGGCGGTGTCGGCAAGAAACAAAGCGAATCGCAAGAAACAAAGAATAAATCATGCTGGGGGAACAAAGACATTTACCCGTTACAGGGACAAAGTGGTAAATTATTTTACTTTTTTAAATTTAACATTCACATATAACTTCTAACGATGGGTCTATTTTCTGCAATGATAGATTCGGAGTAATGACGGTACTCTACCGACTCGGGTAGCACTATTTATTACGACCCATACACGGAAAGATGAGTCACCAGTTGATGAAGGGTCTGCTGAAATAATTGTATGTACGATTCTTATTATACATAATAATATATAGTTAGTTGTGTACTAATAAAATGTTTTCCATGCAGTCAAAATTTACGCAGCTCTCGTAGACTGGAGAGTCCTCTACTCCCGACCCTGATGCCATCTATACCGCTGTGATGTGTCCAGAGAGACATGGTCGTGTACGTGGCTACGGCTTAGGTCCAACTATCTTTGGTACTTCCAATACCTCCAGTCGGAGCAACAGCAACAGTGCCCTTCAAGAGGAGTTGACACGACTGCAAGTATAGATGGCAGAGCGTGAGACTCGTCATCAGGAAGAGTTGACTCGTATTCATCAACAGATGGAGATACTGGACCAGCAGCAGCTAGAGAGAGAAGAGACGCTGCGGCGGGATTTAGAGATGCAGTTTCAGAGGTAATTTATGGATTTCTTTTGAAACATATAGCCTCCCATGTAGCCTCCCAACCATTCTGATGATGAGGATCTAGGGCATGACGATCTAATTGATGACGATGAGGTATGTCCACATTTAAGTACTTTCTGTTATGAAATTGTAATCAGTTGTAGGTTTAAGCATTTCGGGACTTCAACGCCCAAATCGGACAAACGAGGTCGAATCTCCCAAAACTTCTTCCAACACTTCAAACGTGTTGAAAAAAATGTGTTGAAAGAGACGGGGTCAAATTTCGAGGTCGAGTTAGAAAACTATAGTCAGTTATAGGTTTAGTCATTTAAGACTTTGAACTGAAATCCAATTCGGGACTTCGATGCCCAAATCCGGCAAACGAGGTCAGAATCTCCCAAAACTTCTTCCAACACTTGAAACGTGTTGAAACAAATGTATTGGAAGATACGGGGTCAAATTTCGAGGTCGGGTTAGAAAACTATAGTCAGTTGTAGGTATGCATTTAAGACTTAGAACTGAAATCTATTTCGGGACTTCGACGCCCAAATCGGGCCAACGAGGTCAGAATCTCTCAAAACTTCTTAACATGTTGAAACAAATGTGTTGGAAGAGACGAGGTCAAATTCCGAGGTCGGGTTAGAAAACTATAGTCAGTTGTAGGTTTAGGCATTTAAGACTTCGAACTGAAATCAATTTCGGGACTTCGACGCCCAAATCATGCAAACGAGGTTGGAATCTCCCAAAACTTCTTCCAACACTTCAAACATGTCGAAACAAATGTGTTGGAAGAGACGGAGTCAAATTCCGAGGTCGGGTTAGAAAACTATAGTCAGTTGTAGCTTTAGGCATTTAAAACATAGAACTGAAATCTATTTTGGAACTTCGACGCCCAAATCAGGCAAACGAGGTCGGAATCTCCCGAAACTTCTTCCAACACTTCGAACATGTTGAAACAAATGTGTTGGAAGAGATGGGGTCAAATTCCGAGGTCGGGTTAGAAAACTATAGTCAGTTATAAATTTAGGCATTTAAAACTTAGAACTGAAATTCATTTTGAGACTTCGACGTCCAAATTGGGCAAACGAGGTCAGAATCTCCCGAAACTTCTTTCAACACTTCAAACATGTTGAAACAAATGTGTTGGAAGAGATAGGGTCAAATTCCGAGGTCGGGTTAGAAAACTATAGTCAGTTGTAGGTTTAGTCATTTAAGACTTTGAACTGAAATCAATTTCGGGACTTCGACGGCCAAATCAGGCAAATGAAGTCGAAATCTCCTGAAACTTCTTCCAACACTTCAAACGTGTTAAAACAAATGTGTTGAAAAAAATGGGGTCAAATTCTGACGTTCGGTTGGGAAATTGTAGTCACTTGTATGTTTAGACATGTAAGACTTAAAATTAAAGTCCATTTCCAGTTTTTAACGATATATTTATTTTATTATAACTTCTAACATATTTTATTCTAATAAGTTTACTACTTTTTTTTGCAAGACCCAGCTGATTATTGATCTAATGCAGACCAAGTTGATGTTTGAGCTATCAACTTTTTTTTTCATTTATGGATGTTTCTGAACTAAGGATATTGTATTAATTAATCTTTGAGTTTAATGAATAGATTATTTTTATTTTTGCTTATTTGGTTTAGTTAGTATCATAGTAATCAAAATGCTACAGGTCTACAGGTAGTATAGGGACACAGGTGAAAAAAAATGCCAAAAAAATAACAAAAAAACAAAAAAAAACAATTAGCGGCGGTCACTGGCCGCCGCTAAAACATAAAAAATTTAGTATTAGCGACAGTCAACGACCAACGCTAAAAGTATGTATTAGCGGCGGCCATACCCACCACTAACACTCCATTTCAGCGGCGGTGATTGACTTACCATCACTAATACATACTTTTAGCGGCGGCTATTTGGTGACCGCAGGTAATACATACTTTTAGCGGCGGTCGGTCGTTGACCGCCGCTAATACATACGTTCTGCGGTGGCTATTTGTTGACCGCCGCTGATACTTCTTTTATCCGCGGTCAATATTCCTGCCTCTAATATTGGCTTCCACCACGACTGTACCGTCGCTGGTGTGGTACTTTTTAGCAGCGGCCGATTTTCATTTGGCTGCCGCTATAAGTTTCAGCGACCAGGGTATCAACGGCAGTCGTTGCTGAAAGTTTTAGCAGTGGTTTTTATGACTTTTAGCAGTGGTCTCGGCCTCCGCTAATACCCTATTTTCCTGTAGTGATTGTTTCGATTTCTCACTTGGAGTGCCTTAAAAGTATTCAGAAAAGAGAATTTGGGCCACAAACTGAGGAAGAATGAACCAACATGGAGGGTAGTTGTGGTAATAAAAATATTTTCTACTTGTATTTGGTTTTTATTGGTCGGAAGTTATTGTTTTTGCTTATTAATTAACAAATTATTACATGCTTGTACGTAGTGCCTGAAACAACAAGATATGAAATCTTATGGATTTTTCGTTATGAGGTACATGAGAGACTTTATTACCAATTATGATGAGACAATTTAAAATTCGGTGAGACATTTGTTCTATTACGTATTCTTTATGTGTACGTCTTAATAAGTAAAATTAATTTATTAATTATCTCCACCTATTTTTTACTAATTAGGTCAAAAATTTTAAATCAAAAGTTATATACACACTTGAAGACCTGATAGAATGTAGAGTTGAGTAGATTGAGCTATTCAAAGAAAATTTTAGAGGTATATATATTGACATAGATCGTTTGTCATCATTTCTTTTTTTTTCTCTAAGTTAATGCATGTGCATTTATTGGCTCTAGATAATTTTTTCCTTGATTTTTTAATATTGTTATAGACGATTAGCTATTTTTCTAGGAAATGAAGGAATATCTTCAAAATCTGTTTAATTTTTTCTACCAAGCCATTTAAATTTATATAGTTTTGTTATTCTTCTTTTCATTTAATTTACTTACAGGGGCTTTTTGGTGCCAAGGAACACATCACCCTACCCCACACGTCACCCTGCAACTTTGGTCATTCAATACTTTCACATTAATTTCAACTCAAGTATTGTTCAAGTAATTATTGCATCCTAACATTGTACTTAAACTTTTATCACAGCGTTCTTACATATATATGTTTTTATCACAATAAAAATCACAACCCATGTGGCACACTCTTAGCGGACTCTGACAGTATGGATTTTTGGCAAGTCCCTCGTTAATAAACCAAAAATCAGCCTAATTAGTGATTTCTAAGTGAATCGATTAAGATATTTTTATGGGTTGATTTTAATTGTAAGAATTCAAGAATTATTGAGCACTACTTGGGTATAAATCACTAATTCGGTTCACTCAGGGATTAGCCAAACATCCATATAACTTATCAGTACTTAGGACTGATTCTAGTTGTATTGGATTCAACAATGTGCAATTAATATTGAAATTTTACCGGTCCATTCTCTTTAATCTAATATACCTAGAAGGGGAGGTTGATTAGGTATTTGAAAATTAATTATACCTACACAGTTTTACTGGTCAATGGTAGGGGAACAACATCGCATGCCTTGGTTGTTTGATAAAAGATTATTACAACTGACTCAAATTGAATATATCTCCGTGGTATATTTTATTTTCGTTGTTTGATCTAATCAAGATAGATTGCGGAATACAAACAAACAATCACACAAGACAAGAGATTTTTACGTGGAAACCTTAGCCAATGAAAAACCATGGGACCACGTCCAGACGGAAAGTATCACTAACTGAAAAGTTAAATGAAACAAAGGTTACCTACGCAGCACCGTTGCAAATACAACTTCTAACCTTAGCCAAGGCCTACTGCCGATGCGTATCCTCTGAATCAACGCTACGAATTCACAAGCGCCCTTCCAGCCAAGAAGCCTTGTCTGCTTGTTCAGTTTGGTACATCCCAAATCTACCGTCGATCGGCTCCTCCGATCTTAATTCTCAACACTCTCGCCTTTGCAGAAGATGAAGGATTCAGTACACCCTGAACCCTAGGTTGCTCAAATGGTGTTGAGTCACACTAGTACACTCAGGCTACTAGGTCGAATATAGAAGTGGAAGACCTAAGCTGAGGAATGGATTAACCACTTGGCTTTGATCAAGAAGAGAACAGGCTCACAAGATGTGAATGAGAAACAAGCTTATTGCTCTTCAAATAGACACTCTAATAAATGAAACATTTTCTTCTCTCTCTTGAAGATTGAGTCGCTTTGTGTCTCTGTGTGTATTAAGAGAAGGTATAAAGGGTTGTATTTATAGAATTCCATGACCCTGAGTCGTGTAGAACGCGGGATAATGGAACTAAGAATGTTGGATCTGAGAAAGACTGATTTTGTGCATGGTCCAATCGATTGTACTCTAGGACCAATCGATTGGGCCATGTCCAATCGATTGGGGATAAGTGTCCAATCGATTAGGCTCAATAAGTTTCATATTCCGAAGGCTCCAATCGATTATACAGAGGTCTCCAATCGATTTGACTCAAATAAGTTTGTCTCGAAGGCTCCAATTGATTTCACAGTCTCCAATCGATTTGACTCAAATAAGTTTTTGTCCAGAAAACTCCAATCGATTTCATAGAGTCTCCAATCAATTGGGCTGAAATAAGTTTCTGCCTCGTAGCTTCCAATCAATTACACAGAGTCCTCCAATCGATCGGGCCATGTCCAATCGATTGGGTATAAGTGTCCAATCGATTGGACTATCCCAATAGTCAATATCTTTGACTCAGACTAGAGTCTGTCCAATGACTAGGTTTGACCATTATATTTTATCCATTTTAACCAGTTCCTATGGTCACTAAGTCACTTACCTTCCTAATCGAGCATACACGATCTTTAACTGACAAATTGACGGTTACTCAGATGACTCATGTCGTCAACCGTTTGATTCTTGCTATCTCTATCTTCTAGTCTTTAAGTGGTCGGCAAAGTATGCGTACCACGACATCTCCACACTACACTAGTACTCGTAGGAATGGTTACAAGAATATTTTTATGTCAAACGGAATCTTTGCCAAATTGAATATGAAAATATTTTTTACAATCTCCCCCTTTGGCAATTCCGTGACAAAAAATATTTAATCATATAGAAGGTAAAAAATAAAAAAACCAATCCCACCATCTTACATGATTCACTCACTATCACACACTCTCTCGGAGATAATCGAACAGATAATGGAATGGCTTTTGATTTGTTCCCTGTACATTCTACCAACAATACATACCATGTAATATCATTGGCAATCAATAAATCATTAAAATGCAGTGAGTTAATTATGCACATCACAAGAAGAGAAATTGGAAAAAATAATATAATTTTTCTCTCCCTAAATTTCTTTCCCCCTATCTCATGCATATACTTATTTTTACCTCTATGATTTTCTCTATACTTTTTTGCCACAGATTGACAAAGGTATAGAAATATAAACAGATAATAAGCATGCAATGAATGTCATCATGAAGAACAAGTGCATAAATATATATCACAAGTATAAAGACAATAAAGATATGCAATCATATTAGTCTAAATACATCAATGGTTTAACTTTCAGTGAAACTATGTAACCAATCATAAATCTTTTTCAAATGAATTTTAAATTTTTAAATCATCTCTGAAAAGATTTACAACTCACAGAACTCAAATCAGATCAATCCGGATTAATTCGAATAAAAAGGTCAAATCTGAAGTATGCTAAAATTCATGAAAAGTCAAGTTGAATGCAATGCATAATGAGTTTCAATGTGATTGGCACTAACAAATATCAAACCTAGGATTTTAGACTTAACTACTTAGTTTAATCTTGAATAGTTCAAATGCAGTCAATCTATGCCATTTATC
Organism: Euptelea pleiosperma; assembly: GCA_035048495.1. Taxonomy (NCBI): domain Eukaryota; kingdom Viridiplantae; phylum Streptophyta; class Magnoliopsida; order Ranunculales; family Eupteleaceae; genus Euptelea; species Euptelea pleiosperma. Next base: position 30,862,482 of record CM068548.1, on the reverse strand, counting down.
AGAGCTAGTCAGTAAAACTAGTTTACTTTAGTTGAACTTTCAATTTCTTTCACTTGGGTGTACTGTGATCTGACTTTCCACTTCTTAGGGTAAAAGACAGATGTTAGTAAAAATATAAATACTTTACTCAAAATCTAGAGGTATCCTGTATCTAATCATGAAATCCTCATTAGAGCTAATAGGTTCTCACTTAACTCTCTAATTTCAAGTGTATTTGCCAATGTGATTTCACATTACTTTTGTAGCAAACATGGCTATTTTTTACTCACTTGTTTTACCAAAATTTTATTTTTCAAGTTCTCATCTTTCGACACTTGGTCTATTTGGTAACTTTCACACTCGGTCAGTATGGTATCCTCTGTAGCATTAAGTAATCAGATTTTTATATAGATCGGGGCCATACAGATTTTACCACATCCACTTGAGGTAGCTTTTTCCTAGAGAACTATCACACAAGGAAACTAACAGTCGATTATATTATAATTTTAAAATCAACTGAGAGTAGGAACACAACTAATTTGAAGTCATGAAAAGTAGAAGTTTATTCCTGATTCCCCTAGAGTACTAGATTTATTATCTCAATCAAATCCAGTCCCAACCAGTGTTAGTCAGTGTGCATGTGAATAACAAGTTAAAACTTATGAACATCTACTAACTGAGAATTAGTAAAAAAGACTAATCTTCTAAAATATTCTAGAGTTTTCTACAATGATCTAGTCTCAATTTACCTTGTGTCAAGTCCTAGTTCTAGAATTTTCTAGAGTTAATGCCCATCATATTAAGAACAATTATGCAATGCACAACTCTAAAACGAAATCATAAACAAGACACAAAATAATTTTTGATTTTCAAATTTTTGATTTTTGTTTTTGAATAGATGAACTCAAAACAATGCAAATAAGCAAAGATCTAAAACAAATAGAAAACTTAAGAAAATAAAATTCTAAAACAAAACTACACACCCAACTCACAAAAGATATACAATCATAAAATAGAGAAGAGTGTAAAGAATCACATTTATTCAATCAATGGGACAAGTGCCACTAAACTTCATAAGGAATTCATTCCAAATAGAATCTAAATTTATCGGTCCTTCCTTTCTCACCCATATGGTCTTATACCTTGTAGGTGGGTTCTTTTTCTTTGCCATTTGTTTAGGTGGTGAAGGAGGATCAATATTTTTCTTTTTATTTGTCCTCTTATTCTGAGCCCTTTGAGTCTGGGTGCCCTTGAGTTTCATAAGGTTAGTAATCTCTCTACTCAAGGCATCTGACTTTTGATACAAAATTGTCATTTTATGGAGTAAATATCTCCTTGGTTCCCATATGATTTTTTCTTGGGAGGAACCATGGTAGCTCTCCTCTTTTAAAAGCAATTCTTGCTCATGTGACCTTTACCCCTACAGTAATTACAAACAGGCGCATGAATAATTGGTCTAGGTCTAGGTTGTTCAACCTATGGTGTGGAAAGAACTTTGGCTTTTATAAATTTAGTTCCTAAAGACGATGAGATATTAACATTATCAACATATCCAATTTTCCGTTTGTTTCCATATCTTTGTCCCACACTTAGAATCTCATTTAACTTTTCAATGCTTTGAAAAATATACGGCAAGTCATTTTTCAGTTGAACTAGATCAAGTTCAAGTGACTTCTTCTTCTCCAGACATTCCTGATAATCAGTTTCAAGAAATTTAACTTTGTCTTGGAGGCTAGCTTTCTCTTCTTCATACTGTCTAAAAATAGTTTCATATTTTTTATGCTCACTTTCAAAAGACATTTTAGCATCCGTACAAGTTTGAACTTGCATTCCAAGAACTTGTTTCTCTCTTGAAGAGATTTTTTCTCTTCCCTAAGTTGACCAACTAGCACAGATAATTCATTATTGTCTAGTTTACAAGCAGAATTTTCAGAGTCAAGAAATTCAACTCTATTAGTCAATTTCTTATTTGCTTTGGTCAGTCTAAAGCTTTCTTTATATAGCTTTTGATAAGCAATATAAAGATCACCTTGATCTTCACTGTCTGAGTCACTATGACTATTCACAGTGAACCCGTCTTTCGACATCTTTATAAATTAAAAGAATGAACTAGTTTTGCAGGAATCTAAATTCAAGTGATTAAAACTTTTATACAATAACCCGCTCTGATACCAATTGAAATTTCACCAGTCCGTTCTCTTTAATCCAATATACCTAGAAGGGGAGGTTGATTAGGTATTTGAAAATTAATTATACCTACACAGTTTTACTGGTCAATGGTAGGAGATCAAAATCGCATGCCTTGGTTATTTGATAAAAGATTATTACAACTGACTTAAATCGAATATACCTCCGTGGTATATTTTCTTTTCGTCGTTTGATCTAATCAAGATAGATTGCAGAATACAATCAAACAATCACACAAGACAAGAGATTTTTACATAGAAACCTTAGCCAATGAAAAACCATGGGACCACGTCCAGACGAAAAGTATCACTAACTGAAAAGTTAAATGAAACAAAGGTTATCTATGCAGCACCGTTGCAAATACAGCTCTCAACCTTAGCCAAGGCCTACTGCCGATGAGTCGACGTCCTCTGAATCAACGCTACGAATCCACGTGTGCCTTCCAGCCAAGAAGTCTTGTCCGCTTGTTCAGTTTGGTACACCCCAAACCTACCGTCGATCGGCTCCTCCAATCTTAATTCTCAACACTCTCGCATTTGCAGAAGATGAAGGATTCAGTACACCCTGAACCCTAGGTTGCTCAAATGGTGTTGAGTCACACTGGTACACTCAGGCTACTAGGTTGAATATAGAAGTGGAAGACCTAAGTTGAGGAATTGATCAAGCACTTGGCTTTGATCAAGAAGATAACATGCTCACAAGATGTGAATGAGAAACAAGCTTATTGCTCTTCAAATAGACACTCTAATAAATGAAATATTTTCTTCTCTCTCTTGAAGATTGAGTCTTTGTGTCTCTGTTTGTATTTAGAGAAAGTATAGAAGGGTTGTATTTATAGAATTCCATGACCCTGAGTCGTGTAGAACGTGGGATAATGGTACCAAGAATTTTGAATCTGAGAAAAATTGATTCTATACATGGTCCAATCGATTGGGGATAAGTGTCCAATCGATTGGGCTCAATAAGTTTCATGTTCCGAAGGCTCCAATCGATTACACAGAGGTCTCTAATCGATTTGACTCAAATAAGTTTGTCTCGAAGGCTCCAATCGATTTCACAGAGTCTCCAATCGATTTGACGCAAATAAGTTTCTGTCCCGAAGACTCCAATCGATTTCACAGAGTCTCCAATCGATTGGGCTGAAATAAGTTTCTGCCTCGTAGCTTCTAATCGATTACACAGAGTCCTCTAATCGATTGGGCAATGTCCAATCGATTGGGTATAAGTGTCCAATCGATTGGACTATCCCAACAGTCAATATCTTTGACTCAGACTAGAGTCTGTCCAATGACTAGGTTTGACCATTATATTTTATCCATTTAAACCAATTTCTATAGTCAGTAAGTTACTTACCTTCCTAATCGAGCATACACGATCTTTAACTAACAAACGGGTAGTTACTCAGATGACTCCTGTCGTCAACCGTCTGATTCTTGCTGTCTCTGTCTTCTAGTCTTCAAGTGGTCGGCGAAGTATGCGTACCACGACATCTCAACACTACACTAGTGCTCGTAGGAACAGTTACAAGAATGTTTTTATGTCAAACAGAATCTTTGCCAAATTGAATATGAAAATATTCCTTTCAAATATTATGTAAGTGGTGAATGAACGTAAGTGTGAATGGTGGTTAAATACATTTTAATTTGAATGTAAATGTGAATGGATGAAATGTTTTGAATTAGTTTGTGACATACTGCAGGTGTATGGATATGCAGGTGTGTATGATATGCAGGTGGGTATAGGCGACAAAGAAAAAATAAAACAGATATTAATAAATAAAAAAAATATTTGGAGTCAGTTTTTTCAAAAACCAACGCTATATCCTGACTTTCCACGTTAGTCAATAAACTGACGCAGACTTTTCACGTCACTGGCATTCACATTGATTTTTCGGAAATAAAAAACCGATGCTAAATATCTACGGTGTAGATTAAAAACCGACGTCGTATGTCATTTTTCTAGTAGTGACATCATATGGAGTGATCACTATCAGGTCAAAAGAAAGTTCTAAATGCAAGAGGCAAAGTAATCCTTAGACCTGAGAGGTTTACACTCTCTTATTTGTTGTTTGTATGATTTTAATATTATCAACCATTGATGCCTAATCGGAGGTTATACATAGGTATGTTAGGTCATGCACATGATATATGAAAAGATGTAGATGCTCAACAAGGAATCCACCATTCATCATAAAGATATTATATTCAGTTGATATTTCCTCTAGGATTAGACTAAATGTTTTGGCAAAAAATATTTTATTGAGATTATTTTATTTATATATATAAATATGAATGAATTGTTTTCATACAAAAGAGTATTATGTTTTCCTAGAGTCCAATAGATGATGAATATCATGATATACATTAACAAGAGACTTGACAATGATTTATTTTTACTCAGAGTCACGTATTGAAATATTGTATGTGGAAGAACTTGTTTGCAAATATTTTATAAAAAAGGGCCTTGTAATGATTTTTATTCTAATCTAAGTATTTAAGTATTTATTACTGATGTAACTTTTTTCTTTGGACATTGATTTTAATATGTTGATGGATGTTATTGTATTTATGTAAAAGTTCATTGGAATTTGCTAAAAATTAGAAAGCCCATAAAGGAAATTTGTTAGAATAGGACTCTAAGCCTAATTAGCAATTCTCATATTGCTATTAGGACTCACAACTGAAGATGGGAAGTTTCTTAGAGATCTCACATTCTATGGTGCACTCATTATCAATTTAGAAATCCTAGTCCTTTTAGAAAATTTCTTTTGGATGTTTTATAAAAAAAAATGAGATTAGAGAGAGGGAGCATAGAACAATCCCAACATTTTTTGAGTTACACAGTAAATTCATAGGACACAGATTAGAGAAGGCCATCAATTCTCCTTTCTTTTTCGATGTCGTTGTCAATTCGGAAGAGGACTAAACTGATCGAACCATCTGTGATGGCCAAGTACAAGATAAGCACCTCATGGTTAATGGATTTTGACAATATTGGCGGCTGGCCGAGATAAAACTTCAGTGCCTGAAAGGCATGTTCGTAATCCCCATTCCATCCTATTGGGGCATTCTTGCATAGGAGCTGAAATAGGGATCGACATATGTCTAAAGATCTAAAAATAAAATAATACTTTTTAGTTGGAGGCAAGGGCACCTCCTACAAAACTCTTATCTGCTCGAGATATCTGAGAAATTTCTTGAATATATCACCAAATTAATAAGCGTTTGACTGGATTATGTTTCACGTGGTAGTATTGAAGCTTGTCGAATGCCTGTTGTAGGTACGATAAGTGATCTTCCCATTGTATGCTCTTAACTAGCATATTGTCGATGTACACTTCCATAGTTTTCCCAATGAGGTCTTTAAATACTTTATTGACTAGTCGCTGATAGTTTGCTTCTTCAGTTCGAAGTGTCAAGTACATTTTATATTTGCAGAAGATTAATGTAAGATCATCAGACATAAGATTACTTGATTAGTTAAAGTCCTTCATTGTCTCAAACTAAGGATAGTAAGGGGGCGTTTGGGAACGAGAAGTAAAAGCACTTCTACTTGTAGTAGAAGTTACTAGTTGATTTTTTACCTCCAAAAATGTCAGAGAAATTAAAAGGTAAAAAAAATTTCAGAAGTAATTTCTCTAGAAGTTGAAAGGTAAAAAATTTAGCTTCAGTTTTGAGTTAGTTTTTAACTTTTTAAAAGTTAAAATATGAAACACGTCCAAACTAACTTTTTTACTTTTTGACATATAAAAGTCAATAAGTTACTTAATTTTGTGTTGCCAAACGCCCCCTAACTAACTAATTAGTTGATCAATTGACCTTAGGAGGTTGATGAGAGTTTTGAGGATGTATGTTCTGTTGCATGTGTTGCTTGGGGATATCCGGTATCGGTCAATTCATTCGATTCATTATTGTTCGACGACACTATCTATTATGGCAAAGCAGTCTTCTCCAGAATCTATTTGAGAGACTCGTTCTCCCTATGGATTTCCTCAGCATGCCTCTTTATTCAACTAGCTCTCTCTTGGGCTCCTCAATACTTATTAGGAGGTCCTGAGGGAGGGGTGTTGCTGCATCAATAACCATAGCATTCGAGGTATCCCATCATTCTATTCTTGTCTGGACCATGATAATAATAAGTATGGTTTTTTATCGCAAACGACACCAAAAGATATGGGGAAAATTTCTCTTCATCACATGATCCTGGAGATTTGTCTGGGCGATGAACAGAGGCTCGAACTCTTTATAATTCGGACATCGGAGGGACCTGCAGAAAACAATCTGATACTCAAGTAGGAAGTAAGAAGTGGTCAGTAGGTATTAAGAAGAAATTAGGATTTGAGATTGGATGATCATACATTTACCTTTGACCTATATTTATAGGTTAATAAGAGTAGTTTACCTTTAAAAGGATAAAGACTCCTTTTAGGACCTTCCAAACATTGGCTTCGAATCCTAGGAAAGTCTTTATCTCTGTCGACTATGAGGACTTAAGAACTTTTCGTCATCATCGAAGGTGGGATAGGAAAGCTTCCTGTTTGGACGTATCAGTGGAAAGGGTCCAATTGTAGGGGATGCTGGGCTTTTCTATGAGGTGATCTTGTGCAGACCATTTTTGAATCTTTTTTTGCCTCTTGTTTCTCATTTTATTGATATCTACTAAGTTTTCACTATCACTCAGATTGTTTTTCTTTGGGGATCAAAATTAAGTTCATCCTACACTTAACATAACAGTTGTTCCTCAATTAATGTTATCTTTTTCTTTTATGGCCTCATCAGCTGGTGTTTTTACAGTAGAGTCATCATAACCTTACTTATAACTTACAGGTTTTCCTCTATAATGCTTGCTCTGTTCCAATTCTCATTTCGCTCATTCTTCCATCCGACCAGTCTACTCTTGCGGTTACCTTAGCTCTCCTCACCCACTATGCACTATTGACGTAGAGTTTTAAATGATGAAATGGACGATGTAGAATTTATAACTATAATTCACTTCTCATCAGTTAGGGTCAAGTTATTTTGACACGCCTTCATGAGGCGAACACAGAAATGAGTTCAGGGGTAATTTTTGATGAGGATGTTTTCCTCCACATGAACATGGCCTGGCAGTCTTATGTCACTTCCAGGTTGGCATGCGTTCACTCTCTCATGCATGCCAATGCTTCCTTGTGTGTCAAATGGCATGCCATATTAGATAAATGTTGATTATTACTCCACTTTGTACTTGTAATCTACTTTTAATGAAGCTATATATATATATAAATCTTGGAACAAGCAAAGATTGTCACGCCCCGAATTCGGATACCCGGATACGACCCGAATGCATGTGGATTATCCCTTTACCCAAGATCCAGAGTGTGATAAAATTAATTTAAAAAATGACAAGCTCAATGTGGATCGAGGACATGTTTAAGGTCATATACCTAATGTCTATATTTCTTCTAGATGTGCATCTCTCAACATGTCTCTTGAGGTGGCTAGTGTCACTCGTAGAAGCAACATTTAATAATTTAGAGCAATAGTGACAATGTACTTTCATTTCAACTTCAGAATTAATAAGAGAAATTTCTATTTTATCAAAATGAGACCATCAATTCATGTCTCTTTGATTTACGTTTCTTACATAACGATATCTCATTTGGACTTTACTGATCTCTTTAAAAACCAGGCTTAACTACCAGAGAGAGCCCAATTTGGATTTTTCCGTTTAGTTTTATATTCCTTGTAATTTTTACCATTAGGTATGAGAAAATTAATTTTTTTTTAAATTCGACTAATTTTTACGATTAGGGCCCTGCTTGGTATCCAGTAAATATTTGTTGGATGCAAATATTTACCTCCACAAATATTTACTTTGTAAATGTTTACAGCTTCAAACATTTTATGTTGCTTGGTATTAACCCGTAAAATTAGTTGCAAATACTTTCCACCGCTTGGGTGGAGGGTGCAATGCAAATGTTTTCCGAGTATTTGATGAATCCAAAATAGGAGATGGAGATCACTTACGAACAATGTCAATGAATTGGATGATCACAACCAATCAAACAACAGAACAAATGGCTGAGAATCATGAGATGGTCTAGACAAGTTGATTTTGGACAGGAACCCAATTATCGGTTGGTCCGAGTAGAACTTTGCTGACCACCCACAATTTGAGTACGGGGAATACTTTAGAGGGACATTGACCGTTTGTATCTTTGGCCAATCCCTAAGTGGACCTACAAACTAAAAATCAGCCTGATTAGTGAGTTCAAACCTTTGGATCTTTGTACCCCAAATAATGCCAAATTCCACGATTAAAAATCAACCAATGAAAATAACTCCAATATAACTTTTAGAAATCTATAATCATGTTATTTTTTTGGTCTAGATGTCTATGTAGGAGTATAACTTTGCTGACCCTCCACAATGATTGCCCCCTATAACCGCCCACAATATGAGCCACGTGGCACATTTGTGGAGGATGCTGACTTTATGGATGTTTGGCCAATCCCTAAGTGGATCAACAAATCAAAAATCAACCTGATTAACGGATTTCATAGATTGATTTTAATCGTTGAATTTGAGCATCTAAGTGTTGGATTGGAGTAATTTTCATGGATTGATTTTAACCGTTGAATTTAAGCATTATCGACCATTATTTGGGTACTAGTATCCAAAGATATGTTGGGCTCGAGGGACACCTATTTTTTGACACCCATCTTGGCGTACCCACATAGAAGATGAATCAAGGGCTGAGTTTTGGTGAGGATGATCTCTATGGTGAGGAGATTATCCTCACAAAAATTCAAATCATTATGATATTCATAGACTGGTTTATAAGCTGAAGAATTATGGACCGTCGATTCTTACCATGTAACTTGAAAACCCACATTTGATGGGGTTAAAAATTCAGAAATGACTGATTTTTTTGTTGGGGTGATCTATATGGTGAGGAGATCATCCACACCAAAAATCAGCCATTGATTCATCTTCTATGTGGGTACGCTAAAATGGGTGCAAAAATGGGGGTTCCCCGAGCCCGGCTCTCCAAAGATTTGAAATCACTAATTAAGCTGATTTTTGGTTTGTAGGCCCATCTAGGGATTGACCAAACCATGGTTTAAAAAGCGGCCGTTATAACAGATTCAGACCTCCCCCGTTACGTTATGAACCGTTAAAACGTTTTAAAAATAATGGCCGTTATTTTTCCATTTTAACGAAAATAACGACTGTTATTTTCTGGATTTTTTTGTGAAAGAAAGTCCGTTATTTCCGTTATTTTTTCTTAATTTTAGTTATTTTTTTGTTTTTTAAAATTAAATTTTAAATTTCAAAATTTGAATTTCAGCGCCATTTTTTCCGTTATTTATGTTATTTTCTCATTATTTTTTGTTTTTACCCCTAAGCATTACAATTCGTTATAACGGAAAAACAGTAACGCCCCTAGTCCGTTATACCATTATAATGGTCCCTTTTAAAACTTGGACCAAACATCCATAGGATCAGCTTCTTCTAAACGTATACCACCTGGCACATATTGTGGGCAGTCATCACGGGCGGTGAGTGAATTTTACTCTTCGTCTAGGGGCCAAATATTATATATATTTCAAGAAAGTTCAAGCCAAAAAGTAAATGTTTGCGGCCATTTTTGGCTGCAAACATTAGCAGCTCAAATCGTAAAAAATATGGCCTCATGAAAAATATTTACCTACGTAAATAATTGTGGGGTGCAACCAAGCACCTAGAAATGCAAAAAACATGTTGCAGATGTTTGCAAACAAATATTTACGGCGATACCAAGCAGGGCCTAGGTATCATAACTTGGTTGTATTTTCAAGTCACCCTTACTACCGGGAGAGGCTTCCATGCGCCAGGGCCGTATAGAGCACAGAAAACGGCCCTGCTCAGTGTTTACCACGTCAGCGAAAAATCAAAACTACCCAGGCAACCCAGGTTTGTCAGTTTGGCCCTGGCACATGGAAACCTCTCCCCTTACTACCCAGCTAGTATCACCAATTTTTCCACAAAACTCTAAAGAGTGAAAAATTCTTTGTACTTCAAAGGTTTCAGTTGTGGAAATTTATAATTTCAACCTCATTATAGGTTTTGCCACCATTACCCGAATTTATAATTTCAACTGAATTACCACTGTTGCCTAATTTGTAATTTCAACTACATTTTAGGTTTTGCCACTACTAGCACTGTTGCCTCGCAGTTGTACTAGTCATTTTAGGTTTTTATCATATTTTTCCTACCACCAGGTTTTTATCATATTTTTCATTTCAACTGTCAAGTGAACAGCATTTTGGAAGCGAGGTTCCAACATTTTTTGAGTGAAGGTTCAGAAAGGGATCAGCTCAGGAACTATAAAATTGTTGTTCTGGGGAGGAGCAACCCTAACAAGAGGTTCAAGCACACTCTCTCCTCGTGCCTGTATTTCAAGTCTTCACTGGGTTACAATCAAATGTCTAAATCCTCATCCAAACCAGAACAACCAAGTAACAAATTTTTTTTTTTGTAGACAAGTCTTCAGTTTCAAAAAGAAAAAACTCTGGCAGGAATAACCCCCCATGTTCATTACCTCCTAACAACCATTAAAATTCATAAAATAAGGAAAAAAGAATGGACAAAAAGTCGAGGATTAAACCGGATGACACACTTGGACATTTCCAGAACTTTCCTGATATGCTTTTTCAACTAAAATGAAGCAAAAAAAGTGTGGCATTTGCAACTGTTAGTCCCAACGGATTCTCACTTTTTCGCATCTGGTTATTACAAAACTGGCCTTTCCTTTCTCTACTCTTAAAAAAGTTTGTATTTCCTTTTTCTATTATTTATTTGACAGATGATCCGAGGGTTCTACCAGTTCAAATGCCCAAAGATGACTCGTTAAAGACAAAAATACTTCCATAATGAATATTTTACTGAGCTTTACTGGTATAACAAGGCCAACCAGACCTACGAGAAGCCTCATCACTTACAAAGAATTACAGGAGCCTCTGACATCAAGAAGGGTTGAACCAAGGTCCTGAACCATTCATGTGGCCATTGCTGTGTATCCCAGCACCGTTTGGGATGAGTGAAGAGGGCAGCGCGACAGCCATGGGGGGCGGAGTTGTGGGGTACAACCCATTGGAATGGGGGAGGGTGTGGGGACTCATTAGAGGGCTGCCGCCCGCACTTCCCTTTAGCTGTTGAAGTGCATGGATCTGCCTGAGACCTTCCTCATGGATCCGTGACAGTGTATCTAACTCTTTCATTGAGAGAGCTTCCAAGCCTGCACCGTAGAGAGGGGCATGGCGCGACATCTCCTCCTGGAATGAAGCCTCGAGAGTATGAATATATTGCTGCAAAAGAAAAGTAGTCGATATTTAGTCAACACATTGTAGCATCCTACACGCTGTTCAAAATTAATAAATAAATAAACTTTTACAGAAGCAAATGGGAGTAGGAATAAATTGGTTCAAATCCTTACTTCTACACTGCCTTCCAAATAAATAATTTGACGCTTAATCGCACAAAAACGTAGATAACAATAGAAATAAATAGGAGAAAGCCCAATGTAAGGAGCAGGCTGGCTTGGAGAAAGACTCAACAATCATGACTCGTTTGCGACACATTTATAGACAATGGAATGCTGACATACCGTTTGCGACACATTTATAGACAATGGAATGCTGACATACCATACTTATGTGATACTCTTTTTTGATAGATTACATAGGTAAGGTATACTCATATCATACTGTCTCAGCAGAGGGTAAGGTAGGGAGATGATACATAGGAGTATGAATCATCTCTTACCATAAAGTAGTATATAAAACATTGTTTTTATAGTATAACTGCATTTTATAACACACACACGTTCAACAACTTGCTATTTGGCATTATTAAACATTAGAAATAGTTTAAAGGGGAATTATCATTGTATCTTTGGCGTATTGCTTCTTTTTCTCCCAATATCTAGTTCCACCAGCATACCAAGACACTAAACGAGACCAAGATTTTCAACCTCGCCTACAACATCTAGATCATGCATGTCTCGCACGTGTTTATTTGATCTGAATCATCCAACAGTGGACACGACATAAGAGATCTCCAGGACCAAAATCAACCAAGACAGGTTGACCCTAATATTTGGGCAGTCGGACCACTTCTTGGTACAGACATCTTCTAGATGAGGCCCACTGATAGAGGATGGTGCAGACCCATCTGCATGTAGCGTCTGTATGGTCCAAGCCTGTTTTTGGTATACAGAAGATAGTCTATATACCATTTAATGTGCTAATCCACCAATTCCATTCTTTTGCACAGGCTTGTTTAAATAATTAAGGTCAACTGATCTTGGCAGATATCTCTAGATGCAAAAGGTGTATGGTCCGAGCCAGTTACCGGTACATGAGAGATAGTCCAAATGACATCACTGCTGTAGACCCCCTTGCATGTCCCACCTATATGGTAGGGACCCTGTAGTACTGTCATTATAATATTATAGAAGCATACAATTAGTTCCCTGCATCTCAAAACATGCTGATCATAACTACGAATAAATCCATTACCTCCCAAACTGGAAGGCACTAGTCCCTATGCTACTCTGATACATGAACAGTACCGTAAACATTATCAACAATATATATATATTTTGATAAGTGTAAATGCATTGATAGAAAAGAAAGAGGAGTGTACAAGTAAGGCCTAAGGGGTCGAGAAAACCCATAGGCCTAGGGGTGGGTTTATGATTTCAGGCTGCCGCAGCCTATGTAAAGGCAGTTGCAAGCCCTGGAGTAAGGTGTTGTTACTGGATTCATGTGCTGCCGCCCCTAAAGTGGTAATCTGTTGCTATGTTTTTTATGTCAAAGTTCCTAGAGTGATGGTTTGTTATTGATTTTTGATATTATAGCCTTCTGAAGTGGTGATTCAATGCTTCCGCAAGGTTAGTGTGACATTCGTGTCGGCTAAATTCATCTCCGACGTAGTTGGTTGAATTATTTGGTTTTGATGCCTACTTCTAGTGATATTAAAATCTCTATCTAAGGTATGTCAGATAGGGTCGGAGCCCAAATGACCTCTATTAAATTCAATGGTCCAAATTGTTTGTTATGGTCATAATCGATTAAAGTTTTTTATGTGCAAAGAAGAACTAAATATATTATTGATGATCCTCCATCTGAAGGTGATAGTGGGTATGATGATTGGTTGAGTGAAAATTCCCTAGGGATGACTTGGCTATGAAATAGTATGGAGCGCTCCATCTGTACAAATGTGATGTTCTTAGACACTGCTAAACAGGTTTGGGATGCAATAAAGGATATGTATTCACATGACCAGAATGTGTCTAGAATTTATCAATTGTTCGAGACAATGTTCAGTATGAAACAAGATGAAGCTGATTTATCTCACAGTAACACGTCCAGATATTACGTTTGCAGTTAGGGTTGTGAGTCAATTTATACATGGTCCACACCAAACCACATTAGGATGTTGTGGATCGTATTTTGAGGTACTTGAAGGATGCAACAAGTAAAAGCCGATTATATCAACCATCCACATACTTGAGTGCTACAGGTTTTCTAATGCAGATTGGGCTGGAAATCATTTTGATAGAAGGTTTAGTTCTGGGTATTGTACATTTGTGGGTGGTAACTTGATCACTTGGAGGAGTAAAAAGCAAAATGTGGTTGTTAAATCTAGTGCGGAGGCAAAGTACAAGGCTATGGATCATACTGCATGCGAGATAATGCGGGTGAAATCTCTTCTTCAAGAAATGAATTTTGAGATTCCTACTCCTATGCAGATGCATTGCAATAATATGGCTGCTATTCAAGATATGGGTTTTGAATTTATCCTCAAACATACTAGAGAGAACCAGTTGTGAAAAGGGTGGTCCATTAGGTGAAAAAGATTATCAACTACATATGCAACCACTTTTGGGTACTCACACTTGTAAAGAGAAGTGTGGGGTACATAGTCCAACAAGGTTAATGAGATTAGCGACCAAATGACATCGCCTTTAAGATCATCTTACAGAAGAGGAATGATTTTTAGGATATGTTTAATACTCTAGAGCGGCATGTACAAGGGAAATGACTCTCCACAAACAATAGACATAGGGAGGTTGGTGAACAAGTTCTTTATTTGAACTAGTGCTCGATTATGGTTATCTACACTCCACTTCCAATCATTCGGTTTTTGTCAGACGGTCTTCACCGGTGTTATTGCTTTGATTGTGTATGTGGATGACATCATTATCACAGGAAGCAACTCCTGTGGTATTTCAGACCTGAAGACTTATTTGACTAGGCCATTTCATACTAAGGATTTGGGTCTTCTCTATTACATTCTTGGTATCGAGGTTGCTCGTTCTAAAACTGGTATTAGCCTTTTTCAACGCAAGTATGTATTAGACCTCTTATCTAAGACAAGTACGCTAGGCTCGAAGCCGATTGATACTCCTATGGATCCTATTATTAAACTTGATGCTGAACAGAGGAAGGTTTATTCTAATGCTGGTCATTACCGTTGGTTAGTTGGTAAGTTGATTTACCTTATTGTCACTCATTCAGACATTACCTTTGCTATTGGCGTAGTTACTCAGTTTATGCATGCCCCACGACAGTCACATTGGGATGCAGTTTTCCGGATTCTGCATTATTTGAAGGGGTTACCGGGCAAAGGGTTGTTGTATCGACCATCAGAGTTGAGCTATTATCGGTTTCTCTGATGCTGATTAGGCTAGTAGTCGTACAGATCGTTAGTCTACTTCCGGTTACTGTACATTTGTTGGTGGTAATTTGGTGACGGCATAGTAAGAAGCAGAATGTTGTCGCTCGCTCCAATGCCGAATCAGAATACAGGGCTATAGCCCACACTGCGTGTGAGATGTTATGCTTTCAGTCCCTTCTTAAGGAGATGGGATTTGAGGTTCCTTCTCCTATGCCTATGTATTGTGACAATCAGGTTGCTAGCTTTATTGCTAGTAATCCAGTGTTTCATTAGCGTACAAAACACATCGAGGTTGATTGTCATTTTATCCGTGACATGGTGTAACACTTTCTACTCTATGTACCAAGCTGGGCATATTTGACTTATATGCTCCAACTTGAGGGGGAGTGTTAGAGTTCTTAGTTTTTTTTTTTTTTTGAGAAGAGAGTTCTTAGTTTATTTCCTTTATGTTTCTATTACATTGTTGGGCTTTATGTGATAGAGTTCTTAGTTTATTTCTTTCATATTTATATTACATTGTTGGGCTTTATGTAGAGTGTTGCGCCCATATGTTCTATTAACATACTTGTTTTTTTATTCTATACATACCCTAATCAGCTTACTTAATCCTATTACATTCTTAGGATGTTGGTAGGGACAAGAAACAATATCTACCATGCCATCGAACTCATGAAAATTCAAGTGAAGGCATGAAAATTCAAGTGAAGGCAGTGGCTCATTCCATCAAGTCTACTTGAAGATCATCGAGGAGAGATGAGTACAACCCCTTCACAAGTCCAATAAGTTTTATTTTAGTAGGCCGTAACCTACTTTGGATACTCCATCATCGAATCATTTTAGCATTCGTCAAATTATTTCAAGACTTAATATTCACCTATTACTTTAATCCGAAGTACCAATACAAATTTGACCTTGGTACTCAGGAAGACTAGCTCAGTTCCATGGAGGAAATGATGAGGAGGCTGCTACCATATGAGGATGAACAATCGAATTGTATAGAAGAGGTGAGCGCATCTACTTTACGTGTCCTTATTTGGTTGTATCTTATAGTGGATTGACTCTAGGTGGGATCTTGATATGCAGTTGTGAAGACTTAGGGGCGAGGTGGGTTATTTTAGTCAACTGGCAGCCATCAGTGAAAGGGGTACACAATACAACACATTAAATGAAAATTAAATTGATTTTGTAGTTTGAATCCATTCCTCATGTTACTAAATCGACGACTCAAGTAACAAATCTTCACAATTTGCAGTTAAATGGTGAGTCTTGTATAGAAGCTTGAACTCCCAATCTGAGAAAGATTGCCATTCCCCAAATAACATCTTTGTCAAAATGCGAGCAAAACTAGAGTCCATTTGGCCTCATTTATAGTAAGAGTCAAAATTGACTACGGTACCCAAGGCTAAAGAACCTCATTTCTGTCCACTACAACATGAGGACGAACTAAAGCACTTAAGGATGGAGACAAGAGGAAAACATCTCAGATTAACTTAGCCAACATATCACGTGAAGAGAATGATGAAGACCCACTATATGAGTGGGTCAACAATGTTGGCGAGCTTGTGATGGATGAGCCAAGGGAATGCTAAGTTTATTCATTTCCTTCAAGATGGATACATGTCAACAACTGCATGGCTACTGTTAGAGTTCTCATATAGTATTATAGAAGTTTATTGCAGTGTGCAAGAGTGTAAGGGTAGTTTTGTCTTCTTGATTTTATTATCTTCATATATATATAAGGGGACAACCAGAGCTTTTGTTCTCTGGTTAGCCTTTCTCTCTTTCTCTCCATCTTGCCTCTCCTTCTCTCAAACCCTAACTTTCTTAACATGGTATCAGAGCACCTTTGCTCTGTAAACCTCTCCTCTTCTTATCTTTTCTTCCTATCTTCTTTCCCTTTAAAAACCCTTCGTTTCTGATCGTAACTCTTCATTTCTGATCTTCTCCTTTTCATTTGAGGGCCGTTGTAGTCTCATATAAAGGCTGTTGCAGTCCTCCAGTTTGGGGAGTTCATGGCGTGTTTTTTTGTGGCTGCCTGAGGTTCTAAAGCTACGAACAGAGTTTCTTTTTACAAGTATTCTTTGGATGTGTTCATTTTCAAGTGGGTTGCTTCCAAGTTTACTGCAACAGTACCCATTTTAGATGTACTTTAGCGATGCAACACTTAGTTTCCGGTAATTTAGTGCATGATTTGTGGTCCCTAGCGCAATGGCTATGCAAAATACTTACCAAGTGATTGTTTTAATGACTGTGTGAAGGAGTCTATCTAGTGTACTACTTTGTTGTGGATGTATGGTGTGACAGTGTTGTTTGTGTTTGTTGGTAGTGTTAATCACCTCGTGGTGTCTTTTATCGTGTTATGGCTACCTCTAGTGTTGAGAAAATTCCCGTTTGGGGTATGTCTAACGGCATCGGTACCCAAATTACTTCGGTAAAACTCAATGGCACCAATTACTTGCAGTGGTCCCATTCAAGTGTTTCTATGTGCCAAGAAGAAGTCCAAGTTTTTGGTCGAAGATTTGCCTAAAGTTGATGATAAATCATGAGGATTGGATGCGTGATAACTCGATGGTGATGATGCGGTTGTGGAATAGTATGGAGCCCTCCATCTCTTCCAATGTCATGTTCTTGGACACCGCCAAGCAGATCTGGGCTACAATGAAAGAGATGTACTCCCAAAACAGGAATGTTTCTCGGCTTTATGACTTATTCGAGACCATGTTTACCATGAAGCAGGGTGAGAGATCTCTCACTAAGTGGGAGGAGCTTCAGATCTCAACCTCTCACAGCTAATTTGGAACTTCAAAAACGCTAACGTGAAGAGTTTCAGGTTGATCTATTTCTCTCCAATCTGAAATTGGAGTATACTTCTATCATGGGCCAAATTCTAGCCAGTGAGTCTTTACCAACTGTGGCTAATGCTTATTCCCAACTTCAGCGGGCCTCATTGGGCAATGTCGCTACCTCCAATTCCAAGGAGTCACCAGCGTTGGTTTCTAGTAGCCGTTCTGAGAGCACTCGTGGTCGTGGTGGCCATACTGGGCGTCATGGTGGCCGTGATGGACGTAGTGGTCCTAGTAGTCATGGGGGTGACGTAGTGGTCCTAGTAGTCATGGGGGTCAAGCTAGTCGTGGTTAATTGAAGTGTACCTATTGTGGCTGCAATGGTCATACATAGAATTATTGCTGGGATAAGTGGGGAATCCAGCTTGGGCCAATCATGCTTCTGATGACTCGTCTCAGCCTCCCACAAATGTTTCCTCTCACATGCCTCCTGCTCACACATCATCCACCAATGTTTCTCACGAGTACACAACTCAGCTCGGTCAACTCCAGAAGCTAAATTCTCTTATTGCTAGTTCCTCCTCCCATCTTGCAGCGACCTTGGCCAAGAAAGGTAATTCTGCAGGTTTGGCTGCCAAGTCTCCTTCTTAAGTTATTGACTGGTGCAAGTGCCCATATATCTGAATCGTCTCTAATTTTCGACCTTCTAGTAATAAAATTATTTTAGCAAATGGTTATACTAGCAAGGTGATTGGGCAAGGTGATAGTCATCCTACTTCACCTCTCTCTTTCATCTGCTTTGTATGTTCCAAATTCCCCTTTTAACTTCTTATCTATTTGTCAAATAACTAAAGCCTTACAATGCTCAATGACCTTTTCTCCATCCTCTTGTATCTAGGACCTCGGGACGAAGACAGTGATTGGTTTGGGGCGTGAAAAGAACAGACTCTATTACTTGGATTCTGGTGATCCTGCATCTGCATTCAGTGCAATCGTTTCTCCTTTATAGTGGCATTTTCGTTTGGGGAATGCTTCGTTGGCCAAGTTGCATCACTTAGTTCCTAATTTGAGTCCTTTGTCTGTTTTAGAATGTGAGACCTATCAATTAGGCAAGCATCACTGTAGTTCTTTTCCCAGTCGTGTTGAGAGTCGTAAAACCTAGTCCTTCTGATGTAGTCCATACGAACATTTGGAGTCCTGCAAAAATAAAGATTTTAACTCTTTTCATTATTTTGTAGTTTTTGTGGATGATTTCTCTCGCATGACATAGTTTTTCTATTAAAAGATCGTTCTGAACTGCCTCGTGTTTTTACCACGTTCTGCAAAGAAAACTTGGTTCAGTTTGGTACATCGATTATGGTGATTTGTTTAAATGATGCCCAAGAATATATACAATCCACTATTTAGTTTTTTACTTTCGAACTTGGCATTATCCATCAGACTTCCTGTGACCACACCTCCCAACAGAATGGGGTGGCTAAATGCAAATTTTGCCATATCTTGGATGTTGCTCATACCCTCCTGTTTAACATGCAAGTTCGGAAACCCTTCTAGGCCGATGCTATTTTTACGGCTTGTTATCTCATCAATCGTGTGCCCTCATATGTTCTCCTTGATAGTTCTCCGTTCTCCTTATTATACCCTGATGGTAGTCCGTTTAGTCCTCCCCGTGTGTTTGGATGTGTCGCATTTGTTCATGTTCTTGGCCCTAGTCATGATAAACTTTCACCACGAGCCCTCAAGTGTCTTTTTGTAGGGTATTTTCAGACTCAAAGGTTATCGTTGCTACTGTCATGCGTCTCGTTGTTGTTATGTTAGTGCAAATGTAACCTTTTTTGAGTCTATCGCCTTTTTCTCGCCCTCTGATCGACAATTTGACTATGATTTGATCTCTTTCAGGTCATGGGGAGTTGTCTGTCCCATTTGTGTCTGTTGTCCTTATGCCAGTTGTACCCACTACCACTCCATTGGTTCCTTCTAATGCTCCTCTTCAAGTTTATCAGCGATCCACGACTCGGCCAGTGGTTTCTTAGACTCCTGCCCCACAACCAGCATCAGCTTCTCCTGAGGTCCCGCTTGCACCTTCCACAACCTCTTCATCTGATCTCCCTATCACTTTGTGGAAGGCTTCCCGTAAGTGTACTCAACATCCTATTGCTGACTTTGTTTCACTTGATCATGTTTCTCCTTTCCGTACCTTTGCCCTTAATGTCTTTTGTGTCTCTTCCTACTAATACTCGGGAATTATTGTCTTTTGGTTGGAAAGTGGCTATGGATAAGGAGATGTGTACTCTTCGTCAGAATTAGACCTGGGATCTTACCTCCCTGTCTCCAAGCAAGCAGACTATGGGTTGCCAGTGGGTTTACATTGTCAAGTATCTTCCCGATGGTTTAGTGCAGCGCCTGAAGGCCCCCTTAGTAGCCAAGGGTTATACACAAACCTTTTGTGTGGATTATTTTGAGACTTTCTCCTGTGGCATAGCTCAATTCAGTGCGCGTTCTTATTTCCGTGGCAGTGTGTTGTGATTGACCTTTCTATCAACTTGATATAAAGAATGCCTTCTTCCATGGGGACCTATAGGAGAGTTTATATGAAGCAACCTCCGGGCTATGTTCTCCATGGTAAATCTGATTTGGTTTGCCACTTGCGAAAGGCTATCTATGGCCTGAAACAATCTCCTCAAGCCTAGTTCGACAAGTTTCGTGCGATTATGCTTCGTTATGGTTTCCAACACTCTTCTTCCGATCATTCGGTCTTTATTTGTCAGACGTCCTCAAGTGTTATTGTTCTGATTGTGTATGTGGAGGACATTATTATCATTGGGAGTGATGCTCGTGGTATTTTCAATATGAAAGCTCACTTACAAATGCACTTTCATACGAAGGATTTGGGTCTTCTACGGTACTTTCTTGGTGTTGAGGTTGCTCGTTCCAAGTCTGGTATTGTTTTGTCTCAACAGAAGTATGTGTTGGATCTCATCTCTGAGACTGGTATGCTGGGTTGTCGACCGGTTGATACTCCCATCGATCCTACTGTAAGCTTGATGCTGAACAGAGGGAGTGTTATGATGATCCAGGTCGTAATCATCGTTTGGTTGAGAAGTTGATTTATCTCACGGTCACTCGGCCCGATATTACCTTTGTTGTTGGAGTCGTCAGTCAGTTTATGCATGCTCCACAACAATCCCATTGGGACGTGTGTTGTATCTTACGGTATTTGAAAGGGTCACCTAGTAGATGCCTGATATATCGCCCGTCAAAACTTATATCTATTACTGGGTTTTATGATGCTGATTGGACTAGTAGTCGTACATATCGTCGATCAACTTTCGGGTATTGTACTCTAGTTGGAGGTAATTTGGTGACCTGGTGCAGTAGGAAACAAAGTGTCGTGGCTCGTTCTAGTGCAGAGCTGAGTATAGGGCCATCGCACATACCACTTGTGAGATGATTTGGGTCAAGCTGTTGCTTCTGGAAATGGGCATTGAGGTTCCTTCTCCTATACCCATGTATTGTGATAATCAAGCCGCTAGTTATATTGCAAACAATCCATTGTTTCATGAGCGGACAAACTATACTGAGGTTGACTGCCATTTTTCCAGAGATATGGTGATGCACAAGCGTATCTCAACTCCATATGTCAAGTTAAGAGAATTAGTTGGGGGATATTTTTACTAAGGCGAATTAGTTGTGGAGAGGTATCCATAAGAAGACGGCCTCCCTCTTGGAAGGTTTCCGGTTCAAGGTTGGGAAAGGGGAAAGGGGAAGGGTGAGATTCTGGTGTGATGTTTGGTGCGGGGATAAGGCACTCAAAGACAAGTTTCCTCAGATATATGGGATATCTGAGTTAAAGAATAGCACAGTCCAACAAGTTCTGGTGGAGGATGAGAATGGGATCTCTTGGAACCTTGGGTTGAAACGTCACCTGAATGATTGGGAGGTGCCTGCATTGGCAGCTCTCTTATGCAAGTTGGAAGGAGTGAAGGTAAACACCTCTAGAGAGGATGCTCTACGGTGGACCGGCACTTCAGAGGGAGTATTCTCGGTCCAGTCGTGTTACGAGTGGGCGGATAGCAGACGAAGAACCCCCTCGACATTGGCGTCCCCTTTTTGGAGGCAAGATTATCCCGAGGCTAAGATTTGGGGATCGAAAGTTCCTTCGAAAGTGGTCTTCTTTGTTTGGTGTGCTTCCCTCGAGAAGATCCTCACGGTAGATAATCTGATCAAGAGAAATTGGTCTATGGCAAATTTCTGCATCATGTGCAAAGCAGCAGGAGAATCTGTTAACCATCTTCTTCTGCATTGCAAAGTAGCATGGGCAGTGTGGGGCATCTTCTTCAGTGCCTTTGGTATTCAATGGACCCTCCCGGATTCAGTTAAGAAGACTATCAAGAGCTGGTCTTCTAGGTGCTTCTCTCACTGTGGGAGTAGACTATGGAGCCTCCTCTCTTTTGCAGTTTGGTGGGGTCTTTGGGCTAAAAGGAATAGAAGGATCTTTGACGGCAAAGAGGAGGATATTCATGCTATTGTTATCAACATAAAGGCCCTTCTGTTCTTTTGGTCCAAGTTATTCAAGGATTGTAGAGGGTTAACTTTTGAAGAGATGGTTTTTAGATGGGAGGACATTATGTGTAGGGGCAGTTAGCTCCCTCGTTTCTTTTTTTCTTTTCTCCGTTCCCTCTCTGAAGGTCTCCTCAACCTCCCGTGAGCCTTGTATCTTCGTTTGTTTCAATAAAATCTTCACCTTATCAAAAAAAAAATATTTTTACTAAGGCTCTCTCCAAAAGTTCCTTCTCTTCCTTATGTACCAAGCTGGGCATGTATAACATGTATGCTCTAGCTTGAGGGGGAGTTTTAATATAGAGGTATATTGTGGTGTGTAAGAGTGTAAGGGTAGTTTTGGCTTTTTGACTCTATTGTCTTTATATATAAGGGGATAATCAGAGCTTTTGTTCTCTGGTGCCTCTCCTTCTCTCAAACCCTAACTTTCTTAACAGCTACGTTGCTTATACAAGATGAGGTGCATTTCAACAAATCTTCGATTTTTCACTAACACCCCCATCAACAGTATTGAGAAATCAAAGATTTGTTGAAATGCACCTTAGCATTATTTCGGGTCCTATCAATTCCAATTCCAATCCAAACGGGTACAAATATACCCAAACCTAGACCCTATTATATACATCAGTTCTTGGTCCTACCAGTTCTTGTTCAATGAGTGATTATAACTATTAAATTTAGTCGTCAGGCTCTTAAATACTTGCATCAGCACATAATGCTATGGGTATTTATTTCACACTCCATATGGTTGTTATTATAGTTTGATGGCATATGAATGTATTTTCATGCTTATCATTTCCTAAAGTTTCAAACTTTCAACCAAAATTCACATATTTTGAACATTTCCATGGAAATTGTATTATTTCCACAATGGTTGAGATATTTCCACATCTAAGCGGGTGGAAATGTACACCAAAGTCAAAATTTAATACGCTATAGCATCCTCCATAAATATATTATGCACAATATAAAAACAAAGAAAAGAAAAACTACTAAATATCTGTGTCAAGTTGTTTAACATTCCTCCATAAATCACAGTACCTATATACTATCCAAAACAAAGAGCCAGGAACACTACAATTTTTCTAACGACATCCATGTCAAGTTGGCCACTATGAATCAGCTTGGCTGATCTAACTATTTCTACCATTTAGACAAGCTCCTAATAGATTTGAACTTTTTGAATGTTACCAATACATGGTAGGATAAAGGGCACATGCTTAAGAAGAGCAACACCAGGGGTCACTGGCAATGGCTGGATGGTGGTCATTCCAAGTACCAATTAATGAAGTGCGTGATAAGGGATGCTCATAACCAAAGGATTCCCTAAATCACCTCCATATTTAGAATATTCATCATGTACATAAAAACAACCTAACATGCAAAGAACAATAGATTTTACTCAACCATTATCTGCATGTTAGGTCTATTGCCAACCATAAGCAAGGACTAATAGGTGATTTAACAACATTCAACACATACCTTAACATAGTTATATGACTCAACTGACTGGTTAAACTAGTTATAAGTAATTAACAGAGCAAGATGATCACATTCATGGTCAAGGTCTGTTGGTTGGCTACAAGAATTAATCCTACTACAAGGATTAGATATAATAAAGAGAGAACAAATATAGCAGCTTCAAATCTAAACAATTGATTGAACCACAAGAAAGTTTCATAGATACAAGAAAGGATGTAAAAACCTGGCAGGCATGCAATTTTGCTTCCATCCCATCAATGTATGCTTCACATCGGGTAACCTGTTCTTCCTTCTCCCGTTTTTCTCCTTCAGTTTGTCCGACTGTTTGTGTTAACCGTCGGACTTCATCCTCAAGTGATTTCCGGACTTCCTCTCTAGTCACAGTCTCTGTGGCATAGCGTTTCAATTCTTCATCAAACCTTTTCCGTGCAGCTTCGGCGCTCTTCAACCTTTCAGCAAGAGCATTTTTCTCCTTCACTACTCTCTGCAGCATTCAAAGATTATTTTCAAGAAATGCATTTTCATGCTCCCATCAACGAAGCCATGATTCCATGCAATACATTTAAATGCAAAGTGCTTTATCAGTAAAACTCAACAATTAAAAAATGTCAGTCACAGATGCCCAGAATAAAACATGTAAGTCAATCATCACCTGTTTTTGAAATATGCAAGCCATTAAGTATCAAAAGTGTGAATTACAAATCATACATGCAGCATTCAATATTAAACCGATCGGCAAGATGACACTTTCATGGAAACAATTATAGAGATGTAGTATGAAATGAAGCATTTCACTACAAGGAAGACTACAAACCACAGTTACTGAAAAAGCCTTCGTAAGTAACAAACTGAAGGATAATGATTTTTTTTATACCTGGGTATCCGGGCCTCTTAGAGCACCCGACTAAGTCCCACGGGGCACGTATGTTACCCCTTCCACAAGTGCCAGGTCTATTGGGAAATATCCCAGGGGGGGGTCGAACTCAGGACCCCTGCTGACCCAAAGCGAGGTCCTGCCGTCCTGGCCATCTCCAGCCGACCCTTGGGATTAACTGAAGGATAATCAAGAAAACATGTTTAAAAGAAAAAAGGTTACTGGATACAATTTCTGATGGGAAAACAAACTTGAGCCAAAGAACCATCAATAGAAATCATAGTTATGAAAAATGATCAATTCAGTGATTTCCTAGGCAGTAAGGGGCCTTCCATAGGTCTGTGCGAGGATAATAGCAACCCTAGCATCTGACATGCCAATTGTTTATTGTATCCTTCTGCAAAACTCCTACATTTCTTCCCTACGTCTGGATGACACTTTCATGGAAACAATTACAGAGATGTAGTATGAAATGAATCATTTCACTACAAGGAAGATTAAAAGCCACAGTTAATGAAAAGTAGTCTTCATAAGTTCCAAACTGGGGATAATCATGAAAACGTGTTTAAAAGAAAAAAGGTTACTGGATACAATTTCTGATGGGAAAACAAACTTGAGCCAAAGAACCATCAATAGAAATCATTATTATGAAAAATGATCACTTCAGTGATTTCCTAGGGTGAGGCAAGGGGCCTTGCATAGGTCTGCGCAAGAATAATAGCAACCCTAGCACCTTACTTTGTCACCTCCCTCCATGCTAATGGTTTATTTTATCCTTCTCCAAAACTCCTACCTTTCTTCCCTAAATCACCAACACCAATTACCCAATAACCACCAAGTACTCGTATGTGTATCCTCCCTCAATATAACAAATGTTCTCCCACCTCAATACATGGAGCTTTTGCCCCTCTTTTCTCCTCCAGAGAACAAGACATAAAAGTAACAAGAATGCTAAAAGTGAATGCTGACCAAGATGATTCCTCGATACATCAGCAAACTATGTTAAGCAGCTTTCCTCAATAACAGCCATAACATAAGCAACTAAAGAGTCCAACAAGCACAGCTCTAACTTAGTGCTTCTATTATTGCCATTAAAGCATCCTTTCAGTAGTAGCACATATGAATAAGTTTTACTCTATATGCATGACACAATAAAAGTCAAAAGCCAACAGATCCCACATATAAGATACAAAAATAAAACAATAAGAAAAGGGATAAGCACATAGAAAACAAACCTTAATATAAATAATAATAAAAACTATTTTTCTGCACCTGGCTATAACCTGCAAGAAAATCAGAATGAAGGCAGATGCAAATTTCAGAATAGAAGAATTCAACTAGGTCTTTCCTTGTTCCAGAACCATGAATCCTATGTCTGAGAAAGTAGGACAGATCTTTACTAAAATGTACCTAAAAGTATACAATCAGTTGCAAATCTGAATAAAAGTAATTCGAACCCGACCATGGAATATGGGGTCTTCTATGTTTTCTAAACTACCTCTCTTCAGATGAAATGACAGTGGTATAAACTATAAAGAAGGAACAAAACAGGAAGAGAATATAATGGTGTAAATTCAAGGTTCTGGGTTTTGGGAAATGCACTCTGGAGTAACCAGGTAAGCCTAAACTGGCAGAATTGGCATCCACATTCTGATTCATTGGACTTCCAGTGACTTAAAGCTAAAGAAGGAAACACAGATGGATAAGGCTCTGATTCCAGTCAAATCAGCTAACTGAGCCAATTCAACCAGCTCCAGTTTTTGAAATACTTATATAAGCATACATCAATGGCTAAAGAGAGAGTATTAAACCAGCACACAAATCAAAAAAAATACCAATTTAATTTACACAATAGCAACATTAGTATAAATTTCTGGCACAAATAAGCACCCAGACTTGATTGCAAGTACATATCCATCAGCAACAAGCCTATTAGAAAGAAAATGCAGATCAAGTATATAAAAGATGTCTAGCAAGAGTAATCACTGTTCACAGTACATACATTATCAATTCTCATATTAAAATCTTCCCAAAGCTCGTACACTCGAAAGAACTGCGAACCCACACTTCTATATGTTCCAGCAGTACATCAACAGGTTTTTAAGCATAAAACTGCAGAGAAATTGCAGGAAAACTAGAAGAGTTATGATTTACCTTCAATTCATCACGTTTCCGAGACTTCAGTTGTGAAATCTGTGTCTCTGCATCATGAAGACGGTCCTGAAGAACTTTTTTCTCAGTGGACAGCTTTGCAATTTCATCATCTCGTTCTGAGCGAAGCCATTCATGTTGACTCTCAACTTCCCGTCTCTGTTCAGAAAGCTCCTTCTTTTCCCGGGCAAAGCGGTCCATTTCAGCCCTCATCTCAGACTGCCATTGTATGAGAAGTGTCAACTCTAACAATCCCCATAAAAATCAGTAACATATGATGGTCTATCACTAGCCACATCAGCAGTTCAGATTAGAGATCAGGTACCTTAAGACAGTTGGTAGTCGCCTCAGATTCAATCAGCCTTTGTGACAAAACAGCCTTTTCTCTAACCATATTGGAAAGTTCAGCTTTCCCTTCTTCACGAGCACGAATATTTTCATCTTCACTAGCACATAACTGATGCCAAAGAGCTGCACGATCAACATTAGCGAGTTCAGCAACCTCCCGCATCATGCTCAGAAGTGGTCTGGCAATCCCTTCTTCCTCACCAACCAAGAATACCAAAATATCCATATCCAGATCTACTTCGGGACAATTGTCAGTAGTGCTGGTGGCGCGGTCAACAAGTCCTTTCAACATCCTCCCACGGTAACCCTCATCAACATACATTCCAAACAATGTAGCATAGAGCCTCCTCACAAACCCCTGCACTCGAGGGTCTCTAGAGAGGGCCAATGTTTCAGTAAGTCCAAGAATTGAAGTAAAATCATCTTCATTGACTGGAAATGACCCATCGGTTTTACCCTCTACTAATGTATCTTGATGCTGAGAATTTTCAGCAACAAATCTAGAATTAATACTCAATCTTTGAGCATGGCGTCTTTCCAAGACCATGGCTACTGATTGATCTACAATAGATCCTCGAGCAACAGCTCTCTCAAAAGCTTGGGAAGCTTGAACAGCAAGGCAAGGTATGGATAACATCTCTATCAGGATATAAATATCCGAAAAATGACTACCTACATGCCCAACCTGTTCATCTACCGCATGCAACCTATCAGCAGTAAGTCCATTTTCACCATACAAGAAGAGCCCACAAGGTGTTGGTAAGCAACTATCACCAATCTCATAATCGGAAACAATCTCTCTTAGCATAGCTCCAGCAACATCTGCCCAAGAATTCACAGTTTTGCTTAGAACATCCAGGACACAAGGTGAAACCTCAGCACCCAAACTTTTCAGCCTAGAACGAACTGCTCTAACCTGCAATGGAAGACCAATAACAAATTTGTATATAGAAAGGAAAACACTGCAAATGCTAGCTCACAAAAAATTTCATGGAAAAAGATCCAATTTAAAATTTCAGATGTGTCAGTCTGCATGCATACTGCTTGAGGAAGATGGTGGCATTGTGATGCAGCTTTGAAAATAAAAGTTATGGCTGCTGCAAGTGGCTCATCGTTTGAATCAATCAAAAGTTTGAAAGCTTGGAATAAGACGCGTTCCCACACTTCACTGCCAAACTCCAATCGACTGAGAGCACCCAAAACCTGAGGAACAAAGAACCTATTAGTTAAGCAGAAGATACAACAATAGACTAAACTTACCAAAAAAGATATGCAGAACAAAGTATTCAAATCAAAAAGCACATCCCAATGAAGCAATTAAAGAATATAATATAATAATTCAAGAAATATATCTTACAGGTAGCCGCAGTGAAGGTTCAGCATCTGGCTTTTGAAGGCGATCTAGAAGTGCACAAGCAGCAAGAGGATGCTCTGAATGATCAACCAATTTGGGTACCAGAGCAACCAGATCTGGTTGTAGATGTTTAGGAGCTTTATCCAGTACAAGAGCAATCTTTTTTGCAGACTGAGGCCTTCGCCTTGGCTCAGAACAACCTTGAGGAACCGCACCATCCAGGGCTCTTAGTGAATTCACAATCAATCTCAAGAGCTCCTCGGACTGCTCTGGCCACCTAGTCTAAAGGTACAATTTGTTTAACCAGTCAGTACATGGCAAACAATTTCAGTAATCCAAATCAAGATATACTTATTAAATTGAACTAATTGTACCTTGGGGGCTTGAATGAAACCATTGTCTATGGAAATACCACCCACGGATGTTTCTGGAGGATAAATAGGCTCCCCAGGAACAGCCTTTTCAGGTAAATCAGTTCTATTCATCTCTGAGCTTTGTACTGCATATGCATTTGTCCTTTCATCTACACCAGGGTCCAATCTCTCATATACAAGAGATTGCACAGATTCTGATGCTCCATTTACCCTCCCAGATTCTGATGGACTGACAGCTCCATCGCTATCTGAAGAAGGCGTTGAGCATGTATCAGAAGAATCATCACCAGTTCTTCCTTCGGAAGGCTGGCAGCACTCAACCATTATATCTAAAAGTAAATCAATGATTGCCTGCTGCAATACTTTAACCCCCATCAACAAATTTATCAGACTGGGGGAAGATTCATCAGTCCTCGTGACCTCTCTCTTCCCATCATTACCACCAGAGAGCTTCGTTGGGAGAAGCAAGCGCTTTACTTTAGCAGGGTCATCAAGATAAACACGAAGCCCAGTAAGAAAACCAGCTATTGCACCAGCATCCATTAGAAGCTTTTCCCTTAAAGTTACATGAGGCTGTGAGGGATTATCTCCATATGTAAGGTGAAACCCAGCCCCAGCAAGAAGATTTCTAAAGATGTCTTCTTCATCTCCACTTATTCCTTCACTGTCTTCAGAATCAATAAGTTCATCAGGGTCGGTCGACAAAGCATCCTGATCATCTTCAGAAGCCAAAACCTAGCATAAGAAAAACCAGATGTTGAGCATGGGCATACTCATACCAACAAAAATAAGAAACAATTACCGCACTCAAAGTATCCTTTAGAATTGTTAGATTAAATTTGTAACAAGCATAATCCCAAAAATGAAATTCAAACTAAAATTAGATTATGTTCAGTTTCATGCCTCGATAACTTAAACTAGAGCAATGGGATAATAAGTTTCAAAGTGTGGAAGTATATAAAAGATCCGGAAAAGTGGGTAGACATATCAACAAAAATCCATGAAATTTAACATCCTAAAATTTTGAAGGTGTCAGCTTGCTAAGTTGGTAAAGTTTGTGAGTGTTTGTTACCATAGACCTGGGTTCAAAACCCGCCTTCTCCTTTGATTTACTGATCTTGTTAAAAACAGACCTACCCAGTGGCAACACCAAACATTTTTCCCTCCAAAAAAATAAACATCCTATGATGCATAAGCAACCCTTGAGGGGAAACGATGTGTAAGCAACCCTCTTCCTCATGTATCTGTCCTACACTAGTGAGAAGAGACCCCATTCCACTTTCTTAGTCCGAGTTATGCAGTTGAATAGTCAAAAACAAGCCTCCCTCTTGCCGGTCATAAGTTCTTTTGGATGAACACTCCCCCATAAGACCAAATCTTTGTTGGATAGATGTTGTAGATCGTCTTACGAACTAAGAGACAGTTCACTTTGTTGGACAAGAATGCCCTTTTTTGTTCAGAAATCAACAAGGGCCTTCAACTTACTCATACAATAGTTGTTGTTTGCAAATTCGCAGAACTTAATGCCCGTCTCCTTACGTCTCCCCTCAACCCCACCACCAGCGAGAACTGTAGAGAAGACAGTGTCCCTACCTATGTAACAAGGACACTGCACTTGTAGGATTTTTGGCCATGTCAAACACCCAGACACGCGTGTCGACACTTCCCGACACACATCTGGACACTTATGGCAGTGTCACCCCTTGTTTTAATAATTTTTAATATAAAATTGATTTCTAAAAGCTGGTTGGTGTGTTCCATCCTCCATAAAATAATAACCTAATAAATATTTTATGCTTTATTTTCTATTTTTTGTTATTTCATTAATAATTTTAAGCATTCATACATATTAATATGTACAGACGTATCTCCATATCAGATTTTTTTAGGTTGTCGTGTCGGACACCTCGTATCCGTGTCGGACACGACACCCGTGTCAGTGTCCTTTTTACATAGGTCCCTACCCAACATTTGGTTTATAAAGGGGTCCCTCATGGTAGGGTTTATCCATGTGTCTATCGTTGTTAAAGGGCCATCTCTAGCCACGGTGGGTTACATATTACCAAATCCTTTCTTATGAGACCTATGTTGCTAACTGTTACTCGAGCTAGCTTATGTTGAACGATTGGCTGTAGAGACGACACATGGCCGGCCTTACTGACCAACGCATGATGAGGACCACTCCGTTTCTCCTAAAGTGAAGGGAGATGATAAGATAACAAGCATTGTTAGCTGTAGGCCTCACATAGAATCCAGCATGTACACTCCTATTGTGAGCTGCCATGACTCTATTATTATACTATAACTCAAGTCCATTCTGAGGTGACACGTAATTGTCTTCTCCCTTGGTTTAGCGATGAAAGAAGCATGATCTCTGCTTCCAACCCTACCACTTCTGAGGGTCTCCAAATCTGCCATGGAACCTCCAGTAGCATCTACTTGGGTATCTGGAGACACTATCCCAATCATTGGCATATCCTACGACTATAGAGAGACACGGCAAACAATGGATTCAACCAAAACATCAATATGAGCAAGACACTCCCCTCTGATCTCACTTGTATCCGAGCTCATTCCACACAATCCATCTTAACAGAATTTTGATCGACCAAAATATACCCTCCACACAAATTACCTATCGCCTAAAACGCAGCTGCACTCCAAAGAAGCATGGGAAGGCCGAATATTCACACAAATCTCCTTTTAACAATTTAACCTCTACAGAACAATTGACCCTCGAAACAAACATCCAGGAGTAAGAACAGTTTATCGAAAATCCTCTAACCCCTTTCGGGATTCTATCAGCCGCAACCTTCAAGGAAAAAAAGAAGATGAAGAGGTTACGGCCATACCTCCTAACGTCTACTCTAGCAGACACTTTCCACACCCTATTAACCAAGCTTGGATTGTGGACACTACAAGCGAATCCTTATCAAACTTTCAAACCAAGCAAGATTAAAAAATAGTTGATTCTCTCCTCGAGACCCTACTAGTCTAAAGCCACATAAACCCCTGAGTGTCTACTCAATGTAGTGTTAACCCTGCATCCGGTCAGGAACGGGACTTTGCCACCTCCTTGTAGATACGACCGGTCTAGTAACCCAATGAACACCCTTCACCTTGATGGGGAACCCTACTAGACACTCCAGTCCTTGCACCTTGACAGGAAGCCCTCCCAGCTACTTCAAATCGACCCCCATAACGTCCCTTATCCTACCTCCTGATTGACGAGAGATTGAGAGTTTCCCGGACCACCATCCATGTACTGGCCATTTTTAATCAATGGCGGTATCATGCCGGTGGTGTAATCATGTTCCTCTCTTTTGAAGCTTAGAGATAGTTAACATAGATTTTGGAAAGAACTTTTCAATGCATCTAATTACTCTTAGTAACATAATTGGATAAAGGGTTATAAACTGTCAAACGTGACCACTTTATTCTCTTGGGGACATTTGAAGATCCAAAGTTCTTTCCCTAGAATTTTTTTTGTTGCAATTTCTATCGACACTTTTGGCATTTGGCCTATCTGATGCTCCTCCATTAATCCTTGAATTCATGATATAGAAAACTGCAAATTACGATTACATCATCCTTTATTGATCACCTACCTAGTTACTCTAGAGAACCTAAACCCAAATTGAGCATTCAAAGCCTCATCTATTATCTATACTAAAGCTCGACCTTGCTGAGGTGGTGCTTTCTCCAACTTTTTAGTTTATCCCAAAAACACCCTTGTACCTCTCTTTAATTTCTTCATTAATTCTTAAATTCTCTCTCCATCTCCAATTAATTCCAAAACGTATTCTCTCTTTTCAATCCTACGACTCTCCATCTCCTTATTTCATTTATTAATTCCTAAATTTTCAACAATGCATTAAGAAATCCATTTTGGTTTGTTTCCAAAACCAACATCTCTCTTTCCAATCCTGTTACTCTCCCTCTATTTAATTTTTTCATTAATTCTTAAATTCTCTCCTATCTCCAATTAATTCCGAAACGTCTTCTCTCTTTCCAATCCTACGACTCTCCCTCTCCTTATTTCATTCATTAATTCATAAATTTTCAACAATGCTTTAAGAAATTCATTTTGATTTGTTTCCAAAACCATGCATTAATTACGACCATTCTCCCCATTAATTTCTAAATATCATCTCCTCATTCTCCCAAATACGTTTTAAAAACCCAATCGTTCTCTCCATTCCAAAACGTCAAGAGATCAAAATTCTCAAAAATTGAAACGCTCCACATCTCTATGCTTATAGCTTTATAAGTGTAGAGCCATGAAGGATGGTTGTTAGAAAGGCGTTAGAAGTGAGAGACTAGAGAAGAAAAAGAAGACAATGAAGGAGAAGAAGAAAAGGTGGTTGAGGAGGAATTATATTTATTTTGGGGTTTTTTACTATTTTTTTAGGGTTTGAATTGTTAGGTAGTTCCTTGATCTAATTGAAATCTACCATTTCATTTGGCTTTAATCATTTTTTTCTTCTTCATCTCTTTCGTTGTCTGTATAAAGTTATCTCAGTTGGGATGATATAGCTAGGCACGTTATAAGCTCATTTAAAATTAAAATGAGCTTTGCAATGGCAGAAAATCACCTGAAAATATTATCATATGGGTTCAACAGTGCAGGATATATCTACGTGACGAATATATCACAGGAAAATCAAAAGAATACTGCAAACAACCACCCTGGAGCAAAAGTTAAAGATCAAGGAATAACGTCCCAATAGACTCTCCTCAACGTAGCTCAATCTTTTTAGGGATCGCAATGTTTGTTTACATTAATGGGTTGATCAAAGTGTTTCTTCTTAATCTTCGTTTGTTGATCCATTTTCTTCTTATTGGGTTTGCTTGATGCGTTGAGGCGTCAATGGAATGGTTGACTAAACTTCATCTAAGGTTGAAGTTTGTATCCTGTAATCCTTTTCCCTATATATTGAGAAAAAAGACATACTTTTATATCATCCTTCACTATGATGGATTCAATATAAGTCATTGCCCAAACCTCCAGAGCCTATTGCCACTTAAAAACAATTCACTAAGGCCCTAAATCCCGAGTTACTTACCATGACAAAGTAGACCATGAAAGCATATTATTTCAACGCTAGACATAAATATTGGATCCATCAATCAAATATCCATTTTGCCTTCAATTCACAAAAGGATCTATCAAACTTTTGTAAAATCCAAGATGAAAATTTGGTAACCCGAAATGCCTCAATCACTATAGTTTGTGAGCTATGAAATTGTCGCATATTGCCATCTTTATCATCTCATGTAGGTCTCACATACTATCTCATGTAGATCTACTCTTTTGGTGTGATATGACACTAAAGAATCTGTCATTGATCTCTAGACACGCACTTTTGAGAATTGTCCAAACGTTGATAACAACGCATTAATCCTCAAAGTCACTATGAAAACGTCACTAAAGTCTTTCTAAACGTTTATATGTCTTTCTTTCATTCTATTTAATCTGCCACCAAGCATAGTTATGGCCTTTTCAAGAGGATATTTTTTAAGAAAGAGAGTTATTTAAAAAATGGAAGGAATTTAAGAAGAGACATCAAGCCATTTAAAGATGAGATTTTTTAGGAAATTGAGTTGTTTTAAAAAAGGAAGAAAATTTAAGGAGAGAAATAGAGCACGATGGGGAGAATTAGAAGAATAATATCGAGTTTTGAGCGAGACCGAAATAGAAATCTAAGGAATCCCAAAAAATTTACTCACTATTTAAAACTAATAGGTAAGAAAAGTTTTAAGACTTTCTTAAAATTAATAAAGTCGATTAATTACATTTTGTTCTTTAAAGTAATTATAAAAAATCCAATGAATACGATTTCTATCACTAACAAAGACTAATAAATAATATCTTTTTACTATAATTTTTTTTATACTGTGTGCACAAACATGAGCAAGTTTAGGAACTTAGGAGATATTTTCTTATAACATTGAATTATAATATTAAAAACAAAACGTTTTTGTATTAAAATGCATCTTGGCACAAAAAAGACATCAACTCAAGCTACTAAATGCCAAAATCTTTTTTTATAATACGAAAGGCTGATGTCGCATTTTTCTACATACATCAATTACAAGTTTATTTTTCATACTTAATTTTATTTTCTACAAAAAAATTATCTTCTTAAAACTGATGTGTAATTATTTTCTACAAAAAATATTTTAGAAAACCGAATACCCGTGCTTCGCACGGGGGCAAACACTAGTATTTACTAAAATGTAATCCAAAATAGTTAGATAACCCCTTAAGAAATCACTTTGCACATCAAGTCAAGAAGCATATGCACGACACTCCCCTTCTATAGGAAATCCTCACTTTCTTAAGAAATCACTTTGCACTTCAAGTCAAGAAGCATACGGGTAGCACTACAATCCCCTACTAGGGGAAATCCTCACTTTCTTAAACCTTGTTTGGACTCATAATTAGATGTTGTTTTACTTGATAACAGTCTATTCATTGGATTCCAACATCAAAGGAGTACCATCATCAATCCTATCCTAAGATGATGCCTTCCAAAAAAACCATCGCCTAGACCCTTAAGAGGGTGTCAATCTACGATGGAGCTTATCTAAAGTATCCTATCACCATATTACTAACTCAAGCCCTTAAGAGGTCACCTCCAATTACACTCATTGAAAACCCATATAGATGTTCTGGACTCAAAAGACATAACTTAACTACTTCAAGGAGCGAACCCCCTCTAATAGCAAGAATGACAACCTTCACCAATTGGACCCTAGGATCTGACAGGCCATCCTCTAAGACATCCCATTACCTTTGAACATAGGATGAAATCATTCTTATACATTCTAAAGGAGGGGTTATTTTGAGATAATCCAATAATAGATGAATCCCCCAATTTGACACGCACGTAACAATCAAGGAAAAGCATATGTGCAAGTGTAGAAGTGATATCATTTAAAGTAAATCGATATGAGAGGCTTGTCAAGCAATTCAATTTTTCATCATTACATCAAATGTATTTACAAAAGCCTAACTACCCCCTATCTCCACACTTTTAGTAGTGCTAATTTAGTTTACATCTCCACCACCACACCTTCCTTCTCAAACTTCCTCCTCCACCATACAAATGGTACCCACGTCCTTCACCCCCTATTCGTAGAGGCACCTCTAGTGCTCCAAAGTCTCTCCTTTAAACCATATCTTTCCCCACTTTAGACCGCTTTTATCAATAGAAGAAATATTCCGCACTTTAACCACTAACAAATCAAAGTCCTTATTACCCTCTTTCAACATGTCCACCCTTCTTAAAATAAGAAACATCACCTGATTTCACCAAGGGAAATTTCCAATGTCTTTCCCTCTCATTCCATACAAACTCCTATTGGAGGCACTCAAAAAGATTCACAACCATCTCAAGCAATGAGAAGGGGTATCAAATACACTGGAAGGCAAGAAAGAGGAGCTTTAAAGAGTTTGTCTCAAGGATAGGGGTGATGTCTTCCATGGCCCAAGTTTTGCTTCATTATTCAACAACCAAGTTTTGCAAAGCTTTGGATGGTTTTGGCAATACATGAACTAAGGAGACAGGTACAAGTCCGAAAAGAATAAAAAAAGCATCTGAGTCCTTCATCCATGCTCCACTCGGCTCGAACCTCTTATGCCAAATATAATCATTGGGTTTTCCATAAGACTATCCTCCATTCATAGTCCCGTGACAACTTGAAACCAAATTAACATGTTGATCCAACTCTCCCACATATCATCTAACTATCAACCTTTAGTGAAGCACTTGAGTAGGAGAAACGTTACAAGAAATAAGGTGTCATTGCCAAAACTATGAATGAGAAAATTAAAGCCCCTATCATTTTTTTCTGCAAGCCTTAACAAATACCCACCCATCCTTTATCATGGATCTCACTATATTGTAACAATCACAGAGTCAAATAGCAAGCCTTGTAGAGAACCTTTTAAACAAATATCAAACCACCCTTGATATACAAGCACCAGTCTATCTTCTCATTTGGTCCCCAGAGCCCATTTGAAAGGACATGAAATCAGAACGCCCCAATAAATGCAACTGTTCGCTTCTTCCATATCCATGATCCACACTAAACCAGGACTCCCCACCTTATATATATAGAATCTTAACATCAAATTATTGATGCACCATCCAGCATCTACCTAGCATTCACAAATTCAACTTGAGCAAGTGAGATGTATAATGTATTCCCCAACACTCCACAGAGACCAGGAGCTAAAGTCGTCCATGCAAGTAAGCAATAATGAAATAAAAAAGATAATATCCTACAGTAATTCATTGAGAACCAGAAAAATATTTAAGTTCAAAGATATTAGGTAGACAAGTGATTTTAAGATTCTATACAATCAACTAGACCTTCTATACGACAAAACCTTTTCTTCATTTGGCAGGTACCCTATGGCTAAGTTGGATGGAAACAAAATGCTAATGGGTTCATGCACATGAGCAAGGCTTTAAAAGTAAATAGAGTAAAAATTTAGTCGCATTTATCAATACAATAACTTCTGAATGTTCCAGGACTCCAAGGAAAGAAGTACCAATTAATGACACATTCTAACTGACAACAAATACATGGCAAGGTGATTCTATCATGAAAAACAGTTAAACAGATGGAAATGGGCACATGTACACTCACCTCTAGGTCTGAAAACTCAAACCAAGGGCAGCAATCAATGATCTCGCAAACAAAAACAACTGTGTCACGTGCAAGAAATCCTGCATCTGCTTCCAGCATATCGGATACTTTCATGAATTGGAGTACAGAATTGTTCCACGTCTTTGTACAGATGGAAGACTCCTTCCACACGGTTTTGGCAGGATTCTTTTGATTCACCACAGCCATCCTATATCTAACCCAAAAGTTCTTATCTGGATCACTCCCAACTGATTGATCACTCTCCAGGTATATACATATGGTGTCGAAGGACTCGTATACACCTGCATTACAATCACGGAACCCAACAGAAGAGACTCGGGATAAGTTAACCATCAAATAAATGAGGAAAAACTAACAGATGCAACTGCATCTTTAGTCAAAAATAGGAAGAATAAACCAACAACATTCACTCACCAATCCGAAGCTCACATCCACCAGCTTGAAAGAATTTGCTAAAAATCTTCCGCGTCTCCATTATTTCCTTGAAGGATAAGAAATTCTCCACCTTCCATGTAAAGGACCCTCTTTTCCCAAGCCCTTCAATTTGGGAACCTGCATTGCCTGATTCCACATCCTGATCAGAAAAATCCTGCATTATAGATGTCTCTTTCAAGATAAGAACCTCTGCTGAGAACACAACAGTGTCCTGAACGAGAAACCCAGAGTCCTGATCAAAGAGACTAGTTAGCGTCACAAACTCGCGCCAGCCCCAGTCCTTTGCAGCTTTGGAGTAGCGGTTCTGGGACTCCTTCATGACAGACTTGTCCTCCATCCTCTGGTTCACTACCGACAACCGATGACTCACAAAACAACTCCAATCGCTGGCAGTGTTTCTGGAATCTGTAACTTCAAGAAACACCGAAAGGTGGCATGGTGGCTGAGACTGCCCTGATGCCATCAAGAATAAGTGGACATTCCATCAGTTCTCTTTCTTTTTTCACAATTAAGCTACTAAAACATTGGTTAAGTAGGTTTTAGTAAACAGTCTGAGTCTATCAGCCGCATCCATAATTTTATATTCAATTCACTGATCAAACAAACTAAAAATTTGATTATTCCATCAACGAGTTAAAGAAAACAAAGTTCACAGATCTGTTTAAAGATGGTGGTAACTAATTAACTATTCGATTTGGATCAATGATAAAGAAAGTATGTTATCCATGTGTCATATTCTTACCTCTGGGATAAACAATGAGGCGGCAATCCCGATTACCAATCTGAAACCTCCTGCTCTTAACGCAAAGGCCCGTAATCTTCCTCTTCTTCAAAAGATCCTTCAACCTCGTGAAATTCTCAATCCTCCAAGTGAACCTACCCAGATGCCCATCAGACTTCCTCGCCCCACCACCGCCCCTCCCTCCAAGCAATCCCCCATTCTTCGAGAAACTGCTCGACTCCTTAATCACATGGAACGAGGCACTAAACACAGCAGTATCATCAACAAGGAACCCTGAATCCAGCCCAATAAAATCTGCCATCTTCATATAATCATTCCAACCAAGACTAGTATTATCTCCGCTCTTATTATCGGCTGCAAACCGCCCGTAAGAGTCCCGGTGCATGTGGTTAAGCCCAGGCTTCTGGTTTAACACTGACATTCGGAACAAACACCAGCAACTCCGATCAGGAACAGCTGATTTCTCTGTATCCTTACTCTCTAGACACATTGACAAATACTCAACCCCACTAACAGAGCTCTGGTAAACACTAATTCGGAGATTACATTCTCCGGCAGGGAAAACCGGGCTCATTATTTTCTGGGTTTTGATCATCTCCTTAAACAAACTAAAGTTATGGACCTTCCAAGTGAATTTCCCACTTAGAACATCAGAAACCTGGCCGACAACGACGAAGGCTGATGACAACGATGAAGACTGTAACTCGTTATCACGAGAGAACGAAACGGATTCGTTTAAAACGAGAATATCGGCAGTGATGAGGATGGAGTCGGTGTTGGAGAGAAAACCTGATTTGCAATCGAGAATTGTGGAGGAAGGGGTGAAGTCGCACCAGCCGTGGGATTTCTTCTTGCTAGAGAAGCGGTGCCAGGAGTCTCTATGGATGGACTTTGATTCGTCAAGGTGATTAACGATGGAGAGGCGGTAGCTGGCGAAGCAGTCCCATTTGGACGATGATGAGCCGCGGGGATCCATGATTTGAAGGTATATGGAGAAGTAGCCGGGCAGTGCTTGGGAGTCGCCTTTCGGGTAGATGAGGAGGCGGCAGTCATAGCCTCCAACCTCGAAGTACCGGCTCCATAGTGCCCTAGCTTTCACCTTCGAGAAATTGATGACCGTCCATCGGCAAACTGCGGAGTGGTCGCCCCGCCGTTCGATGGTTACAGATTCTTGCCCGCCTCCCTCCCTGGACCCCACTGGCTCCTCTGCAGCTGATATCGATACGGATGACGACGATGAAGACGAAGATGACGAAGAAGATACAGCCTGAGACTGTTGTGGGGGGTCGGAGAAGGGAATGATGAACGGTGATTGGGATGATGATGATGATGAAGCTGCTTCGGATTGGCTCGCTTTCATGTTGGATGATAAGAGAGAGCACGAGAGGAGGAGGAGGAGGAGGAGGAGGAGGAGGGGAAGGAGTGGTTGGTTTTGGTTTCCTTTATTGTTTTGTGCGCTCTTCCTCTATATCTCTGTTGCTGTCTTTGTTTTGATATTTCTTTGATATTTCTAGGTTAATGGACTGAGAGGCATTTTTGGGATTAAACAGAGTGTTTCTGTTTCTGTTTGTGTTTGTCCCGAAAGAGAGGAGAGGAGGAGGTAGATAGGAGAAATATGGTAAGATTTGGTGAGAGTGGTGCGCAGGATGTTTAAGCTGCGCACTCTTCTCCATTCCATTTTTTTTTTTTTCGGGGAATATTTGACATACCCCTCCCCTCGTGCTATCTTTGAAATTAGACATATCCCTACAATTTGAAACGGTGACATACCCTAGGACCGGGTCCGCTGTACTTTGACTGTTGTTGACCCAAACTGACAAACTTTTTTTTTTGAAAGGATAAAAATACTCCTTTCTTCAGCCTTGGAACAAGTGGAATTGGTTCAAAAGCGTAACCCAGTAAAACGGCTGTGGCGAATGGCCGGTCGTGAGACTCAGTCGATTGGCTACCTATCACTAGTGATCAACCCACTGGAGTCTTGTGGCCGGCTATGTTTGAACTCCCACCTGGTTGGTAATAAGGAATAATACATTACAATGAGGTGTGTGACAGATTCTCTGAGTCGAACCAGTTGTCAAGATTTTGAGGATTTGGATAATATCTTAGATTAGATCTGTTAGATTTGTTTTCATCTTTAGATCTTGTTTATCTCTATTTAAACCTATGCGTAGTCAATGTAATGCACTCAAGTTTATCAATAAACTCATTTCCTATCAATAAGAATGATGTGTTACCCGACGAAACCTCCCACTTTAAGACCCGCTCAAGTTATAAGAGTTCATTTGATGGTGTGTATTTTCAACTATAGGAATTCTATGCTAAGCAATGCAAGACTGATTTACCTATTGTTTCATCCCATTGTAATAGGTCGGAGGAGGCAACCCATTGCGACGCTTGTTGTTGAACTAGACAATGAATTAGAGAACTATCATGCTGAAGCCATGCACACATCTTAATGTGTTGCGGCTATGAATTGGAACATTTACTGATGTTAAAAGAAGATTTGGATGTGTTACGATGCAAAAATGACAACGGGGCATTGGTGCATATTATTTTTACATATTTTTAGTTCTTGTTTTGTTTATGTGCTTTGCTCCTAGTTAGCCACAAGCTGTAACCCAAGAGTATCTCGTACTCGGTCAAGCAGTTGCTGCATAATCCTTCAAATCTTTAGTTTTTTGTCGAGCTGCGTATGATAATGTAAGAAATATTTCATATTCTAGTTTGGCAAAGATTCCGTATGACATAAAACATTAATGTAACCTTACCTACGAGCACCAGTGTAATGTGAAGATGTCGTAGTACGCATACTTCGCTGACTACATGAAGACTAGAAGACAGAGACAGCAAGGATCAGACGGTTGATGACAGGAGTCATCTGAGTAACTGCCTATTTGTAGGTTATGGATCGTGTACTCTCGCTTATGAAGGTAAGTGACTTAGTGGCCATAGGAATAGGTTTAAATGAATGAAATATAATTGTCAAACCTAATCATTGGATAGACCCGAGTCTAAGTCAATATTATTGACTTCTGTGAAAGTCCAATCGATTGGAGACCTCTATTAAATCGATTGGAGTCTACAAGACATAACTTAATCAAAGTTAAATCAATTGGAGACCTCTGTTAAATCGATTGGAGTCTACAAGATAGAACTTAATCAAAGTCAAATTGATTGGAGACCACTGTTAAATCGATTGGAGCTTCGGAATAGAAACTTATTTAAGTCCGATCGATTGGACTATGTACAATCAATTAGATTTATGAAGGAAAAACTCATCCGAACAAGACCAATTGATTGGACCCAAAGCCCAATTGATTGGACTTAGCCCAATCGATTGGACCTATAGTACAATCGATCAAACTTCACATGGATTAAGTCTTTCTCAGATCCGAAATTCTAGTTCCCACTCTACTACTTTTTAAAAGACTCTGGCTACGAATTCTATAAATATAACTCCTCTCTGGTTTTACAAAACACACTTTTATACTTTAGAATACAGAGAAGAAAGATTATTTATCAAGAGTGTCCATTAGAAGAGCAAAAAGCCTTTAATTCTCATAAATATCTTTTGAGCTTTTCTCTTTTAGATCAAAGCCAAAAGCTTGATCTTTTTCTCAACTTAGGTCTTTCACATAGACACTTGACCTAGTAGTCTGAGAGTACCAATGCATCTCAACACTATTTAAGCGACTTAGGGTTCAGGGTGTACTGAATCATTCACCTTCAGCAAAGGTTGGAGAGTTGATAATTAAGATCGGAGTGATTGATCGAAAGTAGGTTTGGGGTGTACCAAACTGAACAAGCAGACAAGGCTTCTTCGCTAGGAGGACACGCGTGGATTCGTAGCGTTGATTCAAAGGACGTGAATGCATCGACAGTAGGCCTTGGGTAAGGTTGGAAGCTGTATTTGCAACGGTGCTGTGTAGGTAACCTTATTTTGTTTAACTTTCCAGTTAGTGATACTTTTCGTCTAGACGTAGTCCCATGGTTTTCCTTGGCTAAGATTTCCACGCTAAAACTCTTTGTCTTGTGGCTGTTTGATTGTTATTCCGCTAAATCTTTCGATTAGACCAAATGACGAAAAGACAATATACCGCGGAGGTATATTTGAATTAAGTCGGTTGTGATAATCCTTTTTATCAATCAACTAAGGTATGCGAGTTTATCACCTTACCTTGACTAGTAAACTCATGATAGGTTAGATTAATTTTTGAATAACTTAATCACCCCTCCCTTCTCAGTATTTCTGATTAAAGAGAACGGACCGATTATTA
Organism: Euptelea pleiosperma; assembly: GCA_035048495.1. Classification (NCBI taxonomy): domain Eukaryota; kingdom Viridiplantae; phylum Streptophyta; class Magnoliopsida; order Ranunculales; family Eupteleaceae; genus Euptelea; species Euptelea pleiosperma. The sequence goes on along the minus strand of CM068548.1, from coordinate 30,819,550 downwards.
TTTCAATTGGTATCAGAGCAAGTTATTCTATAAAAAGTTTAATCACCTGAATTTAGATTTCTGCAAAATCAGTTCATTCTTTTCACTATAAAGATGCCAAAAGAATGGTTCAATGTGAATAGTCGTAGTGACTCAGACAGTGAAGATCAATGTGATCTTTATACTGCTTATCAAGAGCTATATAAAGAAAGCCTTAGACTGACCAAAGCAAATAAGAAATTGACTAATAGAGTTGAATTTCTTGACTCTGAAAATTTTACTTATAAACTAGACAATAATGAATTATCAGTGCTAGCTGGTCAGCTTAGGGAAGAGATTAATCTCTTCAAGAGATAAACAAGTTCTTGAAATATGAGTTCCAAACTTGTACGAATGCTAAAATCTCTTTTGAAAGTGACTATGAAAAATATGAAACTATTTTTAGATAGTTCGAAGAAGAAAAAGCTAGCCTTCAAGACAAAGTTAAATTTCTTGAATCTAATTATCAAGAATGTCTAGAGAAAAGAAAGTCACTTGAACTTGATCTTGTTCAAATGAAAAAGGACTTGCCGTATATTTCTCAAAACACTGAGAAATTAAATAAAATTCTAAATGTGGGACAAAGATATGGAGACAAACGGGGAATTGGATATATCGATAATGTTAATACCTCATCATCTTCATGAACTAAATTTGTAAAAGCCAAAGTTCCTTCCTTACCACAGGTTGATTAACCTAGGCCCAGACCAGTTATGCATGCGCCTATTTATAATTACTGTAGGGGTAAAGGTTACCTGAGTAAGAATTACTTCCAAAAGATGAGAGATACCATGGTTCCTCCCAAGAGAAAATCATATGAAACTAAGGAGATCTACTCCATAAAATGACAGCTTGCATCAAAAGTCGGATGCCTTGAGTAGAGAGAGATTGTAAACTTTATGAAACTCAAAGCACCCAGACTCAAAGGGCTCAGAACAAGAGGACAAATAAAAAGAGAAATGTCAATCCTTCATCATCGCCTATACAAATGACGAAGAAAAATGACTCACCTAAAAGGTATAAGACCATATGGATGAGAAAGGAATGACCGATAAATCTATATTATATTTGGAATGAATTTCTTATGAAGTCTAGTGGCACTTGTCCCATTGATTGAATAATTGTGGTTCTTTACACTCTTCTCTATTTTATGATTATATCTTTTGTGAGTTGGGTGTGTAGTTTTGTTTAAGGATTTTGTTTTTTTCATAATTTTCTATTTGTTTTAGACCATTGCTTATTTGCATTATTTTAAGTTTATCTATTAAAAAACAAAAATAAAAATTTGAAAATCAAAAATTATTTTGTGTCTTGTTTAGGATTTTTGATAAGTCATCATTTCATGCATTTTTATCCCATTTTTCTTAGTTGATTATTAAAATTATCCTACATAAATATTCAAACTTACATGAAAAATAGGATGTTCTCTTTTCACCAATTGTATACTAGATTTCTCTTAATAATAGTCAATTACTTTATATTAATAATCATATTTCATTAGGTACCCGAGCCCAAAATTAAAGCGAGCATAAGTCCAAGCCTAAAAGCTTATGTACAAAAGCCCAAATCTAAGCAAAAGGGTGGACTACATTGATGGGCTAAGAAGAAGGGCCAAGAATTACATTGATGGGCTAAGAAGAAGGGCCAAGAATTAGGCCAATATAGTGGGCCAAGTTGGTAGACTAAGCATGGACCAAGGTGGTTTTAATTACAACAAAATGAACGGTCCAGATTACAAAAGGCATGGAGATGACTTTCTAAAAATAAAATGATGGTTTTGGTTTTGAAATTTAAAATTGTGGAATGTTTAAATATCTTATCAAAAGAAAATTCTTTTTTGAAAAATAGAAGAATATTTCATTGGTTTTCAAAAGGAAGTTTTAAAATAATAAATTAGTAATTGATTCTATATTGAAAAATAAAAGAATATTTTATTAATTTTTAAAAAGAAGTTTCAAAATAATAATTTGGTGAGTAATTCTATTAAGAAAAGAAAAAATATTTATATATTATATCTTTGAAAATATCTTTTTCTAAGAAAAGAATGAAAGTCTTAATTCACAAAAAATGGAAAGAACGTCACATATCCCAGCCTGTAAAAGGACCTTAAATGGACGATGGAAGGGGTTCTTCTCGGGACTACTTTCCGGCTGGCGATTTTTCTCGGCTACACATATCTTACGGCTACAGTCTTCTATTGGCATTAGATCTCTTTTCCCTTTTTTTCTTTATTTCTTTTAGTATTTTATTTGTTCTTCTTGTAATTTTTCTTTCTTTTAGTTTAGTTTTGATTATTAAGTGTAATGTTTTTTGGTCATTAGAGACATTGATAACCTTTGTTGATGACCGCTAAAAACTCGTTCTCTTAAATATAAGTTAGAAATCTTTTTTTTTGTTAGAATTATTTTTGGTTGATCAAGTTGATTCATTATTTCTCACCCCTCTATGTGGTTCGACCCCGTATGTGTACTATACATAAATCATTGATTTGCTTTTGCAGATTTTGGGTTTGATTTGACAATAAGTTACAATGGCTAATCAAAATACTGTCAGTCAAATGGCACCGTTGCCAGGGAGGGAGAACTAAAGGTGAAGACAACCATCAAGCAAAAATATTCAAGCAAAGAATCATTCTCCTCTTTTTCTACATTTTTTTTTCGTTTCGGCATCCAGGTAAGTACCCCTTGTTAGCGGTTTTGTTTCTTAGTTTTAAAAGTCATTGGGATTCAAAATATATATATATAATTTTTTTTTTTTTTACTTTATTAGTATAATTTTTTTTTACTTTATAAGTGTAGCTTTTTTTTTCTTCTTTTCTTTTTGCTTTATTAGTATAAAAAAGTTTGCTTTATTAGTGTAACATTTTTTAATTTTTTTAGTACTTTTTTTTTCTTCTTGCTTTATTAATGTAACATTTTTTTCTCTCGCTTTATTAGTATAATATTTTTTTTACTTTATTAGTGTAATTTTTTTTTGTTTGTGCATTTATTATGTCAATTTATTGCTTTAGCATTTTGCATTAAAATACTTAAGGGCATTGGAACCTCATTAAGATACGGTCGGGATTTCATCACCCGTTCCGTGGCCCACAAACCACAATCCTTGCATATGCACATCCAAAGCTTAACTTAATCTAAAAATCATTAGAAATTGGCCTTAGGGTTTCGAGCTCAATAGGATAGAAGCGGTTGTTAGCCACTCCAGTGAGTTCTTTCAAACTGACAATTAAGGACAGTCTCTGTCTAAGGAAAGAAGGACGTACCGTCATTAAGCAGGCCTAGTGCCTCTCCTTCTTCCTTGGGAGAACTATTTGTTGTTGATTTGGCATAATTTAATTGGTAAGCTTTAGGCTCAATTCGGAACAGTTAGGAGCTGTCTAATTGGGAGAGATTTATTTTGGAAATACTCCAAATATTTCTACCTAAAAAAATTAAAAAAAATTAAAAAATAAAAAATAAAAAAATAGAAAAAAATTGGCTACCCTCACTTAAAATCAGAAAAAAGCCAACTTTTGCTTGTATGGTGTACCAAAGAAATGTGAGAACCAAAGAAAAGAACAAGAATGGATTACCGAGAATCGAATGGGTTTAGTGCATTTTCATGTGTAGATTTTTCCTACAATGATGGGAGAATATTTGAATAAGAAAGTATAATGAACACCTATGGATGTTCTTTTAATCCATCAAGTTCTGGGACTTATCCATTAGCAAAATGTTAACGATCCTCCATGGTCTTCTTCTTATACATCTTATATACCCTCTTCAGAGGAGATCCTAGAGAAAGCGTTCGAAGCATACTTACATAATATAAATATCATCAACCAATCAAACAAAATAATCAAGCAAACAAACATGCAAAATTTTGAAAAAATTCAAACTTCGATAAATACAATTGCATTGTGGTTGAATAACAAAGAAGATGAGGAACTCACAAGATTTGAGAATATCGAGGGTGATGATGAACTAAATTTTTCTGATACAATTAGTCAGCACTCCTCATTCAATTTTTTTTCTCACCAAGAAGACAATGAGGATATTGAGATGTATGAGGATGAACCTTTAAAAAATTTTGTGCAAAATAATGCATCTCAATTAAATTATTTTACCCCATTGGAAGCTTGTTCTTCTTATTGTGCTGATGATGTTGATGAGGATAATAACTGTAGGGAGGATATATTTTTGCATGATATTATGGGATCCCCCATCTCTGACCTTTACAATAATGTCAATAATGAAGTGCATATTCTTTTAGATTCTACCTCTCATATTGACATTGAAAAAGAGTCTCAGATTGAACCATTGCCCATCATAGCAAATAAATTAATTCTCTATCTTGTTAAGGTCCCCATATTTAATCTTTTGCCTCTATCATGTGATCTTACATGTTCTTACCTAGATCATGATAAGACTCCCTTTCTTGATATCTCTTTTGAGATAATCATGGACCAAGAGACAAAATTATTAAAAGACCTTCAGGAACATGAACATGCGATGTGTTGGATTATAAATGACATAATGTGACTCAATCCAGTAATCCATAACCATTGGCTTCATTTTGAGAAAACGGCTGGAGTGCAAAGGCAACTCCAAACTAAGAAATTTGAGGAGAAGGTGTATACATCTCTTGTTTCTACAATATCACATTCTGATAATATTTGTAGAATTCTACGAACCAATATTTATTTGATCAAACTTATATATTCAATTTGGTTTTTAAAAATTCTATCGAATATGGCTAACATTGTGGCTTTTTGTCCTAAGAGGAAAAGTATTTTTAAAACTCATAATGAAATGTCAAAACTTCCTTCCTCAATATGGTTCTTGAAAATCCTTTCTCTTACTTGAGAAGGACTTTGGTGTATATTATTGTATTTTAGTTTTTATTTTATTTTTTATCTTTTTTTGTTTTTTGTATGATATTCTCTTATGCCTCTCTATTTGTGATTTCTCAGTGTTTATGATGCTCTATTGTTAAAACATTGAGGACAATGTTTGATTTAGGTTGTGGGTTGTGGATTCATGCTTCATTTTTAGGATAATATCTGTTAATAGTATTGACTAAAGCATTCCTTATTTAAAAAAAAAAAAAGCGGTTGTTATTTTTTTTTCTCTCGCTTGCATTTCTTCTATTGAGATATTAAATTTTAGATTATGAAGGCATATGGTGAAAACTCTAAATAGCCAAATTCTGATGTTTTAATATCGAGTCCTTGTTATTAACTCTTAAGTAGAGAATTTTAGAAACTTTCGATATTTGAAAATTTCACTGCACATCTTATGGATTTCTAGAGTTTAGGTTAACTTTAGTGGTTATAACCTAATGATCGCTTAGAAGTGTTAAGAAAGACCAAGTCCAATGAACTTTGTTTAACTAGTTCATTTGGTTGGCTGGGAAAGAAAAAAAATGGAACTGGGTATAAATACGCTTTGGAAAGCTACCAATGAATTGGATACACCGAAAAGGGCTGCCTCTTTCCTTTGTATTGTATTGAAAAAATTATCTAGTATAAAAAAAAAAAGTGCTGAATATGAGGAAGAAGTGTCAAGAAGAATAGGCGCAGTCAAAAGAAAAATTTGTTGAAAGTTTCAATGATTCTTGTTTTTGAAAAATAGGGTGAAACCCGTCATTGTAAAAAATACAAGTAAGTTGGAATATCACAGATATAGCCCATGAGGTATTAAGGTGAACATCCAAACTGCTTGTTAACCCGAACAGGTAGCTTAGTTTTGAATTGGGTCCTTAGGTTAATTCGACCATCTCTTTGGTGATTAGAAGTCACTTCTGCTTTAGGAAACCAACCCTCTAGGTATATGTCAGACTTCACATGCACTCAAAGTCACATTGTTCTAGAGTTTCTCTAAAGTGGAGTTAATAATTCGGACTCTATCTTGAATTTTTAGAATAAATGGCTAAAAATCGTAAATAACCAATGCTTGATTAATTTTGAGTTTGATGCTTGAATGAATTATGCAGCAAATTTTTATTTCTCTTTTTAGCTTAATTCTTCTCATTTTATCATTTAAAAAAATGGAGGATTATAAGTCTTGCTTTACAGTTATTATCTTAAATTTTGTATTTCACATTTCTAATTTAATTGTATATTATTATCACATTAAGAAGGTGTTCTGAGGGATTCAAAAAAAAAAAGTTGAATGTTTTAAATTTTGTGGGTATATTTACTACAAACCCTCACGAGTCAAACTCGTCCACTAGGGGTAACATAGGGGTTTAAGGGCTTGTTGCATACGCTAAATGCAATCACGATGGCTTGCGAAAGTGGCAGTTTATTTTTTCTTTTTGTTTTATTTGGTGGATCGCATGAATTGGTAGGGACTAGCAATATGCTGGTTGGGGTGTGATAAGTCATCATTTTATGTCTTTTTACCCCATTTTTCTTCATTGATTATTAGAATTATCCTACATAAATATTTAAACTTACATGAAAAATAGGATATTTTATTTTCACCATTATATACTAGATTTTTCTTAATAATAGGCAATCACTTTATATTAATAATCTTATTTCATTAGGTACCGGAGCCCAAGACTAAAACGAGCATAAGTCCAAGCCCAAAAGCCCAAATCTAAGCAAAATGGTGGACTACATTGAGGGGCTAAGAAGATGGGCCAATATAGTGGGCTAAGTTGGTAGACTAAGCATGGACCAAGGTGGTTTTAATTACAACAAAATGAACGGTCCAGATTACAAAAGGCATCGGGATGGCTTTCCAAAAATAAAATGATAGTTTTGGTTTTGAAATTTAAAAATGTGGAATGTTTAAATATCTTATCAAAAGAAATTTTTTTTGAAAAATAGAAGAATATTCCATTGGTTTTTAAAAGAAAGTTTTAAAATAATGAATTAGTGATTGATTCTATATTGAAAAATAAAGGAATATTTTATTGATTTTTAAAAGAAAGTTTCAAAATAATAATTTGGTGAGTAATTCTATTAAGAAAAGAAAAAAATATATTTTATATAATTATTTCTATCTTTGAAAATATATTTTTCTAAGAAAAGAAAGTCTGAATTCACTAAAGATGGAAATAATGTCACACATCCCAACTTATAAAATGACCTTAAATGGACAATGGAAGGGGTTCTTCTCGGGGCTACTTTCCGATTGGCGATCTTTCTCGGCTACAAACATCTTACGGCTATAGTCTTCTATTAGCATCTGATCTCTTTTCCCTTTTTTTCTTTATTTCTTTTAGTATTTTTTTTGTTCTTCTTGTAATTTTTCTTTCTTTTTAGTTTAGTTTTGATTATCAAGTGTAATGTTTTTTGGTCATTAGAGATATTGACAACCTTTGTTGATGTCCGGTAAAAACTCGTTCTCTTAAATATAAGTTATAAATCTTTTTTTTTGTTAGAATTATTTTTGGTTAATCAAGTTGATTCATTATTTCTCACCCCTCTCTGTGGTTCGACCCCGTATTTGCACTATACATAAATCGTTGATTTGGCTTTTGTAGATTTTGGGTTTGATTTGATAGTAAGTTACAACGATTGTCGGGCGTAATTTGGCAACACACGAGACTAGGAGCATTGGTGTTACAAGTGGGTGTTATGTAATTGTGAGATTGTTGGTCTCGGGTAGTTATCTTATAGGGCGATCATTGCGATAAGGAAAATTGATACCTTTTCTTCGAAGAAACACAAGTCCATGCGAATGACATCTATTTCATACAGTAGAACTTGACTGAACTGTCTTTCACTAACATCGTCATTCCGAACAACCACAAACGTAATAGGGGGTTGATTGATTAATGTCGCTTCTAGTTCGTCATTCCCCAAGAAGGTAATCTTGACATAGTCATACTGAATGGGTCCCTCAGCCTGTCACACTGAGGGATTGGGGAATGTCTAAAGTGCATCCAACGATTTCAAACATTGTTAAGTGGAGTCATCCAGTGCTCAAGTGGTCTCAAAGGGGAGTGATTCAATTAGTCCTTGATTAATCCGTGATTATCTTTTGGCGTCTTGTTTTAAACAATGGAGAGAAGATCTTCAGATCTCAATAATATTAATAGGTTCATTAAAATGATGTGACAGAAACGTCTATGCGACAGGACCACTCCATAACATTTTAGGTGCCAGATTCTTAACCGTTTTCCTACCCTAAATGGAATCCCCTGGACCCACAAAGGATAGGCTTGTTCTCTTGCTTCAGTCAATTCCCCTAAAGACGGGGAATATGTCACTCAAACATTAGTCGTGTAGCAACCCGGCATAGAGTCCTTAGAAGAGGAACATCTATCCAGTATAATTCATTAGGGATTACCTTTTTACTAGCGTTGCACAAGATATCTGAACTTGAGATGATGTATTTCTTCAGTAAATCTCACACACTGAAGGAAAACACTAAGTCAAATTCTAGATGAATTTTGACAGGGTTAGCCTTATCACGAAATAACAAAAGAAGATCCTTTTTTCTGTCCCTAGAGTCCTCTATTTATAGGTTCTGGGGAGGGGTCTGCACATGTTGCAAACTCACCTTTATAAGGGAAAAATGATTGAAATAATGAAAAATTAAGAACAATTTTTAAAAAATAATTACATACGGTTGTAGGGTTCCTAGAGATATACAACCGTATGGCACTAACTCTGGTAGATTCTGAACGCTTTTCGAGGAAAATGGCACATGTGCTTTTCTGTAAAAATGAGAACTCTCCCTGAAAATCTAACTGCATACGGTTGTGTAGGACCTCCTCCTACAAAATTGTATATCATTTGAATCTCCTGCACGCATCTCGAGGAAAATGGCATGGGTGCTTTTCTGGGGATATGAGGGGTATTTTTGAAAATATACTTGCATACGGTTGTATAGGAGGAGGTCCTACACAATCGTATGTGAATAGTTTTTCATCCCACTGCTCGGATTTCGAGGAAAATGGCACATATGCTTTTTCTCATTTTTGACCATAGATCTTCCAGATCTGACTCCATACGGTTGTGTAGCTTCCCTTCCTACACAACCGTATCCAATTAGTTTCTCTGATTTGTGGGTAGTTGGCTCAGAAATCGAGGCATGCCCTTTATGCAAAAATCCAGCCCTGATTTGTCAAATCTGAGGGCATACAGTTGTGTATCCCTATGTTTTACACAACTATATGTAGTTACTTGGAGAATTGGGTTGGTTCTGCTCAAAACTGACCATCTTCATTTTTCTTGAAATCCGCACCAGTTGTGCTATTTCTGACTGAATACGGTTGTGTACTCTTGTCCTTTGTACAACCGTATATGAGCATCTCCTCAGAAAAATATCTTATCCCATCCTCTGCTCCGATTGGTCCACTGCAACGTGGTTTGACTTTGACTTTGACAGTCATCTTTCGTGTCCCTTGGTCATGATTTTTGTTGTGATCCGCATTTTACTGTCAACATTAAAGCCCCATCGCCGGATGCACGCCAAGTGGCACACCAAGTGCGGTTGGCGAAATATGAGAAAAAGGGGCCCAAGTACAAAGGATGAGATATGGGGAAGAACTAGAGTCTATAAATAGCCACAGGGGGCTTATAAGGAAACACCAACCAAGAGGGCCTCCCCAAAAATAATCTAAAGGAAATTTAACATGTCCTCGAGGAAAAGGTGAGCAAGTTCAACTGGAACCATGGGGGAATCGATGGTCATCCAAGACATGACCTTCATACAAATTAATCGGCGCGGGTTCTGGGATCTCGACAGAGTACTGGACGTGGGTGAAGAGCACACCGGGGAGGCCAAATACATAATGGCCTATAGTGATGCCATCCTGAAGTACCCCCAGGCTCTGTCATATGATCAAGTCGTGGGCAAGGCCTGTCAATCCTGAGAAGAGGCCATTGACATGATGTGGGAGATGTATCTCCGTGTCATATTGCTCATGGCCGAGCACTCCTTTGAGCGACGAGGAGAGGAGCTGAAAAGTATTGTTGCTACCCTGCGAGTACCGACGATAGCGGGATTCCGGGTGGGATTTCTTCGTGAGCATCTCGTGGAAAGCCATGCCAGGGCCCTAGAGGGGTTGCAGAAGAATGAAGCGGCCTTGACTAAGCTTCAAGAGCAATTGGAAGCGGCCGTAGAGGAGAGTGCACGGGTAACGGGGCTGAGAGAGGCTAAGGCACGGGTGGCTGATCTGTCGGGGAAGCTGGCAGCACTGCGAGAGGAGCTATGAGAGGCCGAGGAGCGCCTGAAAGAGATTGAAGGGGCCCCGGTAGTAAAACAAGCAAAGGGTGCGGCTAGCATACTAGGCACCCTAGTAGAACAGAAGGAGCTGGAGGTACTAGGTACCCATGAACAATTGAACCTGCTGGAGCCGGCCATGGCAAGACTAAGGAGTCTATTGTTGTAGGACGTAGACTGGTGGGGTGGGCCAGAGGCCGATGTAAGGTGTCCTGTATAAAGGCAAGGGCCGAAATTGTAGGAAATGTAATGCAGTTCTCGTTATAATGAAAAATCCCTGATTAACGAGGGCCCTGATAGCACGTAGAGTTGTAACGAGCGTAAAAGCCGCTAGAAAAAGGCTGTAATAGTGCCGTCAGTTTCCATGTGTCCGTATAGAAGTTAAGGACAGGTGGGAAGTGACGCTGTTCGAAAAATGATCCCGTAGCCAAAAATCTGAACTTCTACCAGTAGGGCACGCGCAAAGAGAAATTAGCCCAAAGCCTGGACGGTGCGACAATCCTAGGGTAAAACAATGAAGAATTGGTTAATAGCAGGCCATAGCTTGTCCCTTAATAGACCTCTGCATCTTACATGTGATGTCGAATTTACTTAACATTAAGGACCATCTGGCCAACCGTCCTAAAAGGACTGGCTGACTTAAGAGGTATTTTATAAGGTCACTTCCACACATTAGCGTAACGGAATGAGCCAACATGTAGTGGCGGAGCTTCTGAGACCAAGGCTAAACAAGCTCGTTCGATTTTAGGATAACGAGTTTCGGCCGGTAACAAAACCCGACTAAGATAGTAAATAGGTTTTTCTGCACCCTCTTCATCCTCTTGGGCCAAGAGAACACCCATAGCATTTTCCAAGGTGGAAAGATAAAGAACTAAGGGCTGTCCATGAATAGGCGCCATTAGAGTCGGATGTTTGAGTAATTCTTGCTTAATTTCCAAGAAAGCTTTCTCGCATTCCTCAGACCAAATAAAAACGACATCCTTCTTTAACAACCCTGTGAGCGGAAGCATCTTCGCCGAGAGATTAGGTATAAAGTGGCGAATATAGGACAAACGTCCCAACATACTCTTGATTTGTTTAAGAGTTTTAGGACGAGCTAAACCTTGTATCGCATCTAATTTGGACGGGTCAATCTCAATTCCCCGATGTCGAATCAGGAATCCCAAGAACTTACCGGAACTTACCCCAAATGCACACTTCAACGGGTTTATCTTCAAATTTGTTTGCCTGCACCGATCAAAAACCTTCCTCAGGATGTCACGATGGCCATCTCTTGTGGGGGATCTTACAACCACATCGTCGATGTAATCCTCCACCTCATAGTGCATCATCTCGCCAAAGATCTTAGTCATAGCCCTTTGGTAGGTGGCCCCTGCGTTCTTTAAGTTAAAATGCATGACAGTGAAGCAAAAGCTACCCACCAGGGAATAAAAACTAGTATGGATCTCATCTACTGCGGCCATCTTGATCTGGTTGTATCCACTATAACCATCCATAAAATTGAACATCTGATAGTAAGACGTTTTGTCAATCAAAATATCCATATTGGATTGGGGAAAATCATTTTTAGGGCAATTGTTCTTCAAGTCTCAAAAATCTACGCACACTTTGATCTGTCCATTCTTCTTCTTGACAGGCACAACATTGGCTAACCACTCGGACCATTGAATAGGACGAATGAAACCGGCTTCAGTGAGCTTCTGGAGTTCAATCTTGATTTGGATTTCTAATTCGGCCCTAAATTTTCGATGCGCATGTTTCACGGGCTTGGCATGCGTGTGAATTCCCAAATGGTGTACTATGATATCCTCCGACAGACCAGGCATTTCTTCGTAATTCCATGTGAAAACATCGTGATACTCGGATAGAAGACTTATCAGATCCGTTTCTTCATGATCTCCCCAGGATGTTGATATAAAGACCTTGCGATCTTCCTAAGGCTAGCCCAAATTGATTTCATTCAAGATCTCTTCCACTGCTATCACTCCTTCCTCGAAACAATCCGGAGCTGGGCTCATGTTTAACTCTTCTGATGGATTCGTATCCTCAACCGTTTAAACCTCCTCTGTTACGAACTCGGTACCATGTTCCCATATAAAGCAGTTGAATGGGGCATTGGCATGTGCAATAGTGGACATTTTTAAAAGGCGTAACTGTTGACAGTGACATATGGATCGCTACGAAAATCATGACTAAGGGACGCGAAGACTAACTGCCAACGCATAACTACACATGTCATTTCTTCAAGATAATGGCATTTTTTAGAGCAGAGGACTTGAAGAGGATATTTTACTGGGGAGATGAGCCCATACGGTTGTGTAAGAGATGAGAATACAAAACCGTATTCAGTCAGAAAAGGCACAACTGGCACGAATTTCAAGAAAATGAAGATGGTCAATTTTGATTAGAACTAGCCCATACCTTCAGAAAGTAATTACATACGGTTGTGCAAGGCATAGAGATACACAACCGTATGCCCTTAGATTTGGTAGAACAGGGCTGGATTTCTGGATAAAGGGCATGCTTCAATTTTTGAGCCAACCACCCATAGAGCAGAGAGACAAATTGAATACAGTTGTGTAGAAAGGAAAGCTACCCAACCGTATAGAGTCAGATCTGGAAGATCAATGGTCAAAAATGAGAAAAAGCACATGTGCCATTTTCCTCGAGATCCGCGCAGGATGAAAAGCTATTCACATACGGTTGTGTAAGACCTCCTCTTACACAACCGTATGCAGTTATATTTTCAAAAATACCCCTCATATCCCAAAAAAAGCACATGTGCCATTTTTCTCGAGATGCGTGCAGGGAATTTAAAAAATAATGATATATGGTTGTGTAGGACCTCCTACATAATCGTATGCAGTTAAAATTTCAACGTGATCTCTCATTTGTCCAGAAAAGCACATAGGCTATTTTTCTCGAAAAACATACAGAATCTGTCAGAGTTAGTGCCATACGGTTATGTATCTCTAGGAACCCTACAATAGTATGTAATTATTTTGTTAAGATTATTTGTAATTTTTTATTATTTTAAGCATTTTTCCTTATAAAGGTGAGTCTGCAACATGTGCAGACCCCTCCCCAGAACTCTATAAATAAAGGACTCTGGGGACAGAAAAATGATCTTATCCTATTTTATTGTGATAAGGCTATACTCTGTCGAAATTCATCTATAATTTGACTTAGTGTTTTCCTTCAGTGTATGTGAGATTTATCGAAGAAATACAGAATCTCAAGTTCAGATATCCTGTGCAACAAAAAGGTAATTCGTAATTAACTATACCGGATAGATGTTTCTCTTCTAAAGACTTTATACTGGGTTACTACACGATTAATGCTTGAGTGATACACTCCCCATTTTGAGGGGAATGGACTAAAGCAAGAGAACAAGCCTATCCTTTGTGGGTCCGGGGGATTCCACTTAGGGTCGAAAAACGGTTAAAAATCTGGCACCTAGAATGTTATGGAGTTGTCTTGTCACATAGACGTTTCTGTCATATCATTTTAATGAACCTATTAATGTCATTGAGACCCAGAGATCTTCTCATTCTTAATGAACCTATTAATGTTATAGATATCTGGAGATTTTCTCTCCATTGTTTAAAAATAGGACGCTTAAAAGATAATCATACCCCTTTAAGACTATCTAAGTAGAGGACGACTCCATTTAACAATGTTTGAAATCATTGGATGCATTTTGGACATTCCCAGTCTCTTAGTGTGATAGGCTGAGGGACCCATTTAGCATGACTAAATTAAGATCACCTTCATGGGGAATAATGAATTGGAAGCGACATTAATCAATCAGCCTCCTGTTACATTTGTGGTTGTTTGGAATGACGGCGTTAGTGAAGGACAATTCAACCAAGTTCTGTTGTATGAAATGAATGCCATTATGTCTGTGGTTTTTCAGAAGAGACAACACACACCGCATTACCACTCTTACGGACTAACAGAGACCACTTATACCTTGGGAACCCTAGAAATGATACAAGCACACACTCCACCTAATTCCAATATCATGCATTGCCAAAATGCGCCCGACAATATGGCACCGTTGCCAGGGACCCGTACTACTTGTTCTTTGCTTCATTCCCTCCCATCAAGGGATGAGGGGTTGTTTGCATATATTTGATAAATTGATTTTAATTGATGGGTTTGACGGATGGATTTTTGCTTAATACCATGTTTGGCATGTATGCATCATGTAATCCAGCAAACCGTTAATGCATTTTGATTCTCCCACTATGAAAACGCATTCTCACTAATCTAACATATCCATGTCACATATCCCATAACCTATTATACAAGAAGCATATGAATTAAGGTTGCTTGAAAAATTAATAACGAAACAACCAATTAAATCGGTGACGATAAGGAGATGCGAATCCACGTAGGATTTAGTACCCACAGGACTCGTGTTTCTTTACCTTCCGAACTTGCTCAATTGTGACATTGCCCCGACATCGGAAAAGGTTAACATTGGATAGAGGGGATCAATTCTATCAATAAGCGGTTCTTTAAACCTTCGTTAAAACATCAATTTTTCGTCGATTGTTTTGAAGTTGGATTTCATGTTTATTTCACCTTTTTCAATGAGGTAGCGTAACCCCATGTGTTTGTAAGAAATATTTTTATATTTAATTTGGCAAAGATTTCGTTTGACATAAAAATATTCTTGTAACCGTTCCTACGAGCACTAGTGTAGTGTGGAGATGTCATGGTAAGCATACTTCGCCAACTACGTGAAGACTAAAAGATAGAGATAGCAAGAATTAGACGGTTGACAACATGAGTTATTTGAGTAATTGCCGTTTTGTCAGTTAATGATCGTGTACGCTCGATTAGGAAGGTAAGTGACTTAGTGGCCATAGGAGTTAGTTAAAATGAACAAAATATAATGGTCAAACTTAGTCATCAGACTGACCCGAGTCTAAGTCAAAAAAATTAACAAATGGGATACTCCAATTGATTGGACACTTTTATTCCCAATCGATTGGACTCAGCCCAATCGATTGGAGACTCTGTGTAATCGATTGAAAGTTATGAGACAGAAACTTATTTCAGCCCAATCGATTGGAGACTCTATGAAATTGATTGGAGTCTTCGGGTCAGAAACTTATCTAAGTCAAATCGATTGGAGACTCTGTGAAATCGATTGGAGCCTTCGAAACAAACTTATCTGAGTCAAATCGATTGGAGAACCCTATGTAATCGATTGGTGCCTTCGGAACAGAGATCTTATTGAGCCCAATCGATTGGACAATTATCCCCAATCGATTGGACATGGCCCAATCGATTGGACCCAGTGTACAATCGATTGGACCATACATAGAATTGGTCATTCTCAGATCCAAAATTCATAGTTCCATTATCCCACATTCTGCACGACTCAGGGTCTTGGAATTCTATAAATACAACCCTTTTATGCCTTCTCTAAACACACACAGAGACACAGAGTGACTCAATCTTCAAGAAAGAGAAGACAATGTTATATTTATTAGAGTGTCCATTTGAAGAGCAAGAAGTTTATTTTCCATTCACATCCTATGAGCTTGTTCTCTTTTTGATCAAAGCCAAGAGCTTGATCCTTTCCTCAGCTTAGGTCTTCCACTTCTATATTCGACCTAGTAGCCTGAGTGTACCACTGTGACTCAACACCATTTGAGCAACTTAGGGTTCAGGGTGTACTGAATCCTTCACCTTCTGCAAATGCGAGAGTGTTGAGAATTAAGATCGGAGGTGTAATATCGTAAACTTTCGTTCTAGGGTATTATGGTAAATTCACTTAATAATAAAAATTTAAACATTTTTCAAACTTCTATTATTATTTTTATGGTTTAATATCATTGTTGAGTATGTATGTTTAATTTGATTTTATTCTGACAACTTTGAAAAATCTGTTATTTTTGATTTAGGGCTAAATTCCTGCTAAGAATAATGAACTATCACTTGAATATGACTTTTTCTTGCTGTAACTAACATTCCAGAACTTTTATAAAAAAATTATTTTGTAGGCCTAAGACACAAAAAATATTCTTATTTTACCCTTTCCAACTTATCCAAGAAATTTGGAACCTTTCTTGAGACATAAAAACCTTAGCGAGAGATTTTGACAAAAATAATATTTTCATAATTTTTGAACTGCCTACCATTCGCATATTTTTTCAAAAATAATATTTAATTATATTTTAATTATTTAATAGGTGTGTGGGACCCGCGAATCACTTTCAGGTCATTCAAATATCATTTGACACTTTTTTAGGGTTTTGAACATTTTTATGATTTATGTGTGTGACATGTGTCAATACCTTATTGTATGAACTTTTAAATTATATAATCTAATCTAATTGAATTAATGAATGATTATTTGTGTTATGATTGTTGGGCGGGCCCGTATGACCAATCTAGAGGCCTTTTGGGCTTAATAATAATCTTAAATGAAGCCTAGTTGATATATATGGGCTTTGAGCCCATTTTTAACTAATTAGTAATGTAAAATATAAGTTTTTGAGGGTTGAAAAAGTCATCCCTTTGATAGTTACGAATTTTACTAAAATAGAAACACTAATCCTTCCCTAAACCTATTTATGAAAACCCTAAAACTTTGAAAGTTTTCACAAACCAAACTCCATTAAAAAATAGAAAAATCTCCATTAAATCTTCATCCGGGTACCGATCGCACTCGAGTAAGAAAGGAGAATTGACGAAAACTCTGAAAAGAAGAACATACTCTAAGGAGAGGACAATCCGACGACTTTCAAATTTGGGGAAACTTTCAATTTTCATTAAAGTTTAAGAAACCTTAAGGTAAGTGTGCTTGATCCATCCTATTCTTGTTCTTCTTCAAGTTATTGTTTTTCTTTCGTTCTATAATGGTAGATCTTCATTATAAATTAATTTGGGCATGATTTAGTGTATTTTTCTTGAGTTAATTATTGTTTGGTGCTACCATGATGGGTTTGGCCATGACTTATTTAGTACCCATAACAAATAGTCATTTTCTTATAATTTTCGTGGTACTTTTAGGACTTAAATATTTTTCTTATTATTTTTCTTAAAACCCTCTATGAATCTATTTTTTAAAACAGTTGAGTTTGTATTTTTTTTATTTATATTTATTTAGTTATGATTTTTCTAAAGTGTTGTCATTTTCTTTACAACCCAGAATTCTAGATTCTTTATGGTCTAGTTGATTAAGGATTTACACATATATTTTGAAACTAAATATTTTTCTATTTATTTTTCCTATAAACCTATGTAAATTTATTTTTTAGATCCGTTGATTTTATATTTTTAGGATATGCATTTATTTAGTCATAATTTTTCTAAGGTACTGACTTTTTCTACAAAACCCAGAATTTCAGATTCTGTGCATTCTACTTCTTTAAGAATTTTGACTTCGATTTTAAAAATAAATATTTTTGAATTTATTTTAATAAAACCTTAGTGAATATAGTCTTCAAATTCATTGGGTTTTTATTTTTTTAATTTATATTTATTTAGTTATGATTTTTACAAGGAAACATATTTTCTGTGAAAAACTTATTTCTTGAATTTTGGACGATTAATGACCTTGGGAATGCTTAGTGGTTCGGTAATGACTTATTAACTATTAAGGGTTTAGCCATTGTTGTTTGACTAAACCCTAGATGGTTTGACCTATACTTGTATACATGGGGATCCCACCCATGTGTCTTGGATCTCTCATAGGGTTTGGCCAAGTGTCTTGAATCCCTCTTTAGGGTTTGACCTTGTGTCATGGATCCCTCATAAGGTTCGGCCATGGTATGTTGAATTCTCTTGCGATTTTCACTTATATTGTTCATCGATGTTGATCGTGATATTTGGTGATTGTTTACAGGTTATTCATGTCTAACCCTAATTCATTTCCATGTTATCACTTTTGATGATCATGTGTTCATTTTATATTCTTATTTAAATGTTAAATACATGTTTGCTTATGCTATGTAACTCTAGTACCATCTTGTTGTCATACCATGATCATCACGTCATTTCATATAAGGGGTGCATAAGGGAACGGGGTTAAAGTATATTATATATGTTTATATTAGTTTTATCAATTAATCAAGATTCGGTACCCTAGGGTGAGAGGTCCAGACGTTATTATATCATACAGATAGGTCGATGAGACCGCTCCCAGTGCGAGAAGGAGATGGAGACCCTATGTGTTATGGGTACTAGTTGCATTTGCATCCCGTACTCACTTGCATTCACCCTCATATTCATGTCATCCTTATTATACGATTGAGGTGCATACCTTGATTAAAAAAACTTGTATAGTATGATATCATACCATGTACACTGTTGTATTACTGGGCATCGGATCACGGTGCTACACCGATACATTTTCAGATTTTGAGGAGTTGGGTACATGGGATGATTTTGAGACAAAAGACTAGTGTACTCGAGGAGATCGACGAGAATTTGGGAGTAGATCCCACACTTTAGAAAGCTTTATTTGATTATTTTATAACATTATTTTATTTACTTTCATGGGCATGTAGGCCTTTGATTGAAAACATGTTCTCACATCCTTCTCTCCACATTGAGTTGATTGATTGAATTATTTGAATTATGAATTATTTTAATTATTTGTTTTCTACATCTAGACTTTTTTTTTACTTAATGGGTTTTTGAATGAACCTTAGTAGTCTAATTGACCTAATTGGATCACTAGGGGACATTCATGGATCACCTCTGGGTTCGGGTACAGGTCGATCCACGGATTTTTGGGTCGTATCTGGGTATCCGAATTTGGGCCGTGACAGGAGGAGCCGATCGACGGTAGGTTTGGGGTGTACTAAACTGAACAAGCGAACAAGGCTTCTTGACTAGAAGGGCGTGCGTGGATTCGTAGCGTTGATTCAGAGGACGTGGACACATCGATAGTAGGCCTTTGCTAAGGTTGGAAGCTGTATTTACAACGGAGCTACGTAGGTAACCTTTGTTTCATTTAACTTTTCAGTTAGTGATACTTTCCGTCTGGACTTAGTCCCATGGTTTTTTCCTTGGCTAAGGTTTCTACGTAAAAATCTCTTGTCTTGTGTGATTGTTTGTTTGTATTCCGCAATCTATTCTAATTAGATCAAACGGCGAAAAGAAAATATACCACGGAGGTATATTCGATTTGAGTCAGTTGTGATAATATTTTATCAAACAACTGAGGCATGCGATTTTATTTCGTTACCATAGACCGATAAAATAGTGTATGTATAAATAATTTTAAATACCTAATCAAACCCCCCTTCTAAGTATATTGAGTTAAAGAGAATAGACTGGTGAAATTTCAATCGGTATCAGAGCAGGTTATTCTATGAAAGGTTTAATCACCTGAATTTAGATTCCTGAAAAACCAGTTCATTCTTTTCATTTAAAAGATGCCTAAAGAAGGGTTCACTGTCAATAGCCGTAGTGACTCAGACAGTGAAGATCAAGGCGATCTTTATACTGCTTATCAAGAGCTATATAAAGAAAGCTTTAGACTGGCCAAAGCAAATAAGAAATTGACTAATAGAGTTGAATTTCTTGACTCTGAAAATTCTGCTTGTAAACTAGATAATAATGAAGTATCTGTGCTAGTTGGTCAGTTTAGGGAAGAGAAGAAATCTCTTTAAGAGAGAAACAAGTTCTTAGAATGCGAGTTTCAAACTTGTACGAATGCTAAAATGTCTTTTAAAAGTGAACATGAAAAATATGACACTATTTTTAGACAGCATGAAGAAGAGAAAGCTAGCCTCCAAGACAAAGTTAAATTTCTTGAATCTGATTATCATAAATGTTTGGAGAAGAGGAAGTCACTTGAACTTGATTTAGTTCAACTGAAAAAGGACTTGCCTTAATTATATTTCTCAAAGAACCGAGAAATTAAATGAGATTCTAAGTGTGGGACAAAGATGTAGAGACAAGTGGGAACTTGGATATGTTGATAATGTTGATACCCCTTCGTCTTCAGGAACTAAATTTGTTAAAGCCAAAGTTCCTTCCACACCACAGGTTGATCAACCTAGACCCAGACCAGTTATACATGTGCATGTTTGTAATTATTGTAGGCATAGAGGTTACCTGAGCAAGAATGATTTTCAAAAGAGGAGAGATACCATGGTTCCTCTGAAAAGAAAATCATATGGGAACCAAGGAGATCTACTCCATAAAATGACAGTCTTGCATAAAAAATCGGATGGCTTGAGTAGAGAGATTGCAAACCTTATGAAACTCAAGGGCACCCAAACTCAAAGGGCTCAGAATAAGAGGACAAATAAAAAGAGAAATGTCAATCCTCCTTCACCGCCTAAACAAATCACAAAGAAAAAGGACCCACCTAAAAGGTATAAGACCATAAGAGTGAGAAAGGAATGACCAATAAATTTAGATTCAATTTGAAGTAAATTCCTTATGAAGTCTAGTGGCACTTGTCCCATTGATTGAATAAATATGATTCTTTATACTCTTCTCTATTTTATGATTGTATATCTTTTATGAGTTGAGTGTGTAGTTTTGTTTTAGAATTTTATTTTCTTTATAGTTTTCTATTTGTTTTAGATCTTTGCTTATTTGCATTGTTTTGACTTCATCTATTCAAAAACAAAAATATAAAATTTGAAAATTAAAAATTGTTTTGTGTTATGTTTAGGATTTTGTTTTGGAGTTGTGTATTGCATAAGTGTTTTTAATATGATGGGCATTAACTCTAGAAAATTCTAGAACTAGGACTTGACACAATGTAAATTGAGACTAGATCATTGTAGAAAACTCTAGAATATTTAGAAGATTAGTCTATTTTACTAATTCTCAGTTAGTGGATGTTAATTAGTTTTAACTTGTTATTCACATGCACACTAACTGACACTAGTTAGGACTGGATTTGATTGTGGTAATAAATCTAGTACTATATGGGAATCAGGAATAAACTTCTACTTTTCATGACTTCAAATTAGTTGTGTTCCTACCCTTAGTTGATTTTGAAACTGCAAAATAATCGACTGTTGGCCTCCTTGTGTGATAGTTCTCCATGGAAAGAGCTACCTCAAGTGGATGTGATAAACTTTGTATGGCCCCGATCTATATAAAAATCTGATTACTTAATACTACATAGGATATCATACTGACCGAGTGTAAAAGCTACCAAACCGACCAAATGTCAAAAAATGAGAATTCGAAAAATGAAATTCTGATTAAATAAGTGAGTGAGAAATAACCATGTTTGCTACAAAATAATGTGAAATCACATTAGCAAATACACTAGTAAATAGAGAGTTAGTGAGAACCTATTCAATCTAATGAGGATTTCATGATTGGATACAGAATACCTCTAGATTTTAAGTAAAGTATTTAGATTTTTACTAACATCTGTCTTGTACCCTAAGAAGTGGAAAGTCAGATCACAGTACACCCAAGTGAAAGAAATTGAAAATTCAACTAAAGTTTATTAGTTTGACTGACTGGTTCTGATAAATGGCCTAGATTGACTGCATTTGAACTATTCAAGATTAAACTGAGCAGTTAAGTCTAAAATTCTAGGTTTGATATTTGTTAGTGCCAATCACATTAAAACTTATTATGCATTGCATTTAACTTGATTGTTCATGAATTTTAGCATACTTCAGATTTGAATTTTTATTCGAATTAATCCAGATTGATCTGATTTGAGTTTTGTGAGTTGTAAATCTTTTCAGAGATGATTTAAAAATTTTAAATTCATTTGAAAAAGATTATGATTGGTTAAATGGTTTCACCAAAATTTAAACTATTGATGCATTTAGACTATGCTTCATGCCTATCTTTTAGTCTTTATACTTGTTATCATGTTGTACTGATGCACTTGTTCTTCATGATGATATTCATTGCATGCTTGTTATTTGCTTATATTTCTATACCTTTGTTAATCTATGACAAAAATGGGGAGAAAAAATTATAGCGATAAAAATAAGTTGATGCATGAGATAGGAGAGAAAAATTTTCTATTATTTTTTCCAATTTCTCAACTTGTGATATGCATAAATTAACTTATTGTATTTTAATGATTTACTGATTGCCGATGATATTACACGGTATGTATTGTTGGTAGAATGTGCAGGGAACAGATCAAAAGCCATTCCATTATATCTGTTCGATTATCTCCAAGAGAGTGTGAGATAGTGAGTGAACATGTAAGATGGTGGGATTGTATTTTTCTAGTTTTTACCTTCTATATGATTGAATATTTTTTGTCATGGAATTGCCAAAGGGGGAGATTGTAAAGAATATTTTCATATTCAATTTGGCAAAGATTCCGTTTGACATAAAAATATTCTTGTAACCGTTCCTACGAGCACTAGTGTAGGGTGGAGATGTCCTGGTACGCATACTTCGCTTACTACATGAAGACTAAAAGACAAAGACAGCAAGAATCAGACGGTTGACGACAGGAGTCATCTGAGTAACTGCCATTTTGTCAGTTAACGATCGTGTACGCTCGATTAGGAAGGTAAGCGACTTAGTGGCCATAGGAGTTGGTTAAAATGAACAAAATATAATGGTCAAACTTAGTCATTGGACTGACCCGAGTCTAAGTCAATAAAATTGACTAATAGGATAGTCTAATCGATTGGACACTTATCCCCAATCGATTGGACTCAGCCCAATCGATTGGAGACTCTGTGTAATCGATTGAAAGCTACGAGACATAAACTTATTTAAGCTCAATCGGCTGGAGACTCTATGAAATCGATTGGAGTCTTCGGGACAGAAACTTATTTGAGTCAAATCGATTGGAGACTTTGTGAAATCGATTGGAGCCTTCGGGACAAAAACTTATCTGAGTCAAATCGATTGGTGCCTTCGGAACAAAAATCTTATTGAGCCCAATCGATTGGACACTTATCACCAATCGATTGGACATGGCCTAATCGATTGGACCTAGTGTACAATCGATTGGACCATGCACAGAATTGGTCATTCTCAAATCCAAAATTCATGGTTCCATTATCCCACGTTCTGCACGACTCAGGGTCTTGGAATTCTAAACACACACAGAGACAGAGTGACTCAATCTTCAAGAGAGAGAAAAAAATGTTATATTTATTAGAGTGTCCATTCGAAGAGCAAGAAGCTTGTTTTTCATTCACATCTTGTGAGCTTGTTCTCTTCTTGATCAAAGCTAAGAGCTTGATCCTTTCCTCAGCTTAGGTCTTCCACTTCTATATTCGACATAGTAGCCTGAGTGTACCAGTGTGAATCAACACCATTTGAGCAACTTAGGGTTCAGGGTTGTAAGGAATATTTTCATATTCAATTTAGCAAAGATTTTGTTTGACTTAAAAATATTCTTGTAACAGTTCCTACGAGCACAAGTGTAGTGTGAAGATGTCGTGGTACGCATACTTCGCCAACTACGTGAAGACTAAAAGACAAAGACAGCAAGAATCAGACGGTTGACGACAGGAGTCATCTGAGTAACTGCCGATTTGTTAGTTAACGATCGTGTACGCTCGATTAGGAAGGTATGTGACTTAGTGGCCATAGGAGTTGATTAAAATGTATAAAATATAATGGTCAAACTGAGTCGTTGGACAAACTCGAGTCAAAGTCAATTATATTGACTAGTGAGAAAGTCCAATCGATTGGACATGTATCTCCAATCGATTGGACATAGCCCAATCGATTGGAGACACTGTGTAATCGATTGGAGACTATGAGGCAGAAACATATTTGAGTACAATCGATTGCAGACACTGTGTAATTGATTGGAGCCTTCGAGATAGAAATCCTTCTGAGTACAATCGATTGGAGACTCTAGGAAATCGATTGGAGCCTTTAGGACAGAAAGCTATTTATGTCAAATCGATTGGAGAACCCTGTGCAATCGATTGGTGCCTTCAGAACAGAAAACTTATTGAGCCCAATCGATTGGACACTTATCCCCAATCGATTGGGCCTTTGTACAATCGATTGGACCTTGAACAGAATCGATTTTCTCAGATCCAAAATTCATGGTTCCATTATCCCACGTTCCATACGACTCAGGGTCTTGGAATTTTATAAATAGAACCCTTCTATGCCTTCTCTAATCATACACAGAGACACAGAGTGACTTAATCTTCAAGAGAGAGAAGCAAAGGCTATATTTATTAGAGTGTCTATTCAAAGAGCAAGAAGCTTATTTTCATTCACATCTTGTGAACTTGTTCTCTTCTCGATCAAAGCCAAGAGCTTGATCTTTACTCAGCATAGGTTTTCCATTTCTATATTCAACCTAGTAAGCTTGAGAGTACCAGTGTGACTCAACACTTTTTGAGCAACTTGGGGTTCAGGGTGTACTGAATCCTTCACCTTCTGCAAAGGCGGGAGTGTTGAGAATTAAGATCGGATGAGCCGGTCGAAGGTAGGTTTGGGGTGTATCAAATTGAACAAGCAGATAAGGCTTCTTGGCTGAAAGGGCGTGCGTGGATTCGTGGCGTTGATTCAGAGGATGTGGACGTATTGGTAGTGGGCCTTGGCTAAGGTTGGAAGCTGTATTTATAACGGTACTGCGTAGGTAACCTTTGTTTCGTTTAACTTTTTAGTTAGTGATACTTTCTGTCCGGACGTGGTCCCATGGTTTTTCCTTGGCTAAGGTTTCCACGTAAAAATATCTTATCTTGTGTGATTGTTTGTTTGTGTTCTGCAATCTATCTTGATTAGATCAAACGACAAAAAGACAATATACCACGGAGGTATATTTGATTTGAGTCGATTGTGATAATCATTTTTCAAACAACCAAGGCATGGGATTTTGTCCCCTTACCATCGACCAGTAAAACTGTGTAGGTATTATTAATTTTAAATACCTAATCAACTCCTCCTTTTAGGTATATTGAGTTAAAGAAAATGGACCCGTGGAATTTCAGAGGTGTACTGAATCCTTCACCTTCTGCAAAGGCAAGAGTATTGAGAATTAAGATCAGAGGAGCCGATCGACGGTAGGTTTGGGGTGTGAAATTTCACCGGCCCGTTCTCTTTAACTCAATATACCTAGAAGGGGGGTTGATTAAGTATTTAAAATTATTTATACCTACACAGTTTTACTGGACGATGGTAAGTGAATAAAAAAGCATGCCTTAGTTGTTTGATAAAAGATTATCACAACCAACTCAAATCGAATATACCTCCGTGGTAATTTTTCTTTTCGTCATTTGATTTAATCAGAATAGATTGCGGAATACAAACGAACAATCACACATGACAAGAGATTTTTACGTGGAAACCTTAGCCAAGAAAAAACTACGGGACCACGTCTATACGGAAAGTATCACTAACTAAAAAGTTAAACGAAATAAAGGTACCTACGTAGCATCGTTGCAAATACAGCTTCCAACCTTAGCCAAGGCCTACTGCCGATGAGTCCACGTCTTCTGAATTAATGCTATGAATCCATGCGCGTCCTTCAAGCTAAGAATCTTTGTTCGCTTGTTCAGTTTGGTACACCCCAAACCTACCATCGATCGGCTCCTCCGATCTTAATTCTCAATACTCCCGCCTTTGCAGAAGGTGAAGGATTCAGTACACCCTAAACCCTAAGTTGCTCAAATGGTGTTGAGTCACACTGGTACACTCAGGCTACTAGGTCGAATATAGAAGTGAAAAACCTAAGCTGAGGAAAGGATCAAGCTCTTGGCTTTGATCAAGAAGAGAACAAGCTCACAAGATATGAATGGAAAATAAGCTTCTTGCTCTTCGAATGGACACTCTAATAAATATAACCTTTTTTTTCTCTTTCTTGAAGATTGAGTTACCCTACGACTCTGTGTGTGTTTAGAGAAGGCATAGAAGGGTTGTATTTATAGAATTCCAAGACCCTGAGTCGTGTAGAACGTGGGATGATGGAACCATGAATTTTGGATATGAGGAAGACCAATTCTGTGCATGGTCCAATCAATTGTACACTAGGTCCAATCGATTGGGGATAAGTGGCCAATCGATTGGGCTCAATAAGATTTCTGTTCTGAAGGCACCAATCGATTACACAGGGTTCTCCAATCGATTTGACTCAGAAAGTCCCGAAGGCTCCAATCGATTTCATAGAGTCTCCAATCGATTTGACTCAGATAAGTTTCTATCCCGAAGACTCCAATTGATTTCACAGAGTCTCTAATCGATTGGGCTGAAAACCTTCCCCCACGTTCTACCCTTCCTCCTCTCCTCTTTCCTCCTTCTTCTCTTTCTTTTTTTTTGTCTTCTTCTCCACGAATCCGGCGGGTTCCTCCGGCGAGCTGGTTGAGTGCTGCCACCATCTTCTTCTTCTTCTTAATCTTCTCCTTGTAGGTCCCCTCTCCTTCAGCAAGCCGTTAGCAGCATGACTAAGTTTGACCATTATATTTTTGTTCATTTTAACTAACTCCTATGGCCACTAAGTCACTTACCTTCCTAATCGAGCGTACACGATCGTTAACTGACAAATTGGCAGTTACTCAAATGACTCTTGTCGTCAACCGTCTGATTCTTGTTGTCTCTATCTTTTAGTCTTCACGTAGTTGGCAAAGTATGCGTACCAAGACATCTCCACACTACACTAGTACTCGTAGGAACGGTTACAAGAATGTTTTTATGTCAAACGGAATTTTTACCAAATTGAATATGAAAATATTCCTTACAAGGTGTACCAAACTGAACAAGTGATATTCGCTCAAAAGTGCTTATTTTAAGCAATTATCCTTTTAGCGTTATTGCATTCTCCCACGTTAAAATACTCTATTTATCTACTTTTCTACGTAAGAGTCTCTTTTGTTGCGTAGAACACACTTTTCTGGATAAAATGGTATATTTGCATGCATTAAACACATTTTCGAAAGTTTAGACATGAAGTCATTCTGATAGAGTCTCATTACGCGCTTCTTCTGTCGCAGGAAACCCCGATGGGACAATTCTCAAGACTTGCAAGCCCACATTGATCAGGAAAGCCCATTATCAAAGCTTAAAGAGCCCACATGCTATGACTAGAAGATATGGGCCAAATATGGGCTGAATAAGAGGACCAAAAAGCCGGCCCAAAGAACGAAGAGAGTAGGAGAGCCAATGACCAAGAGACGGACCAAAGCGTTTAAAGCCACATGAGTCAGCAAAGAATGATAGTCGACTCTACTGGAGAAGCGTGAGGATGGTCACAGTGAAGACCAGGGTTCCAGACCCTCCGCCAGTACTTTTCTCTCTATTTTCTGATACTTTCTCTCTCATCTCTCCTTATTCTCTCTCTCTCATCATCTCTCGATCCTCGAATCTACTGACCTAACCCCAGAACTCCTGCCCATCGGCTCTATCTCATCTCCCTTAGCTTTCTGACCGTTGGATCTTCCATCGGACCGTTGGATCATCAATCGGACCGTTGGATCTCTCTAGATCCGTCGATCCACCAATCTGAGTCCCAATCAAGTCACCATCCATCCGATCGCCATCAGACTGTCTGTCACATCATCTTGTGAGACAATGGACATCACAAATCCATGTGGGCCAGTAGCCGGGCCCATCATCATCGACCCGCTGTCCGACCAGTTAGTGGACCCCGTGAATTTCCAAAGAATTTTAATTAAATTTCAAAAAAATGGGGGGTCCACTAATTGGGGAGATTCCCCATAGAAAAGTAGATTTTTACATATATATATATATATATATATATATATATATATTTTTTTTTTTTTTCAAAAATATCCTATTTCCATTAATGGAAATAGGGAGCTTTAAAAGGAGAAGGAGAGGGGTTCGTTCGAACCCTAATCCCCCTCCAATCTCTTCCTCTCCTTCCCCCAAAACTCCCCCGACGTTTTCGACGCTTTCTCCTCCTTCTTTTTCTTCCTTCTCTTCCTCCTCTTCTTCATCTTCTTCATCTTTTCTCTCGCCGGAGTTGCAGGCAACTCCAGCCGTCTGGTAAGTCTTCTTCCTCCTCCTCTTCTTCTTCTTCTTGTTCTTCTTCTTCTTCTTCTTCTTCTTTTTTCTCCTTCTCTCCTCTGTCTTCTTCTTCTTGCTTTTCTTGTTTTTCTTTTTTTACGTCCTCACCGGAGTTGCAGGCTGCAACTCCGGTCGCCATCGCACCTGCGCCTCTTGCAATCACCTGTCCTCACTGATCGGAGTTGCTTGCAAACTCCAGCGAAGACCATCTTCTCCAAACGAACCAGAAATCTGGTTCGCCTCCTCTTCTCCCCAATATCAACAGCAACACCATTGCTGTTTTCCTCCAACCATCAAGTTGCAGGTAGCGCCTCCAATCTCCTTGAAATCTGCTGCGCATACCCCAACTCCTTCTCTTTTGCAACCCTGCAATGCATAGATAGGCAACTTCTCCTGGCCGGTGCTAATCTGCCTAAACAGCCGTTCTTCTTCAATGATTTGCACCTGCCACGTCTTCCTCATCACCAGGTTCACCACCAAGACTCTATCATCAATGGGAGCACCTGCAATGTCCACCAGATCTGCAGGTGCATTGTAACTTTGGGTTCCCCTCCTCAGCGTGCACAGCAGCTCATAACCTGCACCTCATTCCACGTTGCTGCTCACTCTTCAACGCCATGCACCTGTGTGACAAGTGGATGAAGATCCAATTGCAAGCACCGGCAACTCAGTCTTCATCCACCTAATTTGCATGCTCCACATCCTCTCCACCATTGCTGCCACCACGTCTTCTCTCCACAACGTGTTGCTGCCCCTCTTGCATGTGTTCCCATCCTTAGCAGCCTAGTCGCGGGTTCCTTCCAACCAGCATAAAGCCGATTCCATCAACACACCTCCCCAAGAAGATGGTGCTTGCCACGTGACAGCAACCGAGCCAATTCAATTCGAGTCATTTGACTCTCTCCGGTGCACTTTCCATTGAGATCTAGCAATCTTCATTGTGGACCACCATCATCTAAGGTGCAACCAGACCACCATGTGGTGCAATCCATGTATCTACTTGGCTGATAAAACTAAGGTAATATCTAAGGTGATCCATCTTTCCCTCTCTAGTTCTTGTTTTATCTATCTATATCTCTCTCTCTACTTTTCTCTCCTAAATTTTCTCTTTCTCTCTCTAAAGAGCAATCTCTCTCTCTAGAGATCTCTTTCTCTAGGTTTTTCTCTCTACCTCACCTTTTTCTCTCTAGGCTTTAGATAGTTTCCTTAGCTTTCTCTCTCTAAGATTTTTGACTTTCTCTATCTAAACCATCTTTCTCTCTCTAGATTTCTCTACTCTCTCTCTCTAGTTTATTTTATTTTTTTTATGCTTTATAATTTAGTTATTTTTACTTGATTGTAAGAGACATATTCGATTGAATGAAGTTGATTTGAATAATATTATGTTCCATTCTCTGCAAATTTATCGTCATTTTATGTTCATTATTGCGCTAATTAGATTAATCCCGAGTGCGGATCGACATCCGACACGAGCCACTGTGCAAAATTGCTAATTTTACAGGTCAAAAGTCTCGGATAATTACAAATATTGTTGAGATTAGGGTTTCCGTACCAACGACGCGGAAAAATCCTACTTTCAACAAGCAGACAAGGCTTCTTGACTGGAAGGGCGCGCGTAGATTCGTAGCGTTGATTCAGAGGACGTGGATGCATCGGCAGTAGGCCTTGGCTAAGGTTGGAAGCAGTATTTGCAACAGTGCTGCGTAGGTAACCTTTGTTTCGTTTAACTTTTCAGTTAGTGATACTTTCCGTTTGGCCGTGGTCCCGTGCTTTTTTCCTTGGCTAAGGTTTCCACGTAAAAATCTCTTATCTTGTGTGATTGTTTGTTTGTATTCCGCAATCTTTTCTGATTAGATCAAACGACGAAAAAAAATATACCATGAAGGTATATTCGATTTGAGTCGGTTGTGATAATATTTTATCAAACAACTAAGGCATGCGATTTTATTCCCTTACCATAAACCGGTAAAACTGTGTAGGTATAAATAATTTTAAATACCTAATCAACCCCCCCTTCTAGGTATATTGAGTTAAAGAGAACAGACCGGTGAAATTTCAATGTTAAATTGTGAAAGGGTTTATATTTTCATAAAATGATGATTTTAATACTTAGTAAATTAATCATTTTTTGAAAAGATTTTACCATAAAAGCTATTATGATTTAAAAGTGAATTTTTTATTCTTGTTTAGAAAATATAGGCTTAAAGCCACTCCGAGAAGGAAGTTTTTTCTATATCTATACATCAATGTTTTAAAAATGGGCCCTTTGGGTAACATGCACATGGGGGCTGTGCTACTTCATGTCTTTTTTATCGCTTATGTTTTGTTTTTTCAAAATGTATAAGAGATTAGACATTATTTTCTCAAAAGGAGTATAAGTTACCCTATTGAAGGTTTGTTCTTTTTTCATGGATTTCAAGTAAAAAGGCATATGATTGGCAAGAGCTGCGTTGCATTGAATATCGAGGAAGCAATACAAAAAGCAGTAGAGGTGCGAGAGCAAGCAGTTCCGACTCGTTCTAACTCCAGACTTTTGGATTGTATCGACAACCTTGTGCAACAATATCAAGAACTCATGGCTCTAGACCCATCCGAGCATCAGCACACAGAGATGGAACAACTTAGGCAGGAGATGGGATGACTTTTAGCCCAAATGGAAAAGACTGTAGGAAGGGCTTATGGAGGGGCCCTTCGTGGAAGAATTGGATTCCCATCGGGCTGTCAGAGAAGAAAACATGGCCTTAAGGGATCAGTTGAGGGACCTGCGGGTGCAGTTCTGAGAAATGAGGGATGGGCAAGTCCCCCACACCAGAAAGCCCAAACTTCAACAACAACACCAGCTAGGGATCCTCAGTCGTCGGTTACTGTCAATAGAGAGAGTGGACAAGGAGCGACATTACTATGGATCCTACCCAACTCCGTGAATATGTTGACCATATTCTACGTGAGAGAGACCTGATTCTGGGGCCCTCTAGCCCTAAGGGTATCTTTACCCCTAACATCTCTCAGCAACCTGTACTCAGCTGGCTTCATGGTCCCTACTTTCATACCGTATGACGGGACCACTGATCCCGCCGACCACTTTCTAGGAAGAACTGGTAGTTGTTACCCCCACTAAATCGGGCCAAAATATTAACAAGCAAGTGTCTTTATCTTCGGTGCCCTTAACAGCACCAAATCCTGAACCTAGCTCAGAGAAACCTATTTTTAACTCTACCTTGCTGCTTCTATCTCTGACTCTGAAGTAGATGACACTGAGCTGTGTCTCGACCTACTGTTCCTTACCCCCAATGGAGTGTGCAACAAGAGTGATGAACCCATGTCTCAATCTTTGGTGCCCTTAAAAGCACCAACTTCTGGATCGAGCACAGAGTTACCTAGTTCTATATCTATCTCTGATGCTTCTATCTCTGCACTAGATGCAGACATTCCTACCACCAAGGATGAACACATCGATAGCATTAGGAAACCTCGAGGAAGAGGTTAATAGTTTTTCAACAGCCACCCGACATCGATATTGTCGATACACCGTGTGCCCTAGAGAGTAAAATTCTGGACTCTCTCGAGGAAAAATTAGCTAAGTGTCAAGAACACTTTAAGCCTGACTTCAAATCGGAGTCAGGCAATTCTAGATTTACTGATCTGCTGGAATCTACTCCATTCAGATACATTCCCGCTAAACTCAATGAGTTTGTGGCTCTGCTAACCATGGTCAGAGAACCCACAACCTCTACCCTCTCAATTTTTACTGAGAAGCTTCGATCCCTCTCCGCTGTACTAAATGTTTTTGTGGGTCTTCTTAGAGAACTTACTCTCACTCTCTCAGTCTACACTGAGAAAGAGCTTTCTTCTAATAGTATTCCCAGACGAGAGATATGATAGCTGTTTCAACTCCACCTGAGGAGATGGGAAGATTGATGATTCACTCAATCTCCCCATGTTTCAACCTGGTTGGGGGTACTTAATGTACCCTCGTTATGTCTGGCTGAAGACGTAAAACTTAGCGCTTTCGGAAAAGCAATTCCGATATTCCTAGAGTTACATGAGTCGCATGCGTTTATTACTACTATATCTATGAACATGCAGGTACAGTACAATCATTGCGGACAATCAAGAGATACCTTATGCCACATTGGTAAAACCCTTCCTACATCCTTGCATCATGAATAACCGATCTTTTAACATTTTATGTCCTAGTCATGGGCACCGAGGATGGTACTGTATTTTGGTCGGGGGTGGGTATTACAGAACTCATGTTTTCCTTTTAATAAAAAGAGAGAGACAGAGAGAGAGAGAAAGAAAGAGAAAAAACCTTGTGTTTTGGGTGTGATTTCATGTGATTTTCGAAAATGCCCCGACTTGATTTGCGAAAAACTAACGTTAAGTTTATTTATTGAAAAAGATGTCGATTTTGATTTAAAAAATCACTTATTAGCTCCTATTCAGTTTGAAAGACAAACAGTACTACAGTGGAACGTGACTTTTAGAAAACTCAAATTCAGCAAAAATTTTCACAGATCAACATCAGAATTATCCAAAATTTAGACTATCTAGATATCTAAGAAGAATAATTGTGGAAACTGAACCTAGTGAGCTTTTGAGCTTTTCTTCATTTTGAGGGTTATAAATAATTCTGAGTCACAGGATGACTCACCTTTCTTCTTGTCCCCAATTATTTTCTCGTAAGATCTCATTAATCTTTGCTTTGGTTATACAACTTGGAGTGACGTCAAATTCAGATCATTTCAAAAGAACATCTCTATATCCATTCAAGACATAAAAGATGAAAGTGCAAACCCTAGAAAATGATGTAGGCTATCTTTCTAACCAAATAGACCTTTTTAGCTTACCTAACATCTACACTGTTAGAAACCCTTTTGAGCGTTATAATGAAAATCTTTTCTTGTTAACCCATCAACCAAAAGTCCAAACCCTGAAATAAGCACAACTCAAACACATACTTCTGAGAGGGATAAAGGAGTTATTGGTATGATCACCCCATGAAAAAAAAAAGAGAAATCAAGAAAAGAAAAGCAAAAGGTTCAAGCTGAAAGGAACCATGAGTAGAAAAGAAAGAAAGAAAGAAAAAAATGAAAAAAAGGAAGGCTGATAGGATAAATGTCAAAAAGACAAACCAGTTGGAAAAAGGAAAAGAATGAAAGTCAAGGAAATAATGTCACCACCCTCAGGAAAAGTTGCAAAGAACAATGAGATATCCTCTCAGAATTTTCAAATACCTGCATATCCTTATCTTTCTAACCCTTTTTTAAGCCTCTATACAACCCAAGCAAGACCTATTTGATTCTAGGTTAGCACAATCGCCAAGTGTGGAGAATGGAGAAAAGATGATCTATAGAGTTTGATCCGACGCTCCTAAGTGACATGACATTTCAATCATGAGACTTCAAAAAGCCTCTAAAAATGTCCTCCATTCAATAAAAATATATGTGAGATGTTTGCTATACCAATATATATCTGCTCACATATAAGTTGAGAGAAAAAAAGAACAAAACTATTTCTGAGTGATTCACTTCTGAGTGGTAAACAAGTGAGAATTGAGGTCGAGGCATACAGTCTTTGAGGTTATTGGAGAATCTTTACTACTAGATAAGGATGATGTTGAGCACACACACACGCTGAGTCTTAGTAATCTTTTAGTTTAAATGTCCATTTGTAGACACGTTACATTTTACTGACTAAGTTATAATTTTTGAATGATTACTTACATCCTTGAAATAAACTGACAAGACAGAGTTTTTCTGACTAATGTGAATAAGTTTTTCAGCATGTGCCAAGCCCTTCTGAGCTCACTAATCTCGCACTAATTGCTAAGGATTGGCAATATACTGGTTGGGGGTTGTGATAATCGCTCAAAAGTGCTTATTTTAAGCATTTATCCTCTTAACGTTGTTACATTTTCCTACATAAACCTTTGATTTTTTTCAACAATTCTAAGTAAGAATTTCTTCCATTTCGTAGAACACACTTTTTAAAAGAAAATTGACTATTCACATGAATTAAACGCATTTCCGGAGGTCTACTTGCAAAGCCGTCTTGATTAAGCCTCATTATGTGCTTTTTCTATCGCAGAAAACCCGAGTGGACAATTTTGATGGAATGCGGGCCCAAAATCAACCTCCAAAACCTATGATCAAAGCTCTAGAGCCAACAGGCTGAGGATAAAAAGATATAGGCCATGTGCAGGAAGAGTCAAAGG
The DNA here is from genome assembly GCA_035048495.1 of Euptelea pleiosperma. Lineage (NCBI taxonomy): Eukaryota > Viridiplantae > Streptophyta > Magnoliopsida > Ranunculales > Eupteleaceae > Euptelea > Euptelea pleiosperma. The sequence goes on along the minus strand of CM068548.1, from coordinate 30,785,227 downwards.
GTCGGAAAAACCTGAGAGAAGATCAAGAGAGAAGGAAAGTCAAGCACCCCAAGAAGAGATTAAAGAGAATAAAGCTCAATCAACTAACACAAGATGAAGACTTGACCGGTTGGTAAAGCTTGCAAAAGACCAAGTTAAAGACCAGAATTCAAGATCCTCTGCTAGCATTTTCTCTTTAATTTTGTAATATTTTCTCTCTCCTCTATCTACCATGAAATCTCAACCACCCGATCGTACTGCCTATCTTGGCCAATCTCAACCGTCCGATATCCATCTGATCATCACCATCCTAGTCTTCCGTCCGATCATCCACTTCACGTCCAATCGTCATCTGACGACCCATATAAAAAGAGATTTAAAATCAAAATTTTGAAAATCAAAATTTGTTTACATCTGATTTCAAATAGCATTTTTTTTTGGAGAATGCCATTTTACGATAAACGATATTTTTTTCAAAATGAATGGTGGTTATCTTTGAGGATGAAGTGGCAACATTTTCAAAAAAAAAAAACTTTCTTTTAAAAATGGTGAGAACTTGAAAAGGAATTTTTCTGAAAATGAGAAACTGTGGGTTTTTAAAAAAAAGAGGGACATTTTCAAAAAAAATAAATAAATAAAGGAGGGGCGATCTCTTAAAAAGATTTTATTCTCCTCCATGTTTTAAATAGGGAGGAGAAACCCTAATCGCCCCAACAATCTTTCCTTACAATAAAACCCCCACTTATTCCACATTTTTGGTCTCTCCTTTCTTTGAAGCACAAAAGGAAGTTAACCCTCTTTTTGGTTGTCCACGATCTCTCCATTCATTACACCAATCCAAAGGCCATCCATCACCTCCATTCACAATCCCAAAAAGAAGCCGTTCTTACCTCTCCAGCCGTTAACCCCTCTCTTCCATTCTTCGATCTCCAATCCCCCTCAAGTCATCTTCTTCCTTTCCTCTTTCAAAGGAAACAAAAAAAAAAGAAAAAGAAAAGAGGAAACCAGAAAACAAAAAAAAAAAAAGAAAAAGAAAAGAGGAAACCAGAAAACAAAAGAAAAGAAAAGAAAGAAGGAAGAAGAAGGGAGGAGGAAACCATTAGGTTCCTCTCCCTTGGACTGGTCTGTACCGCCCAGCCCCCTCCATAGATTACAACCACCATCAATGCTGCTCCTTGTTGAGCAGCCAGCATCCCTCCGGGCGTCTTCATCTTTTTCAGGTGATCACCATTGCTCATCTCATCCATTTGCTGGTTCACTTCACCACTCCAGCAAGCAAAGCCGTCCACATCCATCTGTAACACCCACATTTTCTTTAGAGGAAAAAAAAAGGAGGGAACCGTCCATTCATCATCCCTTGCCGCTTCTCCTTTGCTGCAACCACTCGACTCTCTCACTATCTACACCGCCTACAATAACTCCAACACCTGCTTCCACTATCTCTAGCGCAGTCATCACCATCGTTTTTCATCACCACTAGCCGTGAACCCACAAGGTGTGAAATTAGGGTTTTTCCGTGTCGTTGGATCGGAAGCCATTGATTTCAACAATATTTGTAATTTTCTCCTAATTGATGCACTTAATCTGCAAAAATACAGACTTGCACAATGGCTCGTGTCGGATATCGTCCGCACTCGGGGTTAGGGCAATTAAAGAACAAGTTGATAGAAATTTGCTTAGAAATGATGGAAGAGGTGAGAATGTTGATTATATCGAGGTTAAAATATGCTTTTTAGAGAGAGATTATTAAAACTATAAATGAGAACTAACATAATCAAAATGTAACAATTTTATTTATTAAAGTAAAACCCAAATTACAATGCTTTGAAATAAAACTTGCAAATAAATAACAATTAACAAAACTAATTTAGAAAGATATAGAGAGAGAGAAAGATATAGATCTAGGTAGAAAGAGAAAGTGACCGAAGAGGTCTAGAGAGAGAAAGTTAGGGGAAGAGAGAGAAACTAAGAGATAGAAGATAAGTTTGTGAAAGAGAAAGTAGAGAGAGAAATTACGGGAACGATTCTTCGATACTTACCCCGAGAGAGCCACGGAGGAGTGGCTGTCCGATGGTCAGTTTGGTTCCCTAAGAGTCACCGGAGTTGCTTTCCGTGAGGTAGAGTAACACGCAGTGCATAACCTGGTATAGCAATGTTGTTGGCCGTCTTAATAGTTATAGGTGTACAGTTGGTAGCACGCTCCAGATCTGAGAAGTGGACAGATAGGGATGCACCACACCACCACAAATAATGATGATGAAGGAGGTAGAAGGGAAGATGGCTGGCCGGTGCGTGGTGGTGCTTTTGTGGAGCAAAATGAGGATGGTGCTGTGTCACAGGCAGTTTAGAGGATCTAGAATGAAAGTTGCAGATTTGCAACTATGATGATGGAGGTTCAGTGTTGGTGTTCGTGGCATGTGGTGGCAGCAACGAGTTGCACAACGGTGAGTGTAGCAGCTAGAACAGAAGGTGAAGCAGCACGGGGTGGCTCAAGAGGATCACGGGAAGGGGTTGAGTTGCCGTGAGGAATCGTAGGAAAGGTGGAGGCGCTGGCTGTGTGTGCACAACAACGTGGAGGAAGAAGAGGTTGGAACCGTGGAACTCTCAGGCCGCCCAAGGAAGGACGTTGATTCAGGTGTGGAACTCCAAAACCCGTGGAGAAGGATGTGGTTGAAGTATGCATGATGGATCTCTTGTTGGAGAAGAGGATCTTGCAGGTGGATTTGTCGGAGTTGCTGGCTGCAACTCTGATAGGTAAGAAGAAGAAGAAGAAGAAGAGGCTTGGCTTGGGGGAGAGCGCCTACACAAAGGGAGCAGCTAGATCTTGAGAAGGCGATCTGTAAGTTGGAGATGGCTGAGAAGCAATTCCGGCGAGCTTCTCGCCGGAATTAATGGTGAAGAAGAATGGTGGTGGTGGTTGCAGATGTGCTGCTCTTGCACGTCTGTGTTCGTGTGAACCAGACCGTGATGAGCAAGAACTGGGGAGGCAAATGGTGCTGCTCGTGGGGAGCAACATGTGGTGCCTGGTAAAGGTGGATTTGCAGACGCCGGAGTTCTGCAACTCCGGTGGAAAGAACGGAAGAAGAAGAAGAGCAAGTAGAGGAGGAAGAAGAAGAAGACTAAGGAGGAGAAGAAGGGGGTAACGCCTGGGAGTTGCTGGTTCGTTGGCTGCTGTTTGCTAGGAGAGCAGGCAGCAACGTTTCTTGATGGTTGTTGCTGGCAGCAACTATGTATGAACCTCTACCTCCGAAGATGTAGGGAACATGCAAGGGGAGATGGCTTGCAATCCAGTGGTTGCAAATGGTGATGGCAGCAACGTCTCTTGGTGTGCAAAGAGGTGGTTAACTAGCAGCCGGAGTTGCAGACCAATTTCGGCAAAGACAAGAAAAGATGAAGAAGAAGGATAAGGGGAAGGAGAAGGTGTGTTGAGGAAGTGATGGAGAGCGGCCAGCAAAGAGATAGCTTGCTGGAGGTGGAGGCCGAGAAATGGATGATATTTCCACCGGTGTTAATGGCTGCAAGGGATAGTGAGGTAAGGGATTGAGAAAGAAGAAAGAGAGAAGAGAGGAAAGAGGGGGAGAGAACCAAACCTTTAAGGGTTCGGTCTCCTCTCTTATAACAAGGGAAGGCCTCTTCCCACAATCGTTGGAAACCGTATGATAATTGGATGAGATGAGGTGGCGGTTTGACTCTGTCCATAATTGGCGGACCGTAGGATCTAGAGAGATCCAATGGTCAGATGAATGATCTAACGGTAGAAGAACTATGAGAGATGGAATAAAGGTAAAGGAGAGAAGATCTAAGGTTAGATGATGGAGATCGGAGGGTTAGGATGATCGATCTAAGAATCGGATGGTGAGATATAGGCAATTCGATCATGGAGAGGGGGATCGGATGGTAGATCTGGGGATCTAATGGTAGGATGAGATGATCTACGGGTTAGATATTAGAGTCTAGAGAGATGGAGGGAGAATTAGGAGAGAGGAGAGAAAAAATAATACAAAATAAAGGCAAAAGAGCTGGCGGAGGGTCATGAACCCTGATCTTCAATGTAATCTTCCGTCGGCTTCACCAATTACGTAAGCCGTCCTTTTATGTCAGTTGGTGCGACTTTGAATCACTTTGGCCCGTCTCTTGGTCTTCAGCTTTGCCTCTATCTTGGTTCTTTATCTGGCTCTACGATCCTCTGACTTGACCCGTACTTGGCCGGTATCTTCTTTTCATAGCTTGTTAATGGAAATTAGGCTTCTATGGTTGATCGTGGGCCCGCAATTCTCTAAAATCGCCCAATCGGGTTTCCTGCGTGAGAAAAGCGCGTAATGAGACTTAATCAAAATGGCTTCATATCTAGACTATCCGAAATGCGTATATTTCATGCAAATAGTCAATTTTCGTCTAAAGAATGCGTTCTACGCATTGGAAGAAACTCTTACGTGAAAAAGTCGACGAAAAGACAAGTTTTACGTAGGAGAATGCGACATCACTATAAGGATAATGGCTTAAAATAAGCACTTTTGAGCGAATATCAAGGTGCCGCTTGAAAGATCGTGTTCACACTGTTCTGCACAAGGTACCTGCATCCCTGCCCTTCATCAAGAATTTGGACCAACACGTTTTCAATCGGTGGAGAACCACCAAACATACCAACCTGCTAGATCTGACAGCAGGTTTCACTTTCTTTTCCACCACGTCTTCATCTACATTGCCCTCTAGCAAGTATTAACCTGCAACAACTCCAATGTGCAAGTCTTTGGTGTTGCTACAACTCCTCCTGTCCGCACCTCTTTTGAGTAGCAACCGTGAACCTACTGGTGTACCTCTTTAATCTCCAAGAACCGGTTCTTAACCACAAACAACCAGGGTCAAGCAAAGGTAAATCTCGTCCTCCACCCACCTTGTGTTGATCAAGGTTTGAGTTCTCACTCTGGCTCTCTTTTTAATCTCTACCATCCTACTCCTTGTTTTATTTATTTTTAGTATTAGTTATGTTGCTTAATGTAAGAACAATTTGATTTTGAATAAAGATAATTCAATTTTCTTCTCTTTCTCTTGAGTTTGATTATCATAAGAGTAACTTTTTATCCATTCATTACGGTGTTTTTATTTTTTTTATTTCATTAGCTTAGATAATATAAAAAAAATGATGTTTCAACCCAATCTTCATCTCCTCCTAGCACTTTTCTAGATTGTCTTTATCCACATTACCCCTGACCCCGAGTGCGGATACGATATCCTTCACAAGCCACTGTGCATAAGTCTATATTTTGTAGGATTAAAATCTCGAAAATGATTAAAAATATTATGGAAATTAGGGTTGATCTTTCAAAGACGGAAAAATCCTTGTTTCATTATCACACCTCACCATATGCTTAACAAAATAACTATTGCTTGTTCAACCATATGCCCACCTACCTAGACCACTAACATAAATGCAAAAAATAATATATCCTTGCCCATTCTAACTAATATCTTAACAAGAGAGATGTTTATCTAAATCAAACTAAGGTAATTATAGCAAACTCTATGTCAAGATGCTATAGTCTACATAACAAGCTTGTAATAGCCTGACTTTTATTTTGAGTATTAATATAATTTATAAGCATAATTTGATTATTAACCAGCAAATTTTTGACTTAAGGATTCTAGCAAGGAAAATTAGGATAATAGAATGGTAATTTTAGGGTTCTGTGATTGAACATCTATAATGCACTAATTAACTTCATAAGTGAATTTACGCGTAATTAAATATATTTTTATAATTAAATTAGGTTGGAGTAGACCCTACGGTAGGTACACTTCTTGTAAATCGTATAATTGGTGTGTAAGTTCATATAAGGTATAATAATGGCGTATTAGTAATATTAAATGAAGAGAAGTATTTTTTAAAATTAATAATTGACTAATTAAATAAAAGATGAAAATGCCACATCATCCTAATAATGTAAATGATCCAATTCAATTTATAATAAATCTTTTATATTTCATACTTGGTAAGGTACAATACTTCTTTTATCTTTTAAGGAAATTTAGTGTAGAAAATTTAAAATTTTAGAAATCTTTAATTAAGCCAAATCATGGCTTAATTTTAGCAATAGTATAACACAACATTACCTTTAATGATTTTAGCTAAAAATTCTACACTTTTGACAATTGATATGACAACTAGGAAACATCAATCCTAAATGGAAATCAACATTTAACTATTTGACATATCAAGAAATATTTCTATACAAAATTCAATAATTAAGTCAATAAAGAAAGATTCTCACTCTTCATTCTTGAAAACTTTATAATAATAAGTAAATAGAAAATTCTAACATTAGAAATAATTCATTGTTAAACAATTAATAGAAACTTACCAACTTATATTAAATAATTATTTAATTTAAAAAAATATTTACTTTTAAAAAAATGACATAAAAAATAAATTACTAAAGATTTGTTATAAAACATCTTTTATTTTTAGCAAATGAATGAAAGATTTTGGACAACACTGAAAAAGCTTCAATAGTGAAAAACATGTTTTAACCAAAATTTCTCTCAAAAACTCTAGTTTCTCCTCCATTATTGAAGAAAGAGTGCTCAAGTCAAGAAAGAAGAAGAAAAGATAAGTACCGTATACAAATAAATTACTTTCATATTGAAAGTAGGGTTTTTTCGCGTCGTTGGTTACGGAAACCTTAGAATCAACAAGATTTGTAATTTATCCAAGATTTCTTGTAAAATTCAGAGATTCTAGCATAGGTATTCGTGTCGGATGTCGATCCACACTCGGGGTCAGTTAGCACAAACAAGAACATGAAATGATGGATTTTTTTTACAGAAATTGCTCTGAAATCCATGTAGGGGTGAGAATGGTGATTAAATGTTGATTTTTAAAACATTCGTTTGAAGGGATCTTTGCAAACCATGAATGACAACATAAACAAAACACAAAACAAAAAAATATGCAAATAGCTTCCAAAAAAATAAAATAGTTTATTCATTAATCAAAAATGGACTACAATGCCTTGAAGCAAAACATAAAGAAATAACAAAACAAAATTAAAAGAGATGACCAAATAACTAATTTAGAGAGATGAAAACTAGAGAGAGGTACTAAGAGTCTAGAGAGAGAAACAAAAGAACACAAAGAGATCTAGAGAGAGAAAGAGAGATAGAGAGAGACTTACCATTTCGGCCAAGGGAGTAGGCATGAGTTGCATGGAAGAGATGGAGATGAATGGGGATGAAAACATTGCTGCTTTGTTGATGGACTTCACGTGGAGAAAATGGTTGCCAACCATGGAGGGGGCTGTGGAAACATGATGGAGGATGATCTGTATGTGGCAGCAACGGTGAGAAGTCCCCGGTAGACTCACAAGTTGAAGCTAATGGCGTTGTTGGTGGTTGTAAGCATGGAGATGTGCCGGCGGTAATGGAGGTGGAGATCAAGGTAGGGGCGGTCTTCCCTTCTTCTCCCTTCTCCTTCCTCTTTTTTTTTCTTTTTTGCCAACAGAAGAAGAGAGAAGGGAGTTGGAGAGTTGATATGGAGAGAGAGGTAAAGGACGTTGGGGCAACGAGTTACAGACCTACAACTCAAGTTGCAGGTCATATTGAACCTTGAACGAGGACCAGCCCGACGAGAATCAGCCTGATCGGAGAAGACTCCAGCTTTTTGGAGAGGCGCTGCGCGTAGCAGCAAAAGGGGGGGCATGCAAGCTTGCAGCCAACCTGTGGGTTACCATGGTGGTGCCCAGCAACGGTGGAGGGGATGAAGGAGACGGTACGGGTGGAGGTTGCAGGCGGACCTGCAACTCAAGAGTTGCAGGTCGTGGTGGAGGCGGTACTGTGGTGCAGCAGCGTTTAGGGGGTGCTGCGTGGCAGGCGAGGAAGAAGTGGGGGCAGGCGGAGTGTGCTGCTCCAAGGAGCAGACAGGGCAGAAGAAGAAGGAAGAAGCAGAAGAAGGAGAAGGACGAGGCGCGTGGCCAGAGTTGCAGAACTCTGGCCGGAGAAAAGGAGAAGAAGGAAGAAAAAGATGAAGAAGAAGAAGAAGATGAGGAAAGAAGGAGAGGAGGAAGGGTAGAATGTGGGGGAAGGTTTTGGGGAGAGAAAGGAGAAGAAAGGAGGGGGATTCGGAGATTAGGGTTTCGAACCCTCTCTTCTCCCCTTTTAAAGCTTCCCTATTTCCTTTAATGGAAATAGGGGATTTTTGAAAATAAAAAAATAAGAAAATATATATATATATATATATATATATATTTTAAGTGAAACCCTACTTTTCTTTGGGAAATTTCCCCATTTAGTGGACTCCCCTTTTTTTTTTAAATTTAATTGAAATTATTTTGAAATTCACGGGGTCCACTAAATGGTCGGACACCGGGTCGATGATGATGGGCCCGGCTACTGGCCCACATGGATTGATGATGTCCATCGTCTCACGAGATGATGTGACAGACAATCTGATGGCGATCGGATGGATGGTGACTTGATTGGGACCCAGATTAGTAGATCGACGGATCTAGAGAGATCCAACGGTCTGGTGGAAGATCCAACGGTCCGATTGAAGATCCAACGGTCAGAAAGCTAAGGGAGATGAGACAGAGCCAATGGACAGGAGTTCTGGGGTTAGGTCAGTAGATTCAAGGACCAAGAGATGGAGAGAGAGAGAATAAGGAGAGATGAGAGAGAAAATATCAAAAAATAGAGATAAAAGTATTGGCAGAGGGTCTGGAACCTTGGTCTTCACTGTGACCATCCTCACGCATCTCCAGTAGAGTAGACTATCATTCCTTGCTGGCTCATGTGGCTTTAAACGCTTTGGTCCGTCTCTTGGTCATTGGCTCTCCTACTCTCTTCGTTCTTTGGGCCGGCTTTTTGGTCCTCTTATTCAGCCCATATTTGGCCCATATCTTCTAGTCATAGCATGTGGGCTCTTTAAGCTTTGATAATGGGCTTTCTGATCGATGTGGGCTCACAAGTCTCAAGAATTGTCCCATCGGGGTTTCCTACGACAGAAGAAGCGCGTAATGAGACTTTATCAGAACGACTCAATGTCTAGACTTTCGAAAATGTGTTTAATGCATGCAACTATACCATTTCGTCCAGAAAAGTGTGTTCTACGCAATAGAAGAGACTATTACATAGAAAAGTAGATAAATAGAGCATTTTAACGTAGGAGAGTGTGAAAACGCTTAGAAGATAACAGTGGAAAATACGCACTTTTAAGCGAATATCACATATCCAATTGGTCTTTATTGGTGCATTTTTATTGTGGTGCTATGATTGTATTGATCTATGTTTATGTGAATCTATGAACCTCAACATGATGTGATTGATCTGGTTCTAAACTATGTTGATCTATGACTGAATACATTTCTTTTGATATAAGATTCAACTATTTTCATTACCATTTTTTTGATAATGTTATTTTCTATGATCATCCATATATTTTCCTCATCACCTTACGATGACTGAATGGGAAGACAAGAAAGAAAATCATTTTTGATCATTGGTCCATCATTCTCGACCGTTAGTCGGTTTATTATTTTGACCGTTGGCCGGTCTGCTATTTCTACCATTAGTCGGTTTATACTTTTTTTCATTGGTCGGATCAACAGTCAATCCATTGGCCGGATTGATTTAAAATCCTCCCGTTAGTTGGGTCAAGTGAAAAGTGGAAACTCTAATAATTAATCTTTTTAATGGTGTATTATTCTTATGCCATTATTCATGACTATTGATATCATCTTCACTGTGATCATTTATTGCTTATGTCCATACATATATTTGTTTGTACACCATGGTACATGTAGAATTATTGGGCGTCATCGCTCATGATTTTCAGCCGACTTACTCTACAGGTGAGATCGATGAGTCATTCGCCACCATGGACGAAGGGATTGGGGACATTGAATTCAAAGAAGATCCGAATTTAAATATGGAGATCTAAATCCAGCCATTTATTTTACTTTGATGTATTTGGGGACATTTGATCATATGATAAGACAATTTTATTGAAGAACAAATAGACGGATGCATGTTTTCCATCATAACATAATTATCCTTCGATAATAAGATTGAATGGTTAATTTGATTTGATGCGTAGAATTTTTGTGAGTGAATATTGGATGAGAGTTTTTTGTGTGTCAATTTCTTAGTTTGTGAAATTATACTCCATTTGAAAGATCTGGACTATTTTCTAAATCGTTGAATCTATGTATATACTCAAGAATACCCATAACCTAATTTTTCTTTTTTCTTCAATGCTACTCTCCCAACCCACTAAATTAGTGTTTTGCCACATCAACAAAAAATAAAATTTTAAAAAAGAATATTTTAATTTATAAAATATTTTAAATTACTTTAAAGTGTTTCAAATTATTTCTTTTAATCGCACCCTGGATCTTAGGTAAATAGGTTGACCCACGGGCATTCGGATCGGGTTTGGACACCCGGATTCAGGGCTTGACAAGCTAAATTGAAAATAATCTAAAATCTAACAAAGATAGATTTTATAATAAACCTGAGGTGATTTTTGAGTTGCTGCTTTCAGAACTTCCACAGCACCATCCCAATCTTCTATCAAAAAGCTTGGCTTCACCCCTCTGAGAAATAAAATCAAGTTAGATAAGCAAAGTGCAACAAGATTATGTACATTTTTGAAGTGCAAAAAGCATGATACTGCCTAGTGAAAATAGGATTTTTCCGCGTCGTTGGTTACGGAAACCCTAAGGTTCAACAATATTTGTAATTTCTCCGATTTGGTTCACTTAATCTGCAAAAAAATGTAGATTTGCACAGTGGCTCGTGTCGGGTATCGTCCGCACTCGGGGTTAGGGTAATTAAAGAACAATAATGATGAAAACTACTTAGAATGGTGGAGAGATGAGAGAGATGGAGATCGGAGTTAAAATCTGATTTTTGATAGTCGAGATTTATGCACTAAATAAAAAAACTGAAATAAAATGAGATGAAAACACAATGAATAAAGGGATTTCAATTTAATAATTAATCAAAAGTTCTTACAAAATTGAATCAACTAAAAGGAAACTATTCTAGAAAGCATTTGGAGAGAGAAAATTAAACTTAGAGAGAGAAAGGGATTTTCTAGAGAGAAAGTTAGAGAGAGGAAGTGAGATTTAGAGAGAGAAAAGTATAGCAATATCCTAGAGAGAGAAAACTATGTGAAGAGAGAGAAAGAAGTAGAGATTAAGAGAAGGAAAGAGATTCAAACCATGGATCACTTACCTTGATGGATGATCACAGCCAAAGGAATGGGCGTGATGGTGTTGATTGCATGTGAGGACACGTGGTTGCCGTGAGGTGCATGGGAAATACTAGAGTTTCCAAGGCTTGAAGGAGAGGAGCTCTAGTGAGGTGATGAACCGTGGATATCACTAGGAGAGGCCACTGGTTTCCATGGAGATCTGGCCGAAAATGATGGGGACTTATGGAACGGTGCTGCCTTGCTGTAGCAAGAGGCGGAGCAGCAGGTGAAATGGTGAAGGATGGTGCTCGTGCACACCTTGAGGAGGTGAGGATGCAGGTGGGAGCAGTGGAGGGAGGCGATCAGCAACTCGTGCAACCCGTTTGGAGGAGAAAGTGGAAGAGGAGCAGAATGGTGGTTGCTCTTTGCTGCTCTTGGCAGCAAGGTGGTGGGTTGTAGAAGAAGAAGAAGCACTAGCAGGTAGAGCACGAGGAGAAGAAAATCTCGCCGTAGAAGATGACCGGAGTTGCACCTGCAACTCCGGTGAAATAAAAAAAAAAGAAGAAAAAGAAAAAGAAGAAAAAGAAAAAGAAGAAGAAGAAGAAGAAGAAGCTTACCGATAGGTTGTAGGGTGAAGTCCAGGTGGGTTGTAGGTGGCTAGATCGGTGGATGAAGCTGGATGGTGGTGATGGTGACGGTGTTGGAGGGGTTGCACGGTGCTGCAAATGGCTGGATTTTGAGTCTTGACCGTGTAAACGGCCAGGCCGTAAGACTTCTTGAAAACAAGGGAGATCGACCTTGCAGTCCTTGGGATGAAGATGAGCAACGTCCGGGGGAGAGTTGTAGACGCTATTCTTGGAGGAGCAGGTGGTGGCCGGAGTTGCAGGCTGCAACTCCGGTGGAAAAACGGTGAAGAAGATGAAGAAGAAGGTGGAACGAAAAGAAGAAAAAGAAGAGGGAGATGGGGCCAAAACGAGGGGGAGAGTAAAGGGGAAGGAGAGGAGAAGAAAGGAGGGGGATTAGGGTTCGAACGAACCCTTCTCCCTCCTCTTATAAAGCTCCCTATTTCCATTAATGGAAATAGGGTATTTTTTTGAAAATAAAAAAATATTTTTTTTTTTTTTTTTTTTTTTTTTAAGTAAAAACCTACTTTTCTATGGGGAATCTCCCCAATTAGTGGACCCCCCATTTAATTAAAATTATTTTTGAAATTTGCGGGGTCCACTAACTGGTCGGTCAGCGGGTCGATGAAGATGGGCCCGGCTATTGGCCCTCATGGGTTGATGATGTCCATCATCTCACAGAATGATGTGGCAGACAGTCTGATGGCGATCGGATGGATGGTGACTTGATTGGGACTCAGATTGGTAGATCGACGGATCTAGAGAGATCCAACGGTCTGATTGAAGATCCAACGGTCCGATGGAAGATCCAACGGTCAGAATGCTAAGGGAGATGAGATAGAGCTGATAGGGAGGAGTTCTGGGGTTAGGTCAGTAGATTCGAGGATCGAGAGATGAAGAGAGAGAGAGAATAAGGAGAGATGAGAGAAAAAGTATCAAAAAAAATGGAAAAAAGCACTGGCGGAGGGTCTGGAACCCTGTTCTTCACTGTGACCATCCTCACGCTTCTCCAGTAGAGTCGACCATCATTCTTTGCTGACTCATGTGGCTTTAAACGCTTTGGTCCGTCTCTTGGTCATTGGCTCTCCTACTCTCTTCGTTCTTTGGGCCGACTTTTTGGTCCTCTTATTCAGCCCATATTTGGCCCATATCTTCTAGTTATAGCATGTGGGCTTGTTAAGCTTTGATAATGGGCTTTCATGATCGATTTGGGCCCACAAGTCTCGAAAATCGTCCCATCGGGGTGTCCTGCGACAGAAGAAGCGCGTAATCAGAACGGCTTAATATTTAGACTTCCGAAAATGTGTTTAATGCATGCAAATATACCATTTCGTCCAGAAAAGTGTGTTTTACGCAATGAGATAGACTCTTACGTAGAAAAGTGGATAATTAGAGCAGTTTTACGTAGGAGAGTGCGATAACGCTAACAGGATAAGTGCTTAAAATAAGCACTTTTGAGCGAATATCACCTAGCCCATTCACTTTATAATTATTAAATACTAAGTGAATATTCTCAGCCAACTGAGTTGCTTCTTCCCTTTTTTTTTCTCTTTTTTCTTCTTGTTTGTTTTTTTCTTTTTGGAGAAGAAGGGCAGCAAGAGGAAGGCGGACAGATGCAGAACGGCTGGGATTGATATGAGTTGTAGGCCGGCTGTGGTGGTAGCTGGTGTTGCAGCAACTGCAGTAGATGGTGGTGCGATCCAACTGTTGTGAAGGTGGTTGGACCTCCTTCTCTTCTCTTCTCCTTTCCTTGGATTTTTTTCTATATTTTTTTCCATTTTAAAGAAAGGAGAAGATGAAGACGCCTTGGAGAAATGAAGAGAATGGAGAGGCTTGAGAGAAGAAAGTGGAGAGAGCTTGTAAGAAATGGAAGAGATACCCCTTTTAGAAAACGTGGTGCTCTTTTATAATAAGAACCGTGGGTTTCTATCTTAGAGACCCACGGTTTTGATCATTTTAGAAAATTCCTCATCCTCTTAACTTCATTTTTATTTTTGTTTCCCCTAAAAGAGTTGCCATTTGAAATAATGTCATGAATAATTTTCAAAATTCCCTTTAATGCCACCTCATCCCATGAATAATAATAATAATAAAAATCTTTAAAGAAGAGATAGCCATACATTTGGAACATACAATAAAAGATATTTTCTTTAAAAAGAACTTTTGATTTTCAAAACTTTCCCAAAATTTGATTTGCCTTTCCATTTTTGTAAGAACAAGTATCTCTTTAATATGGGCCATCCATCTCTGTAGGAATCATGATCACATTGGTCAATATTGTAGTCTTGACCATAGGATCTAGAAGAAGAAAAAGATGGCCGTCGGATCCTGAAATGGTAGGTGATGATAGGATGGATGATCTACTGGCGATCAGATAGTAGACTAGGATGGCAATGATCGGATGGATCATTGGACGGTGGAGATTGGCTAAGGTAGGCCGTAGGATCGAGTGACTGAGGAAGGAGAGAGGATCGGATGATTTCATTTTGAGAGTAGAGAGAGAATGATGGTTAGAGAGAAGAGAGAGAAATTATAACAAAATAAAGAGAAAATGCTACCAGAGGGTCTTGAACCCTGGTCTTTGACTTGGTCTTCTGCAAGCTTTACCAACTGAACAAGTCTTCATCTTGTGTTAGATGATTGCGCTTTAATCTCTTTAGTCTATTTGCGTGGAGGCTTGTCTCTCCTTCTCTCTTGATTGTCTCTCAGGCTTTTCGATCTTAAGGCTCAACTCGCATTCGGCCTATATCTTCTTGTCTAAGTCTACTTGCTCTCTACGCTTTGATCATTGGTTCCGGAGGTTGATTGTGCATTCCATTAAAATCGTCCGACTAGTTTCTCTGCAATAGAAAAAACACGTAATGAGACTTAATTAAAATGACTTTATATCTTGACTTCTCGAAATGTGTTTAATTCATGCGAATACTCGATTTTCATCTAAAGAATGTGTTTTAAGCAATGGAAGAAACTCTTATGTGGAAAACTCAACGAAAAGAGAAGTTTTACGTAGGAGAATGTGACAACGCTAAAAGGATAAAGGCTTAAAATAAGCATTTTTGAGCGATTATCAGGAGAGTAGCAAAATGATGATGGAGGGTGCACAACCACGTGGTGGAGATTGGCACGTTACTGCCCTTGAGGAGGGCACGATTGTGCAAATAGTGGAGGAGGAGTTGGTTTGGGTAGGAGCCCAAACGGTAGTACTTTGTAGTGGTGGTGTACTCGTGGAGAGGGGTTGATACTTGCTGGTGTTGCCGGAAAGATGATGGCCTGCAACTCTTGAAAGCCAATGTTGCAGACCGTGATGAGGGTGTTGTCCTAGGAAGTAGGAATTCTGCAAGCAAGTGCTCGACCTTGGTGGTGCTTGAAGCACCAACGGAATCTTGTGGGTCTGGCTCAACCCGAAGTTGTAGGACATGAGGGAGCATGGTGGGATGAGGAGGTGATGCAGCCTTATTGGTTTGGCTAGCAAGTGAGGACGTAGCAGTAGTTGGTGGTGCTCCAAGTGGTTATAGCAATGGTGGTGGAGGAGTGGCTATTGGTCCTCAACAGAGGAAGTAACATGTGGTGTCAGCTTTAATGGAGTTTGCTAGTACGTCCAGCAAGGTGGACGTTGCAAGTTATGGTGAAGGCAGTGCACGGCCTGGTAGTGAGATGGCTCAACAGTGAAGATAAAGTGGGCAACCGTGAGGAGTTGCGGGTTCTGCACATTGAGGGAGGAATCAACGGCTCTAAAGGAAGAGAAGCTAGAGAAGGAGAAGGCAAGTTTTGAAGTAAAGGAGGAACCTGTTGGTTCCTCCAGCAGGTTGCAGGTCCGGTTGCTGGTGAGGATGAAGATCAAACCGTGGGTTCTCACCATTGTGAAAATCGTGAAGGATGAATTGTAGGTCGAACCTTCAGATCAGAACGACATGGAGATGGATGGCATGCACGTTGATGAGGGTGGCAGCAAAACATGAAGAGCATGGTTTCAAGAAAACCAGCCTGCTGGAGAAGAAGTCAGATCGGAGTTACAGGTCTGCAACTCCGTTAGGGAGAAGTTAAAGAAGAAGAAAGAGGAGAACTTACCTGCAATGCCAATGTCTTGAGGTGAAGAAGACGGAGGCTTTGAGTTGGAGGAGAGTTGAAAGCATTGCACTTGCAGGGGAGAATCTGCCAGTCCAGGCGGTGATGATTTGGGAGGAGGAGCCTCAAGAGTCTTCAAACCAGAGAGAGGGATCAAAGATATAGGAAGGGGGTGAGGTTTTGTGCTTGAGAGGAAAAGATTTTTAAGTCGTGAATGGGAGAGAGTTGAGTAGTTGTGTGAGAGAGAGATGGGGGATTAGTTAGAGAGATGAGGGGATTAGTTAGAGAGAGGGAAAATAAGCACATGAGAGAGAAACTCTCTCTCCCATTTTATTTTATTTTCTTTCTATTTTCTATTTTCTTGTTTTATTCCTTTTAGGATTTATTTGGGTTGATGGGCCATGGGCCATCAGTAATGGGAATGAGAATGGGCTTGGCAATAAAGGTTTGCAAGTTCGGATTTGTGGGCCAGGGTTGCAAGTGTTTGCCAAGCGTGCATTCACTTGCCACGGTTGCAAGTGTTTGCCAAACATGCATTCACTTGCCAGGGTTGCAAGTGTTTGTCCCAGGGTTGCAAGTGTTTGTAAAGCATGTGCTTCTTTTTAAGAACATGGATGCATGCGTGTACATCTCAGTGAGTGAATCAAGCAGGGCTTTAGAATTAGGTGGGATGGTGATCCTATGGTGATCTAAAGGCTCATATGGAAGATGACGATATCATCAAGGATTAAGATTGGAGATCAAAGATTGATGGTCGAATGATCGGAATGGTCGGTTAAATGATTAGATGGTGCGACATGGGCAGTTAGATCATGGAGAGAATGATCGAATGGATGATCTAAGAACCTAATGGTAGGATGAGATGATCTAAGGGTTAGATGTTAGGGTTTAGAGAGATGGAGAGAGAGGAGAGAGAATTAGGAGAGAGAAAATTGAAAAGTCTCAGTTGTCAAATCCCAGGAATACTTAGTTCTTCGGTATATCATTTTGTCTCGAATCCCCTGAAGACTGAAGTGTCAAAGATCAAGTGGACTTCAACAAAATAAATCAAAGAAGAATTAAAGCTGAAGAAAAATCAACCCAAGTGTTCAAGATCAACTGAAGACAAAGTCAAGTGATCATGCTCAACTGAAGACAAAGTCGAAGCTCAAATATGTTCTCACTCAACGAACGTTCAACTATGAAGACTCGTGTTGCGGTTACTCACTTAAATCTAAGGGCACACCGCGCTTTGCCAGCGGATCTAGATTTACCATAGATGGTTCAGTGATAGTTAGGAATCGTGTGCGTGGCAAAAAGAAAAATTCTAAAAATTGAGAAGTGTTCGATTATGAACAAAGAGGTCTGGCCGACCGACCTTTTTGAGCAGGCGACCGAATGTCCGGTCGACCGGCCAAAAAGGGTTCGGTCGACCCTAACTCTCAGGTTCAAGATTTTTTGGTGTTAACCTGAGCGAGAGACCGACTAAATGTTCGGTCAACCGAGGTCCGGTCGACCCCGCGTCTTTCGGATCTCGTTTGACAAAATCTCTTAAGTTAAGCACATTTTCGCCCTTCAAATGGCTATATTCGGTATGGTATAATTGATGGGAGGCCTACTTATAAATAAGAGCCCTCTCCCTTCATTAGAATTAACCCAATCAAGCTATCTCTTGACTCACATTCTTTGACTATCATTCTTTGAGTCTAGAGATTTAGAATTTGAGAGAGCTTCACCTGTGCAAATCTGTACATCCTTTCTGAAGGCTCTAGATTGTTTGAGAGAGCTTCACATGAGCAAATCCGGTCCATCTATTGTGAAGGCTGCTCTAATTGTTTGAAGAGATTATGAAGGGTATTGTTTCCTACAATCATCTTCTTCAAAAAAGAGGATCATCATTGGCAGAGTGTCTCTTGGGTGAATTCTTCTATGAGGATTCACCATTCTATCAAATTCATCAAAAGGTAAGTATCTCCTAGAACAAACATTTTAGAGTGAATTCAATATTATCAAACCTGAATTGTTTGTGATTGGTAGATGATTGAGTACTCATCAAATTGAGTTGAGGAAGGTAGAATCCTTGAGAAATCTGTTTCTCTAAAATACTACGGGCCTAGTGTGAATCGAGAAGTGATTATCGTATAGATCGAGTTGAGGATTGTAGATCCATGAGAAGAGGGCTTCTCTAAATAGACTACTAGCCCAAGCTGATTCTCTAGGTGAGCGAGAAGCGATTCTCGTTAGATTGAGACTACGTGAATCTTAGTTGGTTGAATATTTATTTCAATTGAAAATGTTGTAATGCATGATTGAAATAATATAATACTACTCATGGTGAGTATTAGAAAATAGACGTAGGTACGGAGTCGCCGAACCACTATAAATCTGAGTCTCGTGTGATTGTGAATGTTTGCATATTTTCTCTCAGATTTTTTCATATCTATATTATGTGGATGATTCTTATTTTGATTGTTTGACCCCTTTCCGCCTTGTGTGATCATTAATTTTTAATCCATATAGAATCTGCAAAGAAATTAAAAATTATCTTATTCACCCCAAGTGTGATCCTTAGTTCCCTTAGAATAACCATGAGTCAATAGAGATACTCTGTGTCTAGACCTCATCTATTCAATGGTACTAATTATGCCTACTAGAAGGCTAAGTGAAATAATTAACTCTATGTGGGGTCTTGGTGAAGCTATTCCTGAACCAAAAATTGTTAGAAAACTCCTGAAATCATTACCTGATAGGTTTCATCCTAAAATTATAGCAATTGAAGAAAGTAAGAATGTCGATCTGATAAGATTAGAAGAACTAATAGGATCAATTCTAACATTTGAACTGAAACTTCATACACCTAAAAAGAAAGGATTAGCTCTAAAAACCTCTAAGAAACAATTAAGAGAAGAAACTGACTCTGATGAGTCTAATAACATTGATGATGAAGTTGCCCTTTTTGCTAAAAAATTCATAAAGTTTTTCAGAAACAAGGACAAGAAAAATTTCACACAGAAGAATAGAAAATCTTTTGAGAAATTTGATAAATACAAAAGGGAGAAAATAACAAAAATGAAATACAATGTTATAAATGCAGGGGGTTCAATCATATCTCTACTGATTGTCCTAACAATATTAAGAAAGGAAAAACTAAAGCTATAAAGGCTATTGCTTGGGACATAAATAGTGATGAATCTGATACTGAAACGAACACATCCAGTGATAGCGGAGAATCATCTAATATTAGAGCATTAATGACTATTGCTAATCTTAATGAAAATTGTCACTCTCAAAATGCTAAAGTGGATAATGAAATTGATTTAAGTGATGATGAAAGTGAAGAAAATATTCAGATTGCTTTTAATAATTTGTATAAGGAAAGCTTAATTCTGACAAAATCTTGTGATAACTTAAAGAAAGAGAAAACTGTTGTGTGTTGTGAAAATGCTTCACTAAAAATTGAGTTAAAAAATCTATATCAAACTGTGATGAACAAAGAAGATGAAGTAACTCAAATCTTAAGCAGAGAACAAGAACTTAAAAAAGAAATTGAGAAATTAAGTCTTGAAAGAAATGATCTTGAAGTAAAAAATGTAACTTTAATTAGAAACATTACTCAAGGAAATTCTAGACTGGAAAATCTATTAACCATGGGAAAAGCAAACCATGATAGGAGATGACTTGGTTACATTGAAAAATCAGCTAAAAATTCAAATTCCAAAACTGTATTTGTAAAAGCCACTCTGAATGTCATTGACAAATTAAAAAGCCAAAATGAACCCAAAATAAACAAATTAAAAAGCCAAATATTATTTGTCATTATTGTAGACATTATGGACATACAAAATATAATTGTCATATTCTTGAAAAGAAATTAGAATTTCAAAAAAAAAAAGGAAGAGAATGATCTAAAAAACTTGGAGAAAACTAGAAAACTAAACGAACAAAAGAAATTGTTTAAAAAGATAGCAGATTTAAATGCTAAAGCTAAAAATAGAAAAGAGAACCTTAATAACTCTCAGATCAATCAGACTGGTAATACTTCTATAAAAATATGGAATAAGAAATATGTTGAAAAATATTTAGTCATCCATACTGCTCTTATTGCTAATGAAACTTCTAAGTGATATTTGGATAGTGGATGCTCTAGACACATGATTGGAGAAAAATCTCATTTCTGCTTCCTTGATGAATGCCATGATGGTGAGGTTATATTTAGAGATGGCAGTAGTGCTAAAATAATTGGTAAATGGACTATCCAAGGTCCAAGAATACCTAAGATTGAAAATGTTGTGTGTGGATGGTCTAAAACAAACCTACTAAGCATTAGTCAAATTTGTGACAAAGACCATATCTGTAAGTTTTCGAAAGAAAAATGTGAAATCATAGACAAAACTTCCAACAAAGTTATAATTCAAGGAAAAAGAAATATTGATAATTGCTATGTCATTGAGACTGGTGGTTTGATTAAGTGCAACATGGCACTAACAAATGAAACTGAACTATGGCACCAACGTCTAGGACACATAAACTTTAAAGACTTAGCCAAGATCAATAGGAAAGAATTAATAAGAGGTGTTCCAAAACTCAATAAGAATTATCAAATTATTTGTGGGTCTTGCCTAAAAGAAAAATAAATTAGAATTCTAAAATTGTAGAATTGTTACATATGGACTTAGTTGGACCTAATAAAATAGAAAGTCTTGGAGGAAAAAGATATTTCTTAACTGTTGTTGATGATTTCTAGAGATTTACTTGGGTAGCTTTTCTTAGAGAAAAATCTAAAGCATTTGATGAACTCATGAAGATCTGTCAATTGGAAAATATATCCAGTCATTTATACTTTACCTCTAAGATTGAACCAAGAAATATTAAAGAAGCTCTTTTAGATGAACCTTAGATAAATGCCATGCAAGAAGAGTTAAATCAATTTAAGAGAAATGATGACCTTTGGATAAAAATGTGATAGAAACTAAATAGATATATAAGAATAAACTTGATTAGAACGGAGTAATAACTAGAATCAAGCTAGATTAATGGCTCAAGGATACTCTCAAGTTGAAGGGATTGATTTTGATCAGACTTTTGCCTCAGTGGCTAGACTAGAATCTATTAGGATTCTTTTAGCATTAGCCTATGTCTTAAAATTTAAATTCTATCAAATGGATGTTAAGAGTGCTTTTCTAAATGAGATTTTGGAAGAAGAAGTTTATGTAAAACAACCTAAAGGTTTTGAAGACCCTCATAAAAGTAATCATGTCAAATGCTTAAGAAAGCCTTGTATGGGTTGAAACAAGCACCAAGAGCTTGGTATGAAAGATTAACTCAATTTCTATTAAAAAATGAATTCACAAGAGGAATTAAGAAAAGAGATAATGGTATTCTGATATCCCAGATATATGTTGATGATTTTGTTTTTGGCGAAACCACTGAGATACATACTTTAGAATGTGCTCAAGCTATGAAATATGAATTTGAGATGAGCATGGAAGGTGAATTGAATTTCTTTCTACGTCTTCAAGTTAAACAATTAGAAAATGGTTTTTTCCTTTCTCAATCTAAATATTCTAAAGAATTGCTTAAAAAAATTGGCCTAGAATCATCTAAATCTTCTCACACACCTATGAGCACTAGTATTAAACTCACCAAGGATTTAAGTGGAAAATCAGTTGATCAGACTCTATACAGGAGTATTATTGGTAGTCTCCTCTATCTCATAGCTAGCAGACCTGATATTTCTTTTAGTGTAGGAGCTTTTGCTAGATATCAATCTGACCCGAAAGAATCTCATATCTTGGCTGTTAAAAGAATCATTAAATATGTTAGTGGTACCATCAAATATGGTTTTTAGTATCCTCTTGAGACTACTAGTGAAATTGTCAATTATTCAGCTGTCGATTGGGCAGGAAATGCTGATGATCGTAAAAGCACCAGTGGTGGGTGTTTTTATATTAGAAATTGTTTGGTTGTTTGGCACAACAAGAAACAGAATGCTATATCTTTATCTACTGCTGAAGCAGAATATATTGCTGCAGGTAGTTCCTGTGCCCAGTTAATTTGGATGAAACAAATGTTGTTGAATTATGGAATTAATCAAGAATCTACGAATTTATTCTGTGATAACACTAGTGCAATTTGTATTTCTAAAAATCCTGTACAATACTCTAGAACCAAGCACATAGATATCATACATCACTTTATTTGAGAGTTGGTTGAAGAACAGATAATTTCATTAGAGTATGTTAACACAGAAATTCAACTTGTTGATATTTTGTCTAAACCTTTAGATTCACTCAGATATGAATATATGAGGAAATCTATCGAAATTTGTTTCATTGATTGATTTGTGTTGGTACTGACTGAAATATTTACATTATCATTGAAAATCATATCTTCTGTATTTCAGTTAGTCTTATAGTTTAATCATTCAAATAATGATTAACTAATGTTGTTTGTAAAATTTTTGTGGTATTTCAATTGTTTGAAAATCTTGATTGTTTGAAAAAATTGGTGATAATTTGGGATGCTTGGGTGTTTAAAAATGACATTCACAAAGTCGGCCCGACCGATTAAATTGTCAGGCCGACCGAAGAAAATGTCAAGGTGTTTGGGTTTTTGAAAATATAGTTTGCGATGTTGGGTCGACTAAACAAAAGGTTCGGTCGACTAGATAATTTTGTTTGAGTTTTAAAATTTTTGTTTGCGAGGATGGGCCGACCGAAGATTTGGTCCGGTCGACCGAACATGTCCGCTCAACCAACCATTATGACTGGTCGACTGCGCCTCGCACCCGAACGTCATATTATTCTCGTGGCAGGTCAACCAATGTCCGGTCTGCCGCCCTTGATTATAAATAGTCCCAAATCGTTTATGGGTCATTAGAAACTCTTTTGGAACCCTAAAAAATTTTCTCGTAGTCTCCCATTCTCTAATCTCTTTCTAGAGATTCTACTCTCACCATTACCCTAATTTTTGGTGAAATCTCTTTGTTTTGTTCTAATGGCTCCACAAGGAAAAATGGCAAGAGGTGAATCATCTTCAAGTGATCCTTATTCTTTTAGCTTATTCATCAATCCAATGGCTAGGGCTAGCTTCTTGAAGAACTACATTAAAAGAGCCGTTGCTGTTAACCGTGGGGTTATCGAAAAAGAAGTGACAATGACTGAGATCCCCAATCTTCTAAATTCGGTAAGTTGGTCTAAACTTCTTTCAATTTTTGGTGTTGCATATCCTGAGTTAGTCAGGATGTTTTATTGCAATCTGAACAATCATGATCCAGACGGTCCATTTCTTTATTCTGAGGTCCGAGGAGTTAGGTTTAAAATTACATTATCTTTGATTTCAAAGATCATAGGTCTTCCTCGTGTACCTAATGGAGGAATTTTTCCCCATTCCCTACCTCTTAAGAACAAAAAGGCTATCTTAAAAGCCATCTGTGGGAAGGTAGTTTATTGGACCTCTGACTTAGCTACTCGAGAATTACTTCTGAAATAACAACCGGTCCGTTCTCTTTAATCCAATATACCTAGAACACTTTGAGCCTGACTTCAAATCTGAGTCAGACAATTCTGGATTTACTGATCTACAGGAGTCTACTCCACTCAGATACATTCTCGTTAGACTCAATGAGTTTGCGGCTCTGCTAACCATGGCCAGAGAACCCACTATTGCTCTCCTCTCAATCTTTACTAAGAAGCTTCGATCCCTCCCAGCTCAACTCCATATTTTTGCGGGGCTGCTCAGAGCACTTACTGTCATTCTCTCAGTCTACACTAAGAAAGACCTGTTCTACACAAGTATACCTAGACAAGGGATAGGATAGTTGTTTCTGTTCCACTTTAGGTGTCAGGAAGACTGCAAATCCACTCAGTCTTCATGAGTTTTAACCTAGTTGGGGGTACTCGATATACCCCCATCATGTCTAGCTAAAGACGTAAAACTTAGCGCTTTCGGAAAGGCGATTTCGGTATTCTAGAGTACATGAGTCTCATGCATTTGATATTATTATTATATCTCTAAAAATGCAGGTATATTCATTCTGCTGATCATCAAGTACCACACACTGTCGAGTCTCTGCCGACTTTGTAACATCCTCCCTGAACCTTCGCATCATCATTATCGATTTCTTATCATTTTATATCCCGGTCATGAGCACCGAGGACGGTGCTGTATTTTGGTTGGGGGTGGGTTTTTACCAAAACTCATATTTTCATTTTGATAAAAAAAAAGAGACATGAGTGAGCGAAAGAGAGAAAGCATGGTGTTTTAGGGTGGTTTCCAATGATTTTCTATAACATTTTTTGAAAATGCCCTGACCGATGATTAGCTGAAACTTCGTTAAGTCTTTTTGTAAAGGATGTCATCTTTAAAAGTGTTACATGTTAGCTTTAAGTCAAGTAGTACTACATTGATTTCAGATACTTAGAAAAACTCAAATTCAGCACAAATTGTACACTATCAACATTATAGTCATTGATATTCGCTTAAAAGTGCATATTTTCCACTGTTATCTTCTAAGCGTTTTCACACTCTCCTACGTTAAATTGCTCTATTTATCTACTTTTCTACGTAAGAGTTTCTTTTGTTGCGTAGAACACACTTTTCTAAACGAAATGGTATATTTGCATGCATTAAACACATTTTTGGAAGTCTAGACATTGAGTCGTTCTGATAAAGTCTCATTACGCGCTTCTTCTGTCACAAGAAACCCCAATGGGACAATTCTCGAGACTTGCTAGCCCACATCGATCAGGAAAGCCCATTATCAAAGCTTAAAGAGCCCACATGCTATGACTAGAAGATATGGGCCAAATATGGGCTGAATAAGAGGACCAAAAAGCCGACCCAAAGAACGAAGAGAGCAGGAGAGCCAATGACCAAAAGACGGACCAAAGCGTTTAAAGCCACATGAGTCTGCAAGGAATGATAGTCTACTCTACTGGAGAAGCGTGAGGATGGTCACAGTGAAGACCAGGGTTCCAGACCCTCTGCAAATACTTTTATCTCCATTTTCTGATATTTTCTCTCTCATCTCTCCTTATTCTCTCTCTCTTTATCTCTCGGTCCTCGAATCTACTGACCTAACCCCAGAACTCCTGCACATTGGCTCTGTCTCATCTCCCTTAGCTTTTTGATCGTTGGATCTTTCACCGGACCGTTGGATCTCTCTAGATCCGTCGATCTACCAATCTAGGTCTCAATCAAGTCACCATCCATCCGATCGCCATCAGATTGTCTGTCACATCATCTTGTGAGATGATTGACATCATCAATCCATGTGGGCCAATAGCCGGGCCCATCATCATCGACCCGCTGTCCGACCAGTTAGTGGACCCCGTGAATTTCAAAATAATTTTAATTAAATTTTAAAAAATGGGGGGTCCACTAAATGGGGAAATTCCCCAAAGAAAAATAGGGTTTTACTTAAAAAAATATATATATTTTTTTTTTATTTCAAAAATTCCCTAATTTCCATTAATGGAAACTAGGGAGCTTTAAAAGGGGAAGAAGAAGGGTTCTTTGGAACCCTAATCCCCCTTCAATCCCTTTCCCCATCTCCTCCTATCAATCCCCCACGTTCTCCTTCTCTTCTTCCCTTCTTTCTCCTCTTTTCCTTCTTCTTCTTTCTTGTTCTTCTTCCTCCTTGCCTCGCCGAAGTTGCAGGAAGCAACTCCGGCAGCCTTCTCTTTATTCTCCTTCTTTTCCTTCTCTTCTTTCTCACCCTTCTTCCTCCTCCTGCTGCTTCGCCCGCCAGCAACTCGTCCGCCCTTTACGTTGCTGACCCAAGTACAGGTGGCTCCGCCAAACCGCGCCTCCTTCCTCCGGCGGACTGGTTCACATTAACCAGTCCACCTCCAACGCCTGCAACATCCGACAACCTCCCTCTCCGCCTTCGTCTACTTCTTTTCCACCATCGCATGAACACTTCACGCACCATCCTCTTCTCCTTTGTCTTCTCTCTCTTTCTCCTTTCTTGTTGTGATCACCGGAGTTGCAGACTTGCAACTCCGGGAAACTCCATTACGGCCGCCCCTTTCATCACCTTCTCCAACGCCCTTGCTGTCCACCATTAACGCCACACCTCCCACATCTCCAACGAGTCCGCCCCCACCTGCTGCCTCCTCTCTTCACCGCCCTCCTTCACTTGGAGGTGATCTTTGCTGCTCCAAACAGCAAGGTTGCACCACCGTGCAACCTCACGGAAGAGACGCTCCCAACAGATTCCAGCCACCATATCGCCCTACAACACCGTTTCTAGCCTTCATTCATGTGGTTTGCTGTCACGTGATCCACCACCATTACCGCCATGCACAGAGTTGCAGACCAGCAACGCTTCCATAGATGGGGCACCTCTCATCCCCTCCACGCTGCAAATAGGCAGCAAGCCATCTCCATCACCACTGCTATAGCACCTCCATCAGATCTTCCCCACGTTTCTGATTGGTCCCTCTTCCACATCTTCCCAACTCCCAAGCCTTCAACCCAAAAAAAAAGAAAAAAAAAAAACAAAAGAGAAAAGAAGAAGAGAGAAGACGGGAGGAGGAGAAGATCTGGGCATCCTCACCTGCCGTTCACCACCTCCAGCTACCACAGCCGGTCTGCAACTCCTCCCATCTTGATCCCCTCCACACCGCTGCACCTTCCACGTTGCTATTTCATCTCCACAACAACCACCGGTTAAAGCCGCCTCCCTCGGGTCTCTCTTCGTCCACGCACAGCTACGTGGAGAGAACTCTCCAACAGCAGCCACCTAGCTCCACCTCTCCACCGTAGGGTCTTCCTCGGCCAGCCCGTGTGCACCACCAAAGATCCACCGCCACCATCACTTCCTTGCTACCGTGCCACTCTTCACCGATCTTGCAAGTGCACATCACGCACAATAGCATCCTCAGCCACTTCACGGTAATACCTAACCTTTGTTGCACTTCATATCAGTCCGTGTGTATCTTCCACAACACCACATTCTTCTCTCTCTACTTCTTTCATTCTCTCTCCTCAACCCATTTTCTCTCTCTAAATCTATCACTTTCTCTCTCTACTTGTTTATCTCTCTAGGATTCTATTGCTTTATCTCTCCACACTCCTCTGTCTTTTATTATTTTTAGTTAGCCTTATTTAATAGTTTTTTTTATTCAAAGCATTGTAATTTGTCAGTTTTTAATGCAGTATTTTTGAGTAGTTTCATTATTTTCTTGCTTATTTGTTATTTAAGTCTGGAAAATTAAAATAATCTCTCAAAAAGCACAAAAGCCTGGTTTAAAGATCGATATCACCACTCTCACCCCTCCACCCATGAATTTCTAGCCTTTTTCTGGCAAAAATCCATCATTTTATGTTCTTGATCGCGCTAATCCGACTAATCCCGAGTGCGGATCGACATCCGACACGAATCCCTATACAAAGTTGTATTTTGCAGGATAATCGGATCTTTACAAATGTGTTGAAGTTAGGGTTTTCGTAACCAACGACGCGGAAAAATCCTACTTTCAGTCATCCTAAGTTTAGATTTTCTAGAGATCCTAGAAGAATATTTGTGGAGACTTAACCCAATGAGCTTTTGAGTATTTCATCATTTCTGAGGGTTATACAATCATTTTGAATCACAAGATGACTCACTAATTCTTCATGTCCCCACTTATTTCGTTGCCAGATCTCATTAATTTTGCCTTGGTCATAGAACTTGGAACGACATAAAAAATTGGATTATTATGAAAGAACCTTCTCCATATCCATTCGAGACATCATAGATGAAAGTGCAAACCCTCGAAAATGATGTAGGCCATCTTTCTAAACCTATCAGACCTTTTTGGCTTACCTAAAAATCTTCACCATTAGAAACCTCTTCGAGCCTATTACTGAAACCCTTCCTTGGCAGCCTAGTCACCATGAACCGAGCCCAAAATAAGAAATACATTACCTTACTTCTGTGGAGGATATAAAAGAGATATTGGTATGGGTACACCATGAAAGGAAAATCAGAGGAAAAGAAGGAAAACAAGTGGAGCTCAAGCTAAAAAGAAAATACAAAAGAAGGAAAGCTGAAAAGAAAGCAAAAAAAAATATATTGAGTTGTCTCAAAAATATCAGAAAAGAGAAAAATAAGAAAAAGGAAAAGAAAAAGTAAAGAAAACTGATGTTATACCCTCAGGCAAGTTGTAAAGAAAAAGTTGGGATATCCTCTCAGAATTTTAAATCCTTGTGTATCCTTATTTTTCTAAACCTATCCCAAGCCTCAATACAACCTAGTAAAGCCATATTTGTTTCTAGGCTAGCACAATCATAAAATGTGGAGATTGGAGAAAAGAGAACCTATAAAGTTTGATTCGACGTTACCAAGCGATATGATATTCTGATCATGAGATCTTCTGAATTTCTAAAGTCTTTCCTTCGGCATAATATATGTGAGATATTTGTCCGTTCTTATCAACTTTTCTCCTCACATATCACTTGAGAGAAAAATAAAAAAACCATTTTGGAGTGATTTATTTTCGAGTGACACATAAATGAGATTTGAAGTCGAGACATAAAATCTTGGAGGAAAATATGAAAATCTTCACTATGGGATGATGATAATGTTGAGCACACACACACGCTGAGTCTGACTATTCTGGGTCTTGATTATCAATTTGTAGTCTTGCTACAATCTTTAGACTATCTGCTAGCTTGTAACTATTTTCATGCATCCTTCAAATTCGACAAAATAGAGTTTTTTCTAAGCTAATGAGAAAAAGTGTGCAGCATGTGCCTAGCCCTCTTACGCTCATTTATCTCGCACTAATTGTCAAAGATTGGCAATATGCTGGTTGGGGGTTGTGATATTTGCTCAAAAGTGCTTATTTTAAGCAATTATCCTTTTAGCGTTATCACACTCTCCTACGTAAAACTACCATTTTTATCAACTTTTCTACGTAAAAGTTTCTCTCATTGCGTAGAACACACTTTTTTTGCACAAAATGGTATATTCGCATGCACTCATACACGTTTATTTGACCTACATGCGAAGCAGTTTTGTAGAATTCTCATTATGCGAATTTTCTATCGTAGGAGCACTAATCGAATAATTTTGATGGAATGCGGGCCCACAATCAACCTACAATGCCTTTGATCAAAGCTTAGAGAGCAAAAGGGTGAAAACAATAAAAAGTAGGTCGAGTGCGAGCTGAACCGAAGGATCGAAGAATTAGAGAGACAATAAAAAAAGGAGAGTTGAGCCTCGAGAGAAGAGATAAAGAGATTAAAGCTCAATCAAACTCACACAAGACTGAGACTTGCTCAGATGGCAAATCTCACAGAAGATCAAGTCAAAGACCAATGTTCAACACCCTCTGTTAGCATTTTCTCTTCATTTTTTGTAATAATTTCTCTCTCCTCTATCTACTTTCAATATCAACCACCCGATCCTCTCTCCTGAAATCACTCGATCCTACGGCTTACCTTGGCCGATCTCTACTGTCCGATCATCACCATCCACTTCTACCATCCAATCACCATTGAATCATCCATTCTACGTCTGATCATCAGCATATCGTCAGATCTTTCCTCTGATCACCCATCAGTGATCTTGGAATCTAGTGGCCCTCATCATTCCATGTCCAATCATACGGGCCATGGACAAGCTAGAGATATGGGCCCAATATCATTGGCCCACGACCCCACTCAAATTCTTCAAAAAAGGCATGGCCAATGCCACATGGCGGATATGAGGACATTTTTGGAAAATCAAATAGGATACTTTCAAAAGAGGATGGGAATTATTTCAAAAGAAGGGACTTTCCATTTTAAAAATGGGGACACTTTTGAAAATAAAATATCTGTGGCTGTTCAAATATTATTGCAAGGTGGTTTTCAAAAGTATTTTGAGAATGTATTTTTAGATAGTAAGTAATGTTTAAAAACCAAAAGGGTAATGTTATTTTTTGAAAAAAAGGCAAGAGTTTTGATTAGGGAAAGGACCTTTCAAGTTTGTATTATAAAAAAAAAAAAGGAAAGAAGTCAAAAGCTTCTTCTATTTTTAAAAAGAAAGATTTTTTTTAAAAAGAGGATGTTGGCTGGTTTTTGAAGGAAGAGACGTTCCTCATGATTTTTTGAAGAAGGAAAGAGAGAAAACGTCTCTCATATAAGGAACCGAACCCTAATGGGATGGAAGTCTTCTAGATCTCCTAACTAAAATAATCAAAAGAGGGACCAATAAGTCTTTCATTTTCTTCCGGATTCTCTACTGTTTTCCTACCCTAGATGGAACCTAACAGGCCCACCTAAGGCAGGCTTGCAACCTTGCTTATTTCTCCTCAATAGTTCTTCAGATAAAACATCGTTAAACTGCTAAGGAACTCAATAATTCAAGGTCAAGATTTGGATATTCGTCATTATTATGTAAATTGATATGAAAGCCCATGCATATGTAGACTGGAACTCTCTCTTATCTAAAAGGTTAGGATAATTGGATTTTAATTAGAAACGATGAACATGGACAATTGCTTCTCTTTACAACCTTTTTTTATTAGCATTTGCGCCTTCTTTTTTAACTTTTTGTTTTAATTTTTAAGGTTCTGTAATTAACGTAAGGTGATCCTCTTTCTCCATTCCTATCCATGTTAGCAGTGAATTTTTTTTCCCAATAAGTCGGAGAATAATGGTTCACTAGAAGAACAGTTTCCTAGGGGAGGACAATTTGGAGCTTATGACTCTACATTGGGTGTCAAGGCTTCATCCAAAATGATTTTTGACTGAGAAGGTTCAAGGAAGGAAGAACTCCCATTATAATTTCAATCCATTGCAGGTTTTTGTTCAATCATAGCTTCAATAACAATATGCTTGCCAAATGTCGAAGGGATCTTCTTTGTACTTCAGAGGAGTTTTGAACAAGAAACTCCATTTGGACTAAGTTGGTAACTTGCTGAAAAGGGAAAGGGACAGAAAATGAGACAAATTAAGTACATGTTTGAAAGTTTTGATCCAGTTCGGGATCAAAACTTTTATAAGTGGAAAATTTGTAATAAATTGAGGGATGGTAGATTCAAAGTGATTTTGATTGACAGTCCAAGAGGGGCATCTGTTAGGAACGTAGATGGATTGGGTCGGTTAGCCCTGCATGTGGTATACCCAATCAACCAGGAATTTTGAGACCAATTACTCAAAACTCA
Organism: Euptelea pleiosperma; assembly: GCA_035048495.1. Lineage (NCBI taxonomy): Eukaryota > Viridiplantae > Streptophyta > Magnoliopsida > Ranunculales > Eupteleaceae > Euptelea > Euptelea pleiosperma. The sequence continues at coordinate 30,754,253 of CM068548.1, read as the reverse complement.
AATTTACTTCCCGTCTCTTTTCTCATACCGTATCTGATAGGCCTCCTTCACCACTCCACTAGTGGCTCAGCTTTATCTCGATCCCTTCGCCCACCTATCGTATAGGCTCGGCTTCATCCAACTTCTTACTTTATTCTTGAGTCAACCAAGTCATATTCCTTTTTCTTTTTTTTCGGTATAGGTTTACAGGTTTCTCAAACTAACCAAACTCTGTCCTTTTATCAAAGTTTGGGCTTGTCCAGCTGTGTAACACGGAATCAATAAGCGTAGTCGCGCTACTTTTAGGTTCTGTGGAGTCAACGCTCAAGGGATCAGTCTTCTGCTCAGAGCAGCTCCCGATGGAATCCAATGCAACTTATCCTTCTTGAGCTGACGTAACAAACTACGCGAGCCAACAGCCCAAGGACAGGGAGCACATCTTTTGTTGTTTCCACTGCTTGAAGTGATTGTTACGACCATGAAGAAACAACAAATCCCAGCCACAACTGCCAAGGGCATTCAATCCAGTACCCACAAGATCTGGGACCTGACAAATTGGGTGCAGGGGCAGCAAGACATAGTACATTGCTTTTACTTGCTCTATAAGCTTGAGCACATTGAGATGTTACAACCACTGATTGTTTCTCTGCCGCATTTGTGGATCACAAAATCACAGCAAAGAATAAGGGACCAAAAATGGCAAAAAGGACTTCCCCTCCCAACTTAGAGCAGACTAAGAAACTGACATGAAGATTAGAAGTACACAACGACCTATTGAGAAATTCAAAAAACCACAAATAATATTATCTCTAATCATCCTTCTTGCATATTTACATATCGAAATCTCTTTTAAGAACACTTTATCCTCTGCAAAGCCTCAAATCTATAAGGGAGAAACATTTGTACAAAACATGATCTGCAGCTTCTGCTGACATACTGGACTGCAATTACTATATCTCAACCCCAATCTCCATACTACCACTCTGTCCCTCTGAATGTCAAGGCCTCCAACCCCTCCAACCAGCTGGCCTAATAGGAGGTCTCACATCAAACATGTTAGATTGAGGCCGCAAAGTCGGGTTAGAAATTAACCCCAACGAAGATCTCGGACCAACTTGAATGTACCCACCAACAGGTCTTGTTTGTGCTGGCTTCACAGTAATAGTTATGGGGCAATGCTGATAGCCACGAGGTAATCCTTGAAGTTGCAATGGTGGATGAATAGGATATGGAGGTGGTGGAGGCGGCATGGCTGGTGATGGACCTGGTGGTACCTTTTCTGACGTTGGGTTGGGAACTGGAGACTGGATACATGGAATTAAGGATCTTGAGGTTGCCACTGCTGATGGTTGGTTCCGGTGCTCCAGATCTGGGGGGCACCACTCGGGCATGTCATCATCATCATCATCCCAAATATTCTTTGGTGGGTGCATTGCAGTACCACTTGCTAATTTACCAGTACCAGGGCGACCTGACAGCTCACTGCCATGGGCTACAGGCTTTTCATAAGAAAGGGGCAGCACTGGCCCCTGGGATTCACACTCTCCAAGTTTCTTTGGCAGGGGCATTCCTTGATTATTATCCAACACAAACCCCGGAAAAGTTGGGATCTGTGATCTTTGTTGGTTGGTAATTGTCATCGGTTGTAAAATGGGCAGCTTAGGAGGCATGGGCCCACCTACATTCTTGACTCCTTCAGCTGGACGTTTCTTGTCCAATGGAACAGCATCAGAAACGTGAGCATTATTACTAGAGAACAGAGGCTTGCTTACTGGATGAGAAACCCCACATGCGGCACTGAAATCAAATTCAGGAAGATCATCATCATCAGAGGCAGGCCTTTTTTGTGGTTTTACAATTTGAGATGGTACAGAAAGAACAGGTCTCGGAAGTTCCAGACCAGCATCAGGTTTCTCCGGTCCTGACCTACGCATAAGAGGAACCTCATGTTCCAATCTCATAGGGCCCTCCAGAGAGCTTGACCCAGACTGCAGATCTGTTTGAAGTCCCATTGAAAGGGCTGGAGAGTTGTCTGGTACCAAAGGGGTTAACTTTCGATTAACATTGGTCGAATTAACAACTTCAAGTTGGACTTTACTAGACTGGATGTTCTTGCTTTCACTTCCTGTGCTTCCTGCACCCTCTAGAACTGCGGACCCAGTTTTAGAACCATGTGGAGAATTTGCTTCTGAATTTCGTAGAATGGCAGGGTTGGAAGGAGAGTTGAGAGGCGGGTCTGACAAAGGAAGATTCTTTCTCTCTGACTTTTTTGAAACAGAATCTGAAGATGTGCGGTTTCTCCGCCACACAACACAACCAATTAACGAGTCTTGGTTATCTTCGACTGCAGCCATGCCCTTGAAGAAACCATATTTTGCAAGTATTGTGATTATGGTGTCACTGCGAGGACAAACATAAAGATCAATACCTGGACAGAGTTGCGCAAACCCTACCCTCTCCCCTTCTTTGTAGCCTCTTGCAACCTGTAAATTGGAATGACAAATATGGTTATAGATAATCTATCTACTCACAACCAGATTCAGAATACTCTACAGTTCAATGTTCTTTTCTAATGATCTCAGTCTCACTCACCTCCTTCATGCCCGTGAGTCCAGTTTTTGAAGACCCAACTTTCCAGCAAAGTGAGATTACCTGAAATCTTTCAGCAGTTATAAATTGTAACCACAAATTATTATCACCATGCAATGCATTTGTTCTGTAAAGAAATACACAAGCATATGGGAAAACATATAAGAGTTCATTATGAATCTCAAACTGAAAACAGGGCAAGTTACATAAAAGAGCATAGTAACCTGTTTTAGAGTTAGGTTCAACATGCGTGGTTTGCAATTCGCTACAATTTCTATGAAACAACCAAGGAAGAAATAGCCTAATTTAGCCAGTTAATTTGCTAAACTAGCTTAAAACCCGTAGGGGTTTTAAGGAATTAGGTAAGTATGGGAAAAAAAGTACTCAATCTCCATCTTGACAATAAGAAAAGCAAATTCTACAGTGTTTACAGGATTGACTTCCATGAAACCTGTCATCCTTTAAATGACAACATGAGATCCCAAAACATGCTTTCTGCCTGTGTTTATATATTAGGAATTGTGTAGATTTATTATATGAAAAGAAGAGATGTTATGAGAGAGTCCGTATCACCATGTCATCATTTTGACAAGAAAATGAAGTAGAATATCATTCGACATCAAGTATCTACATATGGTGAACACCATGAATCCTTTTTCCAATTCAAAGGAAAATATCATTCTAGAGTCGTTTCCCACCACTCCATGTCTCCATTATTTTGGAGTAGACTTGGAAACCGATTAGCTACGTTTTAAGGGCAAAAGAGGTTGCTACTGCATGTGCACCAGATCTGGCCCTTTCATGTTAAGGATTGGTGTATATACCTTATCAGACAAGAATGTCACTCATGACTCCATTTTTGGAGACTTTGCCAAATTAGTTCAGTAAAGTACTATAAAACATGTTAATGCCATTAATATGCTGAAAACAAATTATGCATGCAATGTGTATCTCTATAAACTGACAAGAAAGCTGTAAAGGGGATGAGGACAAAATTTTCCAGTAAAATTTGTTTTCAGCAAAATTTTCAGAAAAAAAATAGTAGGAAAAAGAGTTTTTGCGAAGGAAATTTGGTAGAATGGTGAAATTATATATTCCCATCAAGGCATCGGAAAGACCAAATACAAAAAATTCTAAGAAAGATTTCAGCAATTTGTTATCTAAGTCAACTATGATCGAATGGATGAAATCAAGAAGTTAATAGTTGTGATGCTGCAAATCTATTATTTTTCTCCAGAAAATATTCTGGCATTGCATGGATTCTTCTAAACGTGCAGAGTACCCAACGATATGGATTCTAGAGCAGCACTTGTTAGCGGATGATTCGTTCCCGCGCATGTATAGTGTTGGCCCGATGACCCTTTGATATACATAGTTGTTTCGCCCTTCCCCAACAAGTTGATCTTTTGGGGTAAATGGTTCTTTAACATGGTATCAGAGCCTTATGGCCTGGGAGGTTGCGGGTTCAAGTCTCCAGCGGAGTGTATTCCCGCTGAAGGGGAGTGTTAGCGGATGATGTCTTCCCGCGCACGTATTGTGTTGGCCCGACGACCTGTTGGTATACATAGTTATTTCGCCTTTTCCCTAACAGGTCGATCTTTTGGGGTAAGTGGGCTGTTTAAAATGGTATCAGAGCCAAGGTCATGGGATCAAGTCACAGGAAGCGCATTACTGAGGGGGGGATTGTTAGGTTAAATAATGCTCCTCCCTAAGGGTGCGGTACGGGTCTGTAGGTGCGAGGTCGATCGCCGTTAGAGTTAAAGGCTCACGGGATCGAATCACAGAATGGGCCCGCGTGTGTGATGTCGATAGTTGTTGGGAGTCACGGGATCGAATCGTGGAGCCCCGCAGGGTGTGACGTCGATCGTGGTATAAAGGCTAAAGTTTGCCCTCTCCTGACAAGATATCTTTTCAGGAGGAATGGCGGCTTGAGGCCTAGTAAAGACCATAACAAATGGTATCAGAGCCAACCCCATGTCATGGGTTCAAGTCACGGGAGGGGCGACTTGAGGAAAGGGCTACCTGGGGGCTCGCTCAAAAAAGAGAAAATAGGGGTACCGGAAAAAATGCCGGGGGCTCGCTCACAAAAAGTGAGAAAATAGGGGTACCGGAGTGAAAGCCGCTTTAGTGTGGGCCACCGTGGCGTTGGCCTTGAAGCGTGGTGGAATGTTACGATCCTAGAAGTTAAGACTTAAACTTTCCACACCTCTATCACCTAGGTGCTTTTGGTGTATTGGTTTGGGTCTTAACATTCGGTATCTCGATGACCCTTTGATATACATAGTTGTTTCGCCTTCCCCCAACAGGTCGATCTTTTCAGGTAAATGGTTCTTTAACATTGTATCAGAGCCTTATGGCCTGGGAGGTCGCGGGTTCAAGTCTCCAGCGGAGTGTATTCCCGCTGAGGGGGAGTGTTAGCGGATGATGTCTTCCCACGCACGTATTGTGTTGGCCCGACGACCCGTTGATATACATAGTTGTTTTGCCTTTCCCCAACAGGTCGATCTTTTGGGGTAAATGGTTGTTTAACATGGTATCAGAGCCTTATGGCCTGGGAGGTCGCGGGTTCAAGTCTCCAGCGAAGTGTATTCCCGCTGAGGGGGAGTGTTAGCGGATGATTCGTTCCCGCGCACGTATAGTGTTGGCCCGATGACCCTTTGATATACATAGTTGTTTCGCCCTTCCCCAACAGGTCGATCTTTTGGGGTAAATGGTTCCTTAACAGCACTACCGAATTTTGTTTCATTTTTCTTTCTTTACTTGCAAGATAATAATTAATATTTGCCATAGATTATGAGTTCACCTTTTACAATTGAAGCTTTTTATGGAACAAATATAACATTATATATATATATATATCCTCTTGTCTATAAGAATATGGTACAAATCATATGATATTCTATCACATTATCCACTATTAACCTCATTATTATATAAAAAAATAATTACTTTGCCTCATATTATTTGAAGTATATTGCCGAGTCCACAAATCCTATTTTTCAAGTTTCACCTCTGCAAGAGGGAGACGGTTTGAACAGCCTTGTACACCCAAACAACAAGCCTTTTAGCTGCTAGCCTCCTCCCGTCCCGACCATTAATAAAGTCTTTAGTCCCGACCATCAACACTCGACTGAAGGGAACAGGTGAGTGCCTGATCGAATTGATCAGGTCATGAAGGAACAAGGCAAGCTCAGGGATGAAAAACATTTGTAATCAGGATGGCTCTTCCAGCAATGGATAACCAGACGGGGAGACTGAGCTTTCTTGATAGAAGAACCCCCGTGCGTGGGATGAGAAGTGGGAGCCTCCGAAAAAATGACCGGAGGTAAGATCAGGAAGGTCGGTTTGTCTTGATTTCCGATTGATGAACCTTTCTTGAGTTCAATGTTTTCAGTCTTTCCTCTACTTCCTGCTCCCATTCTTGGACCTCCTTTTTAATAGGTTTGATTATACATAACATAATATTTCAATGTACTGACTTTCTTGGGATTGAGATGGCTTTCTTGTAGCTTTTTCAGAAGTGGAGGCTTTTTTCTCAAAAAGATAAATTTACAAAAATGATTTTCAAAAAGATAAATACCCATACCCGTATGATAACTTCCTATGCTTCATGTATTTTTGCATTGTCAGGCATGGCAATAACCATGTTTTATTTCTTTATAGTGCCTACTTAATGATATGGAGAAACAAGAAGAGCTTACCATCAATGCACGGTTGCGCGAGCGAGGAAGTTCTTGAATAAATTTTTCAAAAGCCTCTAATCTTACTTTTCCTTTAACTTCTATAGATTTAGACCAGTTGATCTCTGGAGCCTTCTCACCACTGCACATATGTTTCATTACAGAAAAAGATATTAAATAACTTCTCTTAATCTAATCTTCAAAATACATGGTAAACAGCTTGTTAGGCCAATATTTGTCAAGTTTGGTATATATAATGCTGAATGATTATTGTTTTGGATAACAAACTAACCAGAAAACAAATTTATGAGCACATAAACAATAATTTAGTAAGAATCGTGCAGGGAAAGTACATATGACTACAAATAGGTAAATCAATTTGAAGAGAACAACCATTGGAGCAAAACATTAAGAATGGAGTCTCAATCAGCAACAAGAAAAATTTAAGTACTCCATGAAGCTATTTATAGTTGGAGCATAGTTTCATTGTCAAAAATGAAACTGAACCAAAATCCTAAGAGAACCAAAAGAGATACGGCTAAGCAAAAATAGAAAAAAGATACATGGTTTAGCACATGCAAAAGGGAAGCAAAATATAGTTGAAAAGAAGAATAATGGTCAAGGCTCAAGTTTCACCATCTGCAATTTAAATCATGTCTGTTGCGTATTAACGATTTATCTTATAGTCAAAAGATCAATACTAGAGGGTTATCATATAGAAGAGCTACCAGGTATTAGTTGTATTGTGATTGTAGTATTTTAGTCATAGGGTAGTCCCTACATATGGAAACTTATGTCAACATTCTTTAATACTTGGTGGATTATATGCATACTGACACGAACATAGATACATGTATCCATACAAGGAAATAAATTTCGCAAAATTATCGAAATATTTTGCAAACTATTTCCATTTTTTGGCTTACCGACAAGCAAGAATACATACATGAGTAAAATGTTAAGTTTCACAAAATATTTAGATTCATGTTGACATATGAATTGAAATATTTCACTTGAACAATAAATCGACCAATTGATCAGCTATCTTATTAGAAGCCCTCAAAGCACAAGTACTCTAAGAGCCCTTATTCTTATTGGAAACCAAAGAAATAGCATTGCTAGGTTCGCCTTCAACCACTATTTTGGCCAATATGTGCCTATTATCTGTTCTTAAATCGAAAATATATAACCAATCCTCCCCATGTACGCCTGAAACAAGTCACCAACTCTAGAAGACTCTAATTACCAAGAGAATGGTTTTAAGAATTGAAGTAGTTCGGCAAAATTAGGCCAAATTATTTCGATTTTTGGGTAGTCGAATTGAATTCCTAATGTAAAAGTAACAAATCTTCGCATATTAATTTGATGAATCAATTCGAAGAATTTGAAAAAATTTGTAAACTTGAATTCTGACATTTTCAATGCAAAATTTACAGAAAGTTCAATAGAATTTAGGTGAAATAGATGGTTCAAAAATTTCTTTCCACTCTGAAATTTCTTACCCTATCAAATGTTACTTAATGGTGAAATACGTGGCCCGCAAATTTCAACTGTAATCCACTTTTCATAGGGATAGAAATGACAGAATGGGCTAATTTATTGGGAGGATGATCTCCATGGCCACCAAAATCAGCTCTTGACAATCTCCACATGGGCCCCAAAGCTTGTTAGAATCTGTCAGAATATAATTGAACTGTTTTCAATAATTAGTGGCAACAAATCTATTGGATTATTATCTTTTTAAGATAATAATTCATAATTAAAAATATTTTTTAATTGAAATATTAATTATTAAAAATAAATAATTTGGAAACAATGATAGTGAAAATGAAATCTAACAAGTTAATACATATTTTGATCATATTTTTGTAACTCAAAAATTAAATTTTTTTCTTATGAAATACAAAAAAATCAAATAAGTTGTAAATAATTAGGATTAGGAAATAGGCTTATTGACAATTTACATATTAATCATTCATGTAAATTATTAATAAAAAAATATTAAGATATTTAGAAAATACAAACAAATGCATAGAACATTATAAAACTGTAATTTGATCATATCTTGATTTTTGAATAGTTAGCTATAAAGTTTGGTTCTCATATTCTTAGTACACAAATCTCAAATATATGTCTCAATATGTGTTGACCCGAACGCTATTGATCGAAATGGTTGTTTTTGTAATATAATGACTTAAGAGTGTGTTAGCATGCTCATTCTATGATAAACTGAAAAATTAGTGGATTTTCCAACATTTTGGCAAAAAATCTCCAAATTTCTCCAAGTTGGCGAATTTATAAAGAAATTATCCAAACTGAATTGAACTTCCACAAATTAATTCTAAATTTTAAGCAAAGATCCATAACCAAGAGAGCAACCATCAAAATTAAGCTTAATCTCATCTACTTTGGAAGCGCACCACTTTGCATGAACGATGTTGTAGGGGGAAAGGAAAAAGCTACTGACCTCCAATCTCTCAAAATATCGCTATTACACATGCCTACAAATTTCTTTGAAATTATATAAAGTAAATTGATAACCATCGGATCAAAGATCTTATTATTCGCATCCATGGAGCATGTGAAAGCAACCTACCACGATTACCAAAAGGGGTCTGCATTCCATTGGGAGATACGGTCAAAGATGTTAGAGTGGTTTGCTCTTTGAGTCCTATTTCACAATTTTATACTATCTAGGCTTGTATCCTCTGTTATGATGCCCGGATACGGTATGGACAAGCATACGGGAGTGGGGATACGACTCGAAATTTTCTAACATCAGGGACGCAATTACGGATACAGGTATCCTACCCATTTTCTAAAATCTATGGCATGGATACTTCCAAATAAGATGTTATAATGGGTTCACGCATATACACAAACATGCATGTATAAAAAACTACAATAAAAAAAACGGAAAATTGCAGAAAAGAAAATAAACTTTAATTTATTTACAAAAAAGAATACAACTTTTCGCAAATCCCAAAAAAGAAAACGAAACGCCCTTTCAAAGGGCGTTTCGTCTGCTGTCAGTCCAATCAGTCGTCGACTGACTAACGAATGACTGATGGCTGACACGTCTGACAAACGCCCTTTTAAAGGGCGTTTATTCTTGAGAAATTTTAAAAAACGTCCCATAATTCCTCAACTTCTAAACCAATCTACGAATATCGGAATGATCTGAATTTTTGTGAGGATGATCTCCTCACCGTAGAGATCATCCTCACCAAAAATCAGCCATTGATTCATCTTCTGGGTACGCCAAAATGGGCGTAAAAAATGGGGTATCAAAAAACGCCCTTTAAAAGGGCGTTTGTCAATAAAAAATGCCCTTTAAAAGAGCGTTTTCTACTGACACACGCCCTTTAAAATAACGTCTGTCAGGTTGTCAGATGTCGGACTGACACTGACAGACGTTTTTCAAAAAGGCGTTTATTACTGAAAAACGCCCTTTAAAAGGGCGTTTGTCAGAAAAAACGCCCTTTTAAAGAGCGTTTTTTTAATAAACATGTGCCACGTCATGAAACGCCCTTTTAAAGAGCGTTTCGTTTTCTTTTTTGGGATTTGCGAAAACTTGTATTCTTTTTTGTAAATGAATTAAAGTTGGTTTTCTTTTCTGCAATTTTCCGTAAAAAAAAAGTATGATAATGCTGAAATATTGATATAAATTAATGTTAATGTTGTTATTAAATTTTTTGTGATTTTATTATCCATTTATTATAATAAAAACCTGAACTGTCCTAGCCATATCCTACGTATACTGGTACTTTGGCCATATACAGCTAGCAAAGATCCTCTATTAGCGGATAACTTTAAACACTTCCATTACCATAATCCACGTCATTTTCAGCCTTCCCATCATCCTTTTAAAGCCTTCACTTTACACTTGTGCACTTCATAGGTGTCGTCAATGGTCTTCGTTGTATATGACCAAACCATCTCAATTGACTCCTTTATTTTATCACCTATTAGTCTTACTCCTAGGTCCCCTCAGACGCACTAAATTCTGATTTTACCTTGCGACTAATCCATCTCGGCTATGCTCATTCTATGAGCCTACTGTTTCTTGACCTGCCAACATTCTGCTCCAAAAAGCATAACCAATCTTATTATCATCGTACAAAATTTTCCCTTTACTCTGATCGTTATGCATCAGTCTCATGGCAGTCTAGAAACACATCTTCACTTCAGTGACCCAACAATAACCACATCATTTAGACCACCTGAAGACTGTTAAAAAAAAGAAAATAGAAAGGAGATTCCTCACTGCATAGGGTATAACCCAATGATTACCAGCAGGATATAGATGTATTGGAAGAAATTTTCTTTTATTTGATATTTGCCAATTACTCATATGCAGAGGTTAAGGAAGAATATACCCTTCAATACCTGGAATCTCTCACACCTGAGGTCATTTTGCAAGTACCAACATAAGTAAAACCAAAATTCTATAAACCATGTAGAGGAAATCTAAGGTACTCGGTTGGTAACAAATAGCATAGCACTGTGTGTGGATCTAAAGCAGGGAAGTGAGACCACCACAGAATGGGTCCCAGTAAGACATCTCCCAACAAATAATATGAACCAATTGGATGATCACATTTTCTTGGATGGTTGCGAAAAGTACGGTGTAACAATCTAGAACAAGAAAGGTCAATAAATTGATGGTTAGGAACATCTTCTTGGGTTTGATTTTTGACCTAGAAGATCTTCTAGGTGGGGCCCGTAAAGATCACCCACTCCCTGCATTTGAACCCCATTGAACCATGTCATTGGTAGGCCAAGCTTCTGGTCAACATAATAGGCCTTAGATCACCTTAATTCTAAATATGATATTCTATCATGACAATAATGAGCAATTCTATATAAGATTTTGAGCTTTTAACCAACATCATAACTACATACAAACCAAAAATAGTTCATATCAGCTGAAGCTGGTGTGGTCTATTAAATAAAGAATATATCTATATAGAAAACCAATCAATATATATGTGTGTGTGTGTGTGTGTGTGTGTGTTTAGAAGAGTTGAAGAAACCTTTTAAAGAAGGCAACCGCAGACACAGTTACAGATGCATTTAGCTGAAGGGACCCATCCCAGAGCTTTTCAACAATCGTAGAAGCTACTTTTCCAGCATGTGACTTACTTTTTCCATCCAAATTACGAGAAGCATTTCGTGAATCATCTCCATGTCCATGCTCAACAAGAATTTTTGCAGGACCGTCAGCAGTTTTGGGTGAAACTTCCTCTCCCAAGGAATGCTCCATATTCTCCATATTTGATCCTTCTGCTTTCTTCTGAGTTCGGATATCTAGATCTCCATAACTTTGATATTTGCCTTTCATATGAGCAGCTACAAAATTATCAAAAGAAGAAGTACCGGGTCTTACTTCAGTGTCAGAATTTAGAAAAGATCGATCAGTTTCCTTTCCTTCAGCACATGTAGAAGTTCCCAAAGGGCCTGTGCCAACCCTTGAGATATCTCTAGTTCCTGCAACATCTAAATTTTGACCACTTTGTTTTACCTCAAAGGAAGACCCAATTTTACAGACATCCTGAATACATGTTCTTCCATCCAAATTTACATGATGAGCAGACTCCTCTTTCTTAAGCTGTGATGCTTCCAAGGATCCCAAACTTTCAGAAGACGTACAGTGCGGTTCCAACAATGAATTATTAGTGAGAATATGATTTATGTGCCCAAAGTTCATACCATCCTTCAAATCATGACCAGCCTGAGCCTTTTCCATGTGTGTATTAATTGGACCAGGATAAGAAAGATGCTTCTGTGCTTCAATTTGGCTGATCACATTATATGCCCGGGGTTGTGGATCAGGTACTCTAGGGATCTCCCCAGCCGGCAAGTTGATTAAGGGTAAAGGCCCTTTCTGATGTAAGGAGTGAATCTGCATACTTAAAAACGGATTATTCATTTTCTCAACTGCATCTTTTCGAAAATTCCCATCATTAATCTGCGAACTTGCTGAAAATTCTTTCAGACCTTGAAATTGGTATTTTCCAAAATGAGGTACCATTATATTAGGTTCCCCAGACTGGGGATTCTGATTTGAGAACACCCCTAGAGTGTTCCCTTGCAGATTTATCCCTGAAAGTGTACCAACCTGATGCTGTGGAAACGACTCTCTAGGCCAGCGATATTCCAAAACTGACTGAGAAATGCCATCAGATGCATTAATGCCTTGCTGATCCATAGCCACTGCTTTCCTTTTTCTGGATGACTGAGCCATAAAATCCTCATTAGAAACACCTGAAGGGGGTGGGAATCTCATGTTCTCCATATGAGTAGCCTGAGGCCCCAGAGGAGGACCCATCATTTGACCTGGGAATATCATGTTCTGTTTCTCGTGCCACATTATTTTGGTTAGGCTGATTCCTTATGCACCTCACCAAGTATTGTAAACCATGGTGCCCCAATCCAAGTCTGAAGCCAAAAACAACAAAGCCAATGAAAAATAAAGAGAGCTTAATGGCAACATGTCTAATAACTAAAATGAGATGAAAATAAAAGGTAATCACGAATATTTACCAGCCCGAGTTTATGAAGTCCGGTAAACTACAAAAATGGTCACTCGCGTGGATGAAAAAAATAAAAAACATATTTTAAACTGTAGCAGCTATATCTCTCTAACACATTTAACATAGTAGACTAGGTACGACTGCAACTCTAGAGGGATTGTCATTATTGATTTCTGTTCGATGTGCAGACATAGCAGGGAATCAGTGAATCATTTATTGTTACATTGCGATGTAGCGTGGGAGATATGGTCATCATTCTTTTCGGAGTTGGCATTAATTGGGTTGTGCCAGGTACGTTTATGAAGCTTCTTCTCAGTTGGCAGAATAAGGCTTTTTCTGTTAGAGGGAGGATATTATGGCGGATGATTCCTTTTGCAATTGCATGGGGGATTTGGAAGGAAAGGAACCAGAGAATTTTTTAAGGAAAGAGTGCTGATTTGACATAGATCATTTTTAGTATTAAAGGATTACTGTTTTTATGGTCAAAAGAGTTTGTGGAGTGAGAGGGCTTTTCTTCGGGGATTTTGTGTTTCGTTGGGATATTATATGCGCTAGGGATGTTTAATGTTATCAAGGATGTGTTGAGTACCGTCATTTTTTATTTTTTTTGTGATAGACTACAGGAGTTCATCTCGAACTTAGTAGCTATTCTTCTTGTATCTTTTATGCTTTTTGATTAATATAGTTTATACTTTTAAGGAAAAAAAGGCAGTAACTGCTAGAGGCCAGTTTAGTAAATTGAGTTGCATATCTTCAATGGTATTACAAGTGTGCTAAGAATGACCTCTCAAAGCAGAATACAATGTCACTCAACAAAATTCTTACTCTAAATTGTATCAAAATGTAAATGAACAATGTAAAAGTTTTAGTAATAATAATAATGATAATTATTATTATTATCATTATTATTTTTTTTTTTATCATTATAATTATAATTATTATTATTATTATTATTATTTGGGTAAATGAACAACGGGATTTGACACAAGAGAGTTAAAGTTGAGGAGAAAATCACTTAGTGTCCAAGCCCATGATAACCGGCACGCAGCTTAACAAGTAACAGTGAAAAAATAGCCTACTCCAACACTAGAAAGAAATTGGAAAGAAAAAATTCAGAAAGCTCATCACTATCAAACACAACATACATGCAAGTTCATATTGTCATGAGAACCCAAAAGTTTTAAAACCAATTTTCTATGCTGAGGTAATAAAAGTCAACAATGTGAATAATACATAATTAGCTATGATACCCCGAACCTTCTTTTTATACCCATGTCGAGATGACACTCATAACATGGGTATGGGTACCAATCAACGTCAGGTCCACCAATATTTCTATTTTGGGTAACTCCACCGGTGTAGTGCTTTACAATGCATCGCCGGTCCCAAGCTAAGATGGAGGAGGGTTATGTCAAGTTGGCAACCAGTGTAAAACTTGTGCCAAATCATACCATGAATCCAGATCCATTATTACATTTAGCTCATGCTAGTTTCCCATAAGCAAAGCATTGCAGCGACACCCGGTTGCAGCGGGAAGGTTGCATGAGTTGGCTAGGGCGTACTTTAGAAAGAACGCGCTGCAATGGCACCCCGTTGCAGTGAAAAGTAGGCAAGGTTTCTGTACCATATTGGATGAGTGCGGGTAAAGAAGTTGGTCCAGGAAAGTAGGATTCGCCTTGCCAGTTGGAATGTTAGGACTTAAACAAGTAAGAACTTAAGAGTTAGTAGACACAATGAAAAGGAGAGTTAACATAGCCTATTTAAAAAAGACAAAGTGGGAACGGTTAAAAGCTAAGAAAATTGATGGTTACAAACTTTGATATACAAGAGAAAATAAAAATAAAAATGGGGTGGGAGTAATTGTAGATAAAGATATGAAATATAAAGTTGTAGGCGTAAAGAGAATAGGTGATAGGTTGTCGTCAATAAAAATAGTGATTAGTAACGAGATTATTAAAATAATTAGTGTTTATGTACCTCAAGTTGGATTAAGCGGAAGCATTAAGAAACAATTTTGGGAAGACATGGATGGATTGGTACAAGGCATTCCTGATGGAGAGGATATTTATTGGAGGAGACTTAAATGGGCATGTAAAGAAGGGAAGTAGAGGTTATGAAAAGGTGCACTGAGGATATGGATTTGGAGAAAGAAATGAAATGGGAAGTGTGAACCTTAAAGAGCCTAACCACACAGCATAGGCTAGTGGTTTTAGATGTTAGCATCAAGCAATGGAAGAAAGAGAATAAAAATAAAAGATTCCCAAGATTAAGGTGGTGGAATTTAAAAGGGAAATAAGTGGTGCCTTTTCATAGATAAATTGGTACAACAAGAAATGTGGAACATAGAAGTAGACTCTGTAGTCGTGGCGCGTGCCTCAGGAGCAAGGCACACCAAAGCACCTTAGAAGGGTCAAGGCGAGGCGAGTTTAGCAAAGCGAGAGCCTTATGCTCAAGGCGCGTGCCTCAGATCAGGCCCCAGGAGCATCAGGCGCGCGCTTCACTAAAATACATGTGTTTTTGTAAAAAATTTGTACTTTGGTCTATTATATTAAGCATCGGTATGATAGGAGAGATACAATTGAACCTATCTCATTGAAAGACATTGATGAAAGCAATGAATGACTACTTGGGGAGATGGAAACAGAGGGTGAAGCAAAAGATGAATTGGTGTTTGAGGATGATAGTTTGACATGGAGTGTTGTTGCAAGAGCTGCTGGAGTTGGTGAATCAACATCAAATACTATATCGCAATCAAGGTCAAGAGTAAGGGCAAGGGCTTCAACAAGGGAACCGGAAGAGGAAGAGACCAATTCGGAGGAGACGGAAGAAGGAGAATATATTGAAGAAGAAATGGTGATGTGGATGAAGCTAATGATTATATTTTAGATGATGGCGATGTTAACTAGAACTGGACTATTTGAGATTTGGAACATTTGCTATCTTTTATGTTTTATGGCTTTTTGATTACTTGTTTTGTATTTAAATAATGAAAATGTTAACTAGAACTGCTTTTGGGTTACTTAAGATTTTCCATATTTGCTATCTTTTATGTTTTATGGCCTGATGATTACCTATTTTTTTATTTTATGATGTTATTTTTCTTAATTTTTTTATATTTCTTATATTTGGTAAAATTATTAATATTGCACCTCATTTCAGTCAGGCGCGTGCCTCACCTTGCGCCTCACACCTCGCACCTCGGGCGCCAGAGGTCCTAGCGCCTTAAGTGCGCCTTGCGCCCTTAACTACCTTGGAAGCAGAGACTACAGTAATGTGGGATGTAATGGTTAAATGTATTAAAAGAGTAGCAAAGAGATCCTTGGGGAATCTAAAGGAAAAAGTCATACACACAAGGAAACTTAGTGATGGAATGATAAGTTTCTAAGGCCATTAGAGAAAAGAAGATTTAGTACAATACCTAACAACTAGCAAGAAACAATGAAAACTTAAACAGATATAAAAATGCTAAAAAAGAAGCAAAGAAAGTGGTGAGGCTAAACATAAAGCATATGATACTATATAATAAATTAAGGACAAGAAAGAGAGAGAGACATTTATACAAGCCTGCACGAACAAGAGAAAGAAATGCAAGATATAGATCATGTTAGATGCATTAAGTGTGACAACCAGAAAGTCTTAGTGAATGATGAAGAAATTAAGGAAAGGTGGAAGACTTATTTCCATAAATTATTAAATCAAGATAACAGACGGACATATCATTAACTGAAAATACTAGAGAGAATATAGAACATACATACTTGCGCAAAATTACAAAGTGAAAGTAGCTTTAGCTAAGATGAAGACAGGTAGGGCCTTATGACCAGATGGTATCCCAATAAAAGTGTGGAAATGCATGGAAGGAATTGGATTGTCCTGGCTTACTAAGTTATTTAACAATCTCTTGCAGTCAAGAAAAATGCTAGATGAATAGAGAAGTACTATATATAAGTAAAAGGAGACGTACAGAGCTGCGCAAACTACCGTGGCATCAAACTTATGAGTAAAGAGGCAATCTTCTTGCTTAGAAAAATGATGAAAAAGTTCATGGAAAACAGAAAGAATCTCCACAATCTTTATTGACTTAGAAAAAGCAAATAATAGAGTCCCTAGAGAATTAATTTGGAAGGCATTGGGAAAGAAGGGAGCCCCAAATGGATATATTGACATCATTAAAGATATGTATGAGGGAGCAATAACTAGCGTTAGAAGATTGATGGTGAAACAAGTGAGTTTTCAATCACAATGGGATTACACCAAGGATCTGTTGGAGTTTATGTAATACACCCACGTAGGTGTCTCAAGTGGGCTGTGTCTCACTTCCCACGTGGGGCCATTTTTGGGTTTTCACTATTCACGTGAATAGTGTCGCGTGAATAGTGTCACGTGAATAGTACCACGTGAATAGTGTTCTCCTTTGTAGGGTTTCTCTCGATCATATATATAGTGTTCTCTCCTCTTCCCACAACTTCTCTCTCTAACCCTAATCTCCTTCTCCACCTTCCGCCTCCATTACACTTTTTTCCCTCTTCTATCTACAACCTTCTTCTACTGGTTACAACCTTATTTACAACATGATATTAGAGCATGGTAGCTCTAGGGCATGTGTCTTTGTCCCCTAGGGACTCCATTGCGATCTAAGACGGTAATGTGAGCATCCGGAGCCGAGGAGAACTTTTGAAAAAATCGCAGAGATCATTCCTGCGCTATCCGGGGAATAATCCTGAGGCAAAACACCAGAGGCTCTAATTTCCTAGTTAGTTTTTTCCTTCAGCCGCATCAGAGATCCAGTTTGTCTTCTTCTCAAGCTTCTCCAACGTTTTTCCGGCCAACACGTTTTTCGAGGATTTTTGGGTTTTGGTTTTTTGTGATATTCGTGCAACAGCAAGCCCCTCTGACCTTGCCGCCCTCTTCAGTACTGCTCATGGAACAGTTCGAAACTTGATTCGACGAATTCTAACCATCGGAACCCTAGTTTCCAAAAATCACCCGGATCCCCCGCTACTTTTTGGGTTGTGATTTTCTTTCAAAATCAGACCTCTAGGCCCTCCTGTCCTAGGTGCACCACTCATTGGGCCTTTAGGGATCCTCTAGACCTCGCTTCGGTTTTCTTGGAGCCTCCGGTACACTACTTGTTATTTTTGGTGGTCCTACTCCGATGAGTTTCCCCAAAGCCACATCTGTGATTTCCAAGGAAATAAATTTCGGTTTCGAGGTTTATTTCGACCAGCCCGGAAATGGAAATATTTCGTGGAAATATTTCGACCAGTGTGGAAATAATACATTTTCGTGGAAATGATGGAAATAATGCGGAAATGATGGAAACATTTTAGAAATGTTTGTGGAAAGTATGGGAAATGATAAAAACAAGCCTAAAAACACTCATAAACTATCAAACCATAATATACAACCATATGTAGTGTGGAAATGAATAACCATAGCGGTCTATAATGGATTGGTCTTCTATATATATATATGGAAAGGGGTTAAATGATCGAATATGGGATTTGTGGTGCTCAAATGGGACATTTCCTACCTTCGATCGAAATGTTTCTATTGATGTCGAAACATTTCGACCAAAATAATACATATTTACACCGTCAATTGACCTAAATTTACTGTTAACACGAAATATTTCGACATGTATGGAAACATTTCGTGTATGTATTCTTTCCTGTCGGTAACCTAGAAAATGGAAATATTTCGCGAAATATTTCGTTAATTTCGAGAAATTTATTTCCTTGGTGATTTCTAGCTCTTCCTCTGAGGATCGTCCTGTGACTCATGGCTCTCATGGAAATCACAACCCTCAGCTCTGAATCACTACTCTGAAGCTAGATGGCACCAACTTCCTGGAATGGAAGACTTCCGTTCTCATGTACATTGGGGGCCGTGGCTACAGTGAGTATCTGACAGGTGCTACTAAAGAACCAGATCCAATGGACATCTCATCGGATATGGGTTATGGAGAACCTGACTATCATGTCCTGGCTTCTTCACTCAATGCAAACCCAGATCAGGAAAGGGTTTATGTTCCTACCAACGGCCAAAGATGTTTGGGATGCCGTATCTCAGACATACTCCCAAGTGGGCAATTTCGCCAAGCTCTATGAACTAGAACTAGAACAAGAGATATCTTGTCTTCGTCAGGGGGAGATGAAACTTGGTACATATTATACTTCCCTTCGAAGCAAATGGAAGGAGATCGATCACTACCAGAGTTACTCCCCCAAGTGCGCAGATGGCGTCAAGTCCTTCAAGGTGATGGTTGAACGTTCCCGGATCTTCCAATTTCTCTCCGGCCTTCATCCGAGCTTTGAGGGAGCTCGTGTTCAGATCCTTGGTAGGGATCCTGCTCCTACCTCTCTAGCACAGGTCTATGGTTACATTCAGGGGGACGACAGCCGCCGCTCTGCCATGCAACTCCGCAGTGGGAGCGATACTTAGGACCACTCTGCCCTGGCTGCTACCAATCAGAAGGGCCAGACATCCAGTCCGAAGGACTCTGGGGACCAACCTAGACCCAAGTGTGATCACTGCGGTCGCATGGGTCATATCCAGGCCACTTGCTGGAAGCTCCATGGTCGTCCCCCAAGACAGGCCCCGACTTCCTGTCAGCGTCAATCAGCAAAACAGGGACCTCACTCAGCGCACTCAGTCACACAGGATACTGCACCACCAGTGTCTACCTCCTACGAGGACACAGACTCATTCTCTCCTGCAGATCTTGAGCGACTTCGCCGCATGATGGCCCAACTCAATGACGTGGAAGTGGAGGCATGGCCATTGAGTTGGGCCATCATGCGGCGAAGTCGCTCAAGATCTGCATCAGTACTAGTAGTAGAGTCAATAAAGACCAGTTAATGCTTTGGCATAACCGACTAGGTCATTTACTCGTGTCAGTCTTAAAGCGTGAAACATGTGAACTGGCCAAACATTGTTGTTCTGTTTTTCCTATTAGTGAGAATAAAAGTACTATTTTTTCTATTGTGCATTCTGATGTGTGGGGCCCACGTCTGTGACTTCTTTGTTTGGATATCGGTACTTTGTTACCTTTGTAGATGACTTTAGTGGTTGTACCTAAGTGTACCTTATGCGAACCAAAGATGCTGTATTCTCCATTTTCCAAGAGTTCCATAAGATGGTTACCACTCAGTTCCATACCACTCTTAAGATTCTTCGCTCTGACAATGGGGGGGATACCTCAATGGGGGTCTGAAATCCTACTTTGCTTCACATGGCATTGTTCATCAGACCTAGTGCCCTTCGACACCTCAACAGAATGGGACTGTTGAGAGAAAAAATCGTCACCTTCTTGAAGTTGAGCGTGCTCTCCGGTTAGGCATGCAGGTTCCTAAACACTATTGGTCTAAGTCTATCCTACTTGCTGCTTACCTCATCAATCATATGCCCTCTCGGGTTCTCGGATTTCAGACTCCCTTATCTCTCCTGGTTCCTGACCGCCCAGCTTTCGTTGTTCCTCCAAAGGTCTTTGGGTGTGTTTGTTATGTCCATATTCATCGTTCTTCGAGGAACAAGTTAGATCCAAGGGCCTTGAAGTGCATCTTCTTGGGGTACCCCTCTAATCAAAAAGGGTACAAATGTTATCATCCTGCTACCCGTCGTCGCTTCATCTCTATGGATGTCACATTCGCTGAGTCCATCCCCTTCTTTGGTGAGCAGACCTCTCTTCAGGGGGAGCATGATGTTGCAGAAGAGAGTGTCCCCAGCCCTTTGCCCACTGATATTGACCTCCCTATTGCACTTCGGAAGGGTGTACGTACTTGTACGGAACACCCTATCTCGCATTTTGTCTCATATCAGTCTCTCTCTCCATCATATCAGAATTTTGTCAGTATTGCATCCTCTATTTCTTTGCCTTCCAGTGTTGCAGACGCACTTAGTCACCCAAAGTGGAAAGAAGCTATGATGGATGAAATGCAGGCTCTTGAGAAGAACAAAACATGGGAACTTGTTCAACTACCCAGAGGAAAGAAACTCGTGGGGTGCAAATGGGTCTTTACAGTGAAACATAAAGCTGACGGGTCAGTCGAACGATACAAGGCACGACTCGTAGCCAAGGGATTCACTCAGACATATGGGATTGACTATCAGGAAACCTTTGTACCTGTGGCCAAGATGAACTCAATCAGAGTTCTTCAATCCTTAGCTGCCAACCTGTCCTAGCCATTGTATCAACTAGATGTGAAGAATGCCTTTCTGCATGGAGATTTGACAGAAGAGGTGTACATGAAACTACCACCTAGGTTAACACTTGCTGGAAGTGAAGACAAGGTGTGCAAGTTAAGGAAAGCCCTGTACGAGCTAAAGCAATCTCCAAGGGCATGGTTCAAGCGGTTTAGCAGTGCGATCAGACGAGTGGGCTACAAGCAGAGTCAGGCCGATCACACGTTGTTTGTGAAGCACCAGCAGACTAGTACCACGGCACTGATCGTCTCTGTTGATGACATTGTCATCACTGGGAATGATCCTAAAGAGATAAAGCAACTGAAGACCTTCTTGTCCTAGGAGTTTGAGACAAAGGATTTGGGGCCACCGAAATACTTCTTGGGAATTGAAGTTGCTCGATCTCAGAAGGGCATCTTCATCTCTCAAACGAAAGTATATATTGGACCTTCTGGATGAGACTAGGTATTTGGGAGCTCGACCAGCAGAGACTCCAATTGATCAGAACCATCGGCTAAATTCTGAGGAGGGTGACACCCTTGAAGATGTCGCTATGTTTCAGCGATTGGTTGACAGGCTGATCTACTTGGCACACACCCATCCGGATATTGCTTACGCTGTTAGTGTTATCAGTTAGTTTATGCATGCACCACAGTCATCACATCTTGAGCCAATTCACTGAGTTCTTCGTACCTCTCTCCAGGTCGTGGAATACTGTTCGGGCGATATGGACACTTTAGAGTGGAAGCATATACTGACGTAGATTGGGCTAGTTCAGTTACTGATCGTCGGTCTACGTCAGGATACTGTACCCTTGTTAGAGGAAATCTTGTCTCTTGGAGAAGCAAGAAACAGCCAGTTGTAGCTCGATCCAGTGCAGAGGCAGAATTTCGCTCTATGGCACATGGTGTGTGCGAACTCCTTTGGTTGTGAGGACCATGCTTGAGGAACTGGGACTTCAGGTGACAGAGCTGATGAGCCTCTACTGTGACAACAAAGCTGCCATCAGCATTGCTCACAACCCAGTCCAGCATGATAGGACCAAGCATATTGAAGTTGATCGTTACTTCATCAAAGAGAAACTTCAACAAGGATTGATTTGTACTCCGTATGTGAGAACACAGGAACAGGTTGCCGATATACTCGCAAAAGGGGTGAACAAGTCTATTCTTCATACCTTGACTGGCAAGCTGGGCATGATGGATATCTTCGCACCAGCTTGAGGGAGAGTGTTGGAGTTTATGTAATACACCCACGTGGGTGTCTCAAGTGGGCTGTGTACCACTTCCCACGTGGGGCCATTTTTGGGTTTTTACTATTCAAGTGAATAGTATCGCATGAATAGTGTCACATGAATAGTGTTCTCCTTTGTAGGGTTTTTCCCCATCATATATATATATATATAGTGTGTGAAGGAGAACAATTCATTCTCTCCTCTTCCCACAATTTCTCTCTCTAACCCTAATCTCCTTCTCCACCTTCCGCCTCCATTACACTTTTTTCCCTCTTCTATCTACAACCTTCAGCTACTGGTTACAACCTTATTTACAACAGGATCATCCCAAGTCCATATATATTTGCTTTAGATATAGATGAAGTAACTGCTCATATCCAAGATGAGGTACCCTAGTGTATGTTATTTACAAGTGACAGTATTAGTTGACGAGAATTGGGATAAGGTAAATACAAAACCAGAACTATGGAGAAATGCTTTTGAATTTAAAGGTTTTAAAATAAGTCGAATGTGCTTCTGGAGTGTTATGTGATTGACATGGACCAATCAGACTAAAAGGAAAATTCTATAAGACAACAATAAGATCGACGATGCTTTATAAAGCAGAAAGTTGGGCAATCAATAAACATGTTCATAAAATGAGTATAGCCAAGATGAGGATGTTTGGTACAACAAGGACAAACAAAATTAGAAATAAACGCACTCATGAAAATATAGGATTAGCTCCCAATAAGTGACAACATGAGGGAAAGTCGATTGAGATGGTTTGGTCATGTACAACAAAGACCAGTGGGAGGAATGTACAAGTCGAAGGGCCTAAAAGGGAGAGGAAATGCCAAAATGAGTGTGCAATAAGGTTCTGAGAGGAGATTTTAAGAAACTTGCCTTTACGGAAGAGATGGCTTCAGACAAGATTGAATGGAGGAACATGATTCGTGCAGTCAACCTCATACTGTTGGGAAAAGATTTATGATGATAATTGTTTCAATTTTGGGTATACCCCCCAAATGAGTCGAAGACACACCTATCACCCATGTGTAGCAAGAAAAGAAGTTCAAGCTTTGAATGAGAAAATAGATGAAGGGTTAAAATTTTATATAAACAAAGAACAATAATAACATATATCCAAACTTATAATAATACGTTACAACCCTAACCTAAAACTAAAACTAGTTCATACCACTAATATGATTCACTATTCAACTATACGATTGAATTATGATTAAAAGAAAATATTAAAATATCATCAAAGTAGAGCAATAAATATGCTATAACATTAAATTATTAGTTATCTAGTCGTTTCCAAGTACCCCAAAAATTTGGGGATTGAGCAAGTTTGACACTTGGACACATGCCCACATCCGACACCCATATCCATACCGAGGTAACATAGATAACAAGATGACTGCATAGACTATTAAGATAAGCAACATGAGCTAATTTTTAGTAACAAGATTATGACATGGACAAAGGGTTTAATGAATGCAAAAAAAAGAGACCCAAAATCCCGCAGACTTAACAGAAAGAAAGAAAAGGATTACTAGTGTATGTGTGAAAACATATAATAGGTATTTCTTAATTGTCATATCAACACATGGACCTTGAAAATGAGATATATCACCCATGCTTAGGGATCAACCACAACTTGACCTATGATACCCGAATACTTGTACTAGTGCCTCGTACCAGTGTTGTGTCGTGTCGACACGGATACGGACACCGGACACTCCACCGACACGTATCCCCACGTATCCTTCATAAAAAGTTGAAAAAATTAGAAAAATTAAAAATTTTGAACTATAAAATAGGATACTCGTATCCGTATCCGTATCCTTGATTTTGAAAAATGTCGAGTCGTATCCCCGCTTCCCGTATCCGTGTTCGTGTCCGTGTCCGGGCATCATAGTACTTATCATGTGTATGCTGTTACACTTAAAAGGTGAACAAACAAGCTTAACCTACACCACAAACTAACAATCACTTAAGCACAACTTAACATAAATAATAAAACCACCTCAAAACTGAAAAAAATACACTCTACAGTTACAATCAAAGTGTTATGCTATGCCAATCCCCTTCAAGTTGGAGCAATATTTCAATCATTGCCAGCTGGCTTAGAATTCATCAAAGCCGATCCCTTCGAATAGGTTCGGTAATATGTTAGCGAGCCGGACTTTTTTATCACATGATGGCTGAATATGTTTATCTCCTTGAAAAACCAGTTTTTTCTCAATGGCAAACCACCTAACGCATACATTCGGCAAATGTTAGGACATTAGCGCTAACCCAAGATGATAATGGACATGTCACGCTTTCATTTTTCTCATGCATATATTATTAGAAATTGTTTATTTTCTATGTTGAGTGTTACTAACATGAGTAAGTTTGACTAACTGCTAACATTTGTCGAGGTGCCGATTGGACACTCATATTTGCCCAACACATTTTTAATCTTAGAAGATCTAAACGGGACCCATGAACCTAACCTCCAGCCTAGCTTAAGCGTGATGCCACGTCACACCATGACTGACCCTACTAAGACCTCATAGCCTAGGACATTGTCGACTTATATGGTAAGACGCCTAGGGTAGGAACGACTTTGACGAAGCCCAAACGGACTAGTCTGAGTCCACCTTGCGTAACACTCTACTAATTAACCATACAAGGGAAGACTCCCTTAACAACCTACCTTTTATAGGATGGAACGTATACACCCCATGATATCACTCATCTTACCATTTATCTTTTGACCAATCAGTTGAACCTCTTTAGGAATGAATCCCTATAAAATGAAACAGGGTAACAAATGCTCACAACTACTAAAATGAACATTTCCTAGTTAGTGCACACGTGCCTCTACTTTCCCTAACACCCTTACACTGATTTGAATAAAATACTAATTTTACCACAGAGAATAATTACTCACCTTCTTAGTATAAGATCTTTTAGAAACTTTACAACCGTTGATCAACCTTGCAACTATGGTGATCACCTAGAATGCGAAGTAACTTTGACATGGGAAACTTACCCTACTTGAATTGTGTAACCCGTTTTGGCCAAAGGAGACGCTATATTAATAAACACCACGAGTCGTGGGACACAGAGGAGAAAAACGTTTTCAGACCGAGAGAAAGGGAGAAGAAGATCAGAGGAGGACGTTAATATCAGGGAGGGGAAAAAGAGATATGCGCGAACAACCACACATCATCTCCACTGGACCACAAGATATCACGTTTTCAAAATAGGTAGGCGAACTAACCATGATTGTAGAGTAAACCATGATTTGAGTATGATTGTATGCATGTGATATGTGTGTGTTGACTATTGTAGTAAGATCAGCATGTTGTAGATGAGTTTTTGGGTATGAATGTATTATTAGTTCATGTGAGATTCTCGTGGTGTTTCTGAAAAATGGTCGGTCCAACATGTGATGTGTGATTATATCTCCTGTTATGATCAGCATGTGTTAAGTGAAATCATGTGTGAATGTACTGTCATTTTATGTGGTGTTGCATGGGAAATCTTGGAGGAATGGTTGGTCCAATCTGATGTGGCCATGTGGGGGGTCATACCCTTGGTTGGCAATACAACCCTCGGTGGGATCATTACCCTTGGTGGGGTCTGGACATGTTATGTTGTGGATTCATGCATATTATTGGTTAATAAGCATGTCATTTATGTTAATATGCACTGCTATCAATATCATTATGCGATGTATCATGCTTAGACAAATGATTACCCTACCATAATTGTTGGGGTTTCGCATATTATTACTGGGCTCCGGCTCACGGTGTTGTACCGAATGATATTTTACATATCTTGTTGAATCTAGTGAAGAGTTCGCGATGAACGAAGAGGAAAGCGCTGGATACGATGATTTCACGGAGAATACTTGATTTATGTCACCATTAATCTTAGTGATAAAATAATTGTGTTCAACTTATATTTGCTATGTGAGACGTTCTATGGTTACGCTCCCAATAATGACTTAAGAAGTTTGAATAAAATGTTTTAAGTTTGAAAACCATTAATTATGGGGTGGGATAATGTGTACGGATGTTGAGTGTGTGAACTTTTTGGAATACATATATTTGCTTTTATTATCGTGAAAAACTCTTGGAATGCACCGACTATAAATGAGCAAAGTTCTTGTGATAATTCATGCTATCTTAGAAATCTGAGATTTGGAAAAAATTAGGTGGTAGTTGCAGCCGGACTTTTCGGGAATGGATCGCATGTTTTAAATGTGTTGTCCAATGGGAATCGGTATTGGTTCCAGCAACATCTGAGTGGATGAGACCCTGTAAACATTGAAACCAATGGATCACACTTACCGACTTTTGTAAGCGTTTCAGTCGTGGACAATAGAGGGACGTCGTCCACTGATTTATTTTATTTTATTTATGAACTGTTGTATGGACTGCTGGTATGTCCAGATCTGGTACGTTACTAAGCAGAACCAGTAATGGGGTGGGCATTATTCGTGTTATGTTGTAATGTATCGAGGCTCATGTACCTTGAGTGAGACAGCAAAGGCGAACTCTATAATTCTAATAAACCTTCTGGACTAGTTAAGAGGAAATGGTCATCACTGTACATTATGTAATTGGTGATCAGAAACTTGATGGCATCACATGTGGGTATGCAGAACATTCCATGTTTACCAAATCTGCGAATCTCTTATAGTAGGACCGAATTCCCAATGGACCTTTGAAACGAAGCATTCATGTTTTGATTAATCTAAACACTATAAGAGATGAATGTTGATCCTGGTTTTATCTTTTAGAAAACTTTGGCTGACTAAGGGAGGGAATTGCTCTCCTAGGATCTACAAATGTCCAAGACGTTCCCTTACCTTTCTAATTGAACTTCACTTGGATACATGTATGTATAATTACAGACATCGGATTCAGATTCGCTTGATAAGGTTAATAACTTCCGGATGGTACTAAGTCCTGGCACATGTAGATGCTTGAGGTATGCCACCGAACTTGATTCATTAGAAGAACCACAACCTCAAGTTAAAACGATTAAGGCGAAAGGTGCTCGTAGGAGAAAATCCACTAGACACCACGGAAGGATCAAGAAGTATGTGATAGACCCTGATGTCGAGTAACATCCCAAGGGAATCATTACCGGGACAAAGTCCGATGGGATCGCCAGTCGAAGTTGATGAAGTCATGGATGACGGTGAAGTACAATCAGCATTGTCTCGAAGATTAGTGGTTCGATGAACCTTGTAGAATGACCGAATAACCTTTACCATTATGCTATTGAAATGTTAAATTTCGCTTCGGCATTTATTTAGACGTTACTGAGTAGTTATCAAGAATAATTGAAGGTTTAATGAGTAGCTTGTTTTTACATGATCCTGTCATAGGGTAATTATCTTCGATTTATCACGACACTTTGTGGGCCCAAGGTGACCTGTCTAGAAGAGGTCAAACCCAACAGCCCGAAATATTGAGTCATGACACAAGGAAAGGGTAAAAACTAAGGAAATAGATGGCTACAAACTTTAGTACACGAGAAAGA
Source organism: Euptelea pleiosperma (assembly GCA_035048495.1). Classification (NCBI taxonomy): domain Eukaryota; kingdom Viridiplantae; phylum Streptophyta; class Magnoliopsida; order Ranunculales; family Eupteleaceae; genus Euptelea; species Euptelea pleiosperma. Next base: position 30,726,516 of record CM068548.1, on the reverse strand, counting down.
AAAAATGAGTGTCGGAATAATTTTAGACAAAGATATGAAAGATAGAGTTGTAAGAGTAAAGAGAATAGGCAATAGGTCGTTGTCGATAAAAATAGTGATAGGTGTAGAGATTATTAATATTATTAATGCTTATGTGCTGGAGAGAGGATTAGCAAAACGCATTAAGAGGTAGTACTAAGAAGACATGGATAGATTGATTCTAGGAATTATTGATGGAGAGAGGATATTCATAGGAGAGAACTTAAATGGGCATGTAGGGAAGTAAAATAGAGGATATGAAATGTTGCACAGAGGATATGGTTTTGGAGAAAGAAATGAAATGGGAAGTGTGATCTTTGAATTTGGATGGCATATGAACTTGCAATTGTAAAAGCGTACTTGAAGAAGAGATATGGGCATATAATTACATTCAAAGTATAACAAATAGGAGCCAGATAGACTTTTTCTACTTAGGATAAATGAGCTATCAATGTGTAAAGATTGTATGTTTTTCAAGGAGAGAGTCTGACCAAACAACATAAACTAGTGGTTTTAAATGTTCGCATAAAAAGATGGAAGAGACGAAGTGAAAATAAAGCTGCCCAAGAATAAAGTGGTGAAATTTAAGAAGGGAAAAAGTCATGGCTTTTATAAATAAATTGATAAGGGAAGAAATGTAAAACGTAGATGCGGAGGCTATGGCAATGTGGGATGTAATGGATAATTAGAAGAGTAGCGAAAGAGGTTGTTGGGAAATCTAGGGGGGGGAAGTCATACACATAAGAAAAGTTTATGGTGGAATAATGAGGTTCACACGGCCATTATAATAAGACTAGGCCAGCTAGAAACAATGAAAATTTAGAAATTTATAAAATTGCTAAAAAGGAAGCAAAGAAAGTAGTGAGGCTAAAGAGCTTCTGGCGACTTTCACTTTACAACTTGATTCGCTGCCTACGTGCCCCTTACCCCCAATCATTCTTGTTAAGCAACCATTTACCCCAAAAGATCGACCTTGTAAGAAGGTTTGAACATGGGACCTCCTAGGCATCACATCCTTTGGGGAACGTTGTTTCTTTACCCAACAGATAGACCTATTAGTGAAAGGCGAAACACCTATGTATACCAACGGGTCGTCGGGCCAACACAACACGTGCGCGGGAACATATCATCCGCTAACACTCTCCCTCGGTAGGAATACACTCCGCTGGAGACTTGAACTCATGACCTCCCAGGCAGTAAGGCTCTAATACCATGTTAAAGAACCATTTACCCCGAATGATCGATCTGTTGGAGAAATGTGAAATAACCATGTACACCAACAGGTTGTCAGGCCAACACAATACATGCACGGGAACAAACAATCCGCTAACACGCCCCCTCGGCAGAAATACACTCCGCTGGATACTTGAACCCATGACCGCCCAAGCCTTAAGGCTCTGATACCATATTAAACAACCATTACCTCAAAAGATCGACTTCGTCGGAAGGTTTGAACATGGGACCTCCCAGGCATCACACCCTCTGGGAACGTTGTTTTGCCCTCTTTACCCAATAGATCGACCTGTTGGGGAAAGGCGAAACAACGATGTATACCAATGAGTCATCGGGCAAACACAACACGTGCGCGGGAACACATCATCTGCCAACAATTCTAAAGACCACTCCCTCCCAACCCCAGTATTACTGTGGTTGTTAGCACAGAGTTTGCCGAGGCTTCTTCCTCGAGTCCTCTCATGATCACACATTCAACAAAAAACCGTTACAAGCAGCATTGCACTTCTTTATTCATGAGACATTGCTGGATCGGGCTTTCGCCAACTATCCAAGATTCTTCAATACTCCCCCCAGTGGGAGTCTAAGCCGTGTCTCAATCCCAGTATGGCTGATCATCCGAAAAGCCCAACTAAGCATATTGTCTTGGTCATCCTTTACCTAACCAACTATCTAATACTAGCAGTTTCATCAAACGAGGCTTTTTAGCTTTCTTTACGATTTGTCTCAAATTGTTCGACAAATTCCCACGTGTTAATTCTCTGTAGTCAAGGCGCGCGCCTCAGGCGCGCGCCTCAGGCGCAAGGCACACCTAAAGCGCCTTAGAAGGGTCAAGGCGAGGCACGTTTAGTAAGGCGCGCGCCTTAGACCAGGCTCCAAGCGCATGAGGCGCGCGCCTCATTAAAATGCATTTTTTTGTAATATTTCTGTACTTTGGCCTATTATATTAAGCATCGGTATGATAGGAGAGATACAATTGAACCTATCTTATTGAAAGACATTGATGAAAGCAATGAATGACTACTTGGGAAGATGGAAACAGAAGGTGAAGTAGAAGATGATTTGGTGTTTGAGGAAGATAGCTTGACATGGAGTGTTGTTGCGAGAGCTATTAGAGTTGATGAATCAACATCAAATACTAGATCACAATTAATGTCAAGAGTAAGGGCAAGGGCTTCAATAAAGGAGCCGGAAGAGGGAGAGGCCAATTCGGAGGAGAAATAAGAAGAAGAATATATTGAGGAGGCTAACACATTCGATGATGATGGGGATGATGCTAATAATTATATTTTAGATGATGGCAACGTTAACTAGAACTAATTGTAAGCTATTTGAGATTTTGAACATTTGCTATCTTTTATGTTTTATGACTTTTTGATTACTTGTTTTGTATTTAAATAATTACCATGTTAACTAGAATTGCTTTTGGGTTACTTGAGATTTTCGACGTTTGCTATCTTTTATGTTTTATGGCCTTTACCTATTTTGTTATTTTATGATGTTATTATTCTTAATTTCTTTATATAATTTTTAATATTGCGCCCCGCTTCAGTCAGGCGCGTGCCTCGCCTTGCACCTCAGGCGCCAGAGGTCCTAGCGCCTTAAGTGCGCCTTGCGCCCTTAGTTATGCCCCTATTTACTAGATAAGCAGTTCATTCTGTTACTAGCCGAGTGAAATAGGTAGTTCAGAGGAAACCTTTTTTCCCTACTTACCTTATTCTTAACAAGCTTTCTTCCCTTCTTATTATTAAGATGAATCTTCATCTCCTTCCTTTGAAGTCGATTACCTTCGTCCCTCTGCTCCACTCCTTCATGGACTTATGGGCTAAGAAGGTTCCTTGACTAAACAAGTAAAGTAGGAGGCTATTAGTTCATTCTTTAGTTCGTCTCAAGCTTATCACCGGTTCATCTTGCCTGTCTTGTTTGAGCTCCATCCATTCGCTCTCTCTTAATCTTGCTAGCTTGTTTACTTACCCGAGAGAAGTCTTCCCATCTAGTCGAGTGCTCACTCCCTCTCCTTATCAGCTTTATTAGTCAGTAAACTTACTCTTCTTTCACTCCTTTCTTTTTTCCTCTCCTTACTCCTTAGTTTCTCATTATTAAGTAGCCAGGGGGCCAAGAAGGTACCTTGTTTTGATAGCAAAAGGAAAGACATCTTTTTTCTTCCTTAATGGTTACAATTGTCGTGTTGTCAAAAATAGTTCTCACATACCCTATTAATGCAAAGTGATAAACGTTACTAATCTAAAGCTAAAGTAGGCATACTGCCATTCCATTCAGTACCAGCTTCAAAAGAAAGTAATACGCTAGCACACTAAGAGGATCAAGGCTAGTAAGGGCATTCAAAGGAACATATGTGATAAGGGCAAGATAAGGGCTAATAGGGGCACCTTACTACTTGCCATACATGATAAGGACGAATAGGGGCACTGATAGGGCATTATAGTAGTATAGGAGTGGGCGGGCTTTAAAGAAGCCCCCTCAACACCCTTATTAGTATGGTACTTTTGAAGCAGGGTCTTTTCGTCACTCTGTCCTTCTCTCTCTTGTTAGTAAGGCTTATCTCTCTCTTATTGGAAAGTCATTCTTGGTTGTATAGTGCCTTATTAATAGAGGGGAGCTCACCGTAAACTAGGAAGCAAAGGTCACTCAAGACATCGAGAGCGTTGTGTTGATTAATAATAGCCCTTGGTATTGTATGGCCTTGTGTGCTATTGTCCAATCATAAATAAAGATATCCTTCCTTCTCCCCTCTCTCTAATAAGGTAGGTACGTGGGTGCGTCACTCTCATCGCAAGGCGTTCTCTAATAAGTCTCATCACTTACTTATGCATGTCCTCTTGCTTTGGTTTCATTATCTCTATCTTGCCCTGCCATGGTTTCACCATTTCAATTTATGATCCAACCTATTATCTGGATATACCAAGAGACGTACAAGCTAATGGCTACGAAATATTTACTCATGGGTGGGGCAAGCTCTTCTATTCTAGTTCATGGTTTTTCTTGGCTATATGGTTCATCTAGGGGAGAGACCGAGCTTCAAGAAATAGTGAATGGTTTTCCATCAAAACAAATGAGATTATCGTTGTACAATACATTAAAAAAATGAATTAATCAAATATGTATGATGTATAGGCAACAATCAAGAAAGTTGCATAAGTGAATATATAAACTACAGAAAATTAAGCCAATCCAACAAATCTTTCTTGCACAATGGAATGAAATACTAGTTGATCTCTCCGCAAAATCAAATTATCTATAGGTATGCATTCACGAGCCCATGCTAAAGTTTCAATCAATTCCTAGCAATTGAATCCCATCTCGGCCACAACTGAACCAAAAGGGAAGAAACTTTCCTTTACCTCTGGGGGTAAGGAAATCATGATTGGCATAGCGGACCCAAAGTTATAGTATGTCTCGCCCAAATCAGCATACTTGTGTTTTACCACGGGTTCGAATATCATTCTTTCCATACCTTCACCTAATTCACGAACATAATTGACTGTAATGTATCAAATCAAATAACAAAGGGATATCATTATTCCAACCGTTACACCTTTGCTGTAAATTCTTTATTCCTAATTGTCGTGGGAAAACCTCCTTCATGTAGCTTGACAAGGAAATTGAGTCATGTTAGAACTATTGGTCACACAATTAGGGATCCTCATTTTGGTCAACTGATTGTGGAAGCCTTTACTCGAGGTAGTGCTCTCGGCCCAGTGAATATCACTTATCCTGGTGTTTATCATTGGCAGTAATATACAATCGTCATACGCACTAATGAAGATCTTTATACTGGAGCTCTTTCTCACTTATTTCTTTTTGTCATATCCTTAATAGTCGGTCAGTAACACCTACAACCGAAATGGAAACCAAGCATTTCCTAGTTCAAAAATGTTTTGTTAGGACTCTTCGGAGTAAAAGTTCCTTGGCGGACGGAGAATTTATCGTATCGCTATTCACAAATCCCAAGAGGAGTACGTTCATTGGAATAATTTCCAAGGGTGTAATTGCATATCTTGCTTGTGCTTAATGCTTCCCAATTATACCAGAAAGCATATAAGAACTTGTTATGGATGGATTTATTGGATTGGCTCATCAATAGCGTTCGGTCAGAATCCCTTTTTGACCCTACGCCAATGATTCCATATTATTAGCGATCAATAATGGAAGAATTCCTTCATATTCATAGAGAAAGGAGACATAATTCACAAGGATATAGTAAGTCTTGCTTGGGATGCTTTAATGGTATTCTTTACATTTTTCCCTTTCCCTCTTAGTATGGGGAAGAAGTGGACTCTAAATGTATTACTAATTGAGTTGAGTAATCAAACTTTAACAATTGTTTAGATCGTTCTACAAAGCGTTTTCTAATTAGTGATAAGAAAGGGTGGAAAGATGTCTACAAGCTTGCATAAACAATTAATTGGGGACAAGAGAGGGGTGAAAATGATTTCTACAAGCTTGTACGAACAAGACAGAGAAAAAATGAGACCTAGATCATGCTAGATGCATTACGGGCGACAACCAAAGAGTCAGGAAAGGTGGAGCACTTATTTCATAAATTATTAAATGAAGATAACATAGGATACTTAAGACTAGATGGAGATGATATGAAAACAGAGAACACATGAACTTGTTGAATTTGTTGGATTGTGGGCCCCACGAGGGGGTGCACTTAGTGGGCTACATCCCACTGCCCTACGTGAGGAGGTTATGTCCTTATGTTTGGGGATAAAGTGTGGCTCCCACCCATTTAACTCACGGATTTTTGTTTCCTTAGTTTGTGGGTTACGTGGGACCCCCACTTAACCCACCTCTATTTGTACTGTACTTGTACAAGGGGACTTCCCCATTATATATATATATATATATATATCATTAGAGAGAAGATTGAACAACTATTAGTATGAACTTGTATACAAGGGGACTTCCACCAAAGGATTAAGGTTTTAGAGCTTCTAACATTTTGGCTATCAAATTCTGTAGAAAAAAGGGATTTTAGGTTACCCATTATCAATAAAGAGAGCGATTAAGGGCTAGGGTTTCAGTTTTTTAACATTTTGCAAGATATGATGAAGTTTTTGTGATTTTGCGATTGATTCATCTCAAGGTTAAAGCGGGATGTTGTTTCTACTTTCTAGATTCTTTTTTATGGAATAATTGGGATCCAAACGCCATGAAAAAGGAGATGCATCATCAAAGAATTATGTAGTAGACTGTTTGATTTATAGATAAAGTTGCGTTGACCCAGTTCAGATTTTATATTCCTTAAAGAGAAAATCTATGATTTTACGTAACCTTGACACTCCATTTGCCGAAATTATCCTTGTAGGACGCAAACAAGACACTCATTTTCAAACTTATCTTAATTTATTCCAATATTAAGTTTTCAGCTACTGTTAATATATTGCTTATATGATTTTAATGTATATTAGCTTATCTAAAAACATTGATTCAATATCGTATACTTTAGAACAAGCTAAAGCATTTTAAAAAAATCTCTCTCAAAATATGGAACAAACTGTAAGGATGTGCGGCGTGTCGGATTTGCGGGTGTTAGTGTGTCTGACACTTTTTATCAGTGTGGGACCCGTCACACTTGCTCATGTCTTTGTTATATAGATAAAAGTATCTTCTTGGTAGAGACTACTGATGACTCCACATTTATGTGTGTAGCTTTGAGCATCACGGAGCAGTATTCCCAATGGTTCTTACTTTGGGTCCAAGTTGGGTCAAACTGGTTCTCTGAACTTTGGATCACCAAATTGGTTTACAAGAACGTTTCTGGTTTTTATAACTGCAGTTATGCTTCTGTGGTTGAGAAAGAAAGTTTCATTTTAATCGAACAAGATCTGGAAGTCTTAATGAAAAAGTGGATTTTTAATATGATATTGGAATGGAGTATCAGTAACTACAGTTGTTTGAGCCCAAGTTCTGATATCAATGGGCAGAATGGCTTCAGTCTTGATTCAATTAGGAGTTAGGACACTGGGCATCTTTGCAATTGGTCAGATGGGTACATCGGAAACCCATATGTAAATTGTTCCAAAGGTTTCCAAGGTAGAACAAATTCTTCTCAATCAGTTACCCTTCTACTACTTTCTGTATTGTAGGGAGGATTGCTTAGATGGGGATCTCTTAGTATGCACTGAATATGTTTTGCTTATGGATTATCATTAATCACACTGGATTTTGAGAGTTGGTGTGCTTTATTACAGATATAAATTTTTTTTTTGATAAGTGAAAATATATTAAAAGGCCTAAGCCAAAGGATACAGCCAGCCAAAGGGAGGCAGGTCGAGATGACCTACACAAAGCCCCAGCAAAGACACAAAAAACCAACCCCATTAACTCCCTTCCCTAGTACATATGCTCTCCCATTGGAACACAAAGTCTTCGAAAAATAAGCCCCTACACTCCAAGACCACCTTAGACCACAAATACATCAACCCCTTAATGTTGAGGATCATAGACTGCACTTCCATTTCTTTGTCTTCGAAAGCCCTCTGATTCCTTTCCCTCCAAATGCCCCATATGATCGCTAGAGGAGCCATTTTCCAAAGCGCATTCCCTCTAGCTGAAAACGCTTTGGACTTCCAACTCAAGAGCAGCTCCATAAGAGAAGCCGGCATAACCCAGTACACCCCGAAGTCTAACAAGAAAGCACTCCAAATCTTTGTGGCTATCTCACAATGGAGCAGAAGATGGTCCACCGACTCCCTGTTGGATTTGCACATCCAGCAATAATGAACCAAGTTAAGACCTCTAGCCATCAAGTGGTCTATGGTTAGGATCTTATCTAGGGAAGCCTCCCAAGCAAAGAAAGCAACTTTAGAGGGGGTCTTGGATTTCCAAACCGAGGACACTGGAAAGGTAGCTCCCTCAGATCTATGAAGTTCCTCATAAAAAGATTTCACAGTGAAGGACTTCCCTTTATTCCAGGTCCACACTCTTCTGTCCTGGACCGATGGCCTTAGGATAACTTCCTGCAATCTCGATATAAGACCAGAAAATGGTTCAATCTCCCAATCATTCAGGTTCCTTCTGAAGCCCAAATTCCACCCTCCTGTCTCTCCCTCATGTCTATAGCAAGCAAGAATCGATCCTCCTTTCTTCTCCGATATCGAATACAACTCCGGGTACTCTTCCTTCAGAGGTTTATCACCACACCAACTGTCATCCCAAAAACTGATTCTGTCACCAACTCCTACCTCGAACCGAACCCCTTTATCGAAATCTTTAGTCACCTTAAGGATACCTCTCCACACACTACACCCAAAGGGATTTCTGACTTGAAGAGTTTTCCACCCACAAGAAGAGACACCGTATTTGCCCGCCATGACAATCCTCCACAAGCTGGTAGTCTCCTCCCCAAATCTCCATAACCACTTCCCCAAGAGAGCAAGGTTCATGGACTTGAGATGCTTGATCCCCAAACCACCAATGCCCTTAGCTTTACACACCTTGTCCCACCTAACCAAATGCATCTTATGGATATCTGAGCTACCATCCCACAAGAAATCTCTCATAGTCCTATCCAAGGTGAGAAACACACTATTCGGCATCAAGAAGAGGGACATATAGTATATGGGTAAACTTGCTAGAGAGCTATTGATCAGCACCAATCTGCCCCCTTTGGATAAGTATCTCGCCTTCCAACTAGCAAGTCTCCTACCAAAGCTCTCAATGACCGGCCTCCACAGCTCCTTGGATCTATAAGGTGCCCCCAAGGGAAGGCCTAGATAAGTGGTCGGGAACTTGTCAATTCTGCAGTTCAGAATACTAGCCAAACCCTCCAAGTCTTCGACCTCGCCCACACTAAACAATTTACTTTTCTTGAGATTCACTCGAAGACCCGACACCGCCTCAAAACAAGAAAGGGTTCCTCTGAGGAATCTCAGTTGCGAAACTTCTGGAGCTAGGAAGATGAGGATATCGTCGGCGAACTGAAGGTGGGATATGGTGGGGGTCCCCGTGGCTACTGCAAACCCCTCCATCTCTCCCAAGGATACAGCTTTAGTTATCATCCGCCTTAAAGCCTCCACCACCACGATGAACAAAAACGGAGATAAAGGATCTCCTTGGCGCAACCCCCTAGAGCTCTTGAAATAGCCCGCTGGGGAACCATTGATTAGGACCGGGTTTTGGGACCCGGTGGAAGCTCCCAGATTTAAAAACAAGTCGTGCATCTATGCAGCTTAAGGTCCAGCGTGCACCTGAGGATTTATTAGTGAGGCTTGACTGATCTTGGATGATTTCGTCAGGTAGTGTCTTGATTTTTATTTTTCTATACTGATAACCTAGGGAGTGTTTGGACCATTTTGTCCTTTTCAAGTTGAATAGCTTTGTTAGTTTGTTTATGGGGCCCATTCCATAAATACTTATCTCATTGAATAGCTTGGTATGTCTTAATCAATTCAGTTTTTACACAATAGCACATTGATGATAAGCACATCCACTAATTGGTGCATATAGAGCTACGGCGTCAATTTCCACAGTTGGCACCCCACTAATATTATGGCCTCTCTAACGCACACATAGTGCATGAGCTGATCACCTCATGACCATCCAATGAATTTGCCTCACCTAGGAGGTTTCCTATACCCAAATCAGCCTAGTTTGATCATTTGACTCTTGTCCATATAGTGCAAAATTTGCTTTGTTTTTTGGTTATTTTATTATATTTATGGTATTAAAATTAGTCAATGTTTTGGAAAATTTACTAGATTTATCACCCGTTGAAATGCAAGTTTACCTATATTTCGGCGAATTTTACTATTTAGGACCGAAATTTTTAACAGATGAGAAGTTTTTAAAACACATTTAGCCCCATTTTTTTTTCTCATTTCCTTGCTTTTGGGAGGTTCTTAGGTGAAAAACAATAACTTCATTAAGAGTTTTCAAGTAAAAAATAGCTTGTAGGGTTGAATCAAAATCATATGTTTGAATGATTGCATATTTTCAAGTTATCTATCGGTTAAAAAACTATTTTTCTCTGTAATTCACGTTTCTTTCATACATTTAAGCTACATTAGTATCACGAATGTGTAATGCATCAGATCACCAAACTTTTCTATGTTGGCGAATTAATTCCGAATTTTACTTGCAAAAATATCATCATAAAACAATATTATTTTTATCCATAATGAACATAACCATTTCCACAAGAAGAGAAGTTGCTATTTGCATTCTAGAAGATACCAGCATGGTTTAAAATTTCGGAGTGTTTCATAATGTTTCATAAGAGAACCGAAACGAAACATGCAATATTTCGTATGTTTTGTTTTGTTTTGTAATGTTTCGGTCTGTTTACGATACAATCCGGTTCAATCAAATTAAAAAAAAAAAATGATTTCATGATTTTAGGAATGTTTCGGAAATGTTCCAGGAATGTTTTGGAAATTTCGTCGTTTCACCAATTTTCAAAGTTTCATGAATGTTTCGTTTTCTTTAGGAGTTTGTCTCGGTTTTTCACTTGACCGAGACATTCCTATGAAACGAAATTTTAAACCTTGCATACCAGAGAAGTAAAATTAAATAGAGAATCCATATAAGATGCATAGATGGGTGCAACTGCGGATTATGTAGTTGTTGTACAAAAGACAACATCCAACAGTCACATATATCTTGCAGGTATGCACTCAAGAAGACAAAATTAAATGGCTATCTTCATGGATCAGAAACATTAAATGGTTATCATCTTGAACGTGAGAATCGTAGACATGAAGCCATCATTGCACAATGCATTTCCACAAATAGTACATGTGCATTGCAAGTGCCTTTCCGCTAGTTATGCAAGAGTCCTGGGATTGGATAAAGAATTGAGTTTCTATGATTCTATGGTGTCAGCATGCGCTATGGATATCAAGTCATAACAGAGTCAAGCCACTACAAAGAGGTCTGCCCTCGGTACTAAATCACATATTACCCAGGTATGTGTTAGTGATTGCAGTACTGGAAATGGAAAAAGGGAAGTGGTGGGAGGAAGAACAATAAGACTAGTGGATTGTGAGGTTCAGGAGCCATAATGAAGAAAATTGTTCAGATAAGCATGGACGTTTCCCCCCCGCCCGAAACAGGCCATGTTCAGCTCATGTTAATGCTTCTTCTGATATTGGTGGTACTCAATCTCATGCGATTCAACAGTCATACCCATCAGGCAATGTTATTCTAGTTTCCAGTGGAAAATTTTGAACTAAAGCAAGAAGTTGCTTGCCTCAAAGCTTCCACAGCTGATACGGCCTCTTCCACTTCTCTTTCTGATCAAGCCTCCTACAGGTATATCAGGATATATCTTTAATACATTCTACCTTTAATACATTGTATCTACCAGTATCTTCTGGATTGCTGATTCTGCGTCTACTCAACAAATGACTTGTAAGGCTGCTAACTTTTCTAAACTTTTGTTTGTGCTGAATGTCAAGTAAGACTTGCCAATGGATCCTTTCAAGTGTCTCTGTGAAAGGATTTATTCAGGCCCAGCTTTCTTTGCCTTTGTCTTCTGTGTTGTATGTTCCAAATTTTACCCATATTCTTCTCTCTAGATTGCCTTCTTTGCTTTTGTATCACGTAGTATGTTCCAAATTCTACCTATAATCTTCTCTCAAAAATCGCTAATTGCTCAAACACATTATGTCTTTCTCAGTGTATCTTTCAAGACTTGAAACGAGGAAGAGGATTGGTGGGGGCTATGGTGGTCTTTACCTTCTAAATGCAAGAATTGGGATCTCTACTGCGCTTGAGTCTAATAACAAGTCCGAATAAAGTAATGCTTCGCTTTCTAGGTTAGGTCATTTGTCTTCCAATTCATAACAATTAGTTGTTTCAAATCTTAGTCAATATGTTGTGTCTAGGCTTCATTATGAAGTTTGTCAACTAACAAACCCCAAAGCTTTCTCCATATAAAAAAATATAAAAAATTAAAAAAAAAGGCTGAATAACAAAAACTTATTGACTACTTTACAGAACATAGATTTGAACCTCTGTTAACATATACACCTCAGCTAAATCGGGTGACTGAAAGAAAAAACACAACACCTTCAAAAGCTTGCCCATGCTTTATTATTTCAAAGGACTGTTTTCAATTTATGTTGGTCTAAGGCCATTCTTGCAACATGTTATTTGATCAACAGAATGCCAAGTAGTGTTGCATGGCTAATCTTTTCTAGGTTCTGCACCCTGCCATTTCTCCATTTTGTGTCTCCAAAAGTCTTTGGCTCAATTTTTTTGTCTATAATCAAGTCCTCACAGCAAGAAATTCCCTGCTTAGTCCATCAAATGATGCTTAATTATCCCCATGGTAAGAAAGGATGAATGTTTTATGATTGTCTCCACACATAAATGCATTTTGATGGATGTGACCTTTTTGAGGATGCTTCTTTCTAATTCTCTTGGTTTGCCTCTTCTTTCTTACCTAACTTTCTTTAGGAGGAGAATGGTAAGTAAAATAGCCAATCATTGGATCATTTACCTTTGTTTTCTCCCATTGTGGATAATCCTATGAAGTCGGCATCCCAAAAATCACCATCACCAGACAAACTTCCATGCCAACTTCAACAAACTATATGAATTAATGACATATCCAGAAGAAGATTTAACCGATCGTGAACCACAATTGCACCATCATCTACATCCTCTAATCCAAATCCAAAGCATTGTAGCCATTGATTCGGATCTTTTTGCTGCTATTAACATCCTGAGCCTATTGATGGTATAGATTTTCTTATGACTTTAAGCCAGAGACAGAAAAATACTGCTAATCATCCTAACAGTTTGTTTCTTATCACTCGCTCTCTCCCTCGATATATAGTTTCTGTTTCAACAGTTCATCGACACAGATTCCCTTAAGCATAGTTGAGCCCTCGCTCATCTTGACTGAAACAAGGCCATAACCAGGGAAATGAAAGGTCTAGAGAAGAATAATGCCTGGGAACTTGTAAACTTACCTGAATGAAGAAAGAACTGTTGGATGCAAATGCATTTACAAGTTGAAGTACAAACCAGCTGGTTCTGTTGAGCATTATAAGGCCAAACTTGTAGCCATGTGTACCTAGTCTTATGGGGTGGAATAACAGGAAAGGTTTGCTTCCACAGAGAAACTTGGCACTTTTTGAGTTCTCCAGTCTAATGCCTGCTAACTTGGAATGTCCATTGTATCCAAGATATAAAATTTCACGAAAATAATGAAATATTTTGAATAACAGGAAAGGTTTGCTTCCATAGAGAAACTTAGCGCTTTTTGAGTTCTCCAGTCTAATGCCTGCTAACTTGGAATGTCCATTGTATCCAAGATATAAAATTCACGAAAATAATGAAATATTTTGCAAAATATTTCCTTTTTTGGGGTCATCAACAAGAAAATACACTTGCATGTAAAAAATGTATAATTTCGCAAAATATTTCAGTTAACATGGAAATATTTCGAGTGAACATTGTTTTTTGACCATAACTTAATGTCAAAATGCATTATTTCGGTCAAAATATTTCGACATAAATCTAAATATTTTGACAAAACATAGGAGACCTCCCATTTTTGCTCAAAAACACTCCAAATCCCATTTTGTTCAAATCAACCCTCTTCATTGATTCTTTGTCAAAAAATGACTACTCAATTAAAGATTTCTTGATGAAAAACCTCATGAATTGATCATGAGGATGAATCAATGCCATTTGGGGGGTCTTTCAAATTCAAAATATGTAAGTAGGAAATTTCTTGTTATAAACTGAAATTTCTAGTTGTTATAGTTTAGGTGTAAATGCATCAAAGCTATTTATAAATGATGCATTTACATTTTACACTGGATTTGTGCACGGATTCAAAATTGTTTAAGGTGAAATTCCAAATTTGGGGGGTTCTTGATTGGTCTCATGGAACTTTGGCTTTAGAAGAAATATCAATGATTGGGAGTTGGACAGTCTTGCTTCTCTTTTGTCCAAAGTAGGTGATGATCCTTTACAGGCTTTAGAGTTGAATAGGAGGCTATGGTGGAGATGGGATCCCAAAGGTATATTCTCAGTCATGTCCTTTTTCTATCAGCTTAATCCGACGGGACAAAGGTTTCTTCCGGTGTCCCTTGTGTGGGGGGTGTTGGAAGAAAGTATAAATAATAGGAAGATGGGGTGATGGAAGAAAGGATAAATAATAGGAAGATGCAATCACACACAACATAGAGATTTATGTGGTTCCCTCAAGATTGAGGTACGTCCACGGACTCACGCTAATTCCACTATACTCAAGGCAAAAGAAAACTCACAATACAATCGTACCCGTCTCACGAATACTGAGGTGTATATAACCCCCAAGACAAAACTCACCCATTCCACCAAGCATGGACCCGCGATGTTGTGGCTTGATTTACAGTACTATAGAACCATCAGGCTCTACAAAACAAAATAGGGGGTTCCTATTCCGTCAAAAGTGATCTTCTTTGTGTGGATGACTATCCTTGACAAGATTGACTGTGGAATATTTGAATAGTAGGGGGATGATGCTACCAAATAGATGCTCCTTATGCAAGTCAAGTAATGAGTTAGTGGATCATCTGCTTATCCATTGTCCATTCTCATTTGCAATTTGGCAGATTTTCTTTTCTTTAGTTGGCATTGATTATATGGTCTAGGAACATGTGATCAATTTTGTCCAAGGAAGCACGCTGGAAGTCTTTCGAGGGAAAGTGATGCAGGACATCTAACCAATACTCCCAAAAACCGCGATTGATGGGAGCATGAGATTAAATTCATTTATCTCATAGCCCAAATCCAGGCCCTCGGTCGAACTCTCCTTCGTGTGTCCCATTTCACGCAGGTCATCCCACCTCGAGTGTACCCTATTTACGTAGGCTGCCCCACTCGAGCCCGGTGTGAAAATACCACTACATTAATCACCCCCAGTGAGAAGTCTCGAACACAAGACCTCCCGCTCTGATACCACTTTGATGCAGGACATCTAATCAATACTCCCAAAAACTACGATTGATGGGGGCGTGTGATTAAATTCATTTATCTCATAGCCCAATCCAGGCCCTCGATCAAACTCTCCTTCGTGGGTCCCATTTCACACAGGCCATCCTACCCCGAGTGTGCCCCATTTACGTTGGCTGCCCCACTCGAGCCCAGTATGAAAATGCCCATGTTTGCAATCGTGTGGGCTATATGGAAAGAAAGGAACTCCCATATTTTTTAAGGAAAAGAAGAAGACATCCCAAGGGTGGTGTTAAAGGTCAGCTTTTTTTTATGTCAAGGGTATCCGGGACTCTTAGAGCACCAAACTAATCCCACAGGGCACAGGTGTACCCCTCCACACCCGCCAAGTAAAACCAAGATAAATCCCAAGGGGTTGACCCAAGGAGGAATTTGAGCTTAGAACCTCCGCTTCCTGAGGCATGGTCAAAGCCATCTCTGTAATATCCTGAACTTTCACTTAGTGGTATTATTATAATTTACTTTTAAATGGAATCCACGTATATTAATTGCACCTTCTAGTCACTTTTCTAAACTTTAAGGACCAAGTGTGAATTATTGAGATAAATAGATGATGACTTTGTAAATTATACTAACTGTGCATAAGTGGCCATTAATTAATTATTTGACACTCATATTAATACATCTTTTGGCACGCCAAAATTAAAGATTACAATAAATTTAACTAAAGAAAGAGATTAGTATCAATTAAATATTCTTTAACCAATATAAGAAAATTTTTAATTTCTTTCTAATTATTTTAATATTTATTTATATGTTTGGGTGCATGTTAGTTAGAATTTAATTGTTGGATGGGCTTTTAAAGCAAATTTAGATACCTTTTGGACCTTAGAATGACCCGAATTAAAGCCTAGATGAAACCTTTGGGCCTTAGGCCCATTTCTAGTCCATATCCAACTCAAAATAAGCCATTTA
Organism: Euptelea pleiosperma; assembly: GCA_035048495.1. Taxonomy (NCBI): domain Eukaryota; kingdom Viridiplantae; phylum Streptophyta; class Magnoliopsida; order Ranunculales; family Eupteleaceae; genus Euptelea; species Euptelea pleiosperma. The sequence goes on along the minus strand of CM068548.1, from coordinate 30,710,367 downwards.
ATGGGTTGTAAAGTACACCCCTCATAAAGTAACAAAAATCACTTTTAAATCTAGATAAAATAGGAAACCCATTAGAGATGTAATTCAAATAGGAAATTTTTAAGTGGTTACTTATTTCCATTAAAGATGGAGAGAATCTCTCAACCAAAATCTTAAACCCTATTATGAACCAAAACCTCAATTGATCTTAACCCTCCATTAACCTCAGATCCAATGGTTGAGATTTGACCTCCCAAAAATTTAAACAAAAACCCAAACCCTAAATCTACTAAGAATCCATTTAAGTGAAACTTTGGAAACTCCTACACCAAAACTTAGCCACCTCTCATATTGAAGAATACACCCACTTAACTTTTCTTTCATCTCCTCCATTGATCCTTCTCAGATTTTGTGAAAACTTCCGAAGCATCAACAAAGGTTTAAGGTAGGTAACCCTCCTACGATTCTTTCAATACTTGATCTCAGATTTGTGAGCAGATTTTAAAGGTTAGCTTGTAAATCTGTTATTGTGTTATTGTGTTATTTACGTGCATGATTATGATGTTGATAACATGTTGTATACCAGAAATCCACTGCATAGATATTGTCATTATTGTAACCATTTTACTTATTAAAGCATGCATTCGTATATAACGTTGAGAATCGATTAAGCAAGTTGGAGTGAGTTTCACAAGGTGAAAGACCCAAAAAAACCGAGAAGACCCTATGTACGGGTGAAAAGGAGACACTCTGTATGGGTTGTGTGAATTTAAATTTCTATTTTTTCACCTATGCATTTAAATCTTGATATTTACTGTTGGCAAATTAATATGTGAAAACATGTATGTGTATCTCGTATTGGCTCGATTCACGTGCTGAGGTGAAAAACCCAAGTGAGCGTTGGGCTCACTTGTACCTATACCATTTCAGATTCGTTTGAGAATGACATTGGGTTAGAGATGATGAGGAAGCACTAGAAGACATCGATGAGCTTAATGATGGAGCTTAGATGTTCTTTATATTATTTTAATTTTATTTGATGTAAATTAAGTTCATTTCGAATAGATATTAATATGTAAATTAAGTTCATTTCGAATAAATTAAGCTTAATGATGGAGCAATTTTGTTAACAGTAACCACTTCATTAAAAATAGCAAATGGTATTTTTTGGCATCATGCCCATACAAAATAATGTTTTAAATAGTTTATTGACGGTAATGGACTAATAAAATAAATTTTTGAAATTTTTTTAGGGTCTTGTTTTGCACAACTGATAAATTATAGTTACGCATTAAATGGTGGATTTAATTAAAGTGCATTTACAAAAGATTTTTGTTTTGATTTATGAGGAATTATGATAATTTTAAAAATTATTTCGAGCGACTATAAATTTTTATTTTTTTCACCTTGGATTTTGGGTAAATGGACCGATCTATAGGCATTCGGGTTGAGTCGAGGTGCCCGAATCCGAGGCACAACAATCTTTGCCCAACCATCGGGGTTATGGTCAAAGCTTTTTGTATCTTTGGGCTTCGTCCTTACCTAAGTTTAGAGGCTGTTTATTTTATTCCGTTGTGATTAGATGGGAGGAGCCAATAGGAGATTCTTCTCATACCCAAGATGTATATAGCTCTTGTTTCGTTGATCTCTTTATGAGGTCCTTCTAGGTTGTATTTTTTGGGGTTTTCCTTCTTTTAATCATAGGAAATTTTGGGTAAACCCTAACTTCATTGTTTTCACCATAAACATCCATGGTTTAGATAGGTTTTCTAAAATCACAAATATAGTACATTTATGTAAGAAAATTATGAGTCGTTAATACATTGATTATAACAATTTTTGGTAAATAATAATAATTTAATCAAAAAATTATTAAATTTCAAAAAAAAATATATATATATATAAAAAGCATCAAGGAAACCCTAATGCATCAAATCCATGCACATGTGATGCATCCATGCCCATAAGCACGTAATCTTCTTGTAAAAGGAAATTATTTGATGATTATGATCATTTCCATTTGTCATTATTGTTGTTTTTATTTGTCTAACTATTAGATACATGCCTCGTCATATTACAGATCATTATTGGTCATTTATTAGCACACTACATATGGTTGTATATTATGATTTCATAGCTTATGAGTGTGTCTTTATGCTTGTTTTATCATTTCCTAAACTTTCCACAAAAATTTCACAATATTTACATTATTTCCACAACAAATGTATTATTTCCATACTAGTAGGAATATTTCCCTTTCCGGGCTGGTCAAAATAAACCTCAAAACTGAAATGTTATTCCTCGATTTATCAGTAGATGAAATGGATGTGTTTCCTCACAAAACTTTCAAAAATAAGTTTATAAGGCTACACCTCCTAGATTTTCTCTTTAGGGGGAGTTTAGAAAGGTGCGCAAATTAAAGGCCATGTATGGACAAAAACATCTATAAGAGCTTGGTCAACCATTTAGTGAGGCTATCAAAGTAAGGAGCACAAAAGGTGTAGTTACAATCATTTAGTTTTTGTTTAAAGAGATGCGATAGAATAAAAATTGTCATAACATGTGCATAAATAAGTTGTCATTGATGATGACATGTTGGCTAATCAACTGTTGAAGATCTTTCTCCATTAAGTTTTTGAATTTAAAGATTTTGGTCACTTAAAATATCCTTTCGGAATTGAGGTCTCACGCTTCCAAACAAGCAAAGGAAGTACATTCTTGGAAAGAATTATATTGTCGTTTTTTCTCCTCACAATCCTAAATTTAAATATATTAGTCTTCCGAACCTCTAATAAGATATGCCTTTTCGAGAAGACTAATATGTTCAACTGTAAGATTTCTAGGAGAAATATTTAAATATTTTTCCAACCTCCAATAAGATATGCCTTCTTGAGAAGACTAATATGTTCAACTGTAAGATCACTAGGAGAAATATTTAAATATTCCCCAACCTCCAATAAGAATGCCTTTTTGGGATACTTTTTATATTTAATAGGATTACTGTGAAAGAATTGTGTTCCAAGGTGCCTTCTCCCCTAAAACTCTTTCATGACAATTAGGCTGCAAACCCTACTGCCTCCGATCTTGGCTACCATGAAAATACCAAACATTTAAAAGCTGATTGCCACTTCATAACAGAGAAGGTGGCTTCTAGACTTGTCTCCTCACTCTTTATTAGTATTGACAACCAGCTTGCAGTTGATTACAAGATGGTCATGGGCAAGGGGAGTTTGATTGTGATGCAGGAAAAGTTGGGCATGATTTATATTTACGCACCAGCTTTAAAGGCAGGGTTGGTAGATAGATATATATATATATATATATATATGCACTTAGGGGTATTACTGTCTTATTTTTTATTCCTTACTTACTGTATATTCCCTTATAGGGACATTATTGTCATTATGTAAAGATCATTAATAAAAATAAGAAGTGCTGCAGTTAGAGACACTAACACACTTTGTTACATTTTAAATTCTTCTCTTTCTTTTTAACATTTTACATTGAACACCAGCAAAGACGGGTCTAAGAGTCCATTGACTTTTATTACCGCTAAGGAGAACTAACTCCTTTGGTTCAGGGTGAAACATATTAAAAGTAAAAGAGAAAGCAAGCAGGCCAATATTGTGAGCTTGGCATATGATACCAAGCTTCTAGGGAACCTTAAGACACCAATATTGGTTACTTTGTTTGCCAATGTGTTTTTTCCCTGTTAATATGTTGAAAACTAAATAATTCCAAATTTGAAACAACACACACCATCTCAAGGAACAAAGGAGAAATCTTCAAGGGACAATGGACTCCTTAATCGATTGACTACCAAGTGGGGATCTTTTTCAATCCAAGTAGATGAGACCCGAAAGAGATCTTATGCAACCAAAGGGTCATGGCTAGGGCATGAAATGGAGTGGATCAGATCAGATATCCGATCCTATCCATAACTGTATTTTGTGGGTTTGGATTCTTAAAATGGGATCCGAATAAAAATGGACCGAGAATGTAACCAACAGGACTGATGCAAATCAAGTTTCGGGTCTGTTTAGGTAGTTGGATCTGGATCGGATTCAGATATGGACATTGCAACAAATTGGATCCTTGCTATATCATGGTGACTTACTGTAGCACAGTAGATGCAAATCTGACTTGTACATTGCCTCTGTCAGGTTCAAATCATGTAATATGGATCATGGTTGTGTTCAGATCATATAATATAGATCCAAGCTGAATCCATATCCGGTCTGGGCGAAACGTTTAAAGTCATGCATGGACCCCGATCTACCTAGATCTAGCCCAGATCATTCGTGGGCCTGAAATCCGAGGCCATGGGCCTGACAGAAGCCCACAGTGCAGCCATTTGGCCTATTGCCATTCTTTAAAAAAGAAAAAATTTGGCCTATTGCCCAGCAGAATTCACATCATTGGTTTTCTAACAAACTGTGGAGTGGGGGAGCCTCCACTTATAGAAATCATTGGCTAGGGAGAGAAGCTATCCCTTGCCACTTTATTTAAAAGCATTGTGAGAGAGTGACCCCCTCACAAAGCCAAAATCGTCTCCCTTTGTTTTGCTACTCTAGAAAACCCTAAACACCTACTCGACACCCCCATTAAAAGAGAAAATTCAGCACTCTTTTGAGAGAGGACCAAGAGGAAAAGAAGAGGAAAAGAGAAGAAGAAGAGGTACCACTAAATTAAAAGCTTGGAAGTTTTGCTAATCAAGAGAGGTAGGGTCTCACCTCTCTATGTGTGTATGTGGTGTCTTTTCATGTGTCCTTTACTTGTATGTTTTCTCTTCTTATTTAGATCTTAGATCTCTTGCATGCCTCCTTGTCTTAATTAGATCCAAGATCTTTTATATGTTTAAATCATGCATATCTTAAATTATGTTTTGATGTTCTTCCCTGCATGTTTTAACCTAGAATCTTTGTGATAACATGTCTTTTATGTATGTGTTTTAAAATCGTAATCGATCCATGAATGTTTCTCATTTTCTACTTATTTCATGTATTTCAGTTTGAGGTCTATTATGTGGCTGGATTTTATGTGTTACTCACCATGAGATGATGATCTATGGGTAAGAATGTGGAGATCAATTGGAAAACTAAGAATGCATGGGCACTTGGAAAAGCAAGGCAGGGCTATGGGGACCTCCAGTGTAAGACCATAAAGTAAACCTCTTGGATCCTTGTGGTGGACGAGTATTTCGTACACTACATCGGGTTGAAAAACTAAGAACGTGTGGGTACTCAGGAGTGTTTGGTACATCACATCGAGTTGTAAAACCGAACATGCATGGGCACTCGAAAGTGTTCGATACATCACGTCGGGTTGATTGTTTGAGCATGTGTTTAGTTGTTTATATTTCATATTCTTCTCGGTTATTATTTTTCGATATAGATGCATTCTGGTTGGTTTTCATTTAATCTTTGGGTTATGTTCAAAGCATGTTTTATCGTTGCATCACCCATATCCATATTGGTTGGTGATGTTATCGCTATTGGGCTTCGCAGCTCATCCCTATTACTGTTTCAGATCTGACGTAACAATGAGATGCAGAAACTTTTCGAGTGACCAAAGAAGATTCAACTTTGTTTCTGGTTTCTATTCATGCTTTATATGAGATTTGTAATTACAAATATTTTAGTTGGATTAAGTTAAGTTGTTTATTTGGATTACTTTAGATGGTGGAATGATGATTATTTCGTTTTCTTCAAAGTTAATTTTTAGATGTTATGATGTGCATGTTGCTAGATTTTCTCACCAGCTTCGGTAGAATCGCTACAACTTTCGACTCAAAAGTCAAAACGATGTGATTCCAATGCCAACAGTTTGTTAACTTGACCATTTTATTTTTTGTAACTTTCCCAGCAATTTATGAGATTTCTAACCCTACTGTCTGAGCTAATACAAAGGGTACTGATGCAGGGTTCTATGAACCCTGCAACAATGTCCTCTGTCTTGAGGTTGTTACTGAGACTCGTAAACCTTAGAATTAGCATTTCTATAAAACGTGAGACTTTTTCATCTTTCAGTAGTTTCCGAAAAAAAGACCTTGTCTCTTTCTGATAAAATCCGATTTGTTCTGAATTTTTCAATACTGACTACTTAAACTGGTTTATATTTTTAGTACCCAATAACAGCAGAAAACCCCTCTATTGTTCTCCTATTTTCTTAACCTAAAACCAAGGAAATAAATTTCGGTTTCGAGGTTTATTTCGACCAGTCTAAAAATGGACATATTTCGTGGAAATATTTCGACCAGTGTGGAAATAATACATTTTTTGTGGAAATGATGGAAATAATGTGGAAATAATGGAAATATTGTGGAAATGTTTGTGGAAAGTTTGGGAAATTATGAAACAAGCATAAAGCACACTCATAGGCTTTCAAACCATAATATACAACCATATGTAGTGTGGAAATGAATGACCATAATGGTCTATAATATGTCGCGGCAAGTATTTTTAATTAGTCAAGGTTTAATTTAATTATATAACTATTATTTAATTGCTAATTATAAAAAAGTCATAAAGTAATATATTAACAAATCCTTATTCACTTACATTAATTTCTTAACATTATATGTAATTTTAGAAAACCTACATACTATTAACTTATAATATTTATTTAATTTTTTGAACGTTTAATTTTTTATTTGAAAAAAAAAATTAAGATTAATTTTTTTTAACCCAACCAACTTGTAGAACGGGCTAAGTTATGCAACATATAATCAATTTATGCACAATTATGGATGTTTAGGGTAAAAACCAATAAAATTGAAATTTTTCCCAAATTCCAAATTTTCACCCTAAACGATCTTCAATCCGTGCACAAATCTAGTATAAATGCATCATAAATTCATAAATTTAATGAATTTACACCTAACCTATTTATTTGAAGCAAGAAATTTTATCTTTATGTATATTTTGAATTTGAAAAAACTCCCAATGTTTTCATGAACCAAAATATCTACACTGGAATGATTTTTGTATAAACAAAATGTATGGAAAGGGGTTAAATAGATCAAATATGAGATTTATAGCGGTTTTGAGCTCAAATGAGATGTTTCCTACCTACGATTGAAACGTTTCCATACATGTCGAAACATTTCGACCGAAATAATACATATTTACACTGTCAATTGATTGAAATTTACTGTTCACGCGAAATATTTCGACATGAATGGAAATATTTCGGGAAATTTAACATTATTTCGACGTAAGTATTCTTTCCTGTCGGTAACCTAGAAAATGGAAATCTTTCGCGAAATATTTCAATAATTTCGTGAAATTTATTTCCTTGCCTAAAACTATGTTTTTCTTCAAACAAGAATTATGATAATTATAAAACATTTCATCTTTCAAACCCCACTAGTTTCACCTAAAATGGATTTTTAATCAATTTTCTAAAAATCTTTTACTGAGATTTTTACAATTTCTATTTCTATATTTCCAGAAATTTGTCCCGCATGTTGTGCAATATTTTATGTACAAAAAATTATATTTCGAAACCTAGGTATTTTCCTACATAATACAATAAGTACTTTTTACATCCTTTGAAATCACTTACTTTCGATTTAAAATGAGTCAGTTATGAATTTTACAAGTTGATCTGGTCTGGTTTCTGTTTTGAAAACTTGATTTTTCTTTTCTAGTTGTATGCTTGTTAATGGTAACGTGGACCCTATTGACCATGACTTGATCTTATTGGACTATTATGGACGCTTGATTATTAAGAGTATTATACATCATAATTGGACTTGATCGATGCATGTTTGGTACTTTATGTGTATTTGACCCTTTTTACCCTTGCACCCTCATGCCTTGACTTTGGATTTTCAAGTCAACCCACGGATTACGGATCGATCCTAGGTCACAGGCTGGGTCGTGAACCACAGGTTCGGGGCATGACATAATCTTGTCAAACAAGAACGTAGACCTGAGGAGATTATCAACATCATTAAGAGGGCGTTTGGGAACGAGAAGTAAAAGCACTTCTACTTGTGGTAGAAGTTACTAGTAGATTTTTTACCTCCAAAAAAGGCATAGAAATTAAAAAAGTAGGGAGGCCTTCTAATTTTTGAGAAGTAATTCTGTTAGAAGTTAAAAGCTAAAAAATTTAGCTTCAATTTTAAGTTAGTTTTTGACTTTTCGTGAGTTAAAATATGAAACACATCCGAACTAACTTTTTTACTTTTTGGCTTATAAAAGTCAATAAGTTACTTATTTTTGTGTTGCCACACGCCCCCTAAGTACATTCATGAGGAAGTTGTAACCAATGTGAATACTAGTTGAGAAACAACATGAATTTCTAGGTGGGTTCACATTAAGGGTAGACCCTAAGCCAGTATCCTTTTATATTTTACATAGACAAATTAACCACTCACATTAAAGAGTGAGACGCTTTGTGCATGTTGTTTTGCACCTGCGCCTCAGGCTCCAGGGGTCTTAGCGCCTTAAGTGCGCCTTGCACCCTTAACTACCTTGGTTGAGATGGATGAGTTGTCAGACTAATGAAGATGAAATTGAAATGAGGGCATCCAAAGGAACCTAGGAGTAGCACTAATAGGTGCCAAAAATCATAAAATAAAGCACATAGTTGATTGAGATAATTTCTTCATGTGCACAAAAAGCCATTAACGACATTGGTGAGAAGCACAATATTGCTAGTTGAAGGCTCTCAAAAGGGGAAAGGGAAGCTAGAAAATGATGTGGTTCGAGATAGTGAGAAATGATATGAATGCCCATGCATTAATGAACGCTATTGCCATATAGATAGAATGGAATGGTGAAACATTAAATTGACATATTTCCATGACATATATTAAAATGTTTCCGTTTCCACAGGGACCGAAGCAAAACATTAATGAATATTTCCATTTCCACAAAATAGTTTTCAACTTTGCATTTAAACACATTTTTAACGATTGTAAACTATGTATGAACCTTGATCCATTGGGAGTTCCCCAGAAGTGCCGCGATGTAGCCAGTAGCGGAACCAAGATTTTGTTCAAGGGTGGGCAAGGCAGCAAGCGACGGCTTGTGAAGCGAGGCTACGACCAGGTGGTATCAAAGTGGGGCAGGGGCATGCTAGGTAGTGATTTTGTGCAAGACGAGGTAAGAGAGAAGAATCAAGAGAACAAAGAGACGAGGGGTATCAATTTCCCCCTAGTTCAAATTTTAAAGGGCTCTTTTGGAGAAAAAAAAATTGATATTGGTTTTCAAAGTTGAGAGCCTCCCCTCGAGGGCCTCGACCCCCTAGCTCCACTGTTAGGTGCAACAACACCCAGTTGCGATGAGAAGTGGTCAAGGGTTGGCTAGGGCGTACTCTAGAAACGACGCATTGCAATAGCACCTGGATGCGATGAAAAAATAGGCAAGTGTATTGGATGAGTGCGGGCAGCGAAGTTAGTCTAGGACAGTAAAATTCGTCTTGCCATTTGGAATGTTGGGACTTTAACAAGTAAGAGCTTAGAGTTAATAGACACAATGAAAAGAATGAGAGTTAACATAGCCTGTTTATAAGAGACAAAATGAGAATGGCCAAAAGTTAGAAAATAGATGGTTACATAGAACTATAGAAGTGTGATCCTTGAATTTGCTATGGTGTATGATCTTGCAATAGCAAACACATACTTTAAAAAGAGAGATGAATAGTTAATTAAGTTTAAAAATAGAACAAAGATGAGCCAAATAGACTTTTTTCTACTTAGTAGAAATGAACTATCAATGTATAAAGATTTTATGGTTATTCTAGGAGAGAGCCTGACCACACAACATAGGCTGGTGGTTTTAGATATTCGCATCAAGAAATGGATGAGGGAATGAAAATAAAAGAATCCCAAGAATAAGGTGGTGGAATTTAAAAGGGGAAGAAGTGGTGCCTTGCATAGATAAAATTGATAAAGGAAAAATTGTAGAACGTAAAACTAGAGCTATGGATGTGGGATGTAATGACTAAATGTATTACAAGAGTAGCAAAAAAATGCCTAGGGAATCTAAAGGGAAAAATCGTATACACAAGAAAACTTGGTGGTAGAATGATGAGGTTCAAAAAGCCATTAAAGGAAAGAGGATTTATTACAAGATTTGACAACTTGCAAGAAACAATGAAAACTTATAAAGATATAAAAATGCTAAAAGGGAAAACAAAGAAAGTAGTGAGGCCAAACATAAAGCAGATAATACTCCATATAAAAAATTAGGGCCAAGAAATGGTGAGAAAGATGTCTACAAGCTTGCACAAACAAGAGAGAGAAAATGCTAGAGATATGGATCATGTTCAATGCATTAAGAACAATGATCAGAGAGTTCTAATGAAAGATGAAGAAATTAAGGACAAGTGGAAAACGTATTTCTATAAATTATTAAATAAGGATACAATAATTTTTTTTTTTTTTCGATAAGTAAAATGAGGATAAGATAATGGACATAGGACTAGATGGAAATAGAAGAGAGAATATAAAACATACATACTTTCGTAGAATTAGGGTATCAAAAGTGAAAGCAACTTTAGCGAAGATGAAGACTAGTATGGTCTTAAGATCAGATGGTATCCGATAGATGTGTGAAAATGCATAGGAGGAATTGGGATTGTCTTGGCTTACTAAGTTATTTAACAATATCTTAAAGAAAAGAAAAATGCCAGCTGAATGGAGTATTGTAATGCCAATATACAAAAAAAAAAAAAAAAATGAGATGAACAGAGCTGCACAAACTACCGTGGCATCAAACTTATAAGCCATTGTGAAACTATGGGAAAGAGTGATGGAGCAAAGATTAAGGCAAAAGGTAAGGGCATCTGAAAATCAATTTAGATTTATGCCAGAGAGGTTGACCATCGAGGCAATCTTCTGACTTCAACAAATAATAAAAAAGTTCAGATAAAAGATGAAGAATCTCCGCGTGATCTTTTTTTACTATAAAAAGCATATGATAGTCCCAAGAGAATTAATTTGATGGGCATAAGGAAAGAAAGGAGCCCCAAATGGATATATTGACATCATTAAAGATATCTATGAGGGAGCAATAACTAGTGTTAGAACAATTGGTGGCGAGAAAAGTGAGATTCCAATCACAGTGGGATTACACCAAAGATCAACCCTAAGTCTATACCTATTTGCTTTGGTTATAGATGAAGCTGCTCAAATCCAAAATGAGGTCCCTTAGTGCATGTTATTTGCAAATGACAATACTAGTTGATGAGACTAAGGATAAGGTAAATGCAAAACTAAAACTCTAAAAGAATGCTAAAGAATCTAAAGGTTTTAAAATAAGTCGAACCAAAACAGAGTACTTGGAATGCAATTTTAATAATGATGCACATATAAATGATCTGCCAATTAAATTTACAACAAGGAGATACCTCGAATTGACCAATTTCATTACCTTGGTTCTATTATTCAAAAGGAATGCAAGGTTTATGATGACGTTTCCAATAGAATTAGAGGGGGATGGCTTTCTGGAGTTATCTGATCGGCATGTGGCAATCATACTAAAAAGAAAATTCTATAAGATGGCAATAAGACTGCGATGCTTTATAAAGCAAAATGTTGGGCAATCAAGAAACATGTTCATAAATTAAGTATAGACAAGATGAGGATGTTGAGATGTATGTGTGGTAAAACAAGGAAAAAAAATTAGAAATAAACACATTCGTGAAAAATATAGGAGTAGCCCTAATAAGTGACAAAATGAGAGAAAGTCGCTTGAGATGGTTTCGTCAAGTACACAGCACTAGTGAGGAGGAATATGCAAGTAGAAGAGCCTAAAAGGGCGAGAGGAAGGCCAAAACGGAGGTGAAGTGAGGTACTGGGAGAAGAGTTTAAGAAACTTGCCTTGATGGAAGAGATGGCTATAGACAGGATTGAATGGAGGAACATGATGCGTGCAACCGACCCCATACCGTTGGGAAAAAGCTGATGATAATGATGATGACGATCAGTGGATAAGTCAAATGGGGACCCCATTAGATATAATTTTCAATAAGTAATATTTATAAACTCCAATATGTATAATCTAATTTTAGAAATTAAAGAATAAAACAATTAAAAAATAATGAGACCTAAGTGGTTATAATCCTTCGGTTGTAAGGAAGTAATTTTTGCTTTTATGTACTCTAATTACATGATTATATAACTCTACATAGAGTTGATTGACAAAATAGGATTCATGTTGACGATCCCAAATAGTTGGGATAAGGCGTAGATGATGACAACATGATGATGAACATGATTACAAACACCCAAATGTATAAGTCTGAATCTCAGATACCACGTTAGCATGTTATGAACGCTATTGATCCTGCTTTTAATATTCCAAATGGTTGTTTATTGGAGCATGAGGAGTTATTAGTGTGCTTATTTTGTCATTTCCTAAAACTTCAAGGCATATTCCCAATGTCTTTTCATATTTTCCGTATTATTTCCATAATTTGCAACGATAACTTACAGTATTTCCAAACTGATTGAAAGTTTTTCCATGAAGCTAACCAAAAACAAAAAATTTAAAATCTTGCGTGCAGTCAACCCCAAATAGTTAGGATGGGGCTTGGACGACGATGATGGCAAATTAGATGTATTTGTAGTGGATTTCACTAAACCCAAGATCTATGACCATATATGAGCTGATTCCATTTTTTATGGGTATGTTTTAATTAGAAGTTTAGGTTACCTTCTAAGTCCTAATGCGAACGGACGAATAGGATACTTAGGATTAAGTAATGATTAAGGAACTATATAAGCTATTTAAATGCATGTTTAAGGACATATGTATTGGCATTCTATAGAATTCCACTTTTCTTCCATTGGGGAACTCTTTTTATCAGATTTGTCCTCCAAACTTGTTTTCCTTTAATATTTGTATAGATATTGTTATTTTCAAATTTATTAGCCTATATTGCATTACAATATCCTTGTTGAATCCAACTGCAATATATGCAACTACAACACCATCTAATCATTCATCTCCGACTCATGGAGCAGGGTAGTCATATGGTTGTTAAACTATATTCTATATTACAGCTAGCAATAATAACCATCTATTTTGAAGTCCAGTTTTAGAAGTGTGAAGCTAGTTTACCATGCCAAATAGTTGCACTAGGTGGCTCTTATTTTGAATAGTGGTAATTCATTTTAGAGCAAAGGAGTTCACCGCCACTCCAACTTGATAAATATCATGCAATAACTCCCATTTGGGCTTGCAGCCTTGCCATGCTTAGGAAGTTCACAAACTATTATTTTATCAAGTCCCCTTAATTTCAAATTGATGCATGTTTTTATAAGCTTTTTTTTAACTAAAACTGAGTTTTAAACTATAAAGACATTACGGTAATCAGGTAATGGTACACTACGCATATGAAGGTGATATAGGTTATGGATATGGATTTTTAAGTAAGAAATGGCAAACCTGGTGACCCACACAGTAATAGGCCATGGGGTGGTCCGCGTCAATTAGTTGACTGTTATGGTTCCCAAGTATGATGGCTAGTCCGCATGATTTTTTGGTAACATTTACATTGTAAGTCATCTGTTTCAATTAACATGCCCCAGGTACATTTGGTGTCCCAATTGTTATCTCTACAAATAGAACCACATTTTAAGAAACAAAATTATTTGACTGAATAATATTAATAGCATTGAAATGGGAAAAAGAAAGAGGTTGAGACCAAGATGCTGCAGAGCTTTCTTCTTTCTTTTCCATGCAGAGTTGTTGTTCAATCAATTAGCAAAAGTTACTAGAAGATCAAAATGTCAAGAAGAAGAAGCTCTAAGCTTCCTACGCAGGTCCAAGAGTTGAGATAGGCATGTATTATTTAGGTTCAAGAATCAAGATTTTAAACCCAGTAATTGACCAACAATTATAAACACCCTGCTGACTATCTTCAATAATCAATAGTTTACATAGTCAAGAAGGAGATAGCGACTATTTTAGACGTGCGTTGAAACATATGGAGGACATACTCCGCGGCTGAAAGCCAATTGCGACTAACAATGTTCAAATTGAATTTTAGGAAAGGAAGAAGCTGACTAAATAGTGTAGCCATCGGCCCAAGCCCATTGTTCACACCTCACCCTAGACTTTAAGAGATCCACAACACCTCCCATGATCATGGCCTTTTATTGATCCCTTATCACAAGCCATCGGCCCAAGCCCATTGTTCGCACCTCACCCTAGACTTTAAGATATCCACGACACCTCCCATGATCAAGTCCTTTTATTGATCCCTTATCACAAGCCACCTGACCAATCCACGTCCCCCACATCCCTTGATTCAAATTCGATTCAAGAACAAAACCCTCCAACGTCTTCTCAAGAAATCTCCAAGTTTTTTAAAAAAAGAACTCATTTTTTTTGTTTCGCAAAATCAAAAGATATAGATTCGTGAAACTAGATTAAATAAATTGACTTGACACCTAATTACCATTTTTCCTTTTCAGTTCATAATGAAACCCTAGGCTGCGAGTACTATTCCATCCTAAGGTGGAGTGTTGACTCAACAACCTGGGTGCGACAAGTTTCAATCAAGGCAGTCTAAGCTTAGCCCAAGGGGCGACAAACCCCTTCTAAACATGTCACATGTTTTGGTCATCCCTGTTCTTCCTCAGTCCATTTTCCTTTTAAGGTTAGACCTCCAGGACATGAGCTCATGCATGTAAGACAACCATGTTTCTTAGTGTTTTCCTAATAAACACACGGCATTCAGCCATGCACGGTAAAATCTTTAGTGTACAGGGTCTTTTAATTAAAGGTTATTCAGGTGTGGCTGTGTTTATCTTATACGACATACCAGCATTCAGTCACTGGACATGGGAACAATGACAACCAGCATTGAGGTGTTATTATATTAACTTACTGCTGAGGCTACGAAAGGACTTTCCTATCTTAGGTCCTATTAATTTTTTGCTCTTAAACTTGCTGTGCTATTATTATGATATTTTGTGTTATGTTTTGTGATACATTAATATGGCAGAGGATGTTCTGCAATGTATTGTCAGATATGGAACTGTTTACTCATGTGACACTGTACATATAAGTCTTAGGGCTGACCAATACTCCTTTGAGTACTGTAACATTCAATTCAAGGCAATCCACATGTGCATGGTATAATATGCATGTTATTACATGTTTGTTTAAAATATAATAACATGAATAGCTTAATATTATTTTTTGGCGAATTTGTGCTTCTCTTATGAAGTAAGAACTGGGAGATTGCAAATTAAAGCATGCAGTTTGAGAACCTGTGATTTTTTAAAAGGATTTATGTGCATGCTTATACATAAATATTATTCTTTCATGCTGTTGACTATTCCAATGTAATATATGAAGAATTTCTTTCACGTTTGTACTTGGTCAGAAATACCAGAACTGAATTAATATCCATCACTTGCAGAAACAATTGAGAGCTGATATTTCCCATTTTAATCGTATCCTTAATGTTTTACATTGGTATATATTCATGAAATCTTATTATTGACGATGAATCTTATAGGTTAGGGCTTTTAGACCAAACAGGTATCACATGGGTATCAAAGTGAGACCATGCAGAAACAAACACATACATCCTGGTGCTTCTGCTAGGAAAGTTCCAAACATAGCATTTTATTAAAACACTTAGAAAGGAAGGTTCACTTATGAATTCTCTGACAAGATCCAACATCTCCTAACAATCATGATTCAAAGTATTGTGCTGTCTCGGACAAGACTCCTCCTTCCAGTAAGGTACCAGACAGTATATAGAGGGTAGGTATTGTATTGTACCTAATCCCTAATTAAGAAAAAAATACCTTGACTTTATAGTATCTGTCCTTTACAACACCTAAGAAGATAAAACAGCTTATTTAGAGCTTAATTATGCATGAAAAATAGTCTCATGTAATGTAACTTTGCATATCGAGACATATCGTATTTTCCCAATGTCTCGTTCTGCCATCTTACTGAGAAGCTGAACAAGACTTAACAATCACTAATCAGTCAATATCATTAATTATAATCTCATATGTTATTCTTCTCTTGTTCCTTTATCCAAGTTCTTATGTCTGCTAGAATTCTCTCTCACTTACCATTTCTTACTGGAAACAGAAATTCTAATACACTTTCATCCATGAGTTGTGATATAACCAAGAAAAATTGGGGTTTTTCATACATTGAAGACCAGGATAAATATTGTATATGCATCAACAATGTTTCGGGGACACATCAAAATGAGTATTGTAGCCATGCTTGACACTTCAATTAAGTGCAAAGCTAGAACATGATCTAAAGTCTGATTATCATGGTACATATTGGTCATTTGAAACCAAGACACATCGAGACAAACCCCTGATGTCTCGTTCCAGTCACCTAACAGACTGACATCTTGACCAGGATATTTTGAAATGGATACTTTGATCCATGACTTTTACCGTTGCCACTGCATGTTGTACCCCAGTACCACAAGCATCACCTATAAACACATGCACACTATTTGATTTCCGTTTACCTTTACTTCTCATATTGACTGTTTTCTATATTTCTGTTACTTTCTACTCTTTTCAAACCAACACTGTAATGATGCAGCATAATCTCATCACCTTATTTATGGTTATATCTTTTGAGTCAAGAAGGGTCTGCATGCCTTTTTTTCTTTTGATAAGCAATGAATTAATTTAATAGATGAGAGAAGAATGTACAAAGAGGCCCAAAAAATAAAAGAACTAATGGGAGGGCAACCACATTAGCTCACAAAGCAAAAAGCATTAACTTGAGTTAATGCCAAAAGCCAAAACCTCAAAAGTGTTTACAAAATCCACAAAAGTTTCACTATTGAACTCTTGAGAGGGTAGCCTAATGCAAAATAGAAGCTTTAATCATTTTGACCCCCATCTACAATATCGTACTTATCATCAAAGATACGCTTGTTCCTCTCCTTCCAAATTTGCCAACCCAAACTAAATGGGATCATTCTCCAAACTATCCTTCTTTCTTCCAAGCCTTTCAAGATCCAGCTCTGCATGCCTTAATTTTGGTACCCTTAGAAAGCTTCACACAATTCAGACATGAATTGAGTGAGTTAAGCCTGAAATACCAATAGAGTATAAAGCCATGGCAAGATTTGCTAGTTTTAATTTGTTATTTGATGAATGCTACCAACCAACACACTGCCTGAATGCAATGCACTAAAGACAAGAAGAAAAAAAATTAATACAAGGTCTGGTTTTCGAGGTAGTTTTCTTGTCTTTTAGTGCATTGTTTCTGTTCAATGCATTAAATGCGTTGTTTATAGTTCAATAGAAAGAGTTTTAGTAAATCTAAGGGCCCTAGGTTAGTTCAGAGTTTTTTTTTTAAGTAGAATTCAGTGAAAAAAAAAGTTTACCTTTTAGGTTTCTTTGGGAGAACATATATATTTAACGTAAACTTCATTTTCAGGGACATGGATTACATTTTCTTCTTTTTTTCTTTTTTGATAAGTAGGATTTGATATTCAAACGGAATACACTTCTTTACATTTGATAAGTAGAATTTTACATTTCTTTTTGAAGATAGGCAAATCTTCTTCTGCTCAGGAAGTGATCTCCAGAAAGTTTGGTTTGATGCTTATGCATGGTGTCCTTGTACGAGGTGTGATGCATTGTATATGCTTAGTGCAATGCTAATCAACCGCATTCAAATACTATCTTAATTTTTTTTCCCTTCAGTCAAATTTGTCCTGCATTAAGTTGGTATTACAGCAAGTTCTAATTTTCTTGGAAAGGCATGCAAGTTTTTTATGCATAAGAGAAGTGGAAAAACTTTAATGGACACATGGAGGTAAGATAAATAGGAGCCAACCAAGAACTGCAAGAACGAGTGGATCAGCATATGGATCAAGGTGATCAATGGTTAGACTGCCTATTAGACCTGATAAACTTTAATACTTTTTTTCTATTTTCATGGCGGATCCTTTGATGTACATTTTTAAGCCTCCCTCTAAGCTTTTAGAGTAAAGTAGTTTTTCAACAGAAAGTAGATATTCGGAACAAATTTACCCATGTACATCAAATGGTCAAAGCGGAGGATTTTATCGAGCATCCCTGACAACACAATTGGTATCATTAGAAAGCTTTCTTTCAAATTAGCCATCTAAAGAGACCAAGGTTGCATAATTCAGACATGAATTGGGTTAGGGACGATATATTAATAGGGTGCAGATCTTGGATGGTTTTCTAGCTTTGATTTGCTCGCTTTCTTTATAATTGCATAAAACGAGTTATATTAAAGGAATAAACATTAGTTAGAGTTGTTTCAAGTACAGTTGCAATAGTTATTTCTCTTAAGTTCAGTTGGAGGGTTATGATTAGAAGATATGGATGCTTGATACTGCATATGAACTTTTACGACCTTTATTTTTTTGTTAGCACGCAGATTTGATGTAAACTTGATTTCCAAAGTTATGGATTAGAATCTAAATTTTATTTCTAGGTATGCATACAATTATATGATGATCGATGCCAAGGAAGTAAAGGTGGTTGTGATAATAATGAAGGGACCATGCAAGAAAGACCTGAAAATTTGGAGACAGCTGAAGAAGGCCCTTGATGTAATCCAACCAATGGCATAGATTGCCAATTTGGTTCTTGTGTCTCGTAGTGACAAAGTGAGTGAACTACAGTCACAAATGAGTCGTTCAATTCTTAATCATAGTAGATGTAAGGAATTGTTACGAGTAGACCAAATAGAAATGATTAATGGAGCTTAAGGTGGTGATGTAATTCTAAAAGATGGATCGATAGTGTAATGACCTATTTCTAGCAATATTATAGTAGACTTTTATAATACTTTGAACATTATATGTATGTCATTTTAAAGGTCTCAACAATAGCTTTCTATCGGTATCAAGTTTGTCCAAATCGGACGTGCGAGACAAAAGTTATTGTGTTTAGTTCTGGACAACATTTTAAGTTTTTATATGCTATAGTTTGATATCAAAAATATAAAATTTGAAAAAAAAAAGTGACAATGTTCAAAATTATAGTCCCACATTGGATAGGAATAAAAAGTTCTGAATTTTCAACCTCTATAAATACAAGGCCATGCCTTGAGAAAATTACATCATTTTGGGTATTTGCATTCTAACCCCTGAGGTAAGAATATTTGCAAAAAAAGCCATTCAACTAGACAAAATTCTAGAAAATTCCTAGGAATTCCTGAAAATATTCTGGAGGTCCTTTGAAAATTTTTATTGTGGAGCCCACTATCTCGAGATACGCACCACCTCGAGATATGCGTCGTACGAGATTCAAGGATTCGGGATTCTAGCGTATTCACGTGTAAGTACATAGTTATTTATTTTATGCATTTATTTATTTATTTAATTATTTCTTTCTTTCTTTCTTTCTTTAATTATTTATTTATAAATATTATTTTATTTTGGAAATAGTAGAAAATTCACAGAATATTGTAGAAAAATTTTAGAAAATTCTATTATTTTTGGGGAAAATGTCTGAAAATGTTATTCTTGTTATCTGTTAAATTTTAGCAGGGAAAAATCACAATTCTTATATTTTCCACATAAAATGTATAAATGCATTGATGATTTCTTGTAATCTTAAAAGTATGAAATTATGATAGATAAGGACATGTGTAAGCTATTTAGTTGGATGAAGTCATACTCAAATTCATTTAAAATGAGATATATGCGTTTTTCATCCGTTTTATGTATTCGCTTTCTAAGATATTAATAGGGCTTAAATGTTCTTATTTTTAGTTTTAAAATGCAAAAATATGAATGTTATGCATGTAAAGATGTTTCTACAAATATTACTGTTTCATGCATATAAATACGATTAAAGACATGAATAAGAACGTGATTGGGAATGTGGAATATCAGATTAGTTGGAATCAGGCGTTGTCTCATTTTTTGAGACCCCTTGGAGTTTTAATCCCCTAAAGTATCAGGCGTTGTCTTATTTCTTTAAGACCCCTTGGGGTTCCAGCCCCCTAAAAGAAAGGCTTTGTCTCATTCATGAGACCCCTCGAGTATTTATACCTAAAAGGAAATTAGGGAATCCGGAGAAAGGATACCTAATGAAACAACTAGTGTGCACATTAGGGAGTCTACTTGTAAGCTAGAAGTGTTGACATCGTACACTAGAACCGATGGAATGTTGATATTGAATACATCAGAATTGATAGTTTGACTGTATAGAAATGGTCACGGATATTCTGATAAGAGAAATATTGACTGTTATGTGAAAGGTCATCATTGTATTCGAAATTATACGTAAGTAATTAATGGAGAATTGAGTTTTATCGAATTACATATGAAACTCATTTGCAAATCGTATTTGTTTTAAAATAAACAAAAGTCGTTGATTTAAGTGGTTTTACGCATGAGGAATGTACTTACTGGGCCCTAGCTCATCGTTTTAAAATGTTTTGTTTTCAGGAAGGGATAAAGGAAAGTTGGTCTGATGCTTCCAGCATTTCTGTTGATAGACTTGTGCTAGAGACGATGTTATATTTTGTTTAATTCTTCTATCTTGTAGAAGGATACATGAGTTATATAGGTCTTTTGACCGTTTAGTAACATATATTTGGGAGTACGATATATATACAATGTTTTCTTTTGGATAGGCATATTACGATTTTGTTTGAGGTGAGAGATCCTCTGACATTATTAATGTGTCCATGAAGTACGTTTTATCTTATGGATTGTTTAAACAAAATAAAAAAGTATCCGGTATATTTCTGCTGCATCGTGATACCAGTTTTGTTTAACTACGCGTTTGTATGATCAAAACGCGCCTCAAGATACGAAAAAGGTCGATATGACCAGATATCGGATTTGGGGGCGTGACAGATAGTTTCAAGTGATGTGTCAGAATGGAGTGACGGGGAAGTGATGAGGACATCAGAGCTTCCCATTCTAGAGTTCACCAGAGGAGGAGGATTGGAGCCATACCATTATCATTATGGTTGGATGACTACTATAGTACTATGTGGGCCCCGATTCGAATTCTTAGTGATACTGAGAGTAGAAGACCCCATATGCATGGCATCTTGAAGACTCCACATTGGAGAGATGCATATGGACTACAATAACAGAGCGAGTACTAAAGCGGAGCATTAAGAGAGCACTTTTAGAGGGGAGGTCCAGCTTGTTTATGTTAAGGACTTAGTTGCTATTTTTTGGGGTTTAGTGATTTCTTTATTAGTTTTGGTTGTCTTAACAATTTTTGTTATTTTCTTATGGGATTGCTTGCACTTAACCTAAATCGGATTTTAATATTAAAACCGTCCCTGATCAACCCCTTTGAGCCTAGTTTATTATTCAAATCCTTGGCAAGAAACTAGCAAATCTACTTGTGTTGGACCGTTGGTTGAACCCTAGGCTAGTGGAGGTTCCAACTTCCATTGGACTCTTCAATCAATATTTGGAGATTCACATTGTCGGATTGTTAACTTGGCAGGTTTAGCCTAGTTTGTTACTTTCTAAATATTTGTGGTAGGTTTAGCTTTATTTTATACTTAGAATTGTTCTTAGTCGTTTCTTATTGATTTCAATTCATCATATAGGATTAGTTTTCACAGTCCTACATCAGGAAGGTTATGGGATTCAGCAAGTTTAACGAGGTCTCTGATGAGGGCTTGAGGAACAAACAAAAGCTTTGTTCTCAGCAATTGAGAAAAAAAAATAGATCTAGAAACAATAGAATCTATGAACAGTAAGTTGAAACATGGAGATGGTACAAAGAATAATTATAAGGCAAAGTTCCCAAGTGAAATAGAAATTCGAAATTCAGCATCAATTTTGATGGAATAGTTGACATATGAGAGAAGGAAGTTTTAATAAGGGGATTAGAGACAACTCAAAAATGAAGATTCGCATCATGTCTTGGCATGTTAGAGGATTGAGGGCCACTGACCAGAGAACGATAAAAAAATAGTTAGCAAAATGGTATACAGTTAAGAACTAAGTTTGTAGAGGTAAAGGACCAGGTTATAAAGGAGGTATGTGTGTAGAGTGTGCTTGGAAAGCTTTTTTGGCAATAAGGACAGCAAGGTGTCTTGTTGATTTAAGATACTAGCATGGTAGAGGTGGTCGATTCAAAGATAAAAGGAATGCTCAACATCAAGTCTTTCTTTTTTGATAAGTAACATCAAGTCTTTCCAAAAACTTAGAACAAGTTCTTGTGGGTATCATCATGTGTGTACAATCCAAATGACAAGATTCCTAGATATTCTTTTTAGGAGGAGCTGGACCGAGGTAGAATTAGTTGTGAAACACCATGGTGCCTTGAAAGAGATTTCAATGTCATCCGATTTGCACATGAGAGGAACGGTTGCAGCAAAATAACATCAAGCATGAGACACTTCGCCAATGTCACTAATAGGAATGCGCTGATGAGTCTTCCTTTTGGTGGAGCCATCTTCACTTGGTCAACAATCAACACAACTCCACCATGTCAAAAATTGACAAATTTGTCGAATTAACCTTTTGGGAGAAGCATTTCCCTAATGTTTAGGCAGTTCCTAAACCAACATCAAATACCAAGCCTACTATGATGAAATAGGATGAATTGAGATAGTATTTTGTAAATACGCAATTCTCTTGAATATCAACCATTTTTTATTTTCTGGTCGCCTGAAAGGGACAAAAGAAACATCATGTTGTTTCTTCAACAATTTCTGATCTCTAGTGGACCTCTCAGTGGGATTTGAACCTAGATGAAATTCTGAACATCTATCGGAAAAAAAAAAAACAAATTGATCTTGTATGATTTCCAAGAAATAGTTGGGACATCGAGCAATATCCATAAAAGGCATTTCGAAAATCGGTCTAATTCTCTCTGTTTGTTCCGTTTGAAGAAAGGAAGGATCCCAAAGAATCGATCTTTCTTTTAGTTGTTGAATCTCTCTTTGATTGAGCCATGTGTGATATTCTAAATCCTCATTACTAATGGAATTGAAACGATCTCCATTAATAAATGATATCTAGATTGATCAAAAGATCCTTTCAATTGGCTAGATTCTGTTACTTGAACGAAAATATTCCTTGTGGAATCATATTGAATTGGCCGATCCTTGTTTGCTAACAACACATTGTCTAACCAAGTCCAATTCTCTCTCGATACGTTCCTCAAAAAATCCAATTCATGCGGATTTTCCTATACGTTCATTACAAAATATTTCTAGATCTTCATACTCAGACGGGAATGGGAAGGTAGGAGCAAGCATACACTACCATGAAAGTAGGGGTGTCAACGGGTCGGTTCCGATTCCAGGTATAATGGGCCAAATCTTAAGAATATGAGAATTTTTACACTATATTTATACATTGGTACCGGTTCTTATCGGTTTCGGTTCCATATTAGACTACCCGAAACCGGAACCGGAACCAGAACCATTATTTTCGGTTCGGTTCCGGTTCCGGTTCCGGTTCCGGTTCCGGTTCCGGTTCCGGTTCCGGTTCCAGTTCCTTTTTAACTAGCTCCCAAAAATGTGGAACCGGAACCGGTGTTTTTGGTTCCGGTTAAACGGGTAAAATTGACACCCCTACATGAAAGCCCTAAGGTCAGGGATACCTTGTAACATGGATGAGGGAGAAGGGAAGCTCTCAAGAGAAAAAACATGATAGGTTATCAAAATAGTTTTATTTATAAAAAGAATAATAAAAGAGCTTGCGAAAGTAAATCCAATTCTATTATTTAGATTGAGAGATATGAATCGAGTGAAAATACAATGGGAAAAAATTAAGGTACTAAAAAAACATGAAATTCCAACTTAAGAACTTCAACTGAAACATGGCTAAATTATGATTGTAGTTCATGTAGACTACTCAGCCTTTGTGAATTAGAGTGTTAGTCCTAACATTTATCAAATCTTAATGAAAACATATTCCTTCATCAAGGGTTTAGGTATCAAGCCTATCTCATATTGCTATTTAACTATGTAATAAGGACACCGACACGGGTGTTGGTGTCCGACATAGATACGAGGTGTTCGACACGGCAACCTAAAAAAATCTGATACGAAGACACGTCCGTACATATATTTATTAAAATATATTAATATATACGAATGCTTAAAATTATTAATAAATAATAAAAAATAGAAAATAAAGCAGAAAATATTTATTAGTTTATTGTTGTATGCAGGATGGAACACACCAACCCGCTTTTAGAAATTGATTTTAAATTAAAAATTATTAAAACAAGGGGTGACACGGCCATAAGTGTCCAGATGTGCGTCGAGAAGTGTTGACACACATGTATGGGTGTCGAGGTGTCCGACACAGCAAATAACCCTAAAAGTGGTGTCCTTGTTACATAGCTATTTAAAAACCAATGCATATATCTCCTCATGTCCGTTAATTTAAAATTGTGGCCATAGATATAAAGTTACTAGCCTACCCCTTAACAGGTTTAGGAGTACTCCCCATCTTTGATAACCAAAAATCACTTTCGCTCCATTTTTCCAAAGCATGCAAGTGTTCTTGTATGCATAATGTATAACTTGATTATCATACTGCCATGGCCTAGCCAGTAAAAGGTGACGAGCATCCATCTGTCCCACATAACACCGTATGTCATCCTTATATGATTTTCCATTAGAAAATGAAAGTAAACAACGTTGATCATCTGTTACCTCATTTTCCTTTTTGAACCATATAAGCTAGTAATTCATATGCCTTTTCTTGGTCTTCAACCTCAATTTGTCAACCATCTCTTGGGAAAACATTCTCGTAACTCAATTTGATCACAGAACAATTTGAAAGGAAGATAGTAGCTCGTAAGAAAAGGTATCTTCTTAGTTGTAGGAACCTTTTACCCTAGGTGTCACTCCCACTTCTTAAAATAATTTCTACAATTTATTCACAATAGCCTCTTCTTCACTTACATCAAGTCCTACTTCGTGCAACTAACATATTGACAATGGATAACTTAATGTCTAGAAAATTGTCATCATCAATTATTGTGTGATGTGCAAGAAGAATGGGGAATCTGTCAATCATCTTTTATTGCATTGTGATATTGCTAGAGAGGTGTGGGCTTCATTTTTCACAGAGTTTGGGATTTGTTGGGTGATGCCGGCTTCTATCAAGGATCTTTTATACAGTAGGCAATCTCTTGCCTTCTCACCCAGAGAGAAGATTCTATGGAGGATGTTACCTTTTGCAATTATTTGGGGTCTTTGGAGGGAAAGGAATCAGAGACCATTCGAAGGAAAGTCTCAAGATATGCAACACATTATCCTTAGCATTAAGGGTATGATGTTTCTATGGTCAAAAGGTATTCCGAGAATGTAGAGGAACGTTTTTTGAAGACTTCGTTTTTCGATGGGATATGGATGCTAGTTTATAGTTGTTATCAGGAGTTTCTTTTCTTTCTTTTTTATTCACTCTAGTAGGTCACCTCGGCCTCTAAAGGGGGGTCTCTTGTAGTTTTTTGGCTTAGGCCTCTTTTAATATAAAATTACACTTATCAAAAAAATCAACCTAATCGTAGTGCTCTATCGTGCTTTCCCACAAAAAAAAAAAATTTCCTTATTCACCATTCCAATTGGAATTGATACAAAACCCGAAGGAGGCTGGAGATTTTAGGTTTTTTTGTTGTTTTTTACTGCATGGAGGTCTAGGTTTTAGACCCTTGATAATGATGAGTAAAGCTCCTTTGAGTAAGTGATCTGGTCATGGTTAAAACGGTATCGTTCATGGGCGATACCAAAACGTATCGGAAGTATGTTCGGTTTCGAACAAAAGCAACCGAAATGTATGTAGTTTCGTCCTATAGATAAATTGAAACGAAACAGATGAAACGCTTCAATTTCGATTGAAACTTCAAACCATGGATTTGGTTGGTTTGGGTAGAACCTAAAAGCCTTTGGAGGAGAGTTATTGGACCAAAATTCAAGGAGGAAGGCAAGGGGGTAAATTCTTCTTATAGTGTTTAGTGGGTCTAACCAACTTCTATGAGGTCTTCCAAGGGGTATCAATTAAAAGTGAGATTGGGCAAAAGAGCAAGATTTTTGGGAGGACGTTTGTGTGGCAACTCTAAGCTTTGGTTTGCTTACTTTATAATATGACAGCACAACAAGGGGCTCTCGTCTCAAGTTGCTTCTAAAGAGTGTGCAATAGAGTTGTATGGAAGTCACTTTCTAGGAGGCATTTAAATGATTAAGAGATGAATTCATTCGCAGGGTTGCTTGCTTAATTAAAAATGGTTTCTACATCAAAAAAATAATTTGCAAATTTGCAAGTGACTTTGCTTCCACTCTAACAAAATCCAATACACATTCTTTTTGGTAAAATTATGTGGTGGAGTACGGTCCCATCTGAAGTGGCATTTTTCCTTTAGTTGAGGACCCTTAGTAAAATCTTAACAATAGAACACTTGTTAAGTCACGAAAAATCATGCCCACTATATGTTTCTTCGTAAAGCAAGTAGGAGACGATCGAGCATCTTCTCCATTGTGATTATTTGTCTCAAGTTTGGCATCATACCTTTTTGAGTTTTCAAATTAATTCAAGTTATGCCCAAAAGTTTGGTTGCTATCATTCAAAAATGATGTATCAGCTAACACAAAGTCCAAGAAAAAATTCCATGGAGACTCATACCTCTTACAATTGTTTTTTTATAAGTAAAAAGTATATTAAGCAAAAAGGAGAAAATCCCGCAAAATACAACCTAGAGAAAACTCTAGAAGAGGACCTCTATAAAGAGCTATCTACAAGAATAATCAGTTTAGATACTCCAACCATCTCGTCCCATCTAAACACAAAAGAATCAAAAAAGCATCTCCTAAATTCAGAAGAAAACAAAGGACCTAAAAAACAGAAAGGCCTTGATTCTCAACACCACCCTAGGAATGTCTTCTTCTTTCCCTTCGAAGATGAGAGAATTTCTCTCCAGCCAAATGGCCTAAATGATAGCAAAGGGAAGGATACACGATAGGAATCGCCCTTTCCCACTAAAGATCTCCACCACTCCTTGGACCAGATTGATCACAGGCCCCGGCAGCACATACTCAATACCAAAAAAGGAGAAAAATATATGCCAGATAGCAAATGTGAAGGGACAATGGATAACCAAATGCCCAATTGATTCGGCATTAGACTTAAACAAGGAGCATTTGTTCGGCATCATCATTCCCCTGTTGATCAAATGGTCCAATGTCAAAATCGTGTCCCCCTGCTGATCTACTCGGCATTATTCCTCTTGCAATTGTTGGAGTTTATGAAAGGGAACAATAGAATTTTTGAAGATGAGTAGGGATGGAAATTCAAGTGATAGAAAAGACAAACGAAATATAGTTTTTTGGGAGCTGATTCTTAAAGAAATCAAGTGGCTTACTCAAGTTTCAATTCCAATTACGAGGTCTTTATTCATGGAGATATTGGAAAGAGGTGATCTTGCAAAGGTTTCCAGCTTTCTTTTGCTGAGTAGTTTTACTCGTTACCCTCCTTCAGTGTATGTATAAATTGAACTCTAGGGGTTTCCACATGTTTAAGTTTATTTTCCTCACTTATTAAAAAAAGTGTGATTCTTCATCAACTTAGGAAGTGATCCCCTAAAGATTGGCTGTGAGGCTGAACATGCATGTCGTGATGCTATGCTTATGCAAGGTCTGATGCTTTGTATGTTATTAGTGTGATGGTAATCGATCTTATTTTTTTCACCGGATTAGCCTTGCATTAAGAGATCATATTGTTGTAATGCACTTATGCACATTGGTATCAACTACGAGCATCACAATATGCAATTCTTCAAGGCTGCGTTTTATGAACTCCATTGCCAATATTTTAATCTTTGTCAAATACCCCAGAAATAAATAAAAACCCTAATACTCTCCTCATTAACATACATGAAGAAATTAAAATAACAAATAAAACATAATTTACTGCCCAAAGTATTGCATCGATCTACACTCAAGAGCCTATAACTCATGCAACTAATATTGCATATTTCTTATTTTAGCAAATTGTGCACCTTTCAGCCAAGTTCACCACTCAAGAAAAACATACTGGCCAGATTAAAAGATTATTATTTCTAGTATTAAGAATGCAAACAGCTGCTTATTAATATAAGGATACTTTCAGATATTCTTCAAACATTTAGAGGGTTTATGTCTTCAATTTTCTTTCACTCATCCATTTTACAAGGTGTTTCTTATACTCGTTGGCAATGAAAGGTTTAATTCAAGTTTCTTAACATAAGCCGAAAAATCTTAAAGTTAAATTACAAAATCTATATCAGGAAACCTATGTCTTTGTTTTAGCAATGATGCGAAAAACTTTGGGAAGCAATTTAGGAAAGCAACCTGATGGTGCCAAACATAACTAAGAAACCCATGCTGCTTACTCTTACAGTAGGATAAGCAGGGATTCAACCCCTAACCTGAGGGCTGCAACCTCAACCCCGGCACTTGGCCCGGTGCAGCAACATTATGTGGTAAACACTTCAGCACAAAATGTTATAGAAACGCTTCATATATGTAAATTCTAAGTCAACTATGTTAAAATGACACACTTTGGAGCGTCTAGTTGAACAGCAGGTAATATTTTAAGCAGAAACTCCTTATGGAGGAAATAAATAAACTTTATGCAGTTTCAGACATACACATTCTTCTTTAGATATGTTTGCAGTTGTGTTTTCCTGTAATCTTGAATCACTGGTAGAGGTGTTCGCATTTAACTATAGTACCACAGAAACAAGGGCAGCCTTTTGAAACACAAAATTTCATGCATTTAGGTTGTTCTCCTTTTGAGCTGAGACCCACCATTTGATAGATCTCGCTAGGAGATCTTCTTGGTCAAAAATTGATCTGGTCAGATGAATATAACTTTCTGATATGGTGATATATTGCATCTTTTGCTTCATTATTTGATAAGTTATTAATTTTTTTCTTCTTTTTGAAGGTTTTTCTTTTCTTTGTTTACTAAATTATTATACTCTTACGAACACTTAAAAAGGTGGCACATGCTCCAAGAAAAGTCTAAAGACTCA
This sequence comes from Euptelea pleiosperma, assembly GCA_035048495.1. Taxonomy (NCBI): domain Eukaryota; kingdom Viridiplantae; phylum Streptophyta; class Magnoliopsida; order Ranunculales; family Eupteleaceae; genus Euptelea; species Euptelea pleiosperma. The sequence goes on along the minus strand of CM068548.1, from coordinate 30,681,428 downwards.
TTCATCTGATCAGACTGATTGTGGCCCATGAGATCTCTTTAGATGGAATGGTGGGTCCAAATACCGATGGTGTGATCACACCTACAACAAAAGCATGGCGAGATCCAGAAAACATCCAAGTAATAGGTCTTCTGAATGAATCATAAGCCATTGTCGGGCCGTTGTCTGGGTATGCTGAAGTGTTTTACTTAATTGAAAAATGATTTCATACCACCAGCATGCATCTGAACAATGTTAGGATTGGAAATGTGCACGTGACAAATTTTGGAACCCAAACATCTATAATTTAACACTTGACCAGTTAAAAGGTAAAAGTGTGTCCAGCTAGGTGAGATATAAGCATAGTCATAAAAATCTCTGATTTTGCCGATTATTTGGCTAGACCCATTTTTTCCCCTTCTGATTTCGATTTTGCCAATTTTTGAATTTAGATTATGAATGATGAATCATTGTTATGACTTATGACTTATTATAGGGAAATTTTTGACATACCCCCCCATGTTATTTTGAAAATTTGACATACCCCCACAATTTGAAAAAGCTGACATACCCCCCCTATGACTCAGTCCACTGTCATTTGACCAGTGTTGACTCGAGTTGACTACCAAATTTTGTATTAAATGACAGAAACGCCCTTATCTTCAACTTTGGAACAAGGGTCTGGGCTAAAACCTAAACTCCAAATCGAACGGCTATGGACGAAGACCAGCCAAGAGACTCCAATGGGTTCGCCGCCCATCACCGGCGACCAACCCACCGGACTCTCATGGCCGGCCGACCACTACTCCAGCAACAATTTAAAACTCAAAGTTTTGAAGAAAAAAAAATAAAGCATACAATTATATTTCTAAAAATTTCATTAATAAAAATGAAATACAAGAATAAGAGCAATTTAGATTTTAAGCTTTTGATACATGGATTTTGGAAAGATGGGTTCTCTCAATTTTAAAAGAAATCGCATTCCCTCGTGAGTTTTATCTATTTTTATGGTTTTTTATTTTCAATCTGTGCTTAATTCATAAAAAAATAAAAATAAAATAAAAATCCTCTTATTTTTAATCTCCTCCTTTTCATGTTTGATTTGGGGTTTGGGTTGGGTTTTGGCCCGAACCCAAACCCTTTTCTAAGGTTGAAGACAATGGCACTTTTGTCCATTAATACAAAATTTTGTAGTCAACTCGGGTCAACACTGGTCAAATGACAGTGGATCGAGTCATAGGGGGGTATGTCAGCTTTTTCGAATCATGGGGGGGTATGTCAAAAATTCCCTTATTATAGTTACAGAATTATAGATGTGCTTTTCGTCATATAAATTTGTTCTGTTAAAAACAACATTTCTAACTTGAAATATGCCATGATATATATTTTTATAATTTTGTCGATTTTACCCAAATTTATCCGAATTTTCCTGAGTTGACCCCTTGCCGATTTATTGATGAATCCCGACTTTGTGACTACGGATATAAGTTCCTTCTTTCAGTCTTGAATTGATCCCATTGACAATTTGAGTAAAATTAGAGGTGATCGAGGCTGAAAGCCAGAAACATTACTTCTTCAACACTCCAAGGTGAAATCATGTTATAATCAAAGGATTGATCATGTTAACATTTTGTCGAGATGTATCATAGGTTCTTCATGAAGACTATAGTTTCTTCGTAAATGATCAACCACAGGAGAGGAGCACTTTCATGAGCATTAGACTGCTAGAGCTGGGAATTAGTTCTTAGAAGCTAAACTTCCAAAGTTAGAGATTCACTCAAAGGTAAAATATTGCCTGTGCAAAACACTTGTAAAAACCATGATGAAGAGAACTTAAAAGCATTTTAACGGTTTGCTTAACATTTATAAATATATCAATAACCATATCAGTAAGTAAAACACTATTTTTTTCTTAATTTTTAGAGTCATACTCCAGCATTTCAACTGCTGCTTTAAGGAAAACCATGAAGAAAACTTAAAAGCAATTTATCAGTTTTCAATAACATTTATAAAAATACCAATAACCATATCAGTACGTAATAAAACAAAAAACAAAAATTCAATTTTTGGAGTACTTCTCCAGCATCTCCCCATTGTCTAGTCTTAGGGGGTGTTTGGATCGCCAGTTTTCAAAAAATATTTATTTTTAACAAAAATAACTTTTCTGAAAATATATTTTTGAAAATATGTTTTTCTTAAAAAGTTCGTTTGGATCATCATTAACGCAAAATGTCTTTATCTTCTTTTAGTTGGCCCCACCAATATAATGTCTTTATATTTTTGGAAGGGGACTTCTACTAAAAACTGTTTCTTTGTTTATTGTGTTCATTGAGCTAGCAAAATGTTAAAAAGTCTTCTTTTACTTGAAAAAAAGCTTTCAGCTATTTTTTATAAAAAGACTTTTGGCTTAGAAAATATATTTTTATGGAATAAATACTTTTTTTTGATAAGTGGAATAAATACTTTTTAAAAATGGTCATCCAAACAATCTATTATTTTGGAAAAAGTATTTTGTGGAAAAAAAGACTTTTTCAAGTCCAGATCCAAACACCCCCTTAGTTTTTTCTTTTCTTTCTTTTTTTTATGATCTTCCATTTATTCTGTATATTCAGAATGCTTTTCCCTTCCATGTAATCTCTTTTCATTCTAATAAAACATGTCTTTATCATAGATATAAAATCAAATCAAAATTCTAGGATAGTATCTACAAATTTTCAATACATGTACACCAATAAATGCCAGCTGCAGCCTGAGTTTCTCAAAATTAAGGTTATTTAGCACTAATCCCTGGAAAATTGAATGAATTAGTAAGACCCCCCTGTACTTCTTTAAATTAGGGTCACCCCCTTTTCCGTAATGTTGTGACTAACACCCAAAGGTAAGACCGAATCAACCCCATAAACATTGTTGGATGGAGACTGCTAAAAATTTCAAGTGCTTGATTGTGTTATTAGAGATTATTCCCCAATTTTTTTTGTACTTTCTGATTTCTGATCTTTGTAGGGTTTCTTGTTTCAATTGCTTCAGGTTCTGATTTTTATATAAAATCAGTCAACTACAAAGGGTTGAATGTTCATTACATCTGGGTGCTGGTCAACAATGTTAACTGGCTGTCAAGGGGACGACCCTAATCTAAAGAAGTACATGAGGATACTAATTCAAGCACTTTTTCAAGGGAGTCTAACACAGAGAGAAGGATGCAAATATACAATAGATGCCTATTGTCAAAAACACCTTTAATATATATGACCAACTGAAACCAATATATTTGTCAGAAAAATTATTAAAAAAAAAAATTCCTTTTAAGATAATGTATTACGCTCTTCTCTATAAAAGATACTAATGACAGTGGCATATGTTTAAAATTGAACATCATTTTGCTTATTGTTGCCTAAACTTCTAGCATAACAACTACTCCATTTTGGAGATCTTGACTTGTTCTGAGACCACCCGCATGATTATGGCAGTGACATTCTTGTGAAGATCATTTGAAAAATGATCGCCGGGATGAGATAATTAGAGTAAAGATGTCTTCAATGCCCATAATTGCTTGGTGGGGACTTTAGAGTTTGATGAAGTATAAAGTGAGTGAATTGATCCCTTCCATGTCTCATTTATCAGAGTTTATTTCTGCTAATTATCTTGTTGATCTCCCAATTGATTAATAATTCACCAGGTTTAACATGAAAGAGCCTCATATCCTTTGTATCCTTTCAACAAAATGGGAAGAAAATTTCTGAAATACTTCTCGCTTCTCTCTAGGCTAATTTAGATTGCAATGCAATCCTCACATACCACTTCCCTTTTGTCAGGAGCAGTTGTGGTTGGCCCACCCAAAAAAGTTTTGCACATAGGAAACTCTCTTCCTTGTGTATTTAATTATTCATACAAAGAATTTTGTTACCTATTAAAAATTAAAGAATTTTATTGATTGGTGAGTGACTGATGCAAAGAAAAAGAAGAAAAACAGTTGCAGGGATTTTGTATCGAAAATTGTTTAGGTAAGAAAGAGAAAAAGAAAAAGGGGAGCTTGTATTAGGAGATGCACAACCCATGGTCCAACCTCGAGTCCTCTTAGGAGTGAACTCAATCCCTAGAGGTGATGCCACCAATAGGGATTCAATACCAAAACTCAGTCCTCTTCTTGTTTTCCTTGTTTCTATGTTTGGATTGGATAGAATTAGGACTTTAAGATGTTTTGTCTTGGTCCTCAAGCTAGTGGATTTTAGTTAGGAATCTAAGTTACTAAAAATAAGGTGTATACAGGAACCTTGAGTGTTGTTTAGGTGATCTTGGGAAACCATCAGGTAAGAACTACCGTAAATTTAAGGGATGACATCAATCCAAATAAGATTGAGTTTTAATAAAATACACATGCACATGGTGGGGTGGGGTGGAGGTGGAGGGACGAAGGGAGAAGGGAGAAGGGCATCCAAAGAACTCAATCAAATTTAAGATCCTTCATTTTCTCTTACTACACAGGTAAATTTCCACTGTTATATTTTTTTTAATGTATATGTCTACATTATGCATCAATTGATTTCAAAGCCAACATATTTATGGGAGGGTTTTGATACAGAAATTCTTGTGGTAGCAAGAAGCAAATGAAATAGAGAAATTCCAAGTGAAACCTCAAAGAGAGATGATCGAGGTGAAAAGATCAACAATGGCAGGTAGAGCAACTAACTTGACAGGCATGTTGAAGTTTCGTACATGATGAAGTTTGTGATGCATTGAAGAAGATGAAAGAAAAATTAATCCTTCAGCTGATGCTCTGCGAGTTGAGTTGGCTAGTGAGGTTAACAACTCAGAAATATGGCAAACGAGGCCAATAAGTAAATTCCGAGTTAGAGATCCCTACATTTTATATACATCTTCAAGTGAAGGAAGTCATAAACTAGATGACCCTTGCTAAAAGGGACTTGACCATATTTTTTTTGATAAGAAGGGCCTTGACCGTATGGAAGCGCTTTAGCACAAAGTGAAGTCTTTACCCAAATTGAAAGGAATATGTTAGTGGGAAGCAACTTAAACTTCCTTTTTGGGCTTTGTCAAATGCATGCCAAATTGTCCTCATTGTAGAAGAACACCTCAAGAGGAGCAATCTGAGGTGTGGCACATTGACTGGTCATTTTTAGGCTTTTGCACATGAAGATGAGCAATTGACTTTGCAAATCAATAACCAGACTTGGGGTCCCTATATAGTGTAACTAACAATTGGAATTTCTCCCATGGAGGAAGAGATCAAGATGCTACTCTGAGTCATCCTTCAACCACCAATGAAGCTACATTCCTATGCTTCGAGTATGATGATCTGAACCACAGATCTTCTCAAGTGCCTGAGGAAAATCACAAATTTGGTGGACAAAAGACAAGTGAAAAAATTAAATGACGTCCAGTCTACAGCTAGACAATTATGAATCGAAGGCAAAGCAACATGCCTCTGTGTGCATTGTACAATTCATCAAAAGAGATGTGGGGTTAGTTGAACTACTAAGCCTTTCCTTCTCGCTCCACACAAAACACTAACTTTGCACTGATATTAGAGTGAAGAAAGCCGGCCATTTGGGACAGTGTATGCACCCCATGTATAGGCGTTCAAATCAACATAGGTGCTGGAAAGAACACTCTATGGAGGCAGTTTATTGCCAATGGTGACCATACTGCATTCTTTAATCTTTATGGTGTCTAAGGTTAGAAGCAATGCCACCATCAAAAGCACAGCATAAGGGATGGCAAGAACACTAGAGAACATCTGAATTCTACCTACTACCTCAAGAAAACCAACATGACAAACAAATGTTGGAAACTAAATTGCCTTTGAGTGTCACATACATGATACAACTGCTACTAGTAACATACACATTACTTCCGCTTCTATTGTGGGCACCTCGGCTAGAGACAACTATGAAACTATGAACCTCTTAACGAACGTGATTTAACCATTGGACTGTGCAGTGAACTTGTAGAAAGTTTTAATGCACTCGAGTAAGATTATGAGTGAAATTGTCCTGCGGAAGCATTCTCAATACGATATAGCAAAATGTGACATAACTTCCTAACAAAATGTGGACAGTAAACAACAAAACACAATAGAATTCACTGATCTATTAAAAGACGGTATATCTATGATAAGAATTCTGTAAACCTCTAGTGCCCATGGATATGCGCCAACCATTCGTAAATCTGGAAAAGTGCGATTTGTGATTTTCCTCTACAGACGTAATGTTTTCGAAAAATTACTCTCATTTCAACCAAAAATGGAAAAGCAGACCTAAAAATTTAAACAGAACCAGAGATTGCGCAATGGCGTACTGCCGGAATTCCCAACCTATGTTCCACAACCCACACCAAACTAAATAAAAGAAAAGGAAACCCTAGGAAAAAGGTGGACCTCCATGGGAGTTCGATTGATGATTTACCTCAAAAGAGATCACGATAGGAGTTGCAAACGCGCAGAAACCCTAGAAATTCCTCTGCTTCAAGCACTCGAAATCCTCTTCAAGTACTCGCTCTACCGCCGAAATCAGCTCAGACGATCCGAGAGAACCAAAACCCTAATTTGGTCTACTAAGCCTTACAAGACTGATAAGAACGTTCGAACGTGATACGGTCCATTGCGAGAAAACCTTCGCTCACACCTGTGTGTGAGCAAAGACGATCACACATCACAATATGAGCCACGGGGCGCACTCTTATAGGACGATGACCGTATGGATGTTTGGCTAGTCCCTCGGTAGACTTGTGAACCAAAAATTAGCTTGATTAGTGATTTCTAAGCGTTGGATTGGAGTCATTTACATGGGTTGATTTTAACCGTAGAATTTAGAGCATTATTGACCATTATTTGGGGTACTAGATCCAAAGGTCTGACATAACTAATCAGGCTGATTTTTGGTTCGCAGTTCCAACGAGGGACTGGCCAAACATCCATGCGGTCATCGTCATCTAAGAATGTGCCACGTGGCTCATATTGTGATGTGTGATCGGCTTTGCTCACACACGTGTGTGAGCGAAGGTTTACTCGGTCCATTGCGAAGCATTCGATGGGCGAGTAAAACTTCTCTGACCACTCCAATATGAGACACGTGGTATTTTTTTTTAGAGGATACTGACCGTATAGATGTTCAGCCAATCCCTAGGTCGACCTTCAAACCAAAAATCAATCTGATTAGTGACTGATCAGATTTTAACAGTGGGAATTTGAGCATTAATGACCATTATTTGGGGTCCAAGGATCCAAAGTTTTGAAATCACTAATCAGGCTGATTTTTTGTTTGTAGGTCCACCCAGGGATTGGCCAAACACCCATTCGGTCAGCATCTTCTACGGGGTGTTTGGCAACACAAAAATAAGTAACTTATTGACTTTTATAAGCCAAAAAGTTAAAAAGTTGGTTTTGATGTGCTTCATATTTTATCTTTTGAAAGGTTAAAAGGAATTTTTGACATATCCCCCCATGTTATCTTTAAAATTTGACATATCCCCCCACAATTTGAAAAAGCTGACATACCCCCCTATGACTCGGTCCATTGTCATTTGACCAATGTTGACCCGAGTTGGCTACCAAATTTTGTATTAAATGGCAAAAATGTCATTGTCTTCAACCTTAGAACAAGGGTTTGAGCCAAAACCCCAAATCAAATGGTTGTGGTGAACGGTCGGCCAAGAGATTTCAATGGGTTGGCCGCCCATCACCAGCGACCAACCCATCGGAGTCTCATGGCCGGCTGGCCACCACTTCGGCAATAATTTAAAACCCAAGGTTAAAAAAATAAAAATAAAAATAAAAAATAAAGCATACAATTTTAGTTTTAAATTTTTCATTAACAAAAATGAAAAATAAGACAAAGCAATTTATATTTTAAGCTTTTGAGATGTGGATTTTGGAAAGATGGGTTCTCCCAATTTTAAAATTTTATTCTACAATAAAATTCATAAATAAATTCTATTCATTCATGAATTTTATTTATTTTTTGGGGTTTTTTCTTCTCAACATTTGTTTAATTCATCAAAAAACCAAAAAAAAAATCTCAAGTTTATCAACATGGGTTTTAATTTTTATTTTTAATCTCCTCTTTTCATGCTTGATTTGGGGGTATGGGTTTTGGCCTAAACCCAAACCCTTGATCTAATGTTGAAGTCAAGGGCACTTTCGTCCTTTAATACAAAATTAGGTAGTCAACTCGGGTCAACACTGGTCAAATGACAGTGGACCGAGTCATAGGGGGGTATGTCAGCTTTTTCAAATTGTGGAGGTATGTCAAAAATTACCAACTTAAGACTGAAGCTAATTTTGAGTGAAACTTTCCAAATGCCACTTTTACCCTTGTAAACTTCACATTATGAAGTGTAGATAGAAAACATCTATGAAGGAGAAAACACATGGATGGTTTGTTGAGGAGTAGGTCAGTAGACCATCTCTTTTTTGAAAAAATAATTACCCATAAAATGACTCATTTGGTGCGATGTTTATTACTGACCATTTATAATTAAAGAAATTTGAAAAAAAAAACATATGTGATATTAGTTTATGATCTTTATTAATGATTTATTATAATATAATATGTATATAAAATTAAAAGATAATGACTTTTTGACTTAATTCGTGCCAACTAAGGTGGCGTTTGGTAAAACTTATTTTAAGGTCTGATATCTTAAACTGCTGAATATGAGATTTGAAATCTTAAAGTGTTGAATATAAGGTCTGAAAAAACTGTTTGGTAAACTGTCTGAAAAAACTATTGAAATCTGAAAATAAGTGTTAAGTCTATTTGGTGAACACAACCAAAAATGTCTAAAAATTGGCATTTTGTCATATTTGCCCTTATTAAGTGTTAAGTCTGTTTGGTAAATACAACCAAACAATGTCTAAAAATTGATTATTTGCCATCATGCGCCTCTAAGGAGCCAAAAGTACCACCCATCTATTATCTATACTAAAGCTCGGCACTGCTGAGGTGGCGCTCTCTCCATTTTTTTTTCAACATTTTTTCCAAAAATACCCTCATTAATTACATAATCTCTTCTCCTCCGTTACGTCTCTCCATTCCATTAAAAACACTATTTCCAAAAACTCCTATTCGACCCTTTAATTAACGTACATCCCTCCGTTCCCCCGTCGTCATGCGGAGATGTCTCTTTATCTCCCCTTCACCTGTTTCGTCATGCGGAGATGTCTCTTTATCTCCCCTTCACCTGTTTCGTTTTCTTCTACTTTTGCTTATCTCTCAACCCCAACACGTCTCAATGTGCGATGTTCTCTCCACGATGATTCATGGAAATCTCGGATTTCAAATACAGTAAGTTCACTCTCTCTATCGTCTCATAATCACCGAAGGAAAGGTATAATAAAATAGTATATAGCTTTCCCCAATTCAATTTTTGTTTATTTATTTTTTCTTCGTTAATTCAGTTCGTTTATTGATTGGTATATTCATTATATAGTTAAAATCATTTATCCATTGTCTTAGCTTATCTGAGAACAATGACGTTGAAGAATTGAGAGCTCCCGCCATGGCGGATTCTTCCAAGGAAGATTTGGTTCAGCTTCTCAAGAGATTCGACGCTTATCTCGCAGTCAATATGTCCAATTTCCTCTTCATCTCCCTCGATGATCTGGTTCTCTTCTTCCCCTTCCTTTGTTTCATTTCAGTTTCAATTTATGTAGCTTTAGTTATGGATCTGATCAAATCTTCCTCCAACAACGAATTTCATGGCCGTAGGATCCTTCTTTAACAAGTGGATAGAGAACCAATTAGTGGAAATCTCCAAGCTTTGTCTGACCAGGTATGTAAAATCCAATATCTTTGTTTATAGCATCAGATTTTATTGGTTTTCTTAATCAAAACTTTCCTTTGTAGGTTTTCTGTATTGGGTTTTCTTTCATCTTTGTGTTTGATTAAAGCTTAAAGCTTCTCCATGTCTGCATAATGGTGGAAACAATTAACTGTTCTGTCCTTCAATGTTCAAGCTTTGTTTATTCTTTTCTTGAGATGGTTTTTGGATAATTCTTCAATGGAGGCTTTCTTCAGCTCTATCACCACATTTTGGTACCACAGTGCTTCAAAACGAGGACAGAAATAGTTTTAATTTTGTTTTCTGGGATGACTTTGAGATTCTGCAAATCCAAGTTGTTCAGCTCTCTGATTGTGCTCTGGGCATAGAACAGTATTACAAATATTGGACCTGGAAATTGTGTTTTCTAACATTTGTTTCCTACTTTTTTGAGATGGGGTTTTGATGTGTAATATTTTTTTTAGAGGGTTCTGGGAATGGGGGGCCTGGAAGTGGAGAAACATCGTGCAATGCATTCTGTCACTAAAAAAGGTTTGTAGTTTTAAGAATGAATGTTCTTATATGATCAAATTATGATCTAGCCAGTTTTAAATTTTGGGTTACTTTTTCTTCATAAGGACAATTTTGAATCAGTGGTGATTGGACATCTAAGGATGAACGGGCTTCACCACTCTGGATATTCTGGGAAAGCTTGGAACTGTGAATCAAGATAAAGTTGTTTCTTGGGTCATGCATTTTCCAACACGAATCTGGTCTGTGAACTAACATACCCACTTTGATTTTAATCGATTAGGAGATCAGCGATACCCACCCAATGGCTGTCTTTAGACCATAAACACGGCCAATGGAAGCCAAGTATAAACACGATCAGATGTTATTTATCATTCAATTAAGTTGAAAGCAAACCTAAATTAAGAGCTAAGGCATTGTATTATTGGGAAGCACTACTTTATATATAGTGATTGTCAGTTGGAAGATTAATATAGTAACTATATGAGCTGCTTATGAATATAGGTCTCCCTTGAAGGTTCTACTAATAAAAGTAAGTAATCAGACTTTCTTGGGTTCTCTCATAATAGAGATCCATTGGACAACAGAGAAGTCTTTGTCAGATCTTGACAATTTTTTGTTCAAAAATAGAGTAGAGGAGATGAAGTTCTGCAAGAGATGTCAGTGTATGCAAGGACAAGAGAAAGAGCTACCTGGGGTTTGATTCAAGAAGCTCAAGAAGATTTTGAAGAAGAGAGATTTTCAATACCAGAATGAAGAGAGAGATGAGTTTGTTCTTAACACCTCCAACTTCCCCCACCATTGCCCAGTTAAAAAAAAAGGAGAAAAGAATTCAATTTAATTGAGTTTTTATTTATTTATTAATATTTGAATTATGTTTGTTATATGGTTTGTTGGGTTGTTTTGTTCTTATATCTCATATGTTGGGATTTTTTTATTTGTTTAAGTTTGTTGAAGGAGATTGTTTTGTTATGACGTTGATTATTCATTCATAGGTGTCGGTTTTATTTGGTTAAAAATAAAATTTTAGTACACCTGAACACACCCGAGTTCGGCATCATATGATTATAATCCTATGATATGTTTACTCAGGTAATGGATCTGCTCCTCTGGTTTGTTGCCGGTGATATCATCACTGGGTTGGTGTTGGTGTTCATGCACCTCACCTTCATTCGAATTGTTCCTCTACAGTTTCTGATTCTGCATTTTCATTTTTGAGCAACTTCAATCCTGCCTTCGGAGACTCGCTTCAATATTTGCTCGCGCTGTTGTCAGTGATATTTTGATGACCCATAAACAGTAAGAGGGTGGTGCTAAACTACGCCAGGTGAGTCCTTTGACAACTCAGAAACTCTACTCAACTTGATTAGTTAGCATTCAGTTTGTTTTAGCATCTCACGTTCTCCCAAATTTTGGGGTTTGCACTTATGATTCACCGTCTGATTATTATTTGATTTTTGTGTGATCAAGTTAATTTAATTTTTCTTTCTCTGGGCTTTGATTGGTAATTGCTTTTAGAATTCTTTACTTATTGTATTTTCTGTTTTGTGTAAACCAAATTTATATATCTCTTCTGAAATTGATAATGAATCAGATCTTTCACTTTATTATTTTATTTTTGGCTGAATCTACAAACTAATATGGATTGTGGGTATGCTTAATTTTGATTTAGAAAGTGAAAAGACACCAATGTTTATAGCATTTTATTGTCTTTTACAGTTCAAAATAATCAGAGAGATCAAATAATTATCATAAACATTTGTTAAAGAGTTTCTATATGTTGGCAATCAAATGATGATTGTACTCTTACTGGTAGGATTTTACGATAGGTTTTTATTTCTTCCATTTGCTTATAGCTCACCAATAAAGCGGCCTGCTTTAAGTTAGTTTACTTTGTAAATTTGCATAGGTAAGGCACGTGTACGTACAGAACCAAGGCAGCACTAACATTTTATCTTGCTCAACACCATCAGATATTTTTCTCAATGCAACTTAAGCGATACTTTCTCTCATACATATTTTTCTCAATGCAGATATCTTCGTCTCAGTGGAGACGAGCAATTGGGAACAACAGTGGAGAAAGCAGAGAATTATTTCTCTTATTCTACTGGAAATCATGGGTACTGACTAAGAAATAATTTTCTTTCATTTATTATGATTTTTGAAATTGTGAGAATTTATTTTATAATTAGATTTACTTTTGTTAATTGTGAGTTTATAAACTTCATTTTTTTTTTAGGATTTACAACTCAGGTGAGGATTGAGGAAGGGATGGTGGAGAAGAAAGGGAACCAATTTCTGCTAATTGACAACAAATCTTTTTACATTAATGGATTCAATACTTACTGGTTGATGGTCTTTGTTGTGGATAAATGTACAAGAGGTAATCAATATACAGTTCAAGGCAGTTATTCCTCCAAACCCATCATTTATTTTGCTTCTCGGTCTTTATCAATTTTTGTCACCGCCTATTTAGGTTTGCCTCTAATTCTGTAATTTCATTTGATTTTTAGAAATTAAATATCAGCTTCACACAAAAGAAATTGATCAATCATTGCATCTCTCGACATATCATGGGAGCGTATTTGTCAGGGGAGATGGTATCTTTGTTGAGGTTAGTTAGCTTTGCATAGTTGCCGCATGGATGGCATTATTGTTTTTGTTGCACTAATTAGGGATAGAGTCTCCATTTTTAATGCTTTGATAAATTTAAGGTACCAATAGTGTAGGCCATAAGGTTACCTACCAACTGCATGGCAGTAACATGATGCAGGTTTCATGGGTTGGATTCACCATTCATGGCTCCTAGCCACCTTGGAGATCTCTTATTAAAAATTGCCAAGTCATGTGATAATAATCGTGCATTCTAAATTTTGTTTTTGTTGGACAGCTAACCTTATCTCATTTTTTTGATAGTCCAAAGGAATTTGATAGACTAAACAGACACAATCACCGAATGGGACAATTTTTGGTGAAAGAGATTTCCAAATTAATGGTGGCTTAGGTTTCCAAATGAATGTACTTATCCCCATTAATAAATAGTCCTTATGGTGTAACATACTGGTGGCTTAGGTTTAATTTCTTCATCACTTCAGGTCAACGAAACAACTACTGCCTATGATAGCTCAATCATATAGTCTAACAATGACATCGTCCCTTTTTTGGTTGCTTCTTAGTGTATGGAGTTCCAATGCATTGTATATTTGCGGGTTATCCGTGGCTCACTGTTGTTACCCACCAATCTCCTCTAACAGACTGAGCATTGTGTGGTAGGTAATAAATGGGCCAAGGAAATCATTCCAATAAGTTTGATGGGTTCACCTCCATGTGTCCATTGTTGAAAAAGGTTGGCTACACATTCTACATTGTTTTTTGTCCAATTACTTTCATACTTGAATTATACTCATTAGTTCTCATTTCTTTTCTATCCAAGTTGAAGGAATTTGGTGTCACCAATATTGTCTGATGATAAATTTGTCATTTTAAATTGTTGTCTTTATCCAAGACATTCTACACATAATATCCTTTTCGCTGTTCACAACATAATTTATTATTGACAAATTCATATATTGATTTTATTTATATTTTTTTTCTTTGCATTTTCGTGCTTAATAGAATAGAGCATTTTTTATTTTTGCCCGTGCTTTAGCGCGGGTTTTGATTACTAGTGACTAACTAATAGCTAGAACATGTCTCCATTGGCATTTCTCTAGACCAAATCAAACAGCTTAAGCATCAGTTCTTAGAGTTGGCTTGTAGATGCATCAAATGCCAATGTGGTGAAACGTATTCAAGATGCAAAGCTGAGGCTTTCGATCCAATTTACAAAAGTGGATGGAAGGTGATTAGTTGGATGATGGTGATGACCCATTTCCTCCCCTACTTAACTACACCACATTAAGCTACAATTGAAAATGACTTAAGAAAGGCCTATGATTTTGTACATTGAGACTTCATTTTTTATAAAATGGGATCCCACCTGTCATGAAAGGTAGGATCATGTTATGCATTACTACTCTGAAGATTTCAATCTTTTTAAAAGGCACTCGAGCAATGTATTTCAAAAGCGACAAAGGTTTGAGGGCTATCTCCTTGACTATTTGTCATGGACTCATGGTGATGGAAGCCCTTCTCTTATCTTTTAAAGAAAGTCGTAGAGTCCAAAATTTCAAACCATACCATACGGAAAATGAGAGAAATCAACAATAAAATGCCAATACTGAAGATAAGGATGACACAAACCAGCTTTAAAATATTTTACAATGATATTATTACGGGCCAGACAGGCATGCGAGCCAATCTACGCTCAACAGAAAGGGAAAGATGCATAGACCATATAATAGCAGTTGCAACTGTGGAGTAGACTTTTGCAAGTACATGGAGCACATTAAGAACATCAAGATTTACTAGTTGCTGGTGTAACTTCTTCTAAACATAATTCTAACAATCAATTGGCATTCAATCAATTACATGGCATCGAAAAACAAATTCCTACTCAAAATTGTCTTCTAATTCTTCAATTTTTTCATCTTTGTAGCTTGGTAGAATCACTATAGAAAGACAAAATCCACAAGATAAGCAATCTTCAAAGAAATTATCTGGAAAATGAACATGAAAAGCAATTGGACAATGATATAATAGAGCTATACAACTACTACCATTTACAACAATCATCATGATTTATGCCTAGTCCATCATACAACCACAAGAACAAAGTCCAAGATCAATGATTAGCTTTCCATTGTAGGAAGAACAAAGTCATATTGGGTTCTAGAAATCTAATGAAGTGGTCATTTGAAAGATGATTTAAAATTTTAAACTTAGGAAACTTACTGATATTCGCTCAAAAGTGCTTATTTTAAGTAATTATCCTTTTAGCGTTATTGCATTCTCCAACATTAAAATGCACTATTTATCTACTTTTCTACGTAAGAGTCTCTTTTGTTGCGTAGAACATACTTTTCTGGACGAAATGGTATATTTGCATGCATTAAACACATTTTCGGAAGTCTAGACATGAAGTCATTCTGATAGAATCTCATTACGCGCTTCTTCTGTCGCAGGAAACCCCGATGGGACAATTCTCGAGACTTGCGAGCCCACATCGATCAGGAAAGCCCATTATCAAAGCTTAAAGAGCCCACATGCTATGACTAGAAGATATGGGCCAAATATGGGCTGAATAAGAGGACCAAAAGGCCGACCCAAAGAACGAAGAGAGTAGGAGAGCCAATGACCAAGAGACGGACCAAAGCATTTAAAACCATATGAGTCAGCAAAGAATGATAGTCGACTCTACTGGAGAAGCGTGAGGATGGTCACAGTGAAGACCAGGGTTCCAGACCCTCCGCCAGTGCTTTTCTATCTATTTTCTGATACTTTCTCTCTCATCTCTCCTTATTCTCTCTCTCTCTTCATCTCTCGGTCCTCGAATCTACTGACCTAACCCCAGAACTCCTGTCCATCGGCTTTATCTCATCTCCATTAGCTTTCTGACCATTGGATCTTCCATCGGACCGTTTGATCTTCAATCGGACCGTTGGATCTCTCTAGATCCGTCGATCTACCAATCTGGGTCCCAATCAAGTCACCATCCATCCGATCGCCATCAGACTGTCTGTCACATCATCTTGTTAGACGATGGACATCATCAATCCATGTGGGCCAGTAGCCGGGCCCATCATCATCGACCCGCTATTCGACCAGTTAGTGGACCCCGTGAATTTCTAAATAATTTTAATTAAATTTTAAAAAAATGGGGGGTCCACTAAATGGGGAGATTCCCCATAGAAAAGTAATGTTTTACTTAAAAAAAATATATATATATTTTTCAAATTTTTTATTTTCAAAACATACCCTATTTCCATTAGAGGAAATAAGGAGCTTTAAAAGGAGAAGGAGAGGGGTTTGTTCGAACCCTAATCCCCCCCTAATCTCCTGCTCTCCTTCCCCCTATCCTTTCCCTTCTTCTCCACGACTTCCCTCTCCTCTTCTTCCTCCTTTCTTCTTCGTCTCCTTCACCATTCTTCGCCGGAGTTGCAGGTTTGCAACTCCAGCCGTCCTTCTTCCTTCTTCTCTTCTCTTTCTTTTCTTCCTTCTCTTCTTTCCTCTTCCTCTCTTCCCTTCTTTCTTCTTCTCCTTCTCGTCTTCTTCTTCTTCTTCTTCTTTTCGTCCGGCCGAAGTTGCAGAACTCCGGCCGTCTCCGCCTTCTTCTTCCTCCTTCCTTCCAGCAGCTCCTGTACCACCTTCTTCCGCCAGCAAATCTTCTCTCCACCATTTGTGTTATCTCCCAAGCCGTTACTCCCAAAGGAGAAAAGCTCTCCATGCATCCACGTTCTTTCTTCTCTCCCATTATCCATCTCTTTGGCCCACCTCTCTCTTTCCTCTCCTTCGTTCCACGTTCTCATCTGTCCTCTCCAGCTCTCCTCCATTAGCTATCTCCTCCTCTCCAACAATCTCAGCCGTTGTCATCAACAGCAGCCTCCGTCTCCACCGTTTGCAGTCACCGTCTCCACCACATATGCAATCACCGTCTCCACCACATTTGCAGTCCTCTCTCCACACTTTCCACCATTTACTCCCCACCAAGATCGTTCACCATCATCACGGCCTGCAAGGAGTTGCAGGCCGTTGCATCCTCCTTACTAGAATCCCACGAGTTGCAGGCTCTTCATCACACCAGCAAGTGAGGGCAGCAAGCTCCTCCTCTCTTTGGTGTTCACCTTCTCCTCAACAAAAGCAAAGAAAATAAAAAAAGGGGAGAAGAAGAAGAACCAGAAGAAGGAGAGGTCGCCGCCTGTACCACACAACCGCCCTCCTTCGCCAGTCAACTGCCCCACACGCCTCCGCCTGCTGTTGATCTTGCTCCTGTTGCCAACGCACCTCCTGTACAAACCGCCTAGAGCACCACCACAACCTCACCACCCCTTCCCTTCTCTTTCACCAATCGCTGCTCCTCCTCATACACTTCTTCATCATTGCTGGTAGTGCACCAACAACAATCTTGTCGGACTGGATCAACCTTCTCTTCAAACTGGTACAAGTCGTGCTCCATCACCACCACGCTTGCTGCACTTCTCTTAGCAGTGAACAACCCTCACCTTCTTGGCCGGTTGTTCCCTCCAAGGCCATGGCTACCCATCTTCTCCATGTGTGTATGCGGGTAAGATCTCTCTCTCTCCTAATTTTCTTCTTTCTCATTCTAAGAAACCATACCATCCAAGGTAATTTTCATTTTCTCTCTCTTCTCTTCAATATTTCTATATCTACCTCTCTTTTGTTTCTCTCTCTAAAAAAAAAAAAAACCCTCATTCTTTCTCTTTCTCTCTCTAGGTCATTTTAGGTCTTTTCTCATTTTCTCTCTCTAGACCCTTAATTTCTCTCTATACTTTCCTCCTTTCTTTATCTAGTTTTTATTACTTTCTAGTGTAAGTGCTTCGAAGTAATTTAGAGAGATTTCAATTCTAAAGCAATGTAATTTCTATGATTTTTAATAAAAGTTAATTTTGATCATTCTTGCATTAGTTCACTTTTTCGTAATGTGTTAATTTTTATGATTCTCTCTCTCAAAATTCACTAAATAAAAATCTTAGTTTAAATCTCGTGATCATCATTCTCACCTCCTCATTATTTCTAGCAATTTTCTGTCATATTGTTCTGATAATGCACTAACCCAACTAATCCTGAGTGCGGATCGACATCCGACATGAATCCCTATACAAATCTGTCAATTTTGCAGGATAATCGGATAAAAATTAAAAATGTGTTGAAGTTAGGGTTTCCGTAACCAACGACGCGGAAAAAACCTACTTTCAAATGGCGCCGCTGCCGCTCGGGTGTACAAGAGTGCGAAAAAGGACGTAAAGACGGAATTGAAAAGTTGCTAAATCGGAAAGCTGCTCAATTTGGCCAGCTCGACCTTTTCGGGAAACTTTCTATTTTTTGTTTTTAGTGATTTTTAGCAGTCTTTTAAATTACTATTTTTAATGCCTCGGAAGGCCGAGTGCAATTTGTAATAATTTAGGAATTTTACTGCTTTCCATATACCTGCTAGATCTTGTTCTAAGGTTTTTTTTAGAAATCCTAGATTAAGTGAAAAATACAAAAAAATAATAAAATCAAAATTCAAAAAAATTAGGGTTTTATATTCTGCAGATTTTTAGAAATCACCAATCAAGGATTTGCGATTTTTGGAAAGATTCTAAAATCTTGAATCTCTACTTAATTAGGGTTTCCCCTCTTAAAAGTTTTCTCTTTAGAAGAATTTCTATCTTTAGAAATCTTCCGAATTTGGAAAAGTCTGCAAAAGAAAACACCCCAAATCTAGCAGAATTTCAATTTTGGGAAATTTCCCAAAATTATAAGGGATCTCGCAATCAAATCTTTCTTGGAAGATCTCCACAGTTCGGGAAACTTTCCAATCTGGGAATTCCTAAATTTTAACCCATCTCGAATTTGGAAATTAATTCAAAAACTTGCCTAAATCCAGTGCTTGTTCAGTGAACCCTAAAAAGGCAAGGATCTTCCAAATAGAATCCCAAATACCTAGACCGTGCGATCTAACTATTTCTGCAGGAACACAATCCAGTGTGGGTAGGGAGCAAAAGCTCAAAGAGGTGGAGTCGGGCCCAAACCCATTAGGATACCCCTCCCTAACCCACGGAGGAGACCCCGTGGCGTGGCCCACTAGAGGTAAGTCCCTATCCTCGCCTTGAGTGCGATACGGTGTTATTGGGTGCATCATTGCCGCTTGTCTATTTGCTTTCGCATCCATATTACTCGACTTGCGTGGCGTGGCCATTAATCAATCAACTCTAAGAGAGCAAACCCAGCTCCAAAATTGAAACTGGTGGGATTTCATCACCCACCTCATCACTCCAGCTGAAATTGATCCCCAGGATCCATCTATAATAAAAAGAATCAAGAAGTAGAGCCAATTAGCCCGGTGTTCGAGGAAAAATCCACACAAAGCGAACCCGCTTAACATCCAATTGAAATAAGACCACGAGCGCGGGTCCCTGTTGTCTAACACACCCATAAGTCCCTGCTACTCAAGTACACTGAGCTCGACGTGGCATCTTGGACTATTCGGCGGTTAGTTGCGTGTGGACTAGGAACATGCACCAACCCTAGCTTAACCCGAGGGAACACTCCTCTTATACACTTGACCAATCCGGTTAGTCTGGGACGTACTTAAGACAGCCATTGTGCCGCACGTCTGTCTAGGCTTCGGATTGTCTTGTTGTTGACTAGAGTTAGTACTAAAGGATTCGCTCTGAAGAGTGTAGCCTGGTGAGAACCTCTGAGTGCATACAGTTAGTCCGGCGGCTAAAAGGTAAACCAGTGGTCCGCCCACTGTCATAATCTACTCTAGCCCCAAAACTAACAAGATAATGCCTAAAATATATCCTAATTATTTAGAATAGGATTATCTGTGCTTGGTGTGCATCATTTCGGATCACTACTCCAGTGTCTCTTTTTGGCAACTTTTTGCCAAATCTTGGGCTTGCTTTTTCAAGTAGAAGCCCGGTTGGACCTGTCCTAACCTTTTACTGACTCGATCTGAGAGTTAGTCCACCGCACCCCTCTATCGCCTCTAATGGCAGATGAACGGCCTCTGTATGAGACCTACTACAGTTTATGTGAGAATCGAGGTGATCACTCTCAACAATGGTATGACAATTCTGCGTATCATCATGATACTCCAGTCTCGCACACTTCTACAGGGTATGATAATCACCGAGATCCAGAGTACAATTCTGTACTCCAAGAGCTTAAAAATTCAGTCTCTGCCCTTCGTGCCGCGGTCCAGCAACCTGTGTACCATTCCCAGTCTGTAGGATATTACCCTCCTATCCAGCAAGATGTCTGTACCTTTCCATCTCCAATGCAGACCTCCTATGACAACACTTATTATCCGGATAATAGGAGTCACCATAACTTTGGTTGGGAACAGTCTACTATCCCGCAGCAACTGCCGCAGGATAATTATTCTTCCGGGTTCCATCGCCCCAATGGAGAGTATGACTGGCAACACTCGCAATCCCAGTACCCATCATATCCACAGAATGACTATTCTGATCAACAGTGGGCCCCTCAGGATTTCCAGAGTCAGCAGCTAGTCCCAGACTCCACTCTGCCTTACAACTTTCAAACCCAGTAGAACTACAATCAAGAGTTCGCACCTCAGCTCCCCTTGGCTGAACCGCCTCCGTTGGCTACTAAACCCGGTCTAGAGGACCTTCTCTCTCAGTACATTGCCCAGCAACAACAGTTTTTCCAAGGTCTAGAGCACCAACAACAGCTATCTATGGAGAGCTTGGAGCAACGTCTAGTTCAATTAGAAAATGAGAGAGAGGAAGTCAACTTCACTAGCCCACCAGTAGCTTATCCTGAGGAGAATGATATGGCCACTGTCTATAATGAGGAGTCGCACAATTGGACCAAGGACCAGAATTGCTAGGATGAAATAGAAGTTGTTACCACCCCTAGATCAAGCCTGATTATTGAGGAACCAGTGTATCCTAATTCGGTGCCTTTAACAGCACCAAATCTTGAACCTACCTCAGAGCAACCTATTTCTCACTCTACCTCTGCTGACCCTGATATCAATCTTCATGACACTGAGCTGTGTCTCGATCGTAGGATCCCAACTGTGCTAGATCTACCGTTCCTCCCCACCTCCCTTGGAGTGAGCCATAATAGTGATGAACCCATGTCTCCATCTATGGTGCCCTTAACAGCACCAACTTCTAAACCGAGCACAGAGGAACTCAGTTCCATCTCTATCTCTGACGATTCTACCTCTGCACTGGTTGCAGACATTCCCACCATAGAGCCGTGTCTAGAAAATGGGCCTCCCGCTATCCTGGACCTACCGATCTCCACCCAGGAGGAACATATTGAGTGCAGGGATTGGAACATCCCTATCACATTAGTAAACATCGAGAAAGAGGTCAACAGTTTTCACCCGTCACCCTACGTCGATATTATCGATGACCCGTGTGCCGTAGAGAGTCTAACTCAGGACTCTCCCGAAGATAAATTATCCAAGTGTCATGAACACTGTGGGTCTGACTTCATCTCGGAGTCCAACATTTCTGGTATTACTGATCTGCAGGAGTCTGCTCCATTCAGATACATTCCCGCAAAACTCAATGAGTTTGTGGCTCTGCTAACCACGGTCAGATAACCCACTATTACTCTCTTCTCAGTCTTTACTGAGAAGCTTCTATCCCTCCCCGCTGAACTAAATGTTTTTGCGGGTCTGCTCAGAGAACCCACTCCTACTCTCCTCTCAATCTTTACTGAGAAGCTTCGATCCCTCCCAGATCAACTCCGTGCTTTTGCCGGGTTGCTCAGAGAGCTCAATGCCCTTATCTCAATCTATACTGAGAAAGACCTGTTCTACACAGGTATACCTAGACAAGGGATAGGATAGTTGTCTCCGTTCCACCTTAGGTGTCAGGAAGACTGCAGATTCACTCAGTCTCCATGAGTTTTATCCTGGTTGGGGGTACTTGATATACCCCCATCATGTCTGGCTGAAGACGTAAAACTTAGCGCTTTCGGAAAGGTAATTCCGGTATTCCTAGAGTACATGAGTCTCATGCATTTGTTATTATTGTTATATTTTTGGAAATACAGGTACATTCATTCTTCCGATCATCAGGTACGTACCACACACTGTCGAGTTTCTGCCGACTTGGTAACATCCTTCCTGAATCTTTGCATCATCATCACTGATTTTTCATCATTTTATGTCTTGGTCATGAGCACCGAGGACGGTGTTGTATTTTGGTTGGGGGTGGATATTTACAAAAACTCATGTCTTCATTTTGATAAAAAAAAAAAATTCAGGAAGTTGTTTTTGGGGTGATTTCCGATGTTCTCCAAAAGTTTTCTAGAATTTCAAAAATGTGTCAAATACCCTGACTTTGATTAGCTGAAAACCTCATTAAGTCAGTATTGAGGATGTCAATTTTTGTTAGCGTTGAGTCAAGTCAAGCGTGACTACAGCAGGTTTGAAAACTCAGAAAAACTCATATTCGGCACAATTGTACACTATCAACATCAGAGTCATCCTAAGTTTTGAAACTCTAGAGATCCTGTGAGAATAATTGTGGAGACCTAACCCAGTCAGCTTTCGAACCTTTAATCATTTCAGAGAGTTATACAATAATCCTGAGTCAATGGATGACTCACTATTCTTCATGCCCGCAATATTCGTTGAGAGATCTCATTATCTTTTGCTTCGATCATAAAACTCGGAACGACATCAACATTGGATCACTACGACAGAACCTTCTCTGTATCCAGTTAAGACAGTATACATGATAGTGCAAACCCTAGAAAATGATTTAGGCCATTTTTTCTGAACCATTCAGCCTTTTTACTCACCTGAATTATACTTCACTAGAAACCCTTTGAACCTTTTTATAAAAGCCTTTTCTTGTTAAGCCCATTAACCAAAAACCCAGTTCAGCTACGAAGTGTTACTAGCTACCCTACTTTTGAGAAGGATAAAGAATAACTGATGTGGGTGTATCGTGAAAAGAAAAGTAAAGAAGAATAATCAAAAGGAAAAGAAAGTGGTTCAAGCTGAAAACAAAATATGGAAAGAAAGTATGAAAAAGTGCTGAAAAGAAATTGAGCAGTCTCAGAAATATCAAGAAAAAGAGAAAAATAAGAAAAAAAGGAAAAATAACCAGATAATGGTGTTACGCCGGAGGAAAAATTCAAGAAAATGGCAACATCCTCTCAAGATCTTTGAAATCCTGTATCCCTTTATTTTTCTACACCGGACCTAAGCCTCATTATAACCCAGGAAAGTCCTATTTGATTCTAAGATAGCACGATCATAAAATGTGGAGATTGGAGAAAGGGAAGCTATAGAGTTTGATCTGACGTTCCCGAGTGAAGTGGTATTCCAATCATGAGATCTTCTTCTGTTAAAGATGTCCTTCCTTCAAATAAAACATATGTGAGATCTTTTGCCTCTTTATATTAAAAACATCTCCTCACATATAAATTGAGAGAAAAGAAGAACACCCTTCTCGAGTGATTCCATTCTGAGCATACAAGTGAGAATTGAGGTCGAGGCATAAAAACTTAGAGGTGATCTGAAAATCTTTACTGTCGGATGATGAAAATGTTGAGCACACACACACGCAGAGTCTGACTATTCTGGGTCATTATCAGTCTGTAGTCTTGCCAAAACTTTTCAACTCTTCGCTAGCATATAACTATTTTTGCATTCATTCAATGATTTGATGAACGGGGTTATCCCTGAGCTAATATGAAAAAGTGTGCAGTATGTGCAGAGCCCTTTTAAGCTCATTTATTTCGCACTAATTGCCAAGGATTGGCAATATGCTGGTTGGGGGTTGTGATATTCGCTCAAAAGTGCTTATTTTAAGCAATTATCCTTTTAGCGTTATTGCATTCTCCTACGTTAAAATGCTCTATTTATCTACTTTTCTACGTAAGAGTCTCTTTGGTTGCGTAGAACACACTTTTCTGGATGAAATGGTATATTTGCATGCATTAAACACATTTTCGGAAGTCTAGACATGAAGTCATTCTGATAGAATCTCATTACGCGCTTCTTCTGTCGCAGGAAACCCCGATGGGACAATTCTCGAGACTTGCGAGCCCACATCGATCAGGAAAGCCCATTATCAAAGCTTAAAGAGCCCACATGCTATGATTAGAAGATATGGGCCAAATATGGGCTGAATAAGAGGACCAAAAGGCCGACCCAAAGAACGAAGAGAGTAGGAGAGCCAATGACCAAGAGACGGACCAAAGCGTTTAAAGCCACATGAGTCAGCAAAGAATGATAGTCGACTCTACTGGAGAAGCGTGAGGATGGTTACAGTGAAAATCAGGGTTCCAGACCCTCCGCCAGTGCTTTTCTCTCTATTTTCTGATACTTTCTCTATCATCTCTCCTTATTCTCTCTCTCTCTTCATCTCTCGGTCCTCGAATCTACTGACCTAACCCCAGAACTCCTGTCCATCAGCTCTATCTCATCTCCCTTAGCTTTCTGACCATTGGATCTTCCATCGGACCGTTTGATCTTCAATCGGACCGTTGGATCTCTCTAGATCCGTCGATCTACCAATCTGGGTCCCAATCAAGTCACCATCCATCCGATCGCCATCAGACTGTCTGTCACATCATCTTGTGAGATGATGGACATCATCAATCCATGTGGGCCAGTAGCCGGGCCCATCATCATCGACCCGCTGTCCGACCAGTTAGTGGACCCCGTGAATTTCTAAATAATTTTAATTAAATTTTAAAAAAATGGGGGGTCCACTAAATGGGGAGATTCCCCATAGAAAAGTAATGTTTTACTTAAAAAATATATATATATATATATATATATATATATATATATATATATATATATTTTTTTTTTTCATATTTTTTATTTTCAAAAAATACCCTATTTCCATTAAAGGAAATAGGGAGCTTTAAAAGGAGAAGGAGAGGGGTTCGTTCGAACCCTAATCCCCCCTAATCTCCTCCTCTCCTTTCCCCTATCCTTTCCCTTCTTCCCCACGACTTCCCTCTCCTCTTCTTCCTCCTTTCTTCTTCGTCTCCTTCACTATTCTTCGCCGGAGTTGCAGGTTTGCAACTCCGGCCGTCCTTCTTCCTTCTTCTCTTCTCTTTCTTCTCTTCCTTCTCTTCTTTCCTCTTCCTCTCTTCCCTTTCTTCTTTCTTCTTCTCCTTCTCGTCTTCTTCTTCTTCTTCTTCTTTTCGTCCTTCATCTTTTCGTCCGGCCGGAGTTGCAGAACTCCGGCCGTCTCCGCCTTCTTCTTCCTCCTTCCTTCCAGCAGCTCCTGTACCACCTTCTTCAGCCAGCAAATCTTCTCTCCACCGTTTGTGTTATCTCCCAAGCCGTTACTCCCAAAGGAGAAAAGCTCTCCATGCATCCACGTTCTTTCTTCTCTCCCATTATCCATCTCTTTGGCCCACCTCTCTCTTCCCTCTCCTTCGTTCCACGTTCTCATCTGTCCTCTCCAGCTCTCCTCCATTAGCTATCTCCTCCTCTCCAACAATCTCAGCCGTTGTCATCAACAGCAGCCTCCGTCTCCACCGTTTGCAGTCACCGTCTCCACCACATATGCAATCACCGTCTCCACCACATTTGCAGTCCTCTCTCCACACTCTCCACCATTTACTCCCCACCAAGATCGTTCACCATCATCACGGCCTGCAAGGAGTTGCAGGCCGTTGCATCCTCCTTACTAGAATCCCACGAGTTGCAGGCTCTTCATCACACCAGCAAGTGAGGGCAGCAAGCTCCTCCTCTCTTTGGTGTTCACCTTCTCCTCAACAAAAGCAAAGAAAATAAAAAAGGGGGAGAAGAAGAAGAACCAGAAGAAGGAGAGGTCGCCGCCTGCACCACACAACCGCCCTCCTTCGCCAGTCAACTGCCCCACACGCCTCCGCCTGCTGTTGATCTTGCTCCGATTGCCAACGCACCTCCTGTACAAACCGCCTAGAGCACCACCACAACCTCACCACCCCTTCCCTTCTCTTTCACCAATCGCTGCTCCTCCTCATACCCTTCTTCATCATTGCTGGTAGTGCATCAACAACAATCTTGTCGGACTGGATCAACCTTCTCTTCAAACCGGTACAAGTCGTGCTCCATCACCACCACGCTTGCTGCACTTCTCTTAGCAGTGAACAACCCTCACCTTCTTGGCCGGTTGTTCCCTCCAAGGCCGTGGCTACCCATCTTCTCCATGTGTGTATGCGGGTAAGATCTCTCTCTCTCCTAATTTTCTTCTTTCTCATTCTAAGAAACCATACCATCCTAGGTAATTTTCACTTTCTCTCTCTTCTCTTCAATATTTCTATATCTACCTCTCTTTTGTTTCTCTCTCTAAAAAAAAAAAACCCTCATTCTTTCTCTTTCTCTCTCTAGGTCATTTTAGGTCTTTTCTCATTTTCTCTCTCTAGACCCTTAATTTCTCTCTATACTTTCCTCCTTTCTTTATCTAGTTTTTATTGCTTTCTAGTGTAAGTGCTTCGAAGTAATTTAGAGAGATTTCAATTCTAAAGCAATGTAATTTCTATGATTTTTAATAAAAGTTAATTTTGATCATTCTTGCATTAGTTCACTTTTTCGTAATGTGTTGATTTTTATGATTCTCTCTCTAAAAATTCACTAAATAAAAATCTTAGTTTAAATCTCGTGATCATCATTCTCACCTCCTCATTATTTCTAGCAATTTTCTGTCATATTGTTCTGATAATGCACTAACCCAACTAATCCTGAGTGCGGATCGACATCCGACACGAATCCCTATACAAATCTGTCAATTTTGCAGGATAATCGGATAAAAATTAAAAATGTGTTGAAAAAACCTACTTTCACTTACCATCAACTTATTAAAAGTGGAGATATTTGTTAAGAGTGATTTAATAGAATGTTATCAAACTTTCTCAGATAAATGGTTGTGCATGGTAGGGTGATGGAGAGGAAATGTAACTACAACAAAGTGATGCATGAAATTATCAAATAATCAGATATGTGTATATGATCAACAACAACAACTTACTTGAGGGTAAAAGGTCACAACTTCCCAACTCTTTTACAGCCAAAGTTAATCTTTCTCCATCTGTAACCTGAGAAGTAAAGAGACTGTCAAACCTACATATCAACTTAAGCAAAAGAAACCTTTCACTTTTAGCTTTCATGTGATGCAACAAAAATAGAAGCCAGTGCAAGTAGGGTTGCCAAATCTCAAAATCTGCTCCTACACTCTTGATGTTCACAATTTGAATTTCGTTAGGCTTAGCCTATACGATTTTCGCACTACTGTCCATACTAGCAATTAGTTCTTCTCGGCCAATTTTAATTATAATGGTTCCCTCGTCATAGCCAATCACAACCCTGAGCGAAATAAGAAAATGAAAACAAAAGAAGAAGAAAGACGGAATTGTTAGGTACACTTTTAAGTATACGACAACTTCAGCGAAAGAGTACTCATTTCCCCTTCTTCTGTTTCAAGAAAGTAAATGTCATGGTTTTAAGTAGATGAACAAATTTCAGCATGCTAAGTACACTTTAAACCAATGATCCTAGGCAACATTAAATTTTAGGAGTAAGACCCAAATATCTTCCTGTAACTTCAAACCACAAGGAAACGAAATAGAAAAGTTATAAAAACACTTACCGGCGTGAACCTTTCATGTACCCAATAGCCCCTACTGGCTCAAGACCATAATTCAATGTGTTCTCAAGCCTGTGAGTTCATGGTCAAGAAATCAGCTCAAACTGGAGGCTCCAAAATTCACTATGCCAAAAAAGACTCTTTATTAGCTCTAAAGAAGCTAAAAGATTAATAAGCACAAAACCAAATGTGCCTTTCACTTGAACTGTGTTTTATATATGTAAAATGATTCACACAACAATAAAGCACAACAATAAAGCCTAAATGTCATAGCAACATGCTGCTAGACCAAAGACTAATATGATCTCCCACCAAAACCTTGTACAGTTTTATGACAGCATATTGGTTCCATACTTCCATCTACATTGCAAAAGCATATAAGGGTTGGTTTAAGGACTGCAATGTGCTCTAGTTTAACAAGGTAATACATCCATCAATTGAAAACAATTAATAAAACCATAAAATACTTCACATTAAACAATTAGTTTAATGGCTACAATGTGCTCTAGTTTAGCATAATCATACAACATAAATGAAATTTTATAATAATAGGTAAAAAGTTTAGCATATACCATGACTTCCAAAAAACCCATATTATTGCATCCGTATACTTAAATATCATCTATGAAATCAAAAACCCATGTTAGTAATCTTCAAAGAAACACAAAAATAAGAATAAAAGTACCACGCAAAGAAAGCTAAGAAGAGGACTTACAAAATTATATAATGTAGATCTCTCGATACTTCAATCGATGATAACCAAAAATTTGTTATTTTACAAAAAGATATCTTTTAAAATATGTTTCTATTGTTGGAGCTGGTTTGTGACCTGATCTTGCAAATTGATCAAATGATTTTGTTCGGATTGCCGAAATTATTCATCTATGTTGGCTATATTGCCATTTTGAACACTAAGGCCTTCAAGTTGGACATCTTCATCTTCATATTGACGGAATAAATCATCTGCAATTGTCGCATTTCGAAGATAGTTATGTACCGCTATGCATGCAATGCCTATGTTCCGTTGTGTATTGAAAGAATAAGGCGCCATCCTCTTTAATATTGGGAACCGTGCCTTCAACACATTAAAAGCTCGTTCAATTACATTTCTCATTTTGGCATGTGCATAGTTGAAGGCTTCATCTCTACTCCTAGGGCAACCACCATTTTGAAAGTCGAGCAACCAATACCACACATTGCGGTATGGTGCCATGAAACCTCTCGTATGCGTGTAGGCGGCATCTACCAAAAAATATTTATCTGTGTAAAAATAAAGAAGACATTTAACATGGAATTAAATGTGACTATTAAATTTATGTAAATAAATTTCATTTAAAATTACCATGAGGAGGAATTGAAAATTTGTAGGATGGCGTGGACTATTTCATTTAAAATCCTTGAATCATGTGCAATCGCTTCCCATCCTGCCACCACATAAGTAAAAATCATATTGAAGTCACCAATGGTCATGACATTTTGGTAGCATTCTCCCCCTAGCTCCTCTATCCCTATATGACACTTGCTTATCTTTTTTAATGCATACATGGATGAGAGTTCCATCTATCGCACCAACGGCACCCTGCACAATAAAAATGAAGGGAAACATTAATGTGTATGTATAAGGAAAATAATTAATAGTTGGATATTTATAATATTTTTCAATGAAGTCATACCTTAAATGCTTGTCTAAGCTGACCATGAATCCGTATCATATTCACATTTTCATTGAACGTTGGAGGGACAATCATTTCCTTGGAAAAATGCAACATAGCCACCAAGACTTCATGAAAATAAGTGTGCACCGTGTGCCTCGAGTATTAGAACCAATGTTTTACAAATCTATTTCGGAGGTTATGACTCACTATTATAAGAAACATTGCCATCTTCTCCTCGACGGTCAAATATCTATTGTTTGTAAGTCACCATTTCTCTCGAAAGTGATTACACAAGTCAATGAAGACATATTTCTCCATAATAGTTCATAACATATAGTAGAAGAGCCATTTAAGAGCTCTTCAACAAATTTTGCACCTGAAAGAGATGATGAACTAGCTGGTTCCCTAGTAACGCATTTTTTATCATAATATTTGAGTAATAACTTCAGAAACAAAATCTTTAATAATCTTTTTTGCTCTGGCATCATAGATGTTAATAAAATCAATAATGACAATCATATGTACATATTCAAAAAAAGATTTTACCATTTTTAAATCTACTAAT
Source organism: Euptelea pleiosperma (assembly GCA_035048495.1). Lineage (NCBI taxonomy): Eukaryota > Viridiplantae > Streptophyta > Magnoliopsida > Ranunculales > Eupteleaceae > Euptelea > Euptelea pleiosperma. Next base: position 30,651,726 of record CM068548.1, on the reverse strand, counting down.
AATAGTAAGATATAGTCCAAGCAAAAAACACACCATAGTCAAACATAAAAAAACATTTGATGTCCAAAAAAATACAAAATGATGTCCGAAATGGTGTAATGTCTTCCTAACATAGTAATAAACACAAAATAGGTCTCATCCCTTTCGTGAAATTTGCGTAAGCCATCTCATTCGTGCTTCTTCACCCTCTAAACTCATCCACGCTTGTCTATATTCTTTCTTATCACAAAATGCGGTAACTGCAACAAAATACAAGGGATTTGTTGAAGATAATGTTGTCATCTCACGTAAGGAGAGTATACATTCCTCGACAGTGGGTCTATCATCTGCTTCCTTGGCAAACATTTTCAAAATGACATATCTTTCAGCTCGAGTGTCCAAATTTTTACGTTTCTTGCCACGTTTTTTTTTTTGAACTTATAATTTTGTATCATCCTCAATATTTATTGCCGAGGAAGGGACTGATGTCGAATGCAGGGTAGATGTCGGTATATTTCGTGAATTCAGATCCATATGATCTTGCAAACAGTTTTGTTGATATTCGCTTAAAAGTGCGTATTTTCCACTGTTATCTTCTAAGCATTTTCACACTCTCTTACGTTAAAATGCTCTATTTATTTACTTTTCTACGTAAGAGTATCTTTTGTTGCATAGAACACACTTTTCTGGACGAAATAGTATATTTGCATGCATTAAACACATTTTTGAAAGTCTAGACATTGAATCGTTCTGATAAAGTCTCATTACGCGCTTCTTCTGTGGCAGAAAACCACGATGGGACAATTCTCGAGACTTGCGAGCCCACATCGATCAGGAAAGCCCATTATCAAAGCTTAAAGAGCCCACATGCTATGACTAGAAGATATTGGCCAAATATGAGCTGAATAAAAGGACCAAAAAGTCGGCCCAAAGAACGAAGAGAGTAGGAGAGCCAATGACCAAGAGACGGACCAAAGCGTTTAAAGTCACATGAGTCAGCAAAGAATGATAGTCTACTCTACTGGAGAAGCGTGAGGATGGTCACAGTGAAGACCAGGGTTCCAGACCCTCTGCCAATACTTTTATCTCCATTTTCTGATATTTTCTCTCTTATCTCTCCTTATTCTCTCTCTCTTCATCTCTCGGTCCTCGAATCTACTGACCTAACACTAGAACTCCTGCCCATTGGCTCTGTCTCATCTCCCTTAGCTTTCTGACCTTTGGATCTTCAATCGGACCGTTGGATCTTCCACCGGACCGTTGGATCTCTCTAGATCTGTCGATCTACCAATCTGGGTCCCAATCAAGTCACCATCCATCCGATCGCCATCAGACTGTCTGTCACATCATCTTGTGAGACGATGGACATCATCAATCCATGTGGGCCAGTAGCCGAGCCCATCATCATCGACCCGCTGTTCGACCAGTTAGTGGACCCCGTGAATTTCAAAATAATTTTAATTAAATTTAAAAAAATGGGGGGTCCACTAAATGGGGAAATTCCTCAAAGAAAAGTAGTGTTTTACTTAAATATATATATATTTTTTTATTTAAAAAATTCTCCAATTTTCATTAATGGAAACTAGGGAGCTTTAAAAGGGGAAGGAGAAGGGTTCTTTGGAACCCTAATCCCCCTCCTTTCTTTCCCCAAAACCTTCCCCCACGTCCTACCCTTCCTTCTCTCCTTCTTTCCTCCTCTCCTTTTCCTTCTTTTCTTCATCTTCTTCTTCCCTTTTTCCCCAACCGGAGTTGCAGCCTACAACTCCGGTCACCGGCGCTTCCATCTTCTTCCTTCTATTCTTCTTCTCATCTTCTTCCTGGCACCACTGTACCGCTTCAACCCTCTTATCTCCAACAACACTTGTTGCTGTGCTCTCCTTACGCCTGCACATCAACCACCGGTAAAATACCTCCGCCTGAACGCTGGAACTCCAGCCTGCAGCCGTTCCACTTCCTCCACCGCCTCTTGCCGCCTTTCTCTTCTGTGCTGCCTCCATCTACTGCTCTTTGCCTCTGCCTGCAACACACACGGCCGCCTGCCACAGTGCCAACACCCTCACACGAACCACCAGACCACCACCGCCTGCGTGCACCGCCTTCCTCCGCCTACTGCAGCTGTGCATGCACCACCGCGTGCTCCTGTTACTTCTGTCCGCCAGTGCGTGCTCCCCACCACAGTCTCCTCCACTTGCTGCTGCTCGCACACCGGCGATTCAACCTCCACTTCACTACGCAACTCCAACGAATAGAGCACATCAATGATGCTGCTCCTCCACGCTACTTCAACCTCGGTCTTCATCTCTTGTCCACTGCCTGCAACTCACCTTCTCTCCACCAGGAAGCATCTCCGGTAAGCCTACAATTATCCTTCTCCTTCTAGGCATCATCTACTCGTTACTTCTTTAGGCGATCTTCCATCAATCACCACCATGCCCATCAGGCACTTGCTCCAGAAGCAGGGCATGCTTCTCACATATCTTCATCCATACAAGTCTCTGGTCTGCAAAAGTGTTGCACCTCCATGACCATTTTTGCTGGCCAGACCATCTTGCTAGAGCACCGACCATTCACTGGGATGAACCATTCCCAATCCGGGTAAGTTCAAGGTGAACCATTCACTCTCTCTATCACCTTCTCTTTCTCTACCTTATTATCTTTCTCTCTTTATCATTTTCTCTCTCCTAAACCTCTTTTTATCTCTAAAAATATCCTCCCTTAGTTTTTTTCTCTAGGATAGGCTTCTTTGATCTTTCTCTCTCTACTTTTTATTGCTTTCTAGTGTAATTTGCTTCAAGTTATTTACATAGATTTCCATTCAAAAGCAATGTAATTCCTATAATTTTCAATAAAAGTTAAGTTCGATCAGTATTGCATTATTTCACTTTTTAGTAATGTGTTGATTTTCATGATTCTCTCTCTAAGAATTCAAAAAAAAATTCGTGTTTTAAAATCTCGTGATCATCATCCTCACCACTCCATCCTTCTTAGTGACAATTTCTGAGAAAATTTCGTCATTTCATGTTCACTGCTTGCACAAACTAAACCCGAGTGCGGATCGACATCCGACACGAATCCCTATACAAAGAACTAAAATTTTGCAGGATTTAAGAACCGGATCAAGTTACAAATGTGTTGGAATTAGGGTTTCCGTAACCAACGATACGGAAAAACCCTACTTTCAAATGGCGCCGCTGCCGCTCGGGTTGACGGGAGTGTGAAAAAGGACATAAAGACGGAATTGGAAAGTTGCTGAAGCGGAAAGCTGCTCAATTTGGACAGCCCGACCTTTTTGGGAAACTTTCTATTTTTTTGTTTTTAGTGATTTTTAGCAGTCTTTTAAATTACTATTTTTTAATGCCTCGGAAGGCTGAGTGCAAAGTTGTAATAATTTAGGAATTTTACTGTTTTCCAAATAACTGCTAGATCTTATTCTAGGGTTTTTTAGAAACCCTAGATTAAGTGGAAATTACCAAAAAAATAAAAATTCAAAAAAATTAGGGTTTTATATTTTGCAGATTTTTAGAAATCACCAATCAAGGATTTGCGATTTTTGGAAAGATTCCAAAATCTTGAAACTCTGCTTAATTAGGGTTTTCTCTCTTAGAAGTTTTCTCTTTAGAAGAATTTCTATCTTTAGAAATCTTCTGAATTTAGAAAAGTCTGCAAAAGGAAACACCCCAAATCTAGCATAATTTCAATTTTGAGAAATTTTCCAAAATTGTGAGGAATCTCGGAATCAAATCTTTCTTGGAAGATCTCTACAGTTCGGGAAACTTTCCAATCTAGGTATTTTCCAATCTGAGAATATCTAAATTTTAACCCATCTCGAATTTGGAAACTAATTCAAACACTTGCCTAAATCCAGTGCTTGTTCAGTGAACCCTAAAAAGGCAAGGATCTTCCACATAGAATCCCAAATACCTAAACCGTGTGATCTAACTATTTCTGCAGGAACTCGATCCAGTGTGGGTAGGGAGCGAAAGCTCAAAGTGGTGGAGTCGGGCCCAAGTCCATTAGGATACCCCTCCCTAACCCACGGAGGCGACCCCGTGGCGTGGCCCATGGGAGGTAAGTCTCTATCCTCGCCTTGAGTGCGATACAGAGCAATTTGGGTGAATCATTGCCGCTTGTCTATTTACTTTCGCATATATATTATTCGACTTGCGTGGTGTGGCCGTTAATCAATCAACTCTAAGAGAGCAGACCCAGCTCCAAATTGAAACTGGTGGGATTTCATCACCCACCTCATCATTCCATCTGATTTGATCCCAAGGCTCCATTTAATTAAAAAGAATCAAGAAGTAGAGCCAATTAGCCCGGTGTTCGAAGAAAAATTCACACAAAGTGAACCCGCTTAACATCCAATCGAAATAAGACCACGAGCGCGGGTCCCTATTGTCTAACACACCCATAAGTCCCTGCTACTCAAGTACACTGAGCTCGACGTGGCATCTTGGACTATTCGGCGGTTAGTTGCGTGTGGACTAGGAACACGCATCAACCCTAGCTTAACCTGAGGAAAAACTCTTCTTATCCACTTGACCAATCTGGTTAGTCTGGGATGTACTTAAGTCAGCCATTGTGCCGCACGTCTGTCTAGGCTTCGGATTGCCTTGTTGTTAACTAGAGTTAGTACTAAAGGATTCGCTCTGAAGAGTATAGCCTAGTGAGAACCTCTGAGTGCAAAATAGTTAGTCCGGCGGTTAAAAGATAAACCAGTGGTCCGCCCACTGTCATAATCTACTCTAGCCCAAAAACTAACAAAGATAATTCTTAAAATATATCCTGATTGCTGCGAATAGGATTATCTGTGCTTGGTGTGCATCATTTAGGATAGTGTTCTTCTCTGGCAACTTTTTGCCAAGTATAGAGCTTGCCTCATTAGCGTATGCCCGTTTGGACTCGTCCGAACAAGCGCTTGATTCGATCTGAGAATCACGTTCCTACGGTGGATCCTCTACTGAATTCTTCCCCATATCTTTCCCCACCCGCCTCCCCCAATACTACTACCTTTGTAGTCATGGCAGTCAAACGACCTCTTATCGAGACGTTTGCCCCTATCTCTGCCAATCCGCCCACTTGCATTGTTCTCCCACCTACTACGACGGTACAGTTTGAGATCAGGCCACAGACGATCCAAATGCTGCCAACCTTTCGTGGTCTCCCAAGAGAAGACCCATATTCCCATATTAGGGAACTCCAACATGTCATCCTACTTTTCAAGAATCAGAACCTCAATGATGACAATGTGCGTCTGTGAGTTTTCTCATTCTCGCTCAAAGATCGGGCCTTAGATTGGCTCTACTCCTTACCTGCTGATTCAATCAGCAGTTGGAAAGAGTTGGTGGGCAAATTTATGTCTAAATTCTACCCCATGACTCGGACCAACCAAATGAAGCAACTCATCCAGGACTTTCGACAGAAGTCCGATGAGAAATTTTTTGAAGCGTGAGATAGATTCCAAGACTACCTGACTAAGTGTCCCCACCATAGCATCGACAAGGGCAATCTTGTCCATGTCTTCTACAAGGGACTTATTGATGAGTCCTGGACCATGGTAGAGTCAATGTGCCAAGTAAAATTACTACACCAAACTTCGACCGATGCATACAAATTCTTGGGAGAGTTAGGAGAAAACTCTCAACATTGGATGACTGACTCAGAGTTTAGTCGAACCACTTCAGTTCAAAGGACCACCAAGGCACATGACGCTACAGCAGACACTGAGCTTCGATATGTCATTCAAGAGTTGAGCAAGTCAGTCTCGGCACTGGCTGTGTCTGTACAAAAGCCTACTCAACAATCTACCCCAGTCATGCATATGGAACACGAGAGCCCTATGGAATCCTGCACCCTCTGTCTGTAACCCTCCCATACTACTGAGCATTGTCCTTTGAATGAAGGATGGTCAAATCCTCTTCAAGAAGAAGTTTGTGCTTTCAGCACATACAAACCACCCACTCAGAACTCGTATAGTCAATCTTATCATCCTGACACGAGAAACCACCCTAACTTCTCTTGGAGGCCTCAATCTACTCAACCGCCGGCTCAACCTCCGCGTCAACTTCAGGACATGTATCCTCCTGGGTTCAATCAACCCAATAGGCAATTCAATCAGGGACAATACCAGCAGAGTCAGTATCCATCTACTCAAAACCAGCAGTTCCAACAGGGTCAATACTCTGGACAGCCGAACACTTTTCAGAATCAGCAAAGAGTCCCACAGACCTTTCAGAACCAACCGATTGTCCCAACTAATTCTCCAGCCTATAACTATAATGCCCCGATGAGCTCAAGTCGTGAATTGGTGCCTCAGCTCTCATTAGCTGCCCCCCAACAGTCGGTCCCCAAATCTGGTATCGAAGACCTTCTAGCTCAATTCATTACTCAGCAACAACAATCTATGCAACGCCTAGAGCAACAACAACAACAATCCATGCTTCGTCTAGAGCAACACTTAGGCAACTTGGAAGCTGAGAAAGCTAAAGGCATCTTCCCTAGCCAACCCATCGCTAACCCAAAAGAAATGTTAAAGGAACTGTATATGAGATCGGTTCCCAATCTCAGAGTCAGAATGAGAACTGTCAAGGGGAGGTGCAAGCTGTAACCACCCTACGATCTGGAAAAACTGTGGACATGGGAGTCCAACCACCACCAGTGCCATCTCCAGCACCCATCACTCATACAGAGGAAACTAGTACCAATCCTACCTCTGCACCAACATCAGATATCCCTGTGCAAAAATCGAAGGCTAAAGACAAATCCATTTGTCGAGTAAAGCCTCCCTTCCCGGACAGACTTGTCGAAGATAAGCGGGATCAGCAATTCTCAGAGATCTTAGATGTCTTTAAAGACATCCAGATCAATATCCCATTCCTTTCTGCTATCAAGCAAATCCCCTCCTATGCCAAATTCCTCAAGGACTTGTGCACAGTTAAGCGGCATACGCATGTACCTAAAGCTATCTTCTTAGCCGAAAAAGCTACCGCGTTCATTCAACGCAATAGTGTGATCAAACACAAGGATCCAGGTAGCCCAACTGTCCAATGTGAAATTGGAGACAACTTTAGCTGCACTGCCTTGCTAGATTTAGGGGCTAGCGTTAACCTCATACCATTCTCGGTATATCAGCAGTTAGGACTGAAAGGTATGAAGCCTACCAATGTCACCCTAAAATTGGCTGATCAGTCCATCAAGATTCCAAGAGGAATCATTGAAGATGTCCTAGTAAAAGTCGCTGACTTTTATTATCCTGTGGACTTTATCATTTTCGACACCGAGCCGTGTCAGGATAACCGCATTCCGGTCATCTTAGGCCGTCCATTTCTTGCCACTGCGAATGCACACATCGGGTGCCGGGATGGAAACATGTCCATTGCTTTCAGAAATCTTAAAGCTGAGGTCAATATCTTTCGTTTAATGCCACAGGATGCCGATCGCGATGTGGACGATGAAATGTGTGCTGTTGAGAGTCTAATCCCGGACTCCACCGAAGATATTCTTAAACAGTGTCTAGCACACTTTGGGGCTGACTTTGCAACAGAGTCAGCCATTTCTGATCTCAATGATCTTTTGGAGACTGCTCCACTGATAGAGATCCCCGCTCCACTCATCGAGTTCGAGCCTCTGATAACCATGGCCAGAGAACCCATCCTTCCTTTACCTACTGAAGTCATACCTCTTCAATCCGTGTCTTCTGTGACACCTACTTCAACTCCATCTGCTCCAACATTGGAGCTCAAGCCACTTCCAACAGATCTTTCCTATGCCTATCTTGGTCCTAAGGAAACCTACCCTGTCATTATTGCTTCCGTTTTGTCTGAGAGTGAATGTAAGAAACTTTTCGAGCTGCTCAACGAGCACAAATCTACGATAGGTTGGACTATAGATGATATTCGTGGTATAGACCCCTCGGTGTGCCAACATCACATCTATCTCGAGGATGAATCCAAAACCTCTCGAGAACACCAGAGGAGGTTGAACTCGGTCTTGAAGGATGTAGTTCAGGACGAGGTCCTTAAACTGTTAGATGCGGGTATCATTTACCCCATCTCCGATAGCAAATGGGTGAGTCCTATTCATGTCGTCCCTAAAAAGGCAAGATTCACAGTTGTGGAAAATGAGAACAAGGAAATGGTCACCCAACGCCTGAAGAAAGGGTGGAGAGTCTGCATCGATTACCGACGACTCAACACCAACACTAGGAAGGACCATTTTCTTTTACCCTTCATAGACCAGATGTTGGAGAGACTAGCAGGTTACTCCTATTATTGCTTCCTTGATGGTTACTCAGGGTATAATCAAATACCCATCGCCCTTGAGGATCACGAGAAGACAACTTTCACTTGTCCCTTTGGCACTTTTGCCTATAAGCGCATGCCCTTTGGCCTCTGCAATGCACCCGCGACCTTTCAAAGGTGTATGATGAGCATATTCTCTGACATGGTGGAAAAATTCCTCGAAGTCTTTATGGACGACTTCTCAGTCTTTGGGTCATCCTTTGATGACTGTCTGAACCATCTAAGGCTTGTACTTCAATGCTGTTAGGACAAGCGACTTGTCCTCAATTGGGAGAAATGCCACTTCATGGTGAAGAAGGGCATTGTTCTGGGACATGTCATTTCCCATCAGGGTATTGAGGTCGATAAAGCTAAAATCGATATCATCTCGACCTTGCCTACTCCTAAGTCTGTGCGTGACATCCGATCCTTTTTGGGACACGGAGGATTCTATAGGCGCTTCATCAAGGACTTCTCTCAAATCGCTAGACCTCTGTCCCATTTTCTGGCTAAAGATAGTCCTTTTGACTTTAATGCTGACTGTGTCAAGGCATTTGAGCGTCTCAAAACTGAGCTCACTACTGCGCCCATTTTCCGTCCCCCGGATTGGACTCTACCTTTCGAGGTAATGTGCGATGCTTCTGACTATGCCTTAGGAGCCGTTCTAGGGCAGAGAGTTGACAAAAGGTCACACGTGATCTACTACGCGAGCAAAACTCTTAACTCTGCCCAAATGAATTACTCCACCACTGATAAAGAACTCCTGGCGGTAGTCTTCGCCCTTGATAAATTCCGTCAGTACCTCTTAGCCACTAAGGTGGTCGTGTACATTGATCATGCAGCCCTCTGTTATCTCATGTCGAAAAAGGAAACCAAGCCTCGATTAATTCGATGGATTCTCTTACTGCAAGAATTCGACCTCGAGATTAAAGATAAGAAAGGAACTGAGAATGTAGTGGCTGATCACTTGTCTAGACTGACTTTAGAGTCATCCTTCGACACCCAGCCCATCCCTGAGACCTTTCCAGACGAACAACTGTTCGCTATCTCCATTCATCCATGGTATGCTGACATTGTCAACTACCTTGTCACCGAAGAAATGCCTTCACACTGGTCAAAACAGGACAAAAGCCAATTCCTAGCAAGAGTTAAGTACTACTCTTGGGATGACCCTTATTTGTATAAATACTATCCTGACCAGATCATTCAGCTCTGTGTCCCTGAGTCGGACCAACTCAATATCTTGTCCTCATGTCATGACCAACCTTGTGGTGGTCATTTCAGCACTAAGAAGACTACAGAAAAAGTGCTGCAATGCGGATTCTACTGGCCCACATTATTTAAAGATGCCCACATCTACAGCAAAACTTGTCCTAATTGCCAGCATCTAGGCCGCATCTCCCAGAGAAACATGATGCCCCTCACTCCCATCCAGGTCGATGAAATCTTTGACATTGGGGGCATTGACTTCATGGGCCCCTTTCCCGTTTCCTATGGTTTTGAGTACATTCTCCTTGCGGTAGACTATGTATCCAAATGGATAGAAGCCATTCCCACCACGACCAATGACCACAAAGTGGTGGTCAAATTCCTAAAGGAGTTCATCTTCACCCGATTCAGTGCCCCTAAGGCCATCATTAGTGATGGGGGCACCCATTTCTGCAATAGGATATTCGAGAAATTAATGAAAAAGTATGGAGTAACCCACAAGGTTGCCCTAGCTTATCATCCGTAGACTAGTGGTCAAGTAGAGGTTTTTAATCGTCAGATCAAGCAGATCTTAGAGAAGACAGTCAATACCACACGTAAAGACTAGTCTATTCGTCTCACTGATGCTTTATGGGCATACAGAACCGCCTACAAGACCCCACTCAATATGTCTCCCTATCGTCTCATCTTTGGGAAACCCTGTCATCTTCCGATAGAGATTGAACATCGTGCCTTGTGGGCCATTAAGAAGCTTAACTTCGACCTAGAAACCGCAGGGGAGGAGAGGAAACTTCAAATGAATGAGTTAGAAGAATTCGGAAATGGTGCCTACAACTTGTCCAAGAATTACAAAACAAAGATGAAGTGGATACATGACAAGATCATCCTCAGGAAAGAGTTCCATCCAGGACAGAAGGTCCTTCTTTATAATTCTTGTCTCCATCTCTTCCCTGGGAAACTGAAATCTAGGTGGACCGGTCCTTATACGGTCACCGCAGTCACACCCTTTGGGGCTATCACTATTGAGGATCCCAAGGATCACTCCTCATTCCAAGTAAATGGCCAGCGTCTAAAGTAGTTCCATAAACTTGATGTGTCGTTCATTCAGACTTTTGAAATTGATCTCATCGATCCTGTCTATGTCGACTGATGATCCACTCAGTCTCTTGTGCTCCAACTTGGTTGGGGGTGCCTGTCACCCCCGTCATGTCTGGCTGAAGACGTAAAACTTAGCGCTTTCGGAAAGGCAATTCCGGTATTCCTAGAGTACATGAGTCTCATGCATTTGTTATTACTGTTATATCTCTGAAAATACAGGTACATTCATTCTTCCTATCATCAGGTACCACACATTGTCGAGTTCTGTCGACTTGGTAACATCCTCCATGAACCTTTGCTTCATCATCACTGTTTTTTTTTTTTTTTTTATCATTTTATGTCCCGGTCATGAGCACCGAGGACGGTGCTATATTTTGGTTGGGGGTGGGTATTTACCAAAACTCATGTCTTCATTTTGATAATAATAATAATAAAAAAAAATTCTTGTTTTTGGGGTGATTTCCGATGTTCTCCAAAAGTTTTCTAGAATTTCAAAAATATGTCAAATACCCTGACTTTGATTAACTGAAAACCTCCGTTAAGTCAGTATTGAGGATGTCAATTTTTGTTTAAAGTTAGCGTTAAGTCAAGTCAAGCGTGACTACAGCAAGTTTGAAAATTCAGAAAAACTCATATTCGGCACAATTATACACTATCAATATCAGAAATTCTAGAGATCCTGTGAGAATAATTGTGGAGACCTAACCCAGTGAGCTTTCGAGCATTTAATCAATTCAGAGGATTATACAACAATTCTGAGTCATAAGATGACTCACTATTCTTCTTGCCCGCAATATTCGTTGAGAGATCTCATTACCCTTTTATTTGATCATGGAACTCAGAACGACATCAACATTGGATTACTACGACAGAACCTTCTCTGTATCCAGTTAAGACAGTATACATGATAGTGCAAACCCTAGAAAATGATTTAGGCCATTTTTCTGAACCATTCAGCCTTTTTACTCACCTGAATTATACTTCACTAGAAACCCCTTGAACCCTTCTATAAAAGCCTTTTCTTTATAAACCCATCAACCTAAAATCCAGTTCAGCTACGAAGCATGACTGGCTACCCTTATTTTGAGATGGACAAAAGAATAACTGATATGGGTGTACCGTGAAAAGAAAAGTAAAGAAGAAGAATCAAAAGGAAAAGAAAGTGGTTCAAGCTGAAAACAAAATATAGAAAGAAAGTATGAAAAAAGAGCTGAAAAGAAATTGAGCAGTCTCTGAAATATCTAGAAAAAGAGAAAAACATGAAAAAAAGAAAAAAGAACCAGATAATGGTGCTACATCGCGGAAAAAATGCAAGAAAATGGCAATATCCTCTCAAGATCTTTGAAATCCTGTATTCATTTATTTTTCTACACCTGACCTAAGCCTCATGACAACCCAAGAAAGTCTTACTTGATTCTAGGATAGTATGATCATAAAATGTGGAGATTGGAGAAAGAGAAGCTATAGAGTTTGATCTGACGTTCCCGAGTGAAGTGGTATTCCAATCATGAGATCTTCTTCTATTAAAAATGTCCTTCCTTCAAATAATACATATGTGAGATCTTTGCTGTCATATATCAACACATCTCCTCACATATAAATTGAGAGAAAAGAAGAAAACCCTTCTTGTGTGATTCTATTCTGAGTGCTAAACATGTGAGATTTGAGGTCGAGGCATAAAAACTTAGAGGTGATCTAGAAATCTTTACTGTCGGATGATGATAACGTTGAGCACACACACACGCAGAGTCTGACTATTCTGGGTCATGATTATCAGTCTGTAGTCTTGCCAAAACTTTCCAACTCTTCGCTAGCATGTAATTATTTTTGCATCCATTCAATGATTTGACGAACGGTGTTTTCCCGGAGCTAATATGAAAAAGTGTGCAGCATGTGCAGAGCCCTTTTAAGCTCATTTATTTTGCACTAATTGCCAAGGATTGGCAATATGCTGGTTGGGGGTTGTGATCTTCGCTTAAAAGTGCGTATTTTCCACTCTTATCTTCTAAGCGTTTTCACACTCTCCTACGTTAAAATGCTCTATTTATCTACTTTTCTACGTAAGAGTATCTTTTGTTGCGTAGAACACACTTTTCTGGACGAAATAGTATATTTGCATGCATTAAACACATTTTTTGAAGTCTAGACATTGAATTGTTCTGATAAAGTCTCATTACGCGCTTTTTCTGTCGCAGGAAACCCCGATGGGACAATTCTCGAGACTTGCGAGCCCACATCGATCAGGAAAGCCCATTATCAAAGCTTAAAGAGCCCACATGCTATAATTAGAAGATATTGGCCAAATATGAGCTGAATAAGAGGACCAAAAAGCCAGCCCAAAGAACGAAGAGAGTAGGAGAGCCAATGACCAAGAGACGGACCAAAGCGTTTAAAGCCACATGAGTCAGCAAAGAATGATAGTCTACTCTACTGGAGAAGTGTGAGGATGGTCACAGTGAAGACCAGGGTTCCAGACCCTCTACCAATATTTTTATCGCCATTTTCTGATATTTTCTCTCTTATCTCTCCTTATTCTCTCTCTCTTCATCTCTCGGTCATCGAATCTACTGACCTAATCCCAGAACTCCTGCTTATTGGCTCTGTCTCATCTTCCTTAGCTTTCTGACCGTTGGATCTTCAATCAGACCATTGGATCTTCCACCGGACCGTTGGATCTCTCTAGATCTGTCGATCTACCAATCTGGGTCCCAATCAAGTCACCATCCATCCGATCGCCATCAGACTGTCTGTAACATCATCTTGTGAGACGATGGACATCATCAATCCATGTGGGCCAGTAGCCAGGCCCATCATCATCGACCCGCTGTCCGACCAGTTAGTGGACCCCGTTAATTTCAAAATAATTTTAATTAAATTTTAAAACATGGGGGGTCCACTAAATGGGGAAATTCCCTAAAGAAAAGTAGTGTTTACTTAAAATATATATATATATATATATATATATATATATTTTATTTAAAAAATTCCCCAATTTCCATTAATGGAAACTAAGGAGCTTTAAAAGGGGAAGGAGAAGGGTTCTTTAGAACCCTAATCCCCCTCCTTTCTTGTCCTTTCTCTCCCCAAAACCTTCCCCCACGTCCTACCCTTCCTTCTCTCCTTCTTTCCTCTTCTCCTTTTTCTTCTTCTTTTCTGCAGTTTCTTCTTCCCTTTTTCCCCAACCAGAGTTGCAGCCTGCAACTCCGGTCGCCGGCGCTTCCATTTTCTTCTTCTGCCTTCTATTCTTCTTCTCATCTTCTTCCTGGCACCACTGTACCGCTTCAACCCTCTTATCTCCAACAACACTTGTTGCTGTGCTCTCCTTACGCCTGCACATCAACCATTGGTAAAATACCTCCGCCTGAACGCTGGAACTCCAGCCTGCAGCCGTTCCACTTCCTCCTCCGCCTCTTGCCGCCTTTCTCTTTTGTGCTGCCTCCATCTGCTGCTCTTTGCCTCTGCCTGCAACACACACGGCCGCCTGCCATAGCGCCAGCACCCTCACACGAACCACCAGACCACCACCGCCTGCGTGCACCGCCTTCCTCCGCCTACTGCAGCTGTGCACGCACCACCGCGTGCTCCTGCTACTTTTGTCCGCCCGTGCGTGCTCCCCACCACAGTCTCCTCCACTTGCTGCTGCTCGCACACCGGCGATTCAACCTCCACTTCACTACGCAACTCCAACGAATAGAGCACATCAATGATGCTGCTCCTCCACGCTACTTCAACCTCGGTCTTCATCTCTTGTCCACTGCCTTCAACTCACCTTCTCTCCACCAGGAAGCATCTCCGGTAAGCCTACAATTATCCCTCTCCTTCTAGGCATCATCTACTCGTTACTTCTTTAGGCAATCTTCCATCAATCACCACCATGCCCATCAGGCACTTGCTCCAGAAGCAGGGCATGCTTCTCACATATCTTCATCCATACAAGTCTCTGGTCTGCAAAAGTGTTGCACCTCCATGACCATTTTTGCTGGCCAGACCATCTTGCTAGAGCACCGACCATTCACTGGGACGAACCATTCCCAATCCGGGTAAGTTCAAGGTGAACCATTCACTCTCTCTATCACCTTCTCTTTCTCTACCTTATTATCTTTCTCTCTTTATCATTTTCTCTCTCCTAAACCTCTTTTTATCTCTAAAAATATCCTCCCTTAGTTTTTTTCTCTAGGATAGGCTTCTTTGATCTTTCTCTCTCTACTTTTTCTCATTTCTCTCTCTAGTTTTTATTGCTTTCTAGTGTAATTTGCTTCAAGTTATTTACATAGATTTCCATTCAAAAGCAATGTAATTCCTATAATTTTCAATAAAAGTTAAGTTCGATCAGTATTGCATTATTTCACTTTTTAGTAATGTGTTGATTTTCATGATTCTCTCTCTAAGAATTCAAAAAAAAAATTCATGTTTTAAAATCTCGTGGTCATCATCCTCACCACTCCATCCTTCTTAGTGACAATTTCTGAGTAAATTTCGTCATTTCATGTTCATTGCTTGCACAAACTAACCCCGAGTGCGGATCGACATCCGACACGAATCCCTATACGAAGAACTAAAATTTTGCAGGAGTTAAGAACCGGATCAAGTTACAAATGTGTTGGAATTAGGGTTTCCGTAACCAACAATGCGGAAAAACCCTACTTTCACTTGTGTTGATTGAATATCAGGTGAGTCAATATCTGAGGGCAATCCATCCATATGTGGACCCCAGTTGGAGGATCCAGTTGCCATCACCCCATCAAACAAAGTCGCCAAATCATTTACATAAAAGTAATGACTTATATCGAAATTGTTTAGCTTCCGCATGTGTCTGTGATAAAAAAAATATTAACCAATAATAAAATGTTAACATTTATATAAACATATTTTGTAATAAACAACATCAATAGTGGTTTAAGGTGTTTGCCTTTAAGTACTTTTCCCATATCTCATTCGGCCAATTAATTGTGTGTCATTGCATTATACCCATGCCCCGTGGTGGTAGTAAGCTTCGTCCATATCATGTACTGCTTCTTCATATAATCCCAACTATTTTTTAACTATTTATGATCGTAGATCCTTCATGTCTTTTCCTTCAACTCTATGATTATTTTGTTCCAAGAGGTAATTTTTAATGTTCCACTAGACCTATCAACATTGTTTGCCTCTTGGAGGCAAAGATCAATAAATAATTTCCTCAACTATGGATCACTCCAATTTGCCCTACCAATATCCCCACTCGGAGCCATTACGTCATGAATAATAGACAGAAAACAAACATAGTTCATAAACATCACTCAATATTATATACTAAACTAGACAAACAAATAAAATTAAAAAAAAATTTCATTACTTTCATTTTATGCCTGTTGTATGAAGCTACTTTAGCGATAACCACATCAATCACATAAAATTTACAACAGTGAAAACTTTACGGATCAATCTGTTTAGCCAATCAACCTATTCAACCACCCAACCAATACCATTAGAAGAATTTTACTTGGACAATTCAAAGAATGTGATAAACTGGATGGCATGAAAAAACATTACAAATATAATATTTCATTAAAATAAAAGGACCCAAAGATTAATTTTCAATTACCAAAAAAATAAATATCAAAAGCAATAACTGCTCTAAATTTGACCTGTTCATGAAAAGTAGTAATTCCAGTCTGAAATCAATATGTCGAGTACACCAACTTGTAAAGGCATTCTTGTACACATGGGGCACATGTAGAAATCACCCCATGAAAAACCTTGAGTTACTTCGAGTGCCTAAAAATATGCTCAAATCAACTAGAAATCACCCCATGAAAAACTCACATCCAATGGCTTGAAACCATTAATCATGTTGATTATCGATATGTGGGTCCTCCTAGATGCGGGCCAAACATTCATGGGCCTGTGCTAGCAATTTTGAGAGGGCTAGTATCAGTTTGATAAAAAAAATTCAATAGAAATCAAAAGGCTTTAATCCACACTTTTTTTTGTGACGATGATTATGATGAGGAGATCTATATAGTGAGGAGATCATCCTTACCTTAAATCAGCCATTGATTTATCTTCCATATGGTTACACATGAGGCTTTAATCTCAACGGACACATATTTTCACACACAATTTTGGTGTACCCACACGAAAGATAAATCAATGGTTGATAAATCAATCACTACAACCACAATAAGCATCCAGAAACCCGATTATAAGCAGCTAAAACTTTAGAACAATAAAAGAATAAATAAAGATTAGATAGGCTCTCACAATCTTTAATGTCAACTAGAAAAGGAGCAAACGTGCTTTTATACACTTCACCAATTATGGAACAAGTGCCTTAGAGAAAAGAAAATATTAACTGACCATTTAGTGTGTGGAAAGACCATTGATATGCACATGAAAGATAAATCAATGGCTAAGGTATTTGATGCCTTGACTGCTATATTCTATAGCTGGATGTCTCATTTAGATGGCTGAGATTAACGTGAAAGATAAATCAATGGCTGATTTTTTGTGAGCCATTAGCTTATGATCATTACTTCTACCGATAAAAAAAGAGATAAATCAATGGCTAATTTTTGGTGAGCCATTACTTCTACCGATAAAAATCAATGGCTAATTTTTGGTGAGTAATTAGCTTTATGAACCATTACTTCTACCGATAAAAAAAACAAAGATAAATCAATGGCTGATTTTTGGTGAGGATGATATCCTCACCATATAGATCACCCCTAAAAAAATCAGCCCATTCTGAAATTTCTAACACCATCAAATGTGGGTTTCAAGTTAACAGTAAAAAATAGACGGTCCATAATTCTTCAACTTGTAAACCATGCCATGAATATTAGAATGATTTGAATTTTTGTGAGGGTCATCTCCTCAACATATAAACCATCCTCACCAAAAATCATCCCATTCCAAAACTTCTAATTTATATATTGGCCCCTAGCGATTTTTTTGTGTGTGTGAAATCGTGTGTGAAAATGTGTCCGTTGAGCCTGACCAAAAATAAAAAACCCAAGAATCGTCATCCAAAAAAAAACTCCAGAAATTAAGGATGATCACCAAAAAAACCCAAAAAACAAACTCAAAAATCAACAACAAAAAAATAAATAAAAAATCGTCATAACAACCCTAAAGAAAACCCATAAATCATCTTCACAACCAAAAAAACAAAAAAAACCCCTGAGATAGTAAGAGAGAATAGATCTAGAGATTGGAAAGAGGCAAGAGAGAGAAGAGATTAGATAAGAACCTTATCTGAAAGTGGCGCACAATTGTTGCAGACGACGATGGTGCTCAAGGTGGTGATGGACGGTGAGGTAGCTCACGGTGGTGGTGGACGGCGATGGTGGTGGAGGGAGATGGGATGAAAAAGCTAGGGTTTGTGGGGAGATGAATGAGGGAAGTCGAATGGGTTTTGTTTGAAGAGATGGCAAAATAGGTATTATAAAAAATCACTTATCGCATTAAGTGGTTTTCCACTTAATCGAAAAAGTGAGCTTGAGATGACTTAAAAAAAGTTTGATTTTAAGTTAATAAGCACTTTTTTTGTTACCAAACACTACACATTTGCAAAAACCACTGAAAATAACCATTTTTAGATTTAAGGTCTGGGAAAAAGTTTTACCAAACGCCACCTAACTTTTTCACTTTTTGACTTATAAGTCGGTGTTTCACCAAGCAAACTTTTGCTTCCAAATGACAACTTTTAAATTCTGCAACTTAATTTAGAAGTTACTTTTTGCTTCCATTGGTTTGCCAAACGGGACCGTGTTCCAACATGGTTCATATTATGGGTGGTTACCGAAGTTTTACTCGTAGAAGTGAATGTGGGATTGAGTAAGGGGCATTTGGGAATGAGAAGTAAAAGCATTTCTGCTTGTAGTAGAAGTTGAAGTTGATCTCTGACTTCCAAAAAAGTCATGGAAGTTACAAGAGTCGGAAAGAGTTCGAATTTTTGAGAAGTAATTTCTCTTAGAAGTTAATAAAAACTAAAATATTTAGGTTCAGTTTTAAGTTAGTCTTTAACTTTTAAAAAGTTAAAAAATGAAACACATCCAAACTAACTTTTTGGCTTATAAAATTCAATAAGTTATTTTTTGTGTTGTCAAACACCCCCTTAAGACTAACACTTAATGTATTTGGTGAAATTAACCACCGGTCCATTCTCTGTAATCGGAAATACCTAGAAAGGGGTTGATTAGGTATTTAAAATTAATTATACCTAAACAGTTTTACTGATCTATGGTAGGGGAACAAAATCGCATGCCTTAGTTGTTTGATAAGAAATTATCACAACCGACTCAAATCGAATACCTCTGTGATATATTTTCTTTTCGTCATTTGATCTAATCAATGTTGATAGCGGAATATAAATTAACAATGACACAAGACAAGAGATTTTTACGTGGAAACCTTAGCCAAGGAAAACCATGGGACCACGTCTAGACGGAAAGTATCACTAACTGAAAAGTTAAATAAAACAAAGGTTACCTATGGAACACTACCGTTGCAAATACAGCTTCCAACCTTGGCCAAGGCCTACTGCCAATGCGTCCACGTCCTCTGAATCAACACTAGGAGTCCACGTGCGCCTTCGCAGTAAAGAAACCTTGTCTGCTAATTCAGTTTGGTACACCCCAAACCTATCGTCGATCAGCCACTCCGATCTTAATTGTCAATACTCCAGCCTTTGCCGAAGGTGAAGGATCCAATACACCCTTAACCCTAGGTTGCTCAATGGGTGTTGAGTCACATTGGTACACTAAGGCTACTAGGTCAAATATCTATGTGGAAAATCTAAGCTGAGTATTCGATCAAGCTCTTGGCTTTGATTTAGAAGAGGAACAAGCTCACAAGATATTTATGAGATAAAAATGATATTCGCTCTTTGAATGGACACTCTAATAAATAAACATTTTCTTCTCTCTGGAAGTATAGAAGTGTCGAAGTGTGTTTTGAGAAGGTATAGAAGAATTATATTTATAGAATTCGTAATCCTGAGCCTTACAGAACGTGGGATCATGGGAATTAGAATTTCAGATCTGAGAAAGACTCAATCGGTGTGAAGTCCAATCGATTGTACTCTGGGTCTAATCGATTGGGTAAGGTCCAATCGATTGGGGTTTTAGGTCCAATCGATTGGCCTTGTACGGATGGGTTTTTTCCTTCGTAAATCCAATCGATTGTTCATAGTCCAATCGATCGAACTTAAATAAGTTTCTGTCTCGTAAGCTCCAATCGATTTTACAGAGGTCTCAAATCAATTGGGCTATGATCATGTTCTGTCTTGTAGACCACAATTGATTTTACAGATGTGTCCAATCGATTGGGCTTTGATCATGTTCTATTTCGTAGACTCCAATCGATTTTACAGATGTGTCCAATCGATTGGGCTTTGATCATGTTCTGCCTCATAGGCTCCAATCGATTTTACAAAGGCCTCCAATCGACTGGGCCTAGTCCAATCGATTGGAACTTGTCCAATCGCTCGAACTCTCCTATAAGTCAATAACTTTGACTAAGACTCGAGTCTATCCAATGACTAAGTTTGACCATTATATTTTATTCATTTTAAACCTATTCCTATTGCCACTAAGTCACTTACATTCCTAAGCGAGTATACACGATCTATAGTCGACAAATGGGCAGTTACTCAGATGACTCTTGTTGTCAACCGTCTAATTCTTTTTGTCTCTGTCTTCTAGTCTTCACGTAATCGGCGAAGTATACGTATCACAACATCTTTACACTACACTAGTGCTCGTAGGAATGGTTACATGAATGTTTTTATGTCATATAGAATCTTTGCCAAATTGAATATGAAAATATTCATTACATTTGGATGTGACTAGAAGAAGTGGCAAAAATAAGAAAGTTTGGGATGGAAAGGCAATTTGGAAGATTAATTTGAAAGGTTGAATTTGTAAATTATGGCAACTCAAAGCAGAATAAAAGTAAATAGTAGAACATATATGCAGTTTAGCTTATATATATAAAAGCACCCGACTAATCCCCCGGGAGTCGGGACACATGCTAGTCACCCCTCCACATGTGCCAAGTGTTATGGGAGAATTTGATGTGGACTGAGCCACTATTTGTTACTCTTCTGAGGGGTGGCCCCAAGTAGCATTGAACTCAAAACCACTCACTTTCTGGAGTGGAGTCCTGGCCATCAGCACTCAACCCTGGGGTTCATATTATTAAATAAAATAACCAAAAAAGAACACCTCAGAGATGATAGTTCTCCCCATCCGCCAAATGGCTTGAGAGAGCCAAGAGGGGAGGGGGGAGTACCACCTAAGGGGAATAGTCCACAATTTTGCCTTAGAGGCAAGCAAGTCAACAATGAGTTTGACCCCCTAGGGGCATAACAAATAGAATAAAAAGAACAGGAGTTTGAAAGTGGTAAAATATGCAAAAACATTATATCAGAACCATCTAGCCTCCCAAGAACCTTTTTGAAGAAACACAACCATCTCTTGAGCATCCGACTCCATATCCAACGAGTGAACCAAGGGCGTATTGGACACCCAACCTCAAAGCCAGTGGCAGAGCTACAATTTTGTTCATGGGTCGGCAAAGTGGCAAGCGACAATCAATCAACAATGTCAATAACAACTGATGACATTTTTAATTGACAAAATTACCCCTTATAGAAATGGGCAATTAAAGCCCATCAACTTTTTAATTATTGTCCCGGGAGCCAATTTTTTTCAGTAAATCTGATGATAGAAATCGGTCATCAACGTTGATGCCTATCACGCCCCGATCCGACCCGAATGCTTGAAAAATGACCCGTTTACCCAAGATCAGTGTGTGATAAAAATAAAAAATAAAAAATAAAATACTCCAAAATAATTTTTAAAAACAACCATAATTTATAATATATTAAAATAAATATCTTTTGCAAAGATGTTTTGGCTGAAACTTCTATTTGATAGGTTTTTTGAATTAACTTTTCAGAATTTAAGTGGGTATGAGTAAAATTTTCAAAAAAATATAATTTTAATACAAAATTTATCTTATTAATTTTTTAATATTAAAAAAATATTTTAAGCATCTATTATGAAGGCACTTTGCCCAAAAATATCATTTACTATTTTATTTTAACAAATTTTCACCCTCAACTAGCCCTATCGAGTTTTGTTGAAAATGAACAAAATTTGATTTATGGTAGAAACATCAGATTATATATTTTATTGAAACGTAAATAATAAAACAAAATTACTAAATCAATCAATTCAGGTTCAAAATAGACCAATAAAGTCAATATTCAATTTATTTCAATCATAAAACCAAAATAAATAAATAAAACTAGGGGTCTTTAATGAACGCTTCAATATTATTTGGTACACCGTCTTTTAGTCCATCATTTTTTCCATTCCCAAATAATCTGAAAAATATTATCGGTTGAACCACGAGCTTATGAAAGCCCAATAAGATTTAATCACTATATCATATCTATCACAGTTATATCAATCAAAAGTCATACGCAGAGTATAGCTATGGAACAAGAATAACAACTATTTCAAAATAAACTATAATCCAAAATTAATATGTACATGTAACCAATAACCCACCATAGGTCTCTTTCTCTTTCCCACACTAGGAGCAGTTTAACCAAGAACTCTTCTGCAGGGGTTTAGGGCTTTGCACCCAAGGCTCCAGGCCTTTTTTGCTTAAAATTTTTATAACCATTGGGATCAATCCCACACTTCAAAAATGTATGCAATTAAATATCTAACCATTCAATAGATCTTCAAAATTCTGATACATTCGAGTGCAATACATATACAAAGAGTATTACCCAAATTAATTAAGTGAAAAATTATAAAAGAGTGTACTTACTTTAATGGAGAGTTGATCTAACTCTTGATCAATGCTGAAGATCCACGACTCTTAATTTTTAAGAGAAATTAAGAAGAAAAAACTCTATCCTACATGAACTTAGAGAATCGACTTTTTTTAACTTTTCTCTCTTGAGAAAGAATGTTTTCTCCTCTTAAAGAGGCTCTCAACGATTTTTGAAATCCAGAAAGCCTTATGCCTTTACTCCTATTTATATATTTTTAAAACCCTCAACTTTCTTACATATCCGATGTGGGACTAACATTCTTAATAATTAATTAATAGTAATTTTTGTCACTTTAAAATGGGTAAATTTATCAACGTATTAAAAGTCTTATTTTAAGTTAATTATGAGTAAAAATATAGGCCTAAGACCCATAGGTATCAACTAGACTTTAATTAGAGTCATTTGTAGGCCTAAAAATCTAATTTGCCCTAAAGGCCCACCTCAATAATTATAATTCAACAAACATACAAGTAAACATTAATACCCAATATGAATAAATAAATGATCATAATATTTTTTAAATACACCGAAAAATGTTATGGGTGTTACAATGACTGACTATAGTATGGACCACATGGCACACTCTTAGAGACCATTGACTGTATGGATGTTTGGCTCATCCCTAAGTGGACCCACAAATCAAAAACCAGCCTGATTAGTGACTTCTAACCATTGAATTTGACTATTTTATATGAGAATATTTTTTGTAAGGAATATTTTCATATTCAATTTGGCAAAGATTCTGTTTGACATAAAAACATTCTTGTAACTATTTCTACGAGCAGTAGTGTAGTGTGGAGATGTCGTGGTACGCATACTTCGCCGACTACTTGAAGACTAGAAGACAGAGACATCAAGAATCAGACGGTTGACGACATGAGTCATCTGAGTAACTGTCGATTTATCAGTTAAAGACCATGTACGCTCGATTAGGAAGGTAAGTGACTTAGTGGCGATAGGAATTGGTTAAAATCGATAAAATATTATGGTCAAATCTAGTCATTGGACTGACCCGAGTCTGAGTAAAAAATATTGACTATTAGGATAGTCCAATCGATTGGACACTTATCCCCAATTGATTGGACATGGCCCAATCGATTGGAGGACTCTGTGTAATCGATTAGAAGCTACGAGGTAGAAACTTATTTCAGCCAAATCGATTGGAGACTGTGAAATCGATTGGAGCTTTCGAGATAGAAACTTATTTGAGTCAAATCGATTAGAGACCTCTGTGTAATCGATTGGAGCCTTCGGAACATTAATCTTATTAAGCCCAATCGATTGGACACTTATTCCCAAATGATTGGACATGGCCCAATCGATTGGACCCAGTGTACAATCGATTGGACCATACACAAAATCAGTTCTTAACAGATCCGAAATTCTTGGTTCCATTATCCTACGTTCTACATGACTCAGGGTCATGGAATTCTATAAATACAACCCTTCTATGTCTTCTCTAAACACACACAGAGACACATAGTGACTCAATCTTCAAGAAAGAGAAGAAAATGTTTTATTTATTAAAGTGTCCATTTGAAGAGCAATAAGCTTATTTTCCATTCACATCTTCTGAGCTTGTTCTCTTCTTGATCAAAGCCAAGTGCTTGATCCTTTCCTCAGCTTAGGTCTTTCGCTTCTATATTCGACCTAGTGTTGAGTGTACAAGTGTGACTCAACACCATTTGAGCAACCTAGGGTTCAGGGTGTACTGAATCCTTCACCTTCTATAAAGGCGGGAGTATTAGAATTAAGATCGGAGTAGCCAATCGGTGGTAGGTTTGGGGTGTACCAGACTAAACAAGCGGACAAGGCTTCTTGGCTGGAAGGGCGCACATGAATTCGTAGCATTGATTCAGAGGACATGGATCCATCGGCAGTAGGCCTTTGGTAAGGTTGGAAGCTGTATTTGCAACGGTGCTGCGTAGGTAACCTTTGTTTCGTTTAACTTTTCATTTAGTGATACTTTCCGTTTGGACGTGGTCCCGTGGTTTTTCCTTGGCTAAGGTTTTCACATAAAAATCTCTTATCTTGTGTGATTGTTTGTTTGTATTCTGTAATCTATCTTGATTAGATCAAACGATGAAAAGAAAATATACCACGGATATATATTCGATTTTAGTCAGTTGTGATAATCTTTTATCAAACAACTAAGGCATGTAATTTTGTTCCCTTACCATAGACCAGTAAAACTGTGTAGGTATAAATAATTTTAAATACCTAATCAACCCCCCTTCTAGGTATATTGGATTAAAGAGAATGGACTGGTGAAATTTCAATTGGTATCAGAGCGGGTTATTCTATTTAAGGTTTAATCACCTGAATTTAGATTCTTGAGAAACCAGTCCATTTTTATTAATTTGACAAAATACAAAGAGAAGGTGGAAACACATCCAGACATCCATTATTTAATGGGAAAGACTATGCCTATTGGAAGGCTAAGATGAGAGCTTTTCTAAAGTCTATTGATGAAAGAGTCTGGATGTCTATAGTGGATGGTTGGTCACCACCCACAATGGCTATAGGAGATAAAACTATTCTTAAACCTAAAGCCGACTGGACCAAAGATGACATAGATTGTTGTTGTCTAAATAGCAAAGGGCTAAATGCTATTTTCAATGCGGTTGATAAGAATGAGTTTCGAATAATCTCTACTTGCTCTTTGACTAAAAAAGCATGGGACATTCTTAGAGTCACACATGAAGGAACATCAACTGTTAAAATCTCCAAACTTTAATTCGAATCAATGAAAATGGAGGAGAATGATACATTCACTGAGTTCTATGCCCAACTTAATGATATTGTGAACTCGGCACACAACTTGGGTGAAATCATTCCTAAATCCAAAGTTGTTCAAATTTTTTGAGATCCTTACCTGATAGATTTCAGGCTAAGGTCACTGCTATTGAGGAGAGCAAGGATGTTGACTCTCTCAAAATTGATGAGCTGGTTGGGTCTCTATAAGCTTATGAGATGAATTTAAGACAATCAAAGAAATCAAAAGGTAATGCCCTTAAAGTTTTTGAAGCTCAAGATTCAGAGTCGGATGTTGACTCTGAAGTTGAAATGGCATCATTTGTGCAAAAGCTCAAAAAGTTTTTTTGTTCTAAAAATGATAGAGTTAAGAACAATAAAACATTTGATAAATCTAAGGAACATGTTAGACCTCATTAGAGAGGTAGCAGAAGTGATAGGAACCCTAGGGAAAGCCGCTCAAGCGAACTCCAATGGTTCAAATGTAAGGGTTTTGGTCACTTTGCTAATGTATGCCAAAGCAAAGAAGAATATAAGGGCAAGGCAAAAACTTTCAATGCCACATGGGATGAAGAATTCGAAGATCATATGATTCAGATTGCAATGAAAAGACTGATAAGTATATAGCTTTTGTTGCTTGTTTTAATAGTCTCTATGAATCTCATGGAGATTCCAAGAAAAGTGATGATGAGAGCTCAGAAGACTCTTACAATGGGGATTCGGATGACTCGGCAGTTGGTGTTAAAGAACTGTATGAGGAATTGATAAAATTCATTAAGGCTAACAAAGTTTTATCTGATAGAGTTAAATGTCTTGACTTTGAAAACGCAGCCTTATTAATTGACACTGAAAAATTAAAAGTGTTGATTACTGATTTAGAGCAAAAGAATGAGTCTATGCTAAAAAGAACAAGTCACTGGAATGTGAATTCTAAACTTGCATGACACATAACGAATCCCTGGAAAATGAGCTTCTTAAATCTAAGAGGGATGTGTCAGAATTCTCATTTAGCTCTGCAAATCTTGATGAGATTCTTCGTGTGGAAAAAGTCTATGGAGACAAACAAGGCTTGGGTTACAAAAATAATCAAGAAAAATGGTCTTCTTCTAAGATAATTTTTGTTAAAGCTCAAGCTATTCCCATTCAGATCAATGACCAAATCAAAGTTGTCAAAAACAATCGTTAGTGCACGTACTGCAAAAATTTGGGTCATGTGATTAGAGACTGTAATAAGTTGAGAAGAGGACATCAAAATTCTCTAGAGAAAATGATAAATTCAACTTAGAATGTGAAGAGTCAAAGATTTCCTATGAAGACACATTATGAGAAAAACTATTTGAATGTGCTATCTAGGAAGATGATAGACCTACTGGAAAGGTCTAGAGAATTAATTAATGAGATTGAGTCTCTTGAGAAATTCAAACATCCTCAGAGTTCTGTAACTCAAAAGAGGAGAGATCCTAAGAGAATTAATATATCCATCAAAATCACATTTGTGTGGGTTAGAAAGGATTCTCTGAAGGAAAAATGTTCGAAAATGTCTTATCTCTGAGCACGGTGCTCTCTATCCCATCGTGTTCTCCATTCTTATTGTTTTGAGGGATATTTTTTTCTTTTTGATTTTACTTTATTTTGAAGAATAAAAATTAAAAATTTTCTCAGAAAATCAAAAGATCGATTGTTCAGAAGAATGTTAAAATTATTATTTAATTATACAATTTTGATGATCAGTAATTTCTGAGAACATTCAAAGAACAAGAACTTAACTGTTAGTAAAATTTTACTAATTTGTGTATTATATTTTTTAATTATTATGATTGGTCAATTTTTACTAGTTTGCATTAGAAGATTATTGAAACAGTATATCTCATATTTTTCATATGTAGACTGATTATTTTTGTAGGAATGGATTTGATAGAGGTGTGAGATCTTTATTATTGGAATTAAGAATAAACCTCTACTGATTATAACTTCAAATTAGTAGTGTTTCCGCCTTCAATTGATTTTGAAACTGCACTATAATCGACTATTGGCTTCCCAATGAGAGTTATTCTAAAAAAAATAGCTACCTCCACAAAAATTAGAGTGAAAGCCATCTGTATGGCCCTGTTTGAAATTGAAATATGATTCTCATTGCTACAGAAAAGGGCTACCTACATGGTGAGTGAAAGCTACCTATATTAAAAGTGAATAAAAAAGATGTAAAAGACAACCAATTTGCTAGAAAAATTCTTATCCATCAGCAAATACCCGTAGACATGAGTGTATGTGAGAACCCTTAATAACTCTAATGAGGATTTTACGATCGGATACATGATACCTCCAGATTTTGATCTTTATGAGAAATTATTGCTGAAATCTTATCTGGTACTACAGATGGACTCAGATCACTTACACTTGATGATATTACTGTTGATATTTGAATCTACGATTATTAGTGATTTGTGACTTGTGCTAATGTCTAAAAGAGTTAATATTTCTGATGAACCAAAAGATTGAACTAAGTATTAGTTATTTTTCTTCAATTAGAATCAGTGTTTAGTGCTTATCAAGATTGACTTCATGATTTGAATTCTAATATTTTTCTGAATTTTATCTTAGTGAATTATCTTTTCGTGAGCAGTTTAAAAATAATTTTTTTTTGGCTTGAAAATATTTTTTTTTGGGGGTCCTGGAGAATGAGCCTATTGGTTTTAAAAATTAAATTTTTTTTTATCCGGAACCAGTCTAATCGATTGGACATTACAGACCAATCGATCGGATATCTCCAATCAATTGGAGAGTACAATCCAATCGATTGGCCTTGCTCCAATTGATTGGCCACTTAGCTCAATCGATTAGACAGAGCGACGTTCGGTTTTATAAAAACCAAAATGGGTCATTTTCAACCCCAATCGATCCAATCGGCTCCCAGATTTCTCCTAATCGATCGTAGGTGCTCGATCTACTGTTCCCTTATGGTTTTGTGGAGCGATTCTCTCAATTTCTCGGTTTTCTACTTCATCAACTTCGTTGGTTTTTGGGGACTTTTTTTTTTTGGTAAAAATAGAGTTATTTTGGTATTTCCTTCTATTTCTAGTGCTTATGGCGACAAATCCTCGTCTTAGAAGAACTATTGTGGTCTCAGAAGAGGAGAGTGCCAATGATGAACCTATTGCTCAATAGACCTAATCTCACGCAAAACGAGGTGGTTGACTAGTGGTTCATGGCATTCCGAGCGGGGCGAATCCTCTAGAGGTTCTAGGAGAGCTTGTTCCTGTGGTCGTTCCGGTCATATCGAGATTCCTTCGGTAAGTGCTCCAATTTCTCCGTTTATTTTCGATTCTGCTAGAGATTGTTTTGAGCATTTCTCTGATCGCAAATTCACTACTGAGAGAGTAGTTGAATTTGGCACTATTTGGGGTACTATAGTTCATTATATGTTTGTATCTCGTGAGTGGATTTCTGCTACTCGGTTGAACATCTCATTTTATCATGTTTTGGTTAAACTCTTTTATGCTAACATGCATTCCATTCAGTGTGATGACCTGAGTGAGCTATCCTTTCAGACTTATGTCTCTAGGGCTCACCTGACTATTACACCTAATTTGATTTCTACCTTATTGGACATACCTCGTAGTCCTACTTCATATGAGTACCTTCCTAGGACTCGCGAGATGACGATTGATAGAGCCACCTTGACCAAGACTCTCACAGGGAAGTTATTTGATTGGAGTACCTTTATTCCACTTACCTCTCTTCTCCCTGAGTATTGGTTGTTGCCCCTCATCTGTGGGTACAACATTGATCCACCTAGGCATGGGGCACAGGTGAATAATGATCATCTCCAGGTTCTTTATCATCTTGGCACTGGGTTTGTCATTGACCTTCGAAGATTCATGTTTAGAGCCATGGTTAGAGTGGGTAGCCAGTTGGCTAACCATCCGAGTATTCCATTCCTTCTGCTGGTGAGCTCTATTCTTCTTCACCTGGCTGTACTGATTCTAGCTTCTAAGGAGGTCTGCTCTCCCATGGGGCCCATTGGACCCTCCACTATCAGGAAGAACATGTCTCAGGTCCGGAGAGTGACAGATGTTCCTCCACACTTTGATGATATTTTTGATGAGGACTTGGAAGATGATACTGAGCCTGGCAGCCAGCAGACAGATATTGAGATGCATCCTCCAGAGCCACATCCATCCTTTCTCCAGCTTCCAAAGACGTCTACTCCTTATTCTTTTGAGTCTCTTCATCATAAGATGGTGGGATTCGACCGGCGTCTCACATCTCATGAGAAACAGATGGCTCAGAGCTTTCACCATTTAGAGGAGGGTCAGGAGAGGATGTCGGGCTCCATGTCAGATATGCAGCGTTATATGGAGTATCAGTTTACCTTGATGGGCTTCGGATAGCATCCACCAGTTCATGGTCTAGATCAGCAGGATGGTATTGGTCCATCGACCTAGTCTCCCAGAGAGAGATTTCTTGAGAGTTATCTGGTGTTTATTTTATTTTGTTATTTTTGTACACCGATAAACTCAGAGTTTGTATAGTTATACTCTGGTTGTCATACTTGTTTGTTACAAGATATAAACCAGTTTGTATTTTGGTTAGATATGTATATATGCACTTGTATATTGTAACATTTCCTACGAGCACTAGTATAGTGTGGAGATGTCGTGGTACGCATACTTCGCCGACTACTTGAAGACTAGAAGACAAAGACAACAAGAATCAGACGGTTGACGACATGAGTCATCTGAGTAACTGCCAATTTGTCAATTAAAGATCGTGTACGCTCGATTAGGAAGGTAAGTGACTTAGTGGCAATAGGAATTGGTTAAAATTGATAAAATATCATGGTCAAACCTAGTCATTGGACTGACTCGAGTCTGAGTCAAAGATATTGACTATTAGGATAGTCCAATCGATTGGACACTTATCCCCAATCGATTGGACATGGAGGACTCTGTGTAATCGATTAGAAGCTACGAGGCAGAAACTTATTTCAGCCAAATCGATTAGAGACTCTGTGAAATCAATTGGAGCCTTCGAGAGAGAAACTTATTTGAGTCAAATCGATTGGAGACCTCTGTGTAATTGATTGAGCCTTCGGAACATGAATCTTATTGAGCCCAATCGATTGGACACTTATTCCTAATCAATTGGGACATAGCCCAATCGATTGGAGGACTCTATAAAATCGATTGGAAGCTATAAAGCAAAATATGATAAATGCCCAATCGATTGGAGACCTTTGTAAAACCAATTGGAGGCTACAAGGCAGAACATGATTGGGCACATCTGTAAAAGCAAAGCCCAATCGATTGGGCACATCTGTAAAATCGATTGGAGTCTATGAGACAGAATATGATCATAGCCCAATCGATTGGAGACCTCTGTAAAATCGATTGGAGCCTTCAGGATATAAACTTATTTGAGGCCAATCGATTGGATACTAAACCCAATCGATTGGACATGGCCCAATCGATTGGACCCAGAGTACAATCGATTGGACTTAGCATGATTTGAGTCTTTCTCAGATCCAAAATTCTTGGTTCCACTTTCTCACATTCTACAAGACTAAGGGTCACGAATTATATAAATACAACCCTTTTATACCTCTAAACACACAGAGTGACACAATACTTCAAGAGAGAGAAGAAAATGTTTATTTATTAGAGTGTCCATTCGAAGAGCAAGAAGCTTGTTTCTCATTCACATCTTGTGAGCTTGTTCCTCTTCTTGATCAAAGCCAAGTGCTTGATCTTTACTCAGCTTAGGCCTCCCATATAGATATTCGACCTAGTAGCATGAGTGTACCAGTATGACTCAACACCTTTGAGCAACCTAGGGTTCAGGGTGTACTGAATTCTTCATCTTCGGCAAAGGCGGGAGTGTTGAGAATTAAGATCGGAGCAACTGATCGACAGTAGGTTTGGGGTGTACCAAACTGAACAAGCGGACAAGGCTTCTTGGCTAGAAGGGCATGCATGGATTCGTAGCGTTGATTCAGAGGATGTGGATGCATCGGCAGTAGGCCTTGGCTAAGGTTGGAAGCTGTATTTGCAACGGTGCTGCGTAGGTAACCTTTGTTTCGTTTAACTTTTCAGTTAGTAATACTTTTCGTCTAGACGTGGTCCCGTGGTTTTTCCTTGGCTAAGGTTTCCATGTAAAAATCTTTTATCTTGTGTGATTGTTTGTTTGTATTTTGCTATCTATCTTGATTAGACCAAACAACGAAAATAAAATATACCACGGAGGTATATTCGATTTAAGTCGATTGTGATAATCTTTGATCAAACAACTAAGGCATGCAATTTGATTCCCTACCATAGACCAGTAAAACTGTGTAGGTATAATTAATTTTTAAATACAAAATCAACCCCCCCTTCTAGGTATATTGGATTAAAGAGAATAGGCCGGTTGTTATTTAAAAAATACCCTAGATGACTCCCTGTTCTTTTGGTATTGTTTGGAAGATTGACATAGGATAGTTACAATAAAATATTTAGAATTTTTTGGAGGTCTGCGAGGACTGGCTGACCGACCACTTTGAGCGGCCGACTGGAGTCTTTTGACTCTGACCGATCGATTGGTCAAAAGGTGCGGTCGACTAGACCCCTCTGTACAAGTTTTTCTTGTTCCAACCTGAGCGGCCGACCGAAGTCCAGTCGACAGGTCAAAATGTGCGGTCGACCCCACCCTTTTCGGATCTCATTTTGACTCGATCTTTCTAAGAGTTTAGGCGCACTTTGGCCCTTTAAATGACTATTTTCAGTTCGGTTCTCTTGAGTGGAGGCTGGCTTATAAATTAGAGCCTTCTCTCCTCATAAGAATTAACCCAATCAAGATGAGATATCTAAACTCCAATCCTTTGAGTCCAGAGATTCGAAATTTTTGAGATCTCCACTTGAGCAAATCTGTGTATTCCTCGTGAAAGTTCTAAGTGTTTGAAGAGGCTATTAGCTATTATTTTCTATAAGCATCTTCTTTCAAGAAGAGATTACTTGTCTTAGAGGCCAATTCTTCTCCATGGATTCTCTATTTGATTGTATTCATCTAAAGGTCTCTATGATCAAACCCTTTTAAATATAATTCAAAATTTATGAACATTGAATATTTGTGATTGGTGGATGAGTGAGGACTCATTTAACTGAGTTGAAGATTGTAGATCCATTAGAAAATGGTTTATCTAAATAGACTACTGGCCTAGGTTGACTCTCTAAGTGAGCGAGAAGTGATTCTCGTTAGATTAAGACTGAGTGTTATCTTAGTTATTTGATTATTTATTTCAATTGGATATGTTGTAATGCATGATTGAGATAATATAATATTACTCGTGTTGAGTATTGACAGTGGACGTAGGTGCAGAGTCACCGAACCACTATAAATCTTTGTCTCATGTGATTGTGAATGTTTGCAAACTTTGTCTCAGATTTACCCATATATTATTCTGTGGATGTTTATTAATTTGGTTGTTTGATCTTTTCCGCCTTGTGTGATCATTAATTTTTAATCCATATAAAATTCATAGAGAAATTAAAAATTATCCTATTCACCCCCTCTAGGACTTTACATGATAATTAAAAGGGAATTTTAATTTTGAATAACTATTTTTTGGTTTCTAATTTTGAGTTCTTTCGTGCTAGAACTCTTTGGACTTTAGAGTACTATATATATCAAATTTACGCCCGACCTAAATAACACTTAGCCAATTCTAAAACCCTAAAGATTATTTTTCAAAGAAAATTTTTGAAAACCCTAGGCCCTGTTTGGGAATGTTTCTGCATAAGCATTGCAAAAAAGTGCTTTTGCAGAAGTCTTGGAAACAACTGTTGAGAAGCACTTTTTTCGGGATAACGTTTGGCAAACCATACTTAAGAAGTGTTGTTATGTGTGTAAAAGTTAGTATTGGTGTTTGGCAAAACCTGCTATGAGCTCCTAGATTCTATCACAACGTTAAGAATACCCAGATATTTAAAATAAGGTAGTAGTTGATATTTTTTGACTCACTTAAGGCAGATACTATGTTTTAAATTATATCTTATGGATCCCAATAATGAAATAACATTAAAAATACATGAGCATACCTATGAAGACACATTGGTCCTTTACATGCATTTGGTAGTACACTCCAAGATGCGCATCTTTGTGCATACGTGTGTTTGGTTTGGCCCTTCAAAACGCACATCTTGAAGGTGTTGAGTTGTGAAAATCAGAGCTATATCGAGCCTAAACGGTTGGACTAAAGCCGACGTGCTTTATTAAATTTTATACCATTACATAATTTCATGATTAATTTTAAACCAATGAATAAATGAACATATAGATCAATGTTATTAAACCCAGCTTGGTCCTGTCGGTGACCCGGTGAACAGGTCACAAAACTGGGTTGGGACCCAGCAATTTGCAAAAAAAAAAACCGTTCCTTTTTAATCAACCTGTTAGGCCCGGCCGGTCTAACCAGTGACCCAGCTGACCCATCTGGGTTTTGACAATTCATTGCCCAGTGCTTAAATGTAAAACTTAAAAGTTTATGAAAAAACAAAACGCTGTCAACCAAAAGTCCAACACCCGAAATGAGCACAACTCAAACACCTACTTCTGAGATGAATAAAGGAGTTATTGGTAAGATCACCCCATGAAAAAGGAGAAATGGAGAAAAGTAAAGAAAAACTAATGGTTCAAGCTGAAAGGAAACATAAGCAGAAAAAAATAAGGCTGATAGAACAAATGTCAAAAAGACAAACCAGTTGGAAAAAGGAAAAGAATGAAATTCAAGGAAATGGTGTCACCACCCTTAGAAAAAGTTGCAAAGAACAGTGAGATGTCCTCTCAGAATTTTCGAATCCGTGAATATCCTTATCTTTCTAACCCTTTCCTAAATCTCTATACAACCCTAGCAAGCCCTATCTGATTCTAGGTTAGCACCATCATAGAATGTGAAGAATGGAGAAGAGAAAAACTATAGAGTTTGATCCGATACTCCTGAGAGATATAACATTCCAATCATGAGATCTTCTATTGTCCTCATTTCTAAATAGTATATGTGAGAGGTTTGTAGTTTCAAATATCTATCTCCTCACATATGACTTGAGAGAAAAAATAAAATCATTTCTGAGTGATTCACTTCTGAGTGTTAAACGAGTGAGAATTGAGGTCGAGGCATACAATTGCTGAGGTGATTGAAGAATCTTTACTACAAGATGAGGATGATGTTGAGCACACACACATGCTGAATTTGAGTAATCTATAGTTCAAATGTCTAGTTGTAGACGTGTTACATTTTACTGATTAAGCTCTAATTTGTGAATGATTTCTTGAATCCATGAAATAAACTAACAAAATGGAGTTTTTTTTAGTAATGCGAATAAGTTTTCCAACATGTGCCAAGCCCTTCTGAGCGCACTAATTGCCAAGGATTGGCGATATGCTGGTTGGGGGTTGTGATAGTCGCTAAAAACTGCTTATTTTAAGTAGTTATCCTCTTAGCGTTGTCACATATTCCTACGTAAAACTTTATTTTTTATTAACAATTCTACGTAAGAGTTTCTACTATTGCGTAGAACACACTTTTTAGATGAAAATCAACTATTCGAATGAATTAACGCATTTTTGAAAGTCTACATGCAAAGTCGTCTTGATTAAGCCTCATTACATGCTTTTTTCTATTGCAGGACAATTTCGATGGAATGTGGGCTCACAATTAACCTCCTGAACCTATGATCAAAGCTCAAGAGCCAACAGGCTGAGGATAAGAAGATTTAGGCCAAGTGCGGGAAGAGCCAGAGAATTAAAAAAGCCTGAGAGAAGATCAAGAGAGAAGGAGAGCCAAGCACCCCAAGAAGAGACTAAGGAGATTAAAAGCTAATCAACTAACATACGACGAAAGCTTGTTCTGTTGGTGAAATACGCAGAAGACCAAGTCAAAGACCAAGGTTCAAGACCCTCTGCTAGCATTTTCTCTTTATTTTGTAATATTTTCTCTCTCCTCTCTCTAAACCCTAATTCTCTCTATCCTCTCAATATCAAGCATTCGATCCTCTCTTCTTTCACAATTACTCAATCCTATGGCCCACCTTGGCCAATTTTTACCCTGGCTAGTCTTTACCATCCATCGCCATCTGAGACATCTAATCATCCATCCTACCATTCGATCACCCGATCCACCATTTGATTGTCATTCTCATCAAGTGATCGCCATATGATCTAACCCTCCCATCCTTCCCTTCCGATCCCCTAGGCCACCAAGAGCGTGGACCTAAAGTTTAGCCAGAAGAAATCAAGGTTTTCCAAATGAGTGCAGTTGGTTTTGGTTTTACAAATGGTGGTATTAGAAAGATGTTGGACGCGTGGTGGTTTTGATATCTTAGAAACAAAATCAAGGATGGATGGTTGGTTGAGGATCTATGCATGGGACAAGTGGATCGAATCTGGATATTTGCACTCTTTTTTGTGATACGTTAGAAGCTAAAAACGTGTTTGAAATATGGGATGGCTTTCCAAAAGTGTTTGATGCAAAACAATAAGGCATGTATGTTGAAGGAAAAAGGAAAGAACTTATACAATCATGATAGATGCTGTATCGGTGGATGAATATTAAGGGTGCATATGGATTAATGGAAGCTAATTTTCTTTTCAAGAAAGTTGGGTAGTGGATACAAATAGAAACCTGCTGACGTTGCCATTTGAGGAGAAGATTATCACCATATTTAGATGGGTGGACGTCTCTCACTTTTGGGGGGATAAAAAAAAAAAGCACTACACGTTGGAGCCTCTCACCCAGCCATCTTCCCTCACCGCCTCTCCCTCAAACCGAATCACAACCCCACATCTCTCCCATTCCATACTCGCTCACCCCATAAACCCAAGCCATCCACAACTATCTCTCTCGACCTCTTTCTTCCATTCAAAAAAAGAAAAATCCTAGCTGTCCAACATTCTCTTCCCCCTCCAAAAACCAAGCCGTCACCACCAAAAAAAAGGAAAAGAAAAGCAAGAAGAAGAAGAGAAGATGAGAGAAGATGGAACCTTGAGCTTCTCGTATCTCCACCCAACACCGCCCTTTGCTACTACCTTTATTGGTTGCTAGCACAACAACCCATGCCTCAACCTTGGTGCCTCCATTCCACCTTCTCATCCATCCTCCACCATTTGTACCTTTCCCTTGCTTTGCACCATTGAAGGCGTTTAACCTCCAACCTACGACAACCGGTGATCTCCATCATCAAATACTACCGGTGTTCTTCTAGTGGGCAGCACGGACTACCATCTCAACACCACCGACTAGTGGTACCTCCTCCACTAACGAGTAGTAGCTCTTCACAATCCCTAGAGTTCGTGGTCTCCACTGATCTGCCATGCAACTCCTCTTCCCTTGCCGTTTGCACCTGTAAAGCACCACCACAGAACTCAGCCATGGTTCGGGCTCCATCATCATTCCCACTGACCTGCAACACGGAGTTGCAGGTCTGCCCATCTACTCCTTTTCCACCATCATCCTACCACAAGCATCTCTTAGGGTTGCTCCCCTCAACATCCATACCCATTCGTGCACCAGGGTGCCCCTTCACGGATTGACCGGTACTCCACCATTATTCATTGGCCAATCCCACTTCACTCCGAGGAGCCACGAAGCTTGAGTCCATGAGCCAATCATCTCCATTAATAAGTTCGAAGGTAATTCTCCCTACCTTTTCTTCCCTCTCTCTCTAGAAATCTATACCTTTTCCTTTCTCTCTTTACTTTTTTGTTGCTTTCTAGTTAATTATTTTCTTGTTTATTAGTGTAAAAGCTTTTGGATTCAAGTAACATTTGTGTTCGATCAATAAGAGTTGTTATTTTATGTTCAATCTTTGTGATAATTTCACTCCCGATTTGCTTGAGTTAATTGTTGATCGTAAAATTCTAAAAAAAATACTTTCAAATAATTTCTACCACCATTCTCATCTCTCCACTTGTCAAAGCATTCTTCGTGATTAAGTTGTTCCAATAATGCGTTTCCCTAACCCCTGAGTGCGGATCGACATCCGACACTTCCCACTGTGCAAGAATTGTTTACATTTTTGCAGGATATAAATGTAAAAGTATCGGATGAATTAAAAATGTGTTGAAACTCGGATTTCCGTCCAACGACTGGAAAAACCTTGTTTCACTAAGATACATGAGCATTAACATAACTAACTAATGTAACCATACCCTAACTAAACTTAACTAACTAGTTATTAACCAACTAACTTTATCAATTTAACCAAGCCTAATCTAATTTAATTAGCATAGCTAACCTTGGGTGTAGCCATGCACCAACAAGCAAATGAGTTAGCATCAAGTTTGAGCCAAGTGTGTTAATATTGCTCGAAACCCTTGTGGTGATCTTATAGTGTAATATTGGCCGACCTAAATCCTATCACACCCTACACCAATCCCATTACATAAATCTGAAATTCCACCTATCCGTTCTCTTTAACTCAATATAAATAGAAGGGGGGGGGGTATTTAATTAGGTATTTAAAACGGAAAATTTCTAAAAAGAAAACAAACTTTAATCTATTTACAAAAAAGAATACAACTTTTCGCAAATCCCAAAAAAGAAAACGAAACGCCCTTTCATTATGTGGCACATGTTTATCAAAAAACGCCCTTTAAAGGGGCGTTTGTCAGTAAAAAATGCCATTTTAAAGGGCATTTTTCAGTAATAGACGTCTTTTTAAAAAACATCTGTCAGACCTCTGACAACTGACAGACTCAGACGTTATTTTAAAGGGCGTGTGTCAGTAGAAAACACCCTTTTAAAGGGCATTTTTATTGACAAACGCCCTTTTAAAGGGCGTTTTTTGATACCCCAATTTTTACGCCCATTTTGGCGTACCCAGAAGATGAATCAATGGCTGATTTTTGGTGAGGATGATCTCTACGGTGAGGAGATCATCTCACAAAAATTCAGATCATTCCGATATTCGTAGATCGGTTTAGAAGTTGAGGAATTATGGGACATTTTTTAAAATTTCTCAGGAATAAACGCCCTTTAAAAGGGCGTTTGTCAGACGTGTCAGCCATCAGTCATTCGTTAGTCAGTCGGCAACTGATTGGACTGACAGCAGACGAAACGCCCTTTGAAAGGGCGTTTCGTTTTCTTTTTTGGGATTTGCGAAAAGTTGTATTCTTTTTTGTAAATAAATTAAAGTTTGTTTTCTTTTCTATAATTTTTCGTATTTAAAATTAATTATACCTACTCAGTTTTACTGATTTATGGTAAGGGGATAAAATCTCATGCCTTGATTGTTTGAGAAAGGATTATCACAACCGACTCAAATCAAATATACTTCCGTGGTATATTATCTTTTTATCGTTTGATCTAATTAGGATAGAATGCAGAATACAAACAAACAATCACACAAGACAAGATATTTTTACGTGGAAACCTTAGCGAAGGAAAAACCATAGGACCACGTCCAGACGGAAAGTATCACTAACTGAAAAGTTAAACAAAACAAAGGTTACCTACGCAGCACCATTGCAAATACAACATACAACCTTAGCCAAGGCCCACTACTGATGCGTCCACGAATCCACGCACGCCCTTCTAGCCAAGAAGTCCTATCCGCTTGTTCAGTTTGGTACACTTCAAACCTACCTTCGACCGGCTCCTTCGATCTTAATTCTCAACACTCCTGCCTTTGCAGAAGGTGAAGGATTCAATACACCCTGAACCCCAAGTTGCTCAAAAGGTGTTTGAGTCACACTGGTACTCTCAGGCTTACTAGGTTGAATATAGAAGTGAAAAACCTAGACTGAGTAAAGATCAAGCTCTTGGCTTTGATCGAGAAGAGAACAAGCTTACAAGATGTGAATGAAAATAAGCTTCTTGCTCTTCGAAATGGACACTTTGATAAATATAACATTTACTTCTCTCTTTTGAAGATTGAGTCACTCTGTGTCTGTGTGTTTAGAGAAGGCATAGAAGCGTTCTATTTATAGAATTTCAAGGCCATGAGTCGTGTGGAATGTGGGATAATGGAACCATGAATTTCAGATCTGAGAAAACTGATTCTGTTCAAGGTCCAATCGATTGTACACTTGGTCCAATCGATTGGGGATAAGTGTCCAATCGATTGGGCTCAATAAGTTTTATATTCCGAAGGCACCAATCGATTGCACAGGGTTCTCTAATCGATTTGACATTTATAACTTTCTGTCCCAAAGTCTCCAATCGATTAATCAGAGTCTCCAATCGATTTTACTCAGAAAGATTTCTGTCCCGAAGGTCCCAATCAATTAATCAGAGTCTCCAATCGATTGGGCTCAATTATGTTTCTGTCTCGAAGTGTTCAATCGATTACACAGTGTCTCCAATCGATTGGGCTATGTCCAATCGATTGGGAACACATGTCCAATCGATTGGACTTTCCCACTAGTCAATAAAATTGACTTTGACTCGGGTCTGTCCAATGACTAAGTCTGACTATTATATTTTGTTCATTTTAATCAACTCCTATGGCTACTAAGTGACTTACTTTCAAGGTTTAAAATTTCATTTCGGATGAATGTTTCGGTCAAGTGAAAAACCGAGACAAACTCCGAAACGAAATGAAACATTCACGAAATATTGAAAAAATGAAAATTTTGAAATATTTCCGAAACATTACGAAACATTGCGAAACATTACGAAATATTACGAAATATTTCGAAACATTACGAAATATTATTCAAAATTATTAAATTATATTTTTATTTTTTGGGATTGTATTAGATTGTCTCGGTTTGTCTCGGCGAAACAAACCGAAACATTCCGAAACATTACGAAACGAAATGAAACATACGAAATATTCAATGTTTCGTTTCGATTTCCTTACGAAATGAAACGAAACATACGAAACATTACGAAACATTCTGAAATTTTAAACCATGCTTACCTTCCTAATCGAGCGTACACGATCGTTAACTAACAAATCGACAGTTACTCAGATGACTCCTGTCGTCAACCGTCTGATTCTTGTTGTCTCTGTCTTTTAGTTTTTACGTAGTTGGCGAAGTATGCATACCAGGACATTTTCATGCTACACTTGTGCTCATAGGAACGGTTACAAGAATATTTTTATGTCAAACGGAATCTTTGCCAAATTGAATATGAAAATATTCCTTACATAATCTACTCTTTGTTATACCAAATCACTCAAGTTTGGAAACTTCACCCTTTTTCCAATAGGGTTGCTCCACATGGCAAGCACACTCTTTGTTTACAACATTGCTTTATCAATTTTTGTAAAAGGAAAACCACTCATACGTTATTTGTTTTAAAACAAAGTAAAAACTATTCTTCCTCCTTAGAAAACCAACTCCATTAAGGAGCTTGCATGGGTTTGCAATTGAAAGGGGGCTTTAGCTAAAAACAAACTATGTTAATCCCTCTCTAAGCTCTACAACATGGTATAATTTTTGTAAACAATAGAGCTTTAGGAGAAGAGATTCAAAGGCTGGAAAAGAGCTGCAAAACCTGCAAATAAAATAACTACTAGAGAACACAAGAAACTCCAAAGGAAAGTGGTTTAATCATTTAGGATTCCATCGTAAATTTTCTTATTACCTTCAAGGATAATCCTTATCTCAAACTTAACTCAATCTCATCTGAAAATAACAAGATCATTAGAACCCTAAATTTCCAAATCATTTCCACTCAGATTGTTCAAGAACGCTTGAGTTTGTACTCGATGTTTCTTCTCTTCTTTATGATCTTCGCAATCTCTAGACGGGTTAAAAGACCTCTTCGTTCTAAGTCGTCCAG
Source organism: Euptelea pleiosperma (assembly GCA_035048495.1). NCBI lineage: Eukaryota > Viridiplantae > Streptophyta > Magnoliopsida > Ranunculales > Eupteleaceae > Euptelea > Euptelea pleiosperma. The sequence goes on along the minus strand of CM068548.1, from coordinate 30,610,808 downwards.
CTCCTCTACCATGCGCTCTAGCCTGTACTGCATCACGTTCGCCAATTTTGATGGCTTGAAGAAAAGCTTAACAGAAATAGATTCATCACTTAGCTTCTGAAGAAGAGGTACACGGATGGGGAATTTGCTTGGCTAGCTAGAGCAAGAGAGAGTAACAAGTGTATTTTTTCGGATCAAAGGAAAAATAGATCCAAAAAGTAGATCACACAGGCGAAAAAGATCAAACAATCAACATAATTAATCATCCACAGAATATAAAATGGGTAAATTTGAGACAAGATATGCAGACATTCACAATTACAAGAGACACCAATTTATAGTGGTTCGGTGACTCCGCACCTACGTCCACTGTCTAATACTCACCACGAGTAGTATTATATTATTTCAATTATGCATTATAACATTTTCAATCGAAATAAATAATCAATCAATTAAGATAACACTTAGTCTAAATCTAACGAGAATCGCTTCTCGCTCACCTATAGAGTTAGCCTAGGCCAGTAGTCTTTTAGAGAAATACTCTTCTCATGGATCTACAATCCTAAACTCAGTTAGATGAGTACTTACTCATCCACCAATCACTAATAATCAAGTTTGATAGAAATTGAATTCACTCTAAAAGGTTTGTTCTAGGAGATACTCATCTTTTGACAAATTCGATATAATGGTGAATCCTTAAAGAAGAATTCGCCACAGAGACACTCTGCCAAGGAAGATCATCTTATTTGAAAATGATGATTATAGAGAAACAATGAACTTGTAGTCTCTCAAAAAATTAAAGCCTTCACCAATAATGAACTAGAGTTGCTCAGGTGAAGCTCTCTCAAATTCTAAATCTCTAAACTCACAAGATGATAATCAAATGATAGGAGTCAGAGAGATATTTTGATTGGGTTATCTCTAATGGAGGGTAAGGGCTCTATTATATAAGGTTATACCCTCTCAAGAGAAACGGACCTAAAATAGTCATTGGAATGACTAGAGTGTGCCTAAAATCGCACAAAAGATTAAGTCAAAATGAGATCCGAAAGGGTGAGGTCGACTGCACAAATTGACTGATCGACCGGACTTTGGTCGGCCGCATAATTTGGCAGGTCGACCCATAATGTTAGAACCTAAAAATATCCATGCTGAAGGGTCCGGTCGACCGCTGTACTAGCTAAGATTGAAGAAATTATTTTTATTATCCATCTTCAAGAATAAGGAATAAACTTTTACTAGATATGTCTTCAAATTAGTAGTAGTATTCCTGCCCTCAGTTGATTTCGAAACTTCACTACAATCAACTGTTGGCCTTCTGGTTTGAGAGTGATTGTCATGAAAAAAGCTATCTTCAAAAACTAGAGTGTAAGCCATCCGTATGGCCTGGCTAAAAGAAAATTCTATTTACTATAGAAAAGGGCTACCTATTCAAGAAGCGTGATAGCTACCATTGACACAAGTGAAAAACAACCAAATTTGTTATAAAATTCGTATCTTATTAGCAAATACACTTGACAATGAGTGAAATGAGAGAACCCCAACTCTAATGAAGATTTCATATCTGGATATAGGATACCTCTGACATTCTATGAATAGGATATTAATATTTTTTTTTCTGAAAATCTTGTGTTATATTTCATCCAGATTAAAAAGCTAGATAACTATTCACTTCAAGTTCAAAAAGAGAATAATTTTCTTCATTACTGTGTTATAGTAGTTTTGACTTTACTTGCACAATGTCTAAATAATTATCAGTTCATGAACTCATCAGGTTTCAATCTTGAAAAGTTAAACCTTTTAGGATTCTCTAAATGCCAGTTCTTATTAACCAATGTCAGAATATGAATTCATTTTTTTTTCTTCTCATTGGTTTTTCAAAATATTTATTTTCGCTAGTAGAGCTTGATTTCTGTTCTCTTAATTGATTCTCCAAGGTATCATCACAAAAAACTATGATTTCTCTAAAAATTCGATCTCAAATGTTAATGATGTTATGCTTTGAAAGATGAAAAGATATATATATTGTTGCACTTGTACTTTAGTTCTATTTTCAATGCATGCTAGTTATCTGCCTTTATTTCTTTACCTTTGTCAATCTATGACAAAAATAGGAGAGAAAAATCAAAAGAGGTAAACAAGGAAATGCATTAGATATGGGAGAAAAATCTTGTTTATTTTTTTAATTTCTCTACCTTGTTTACTAGTACATGATAATCCGATCTGCAATCAATTACTCAGTGCATGAAATTAATTATCTATTTTTGCCGATAATATTACATGATATGTATTGTTGGTAGTTGTGCAGGAAACAGATCAAAGCTAATACATATTATCTGTTTGTTATCTCCGAGAGAATGTGAGATAGTGAGAGAATCATGTAAAGGGGTGTGATGTATTTTTATTTTTGTTTACCCTTTATAATTGATTAATGTTCTTGTCACAGAACTGACAAAGGGGGAGATTGTAAAGAATAAATTCATATTCTAGTTTTGATAAAGATTCCGTGACATAAACACTCTTGTAACCATTCCTACGAGCAGTACTAGTGTAGCTTTAAAAATGTCGTGGTACGCATACTTCGTCGACTACGTGAAGATTAAAAGACAAGGATCGCAAGAATCAGACGGTTGATGACATGAGTCATCTAAGGAATTGCTACTTGTCCGTTGAAGATCGTGTCCACTCGCATAGGAAGGTAAGTGACCTAGTGGCCATAGGAATAGATTTTTAATAGATAAAAAAATATAATGGTCGCACACCTAGTCAGAGGACATACCCAAGTCAATGTGCAAAAGAAGTAAAAGATTGATTAAGGGAAGTCCAATCGATTGGACTGCGAGAACCAATCGATTGAACCCTATGGGACAAAACACTCACAATCTATAATCGATTGGAGTTTACTCTACAATCGATTGGACAAGTCCGATCTATTGGACTGTGAGAACCAATCGATTGGACCATCTGGGACAACTTTCAAAATATACAATCGATTGCAATGACGAACAAAAATCCATTCGTACAGTGCAATCTATTGGACCAATAGTATAATTTATTGGACTGGAGTCCGGTCGATTGGACCAACTGTACAATCGATTGGACTTCGCAAAAATTATCAAATTTTAGATCCAATTTTTGTGGTCTCACTTTCTAATTACTTGCATGACCCTGGGCTTCTAAACTCTTATAAATAGAGCTCATCTTAGGCTTTATTAGATACATACTGACAGACAACAGGAGTGAGTTTCTAAAGAATAGTTGTCCATTACGAAGAGGAAAAGCCCTAGTTCTCATCGTTATCATTATGAGCTTTTTTCTTCTCATTAAATCAAAGCTTGGTACTTGATCTCTACTCTGCCCAAGTTTTTTTTATCTAGAATCCTAACCTAGTAAGTCAGAGAGTACTAGTGCATCTCAACCCTATTTGAGTGACTTTGGGGTTTAAGGTGTACTGAAAACTTCACCTGCGGTAGCGACCATTGCGTGAGAATTAAGATCAGGGTGTACTCATCGACGATAGGTTTGGGTGTACCAAACTGAACAAGCGGCAAAAGGTTTGTGATTGGGAGGGCGCGCATGTGACTCGTAGCGTGGAGCCAGAAGATGTGAACGCGCCAACAGTTGGCCTTGGCTAAGGTTGGATGCCGTATTTACATCGGTGTTGCGTAGGTAGCTTCTGTAACTTGTAACTTCTCAGTTAGTGATACTTCCGTCTGTATGTGGTCCCGTAGTTTTCCTTGGCTAAGGTTTCCATGTAAAAACTCGCATGTGTTGTGTGTTGATTGTTTGTCTTCCGCATCTTGTTTAGATTATTACAAATGATATAGAGAAAAGATATCATAGAGATATATTAGATCTACGTCGATTGCGATAATCGCATTCTGATCAATCAATTGTTTTTATACTGTAGCATGCGATTTTATTTCCCCTACCAAGACCAGAAAATTATGTTAGGTTAAAGAGAATTTTAATACCTAATCAACTCTCCTTTCCAGTAGGCATAATTAGTACCATTGAATAGAGGAGGTCTAGACATAGAGAATCCCTCTTGACTCATGGTTATTCCAAGGGAACTAAGGATCACACTTGGGTTGTTAAGCCCTTCATAAAGTGACCTATGTTCTGATATAAATTGAAATTCCCTTTTAATTACCACGTTATGTTCTAGAGGGGGGCGAATAGGATACTTTTTAATTTCTCTGTGGATTCTATATGGATTAAAAATTAATGGTCACACAAGGCAGAAAATGATCAAACAATCAAAATACGAATCATCTACAGAACATAGATATGGAAAAATCTGAGACAAAATATGCAAACATTCACAATCACACAAGACTCAGATTTATAGTAGTTCGGCAACTCCACACCTACATCCACTGTCCAATACTTACCATGAGTAATATTATATTATTTTAATCATGCATTACAACATTTTCAATCGAAATAAATAATCAAACAACTAAGATTACACTTAGTCTCAATCTAACGAGAATCGCTTCTCGCTCACCTAGAGAGTCAGCCTAGGCCAGCAGTCTATTTAGAAAAACCCTCTTCTCACAGATCTACAATTAATTCTCTATTCGATCTATACAAGAATAACTTCTTGGTTCACCTAGAGAGTCACACTAGGCCCGTAGTATTTTAGAGAAATGGATTTCTCAAGGATTCCATCTTTCTCAACTCAATTTGATGCTCATCCACCAATCACAAACAATTCAGGTTTGATAATATTGAATTCAATCTAAAATGTTTGTTCTAGGAGATACTTATCTTTTGATGAATTTGATAGAATGGTGAATCCTTGTAGAAGAATTCGCCACAGAGACACTTTGCCAATGATGATATTTTTCTTGGAGGAAGATGATTACAGGAAACAATATATTTCGTAGTCTCTTCAAACAATTAGAGTAGCCTTCACAAAATATGAACCAAATTTGCTCATGTAAAGTTCTCTCAAACAATCTAGAGCCTTCACAAAAGATGTACAAATTTACATAGGTAAAGCTCTCTCAAATTCTAAATCTCTAGACTCAAGAGATGTTAATCAAAGAATGGGAGTCAAGAGATATCTTGATTGGTTCTCCCTAATGGAGGGCAAGGACTCTATTATATAAGTTTATTCCCTCTCAAGAGAAATAGATCTAAAAGAGCCGTTCGAATGACTTGAGTGCGCCAAAAATTGCACACAAGATTGAGTCAAAACAATATCTGGAATAGGTGGGGTCGACCGCACATTTTGACCAGTCGACCGCTCATTTTGGCTAGTCGATCCATTAGGTTAGAACCGAAAATTATCTGTGTTGAAAGTTTGGTCGGCCGTACATTTTGACCGGTCGGCCGGACCTGTTCGGTCAGCCACACAATCTGTCCGGTCGACCACTCAGGCCAGAACCATAATATATGGTACCGAGGGGTCCGGTCGACCGCACCTTTTCACCGGTCGACTAGTCAATAGACTCTGATCGACCGCTCAAAGTAGTCGGTCGGTTGGTCCTCGTAGATGCTCTCCGAAAAATTCTCAAACAATTATAATAACTATCCTATGTCATTAGATAGCTTCCAAACGATATACCAAAAGAACTAGGAGACATCTAGGGTTAAATTGATCCGCTGGCAACGCGCGGTGTACACTTAGATGTAAGCAAATAATCGCAACATGAAATTCTTGATAGTTGAACGTTCGTTGTGTGAGAACGTAGATCATTCATATCTTCATGCTTGAGCTTGACTTTATCTTCAGTTGAACTTGAACACTTGAGTTGGTTTTCTTAAGCTTTAATTCTTCTTCGATTTGTTATTGAAGTCTACTTGATCTTTGACACTTCAGTCTTTAGCGAACTCCTAACTCATTGATTTATATTACAGAAAAACTAAGTATTCCTGGGATTGACAACCGAGACTTTTCAATCTCGACAATGTGTTTAAACCTGAAAAGCTCTTTATGGACTCAAACAAGCCGCTAGAACCTAGAATAACCAAGTTTTTATTAGAAAGTGAATTTACAAGGGGTAGTGTGGATAAGACACATTTATAAGGAAAAAAATGTGAAAATGTTAATTGCTCAAATATATTTTGATGACATTGTCTTCAGTTTCACATGTGATTAATTTGCTGAAATGATGAAATCTGAATATAAAATGAGCTTAGTAAGAGACTTGAATTTCTTTTTGGGTTTACAAGTGAAATGAATGAAAAATGATATTTTATCTCCCAAGCAAAGTATCCAAGAGAGTTGGTGAAGAAATTTGGTTTAGAATCTGCCAAGCATGCTAACACACCTATAAGTACAAGTCTAAAGCTAAGCAAAGATCTTACATGAAAAGAAGTTGTTTTGAAGCTATATCAAAGTATGATTGGTAGTTTTCTATGTCTTACAACCAGCAAAGCATACATTGCACTTAGTGTAGGTGCATGTGCTAGAAACCAATCCAATCCAGAGAGTCACACCTAATTGCGGTCTAGAGAATAGTTAGATATGTGTGTGAGACTTTAGAATATGGTCTATGGTATCCCCTTGAAACAAATAGTGAAATAGTAGGATACTCAGATGTTGACTAGGTAAGCAATGTAGATGATCAAAGAAGCACAAGTGAAGAATGTTTATACATGGAAATTGTTTAATGGACCCACATCAGTTAAAACAAGCTTTACTCTCTTACCTTTGTCCTTTGAGTTCTCTTTCTCTCTTATAGTTCAAGTTAATTTGTCAAGCAAGCAAACCAAAGTCGAATTCTTAAACAGAGGGCAAGCTTTTTTTTATCATCAGTGTTGCAACTTCAAGAATCTCCAACCCTACCCTAAACAACCCCCCTTTCCCTAAAATAGGGTTGAAAACTTAAAAAACCATCTCCAACCCTACCCTAAAGTCCACCCAATTTTAGGATAACGTCATATACTACCCTAATGTTAGAGTAAGATCTAAGGTGAGATTCTAAAAATATGTTCCTCCTTTCTCCTCCTTCTCTATTAATTCCATTCAATGTCCTCTTTTTAATTAATGTCATACATCTCCATCTTTTCAATGGAGGGAAAAAAGAGAGGAAAAAAATAGAAAGATAAAAAGAGGAAAATTGGAGTGTAGAGTTTAGGTGGACCATTGGAGTGCTTTTTAAATTTTAGGTAAGGGAGAGATTTTTCTACCCTACTTTAAGTGTTTAGGGTAAGGTAGAGTTGGAGATGCTGGATGAAGCTTTTATGAAAATTTTCTTTTGATATCAATGGAACCCTAATTTTCTTAATACCTTGTTTTTAGATAAATGCGCGATTTTTTCCATGACATTCAAGAAATTCACAGCTAGACCTTTTGGCCTTGACCTTGGTTGCATGAGATCTTCCTATCGAGGGAGGAAACCACAGATTTCACTCAAAACCCCAGTTCGTCAAATTCTCTGTTCGAATTTTAGATATGCCAAATGATCTCATAAGATTGCATTCCCAAGAGAAACCCGAAACCCAAGACACTTCACCTCTCTGGAGAGCATGACATTGCTCACTAGCAATGGAGGTGAAGGATTTTTCACCAAAGAACGCACAAAAGAGCTTCTAAAATAGCTAACTCATAACGACAAATCAAGTGCTGAACATCTCATAGTATCCACAACAAAAGCTTTCTTGAGCTCATTGTGTGCCAATGATAATCTAGGAGAAGAGACTTGCAGAAGTGTGAAAGGAAAGTAGAAGAATAGAGATAATGAACAAGATGGAGCCATTCTTTTTATCCCTTTACCCCTTTTGGATGTAAGTTTGTTTTGACTGAGGTTTTCCACAGTGATGCGTGGAACCCTCTCAAGATATAGAAGAATAGAAGAATTACAGAAAATCTGTGCCTGATCGCGAAATTTAGGTCCTCCAAATGTTTATCTACTTATATTGCAAAAAGTACACAAAACAAATGCAGATAATAGATTGGACAAAAAAGAAGTCTGTATTGGCTAAGCTGTTTGCATGATCAATCCACAGTACAATTGAGGAGCCACCTCAGTGATGAACCATTGCCTCCCCCCCCAAAAAAATTGATTGAATAAGGATATCCATTCGTCCAGACGGTAAGCCAACATAATAAGGTAAAAAAGAGCTTTGTCCCTAATCCTATAAACTATTTTAAGCCATGGACTTCTCATCTCAGACAGAAGATATAGTTTTAAATAGAGGTGACTGGTGAAGAAGGATTCATGTTGCCCATCCTAAATATTTGGGATAAGGCATAAATGATGATGATGGACTTCTCACCAAACATATTCGAGCCTCCAGAAAGTAACCACCACCTAAATGTCGATTACATCAAGGACTAGAAACAACAAACAACACAGGAACTTACAATGGAAACACTTCCTATCCACCCAAAAGCAATCAAATGTTACTTAACATACAACACAGTATTCACTTCCTGCAGGAAGGCAGTGTGGGCCCATGGCAAACAAACGCGAGCACGACATAAATGATGATCAAGAGGAGGAGTATCAATGTGACCCTGCAAGATGCAAAAACATTCAAGGCTCAGATTCTCTGTGTAGTAATAGAAGCCAAAAGTTTAAAAAATAGTTCCATTTTACATTTATTTTTTATGATAAGGCAAAAGTTCCATTTCACTCGTCTCTCTCTCTCTTTTCTGATCTTGAGCAGGTTGTGCTAAATTAGATAGAACCCAAGAAGTATAAAAACTGAGAGATGATCTACAGTCTGTTCCGAAGATCAGAGTCGTAATTTATAAATCACATAAACTCCCCTAGAGGATCTCCTATGTCAAAAAAAATCCAGAGCAAATGCTTGTGCATTCCCATCTACATAATTTTTCAGGGAACATATCTCTATGACATTCCAAAGAATGCAGTAGATCAGATTGTTACAATCATTTGATCAGGTTGATATTGATCAATTGAATGGTGGGTTCTGCTCCTTGCATGTTCACAATGTGCATATAGACAATAAATGTGTTTGTTGATAAATTTATATTTAAATTTATGAGCTCTTTGTAATCTCTAAGGATGCAGACCAAGGTTATAAAGAAGAATCATAGAGTTAGAAAATGCAGTTGGTTGCAACTGTAAAAGGAAAAAAAGGAAGCTGGTACAGAAGCCATTCACAAAACAAAGCAAGATTGTTGGACAGGAATAAGATTAAGAGAACTGCCAAAAGAACACCGACACATTCAGATTATTTACTTCAGTGGCAACTATTGGATTAGTTCTTACAACTGCCGGGTCTAATGATGGTTACTCAAAACAGATGAACATCAAAAATGCTTTTGAATTCTTGTTAGAATTAGCAAACTGTTTCAATCTCAATGCTACTTTGTAACTCTTCCAATGAAAATATATAACATCTGTTCTCAAATGCAATTATTCTAGGCATGTTTGAGTTTCAATCCTTTCCAAATCCCAGATCAGAAGACGTATTATAGGATGGCAAGAAGAATTTCTTCGGATAGTCGCGGAAAGGCCTCCCATCCGTCATCAACAAATCTAATCCTCAAAATCTCTTTTGCTGCGACTGTATCACCTATGGCATGAACGAAACCGTAGAGTTTTCCAAGGTGAAAAGCTTATAGAATCTCGGATTCTTAAAATCATTATTTCCGATGTTCGTACCAGATGCATCCATTCCAACATCAGATTTGAAGATACGCCTACGACTTAGGATATCCTTATAAACTGTAGCATACCTTCAGCCATAACTCACCTCTTCCTCTCTATTGGACCATTTGGAAAGTGTCTAGAAAATTTAGTTGGATTCTTGATACAATCAGATCCTTGAAGATGGACAGCTTCTTATGGCGGGATTGTGAGAGATTCTCAAGGTACCCCTCTTAGCCTATGCTGGCCCTTGTCATAGAACCTCTATTGAACTTATTAAGATTTTGAGTATCTTGCAAGGTCTTAGAACTGCAGTATCCTATCATATAAAAGATCTTGAAATAATCTCAGATTTAAGCTACGCTGTAGATGTCATCAAGCATTTGATTTGTCCTCATGGTTTAAAAATTCGACAAAATACGACCGAAATTCGCAGAAATTTTGAATCACCGAATTAAAGTGTACATGCAGTAAAAAAATTACAAAACTTCGCAAATCAATTCGCTTAATTCAACAAAATTCGGCTAATTTCTCAAAGTTTAGTCTTTTTTCAGTACAAAAATTGCAAAAATTCGCCGATTTAGAGAAGTTAGGGATTTTTTGCCAAAATATTGGTAAAACACACTGATTTTTAAGGATATGATAAAACACATAACTCATTATATCATAAAAAAAAATATTTAGGGCAACCTAAGTAAGATTAATATCGTTTCTCACTTTGATGGAAGTATCTAAAGTATTTATATTTTTTTTAAGATGAGTTATAAGTGTTTTATTGTGCTTATTTTATCATATCCTTAAAAATCAATGTGTTTTATTATGTTTGTTTTCTCATATTTGGCTAATTTCTCGGAGTTTAGCCTTTTTAGTACAAAAATTGTAAAAATTTGTGTTATACTGCTTATGAGTTTATGGCTCAGTATCTTGGTACTTGTTTAAAAAAAATCTCAATACTTTTGATATTTGTGTCAAGATGAGTGAAACGATATTAATCTTGCTTAGGTTGCTCTAAATAGTTGTTTTTATGATATAATGAGTTATATGTGTTTTATTATGCTTGTTTATCGTATCCTTAAAAAATTAGTGTTTTACCAATGTTTTGACAAAAATTCTCCAAACTTCTCTAAGTTAGTGAATTTTTATAGAAATTCTCTAAATCGAATTGAACTTCTCTGAATTAATTCTGAATTTTAACTGATTGAAGTTTAAGGCGAGGTCGAAGTTTAGAACCTTGTTTGTCCTCCTCGGAAAGGAATCCACATGGTTTGAGAAATAGATTCTCTTCTTCGCATCTTAAACAAACGGTCCATCAATAACATATGGAGAACAAAGAAAACTACTGATTTTCTTGCTTCCAAATGTAATTTTGATTCCTTTTGTATTCTCTCTCCTTCTTTTCATGCGATCTCCAAAAGATTATTCATGATGAAGTCATTGGTTGTAAATATCCCTGTCTATTATCTTTGTTGATAGCAATAGATCTGGTAGGGGTCCGCCTAACCCCAGCTTTCCAACCAAAAATAAAAGAAAAGAAAGAGTATGCGCCAAAGAGCCTCCTTGATGCCAAATTCCTTACCATCCTATCTCTAGTCTGAACAAACACATTTAATCTGTGAGCGAAAACTGGCATTTAAACTTAGTTTTAAAGCTTCAACAACACAATACTTCCATTCAAAGTGTGGATCATAATTCTATCTTTGGAAAAAGACATCTATGGGATTATCAATATATTTTTTTACAAGGATGACGAATTAATTACAAGATAGGGTAACCAAGGTAATAAAGTAACTAAAAGATGTTGATAACTGATAAGCACATTTGGTATGGTGGATCTTGGACCACCCAAAGGTGGTCAATGTATTTTTTTTGATAAGTAGTAAATTTCATTAAAAGGAACGAATCCCGAAAAAGAAACAGAAGAAAGGTGGTCAATGTATTATTGTATGAAAGGGACAGCCAGAGGCAAGAGTAACCAAGGCACCATAGATACGAAGAGATAGTAAGCAAATTTTGTATAAAGGGTTTTGGATCCTTGGAGCATTTTATCGACTACAGGTTGATGAAGCTGGAGATGCAATAATTGTTTCATGGCAAAAGTGCACCTAATATTCTCATTGGAGTAACATAGTGATGTAGAACGGGTTGCTGAGCAATTTCTGGAACATGAAAATTGGAGGAAATGAAGTTGGAAACATGTCAACTTCAGATAGCCATAACTTGGCTGTCGGTACTCGGATTTCCAAAGATAGCATATGCTTGTGTGGTGTCTCGAGGAGATCTATGTGCTGGACAATTAATCTAAATATTCATTATCACATTTCAGAGGCCAAAAGAGGTCGTTTCGGGGCTCAAATTGCAGTTTTTATGAAAAATCTATTTTTGGTAAATCTATTTTGGTAATTTTTCGTTTATGTTATATTTTGTTATTTTTGGTTTGGTTTTGTTTTTAGGAAGTCTTAATTTAGTAACTTAAGTTTAATTTAAGAGTTTCATCAGAATTAGGATTTTTGCTATTTTTAGTAAGTTTTCTAATTTCAGTCAAATTAGGATTTAGATTTTCTATTTAAGCTTAGTTATGTTACGAATTGAAAGAATAATGAAATTTTGAGTATTCTCTTTGGGTTTTCTTGCATTTTCTCCTTGTGGATTCAAGGTTCTGTTTTCGGTAAAAGATGGAGATCTTCCTTGTTCAAACGAGGTTCCACTACGTTACATTGGAAACAGAAAGCACATCTTTACACTCGAGGAAATGAATAATAAGCAACATGAAATGAAGGAGCATCTCTATGGTCATTGGTCATTGCTTGTAACTATGGGAGTACTATCTTAAGCTCGGATAGTAGGAGCATCTCTATGCCTTATGGGGTGGGAGTGTGGAAGGTATCCACTCAGTGTTCAACGAGTTTGTTTTGGGAATAAGGCATAAGGTAGGAATTGGTAATAAAATAAAATTTTGATAGGACTTTTGGTATGGGGCTATCTTCTTAAGATTGCCTTCTCGACGTTGTATAGTATATGCTCCAACAAAGATGCTTTGATTCAGTGGAGCCTTCTGAATGAGATCTTTCTACGGACATCACATGGAGGATCAATCGGTTATTTAATTCAAAAAACTTTTGGAAAGTGCCAATAGTTTTAAAATCAACTTTTTTTTACAGTAGCTTGAGGTATGATTTTAATGGCCAATAACATAGCATTGGCGTATGAAGTTTTTTCACTTAATATGAGCTTCAATGTTGATGTGTAACACTGGATTATACATTGCAATTTTATTTGGGATTTTTTGTGTCGTCTTCTGAAGATTTTTTGCCTCTATTTGGTTATTTCCAGATGATATGGAAAATCTTTTCGAAGAATGATCAATAAGAGCTTTTGGAAGAAGAGGTAAGGTTCTTTGAGAAGAATAGAAGAATCTTTTAAGACAAGAAGTGTTTGGTGTTTGAAATCTTTGAAGTTATCCGGTCTAAGATTTTTAGATGGCTAGATATCATCAATGAGCTCCACTTCTTTCACTCAATGATTCCGAGCATGATTGACTTGAGAACTTGAGAACATTGATTGTGTCCCAAGAAAGAAGATCCCATTAAACTAGGAAATTGACTCCATATTTGGGTAAACTTAAAACTGAATTTCATGGCTATTACTTTGGAAACCCAGAAGTTGCTAGTATGGGGAAACTATTAAGACCGAAACCAATACTCCAAAAACACCTTGGTGATAGTCAAGGTTTAAAATTTCGTTTCGGATGAATGTCTCGGTCAAGTGAAAAATTGAGACAAACTCTGAAACGAAACGAAATATTCATGAAACATTGAAAAAACGAAAATTTCGAAACATTACGAAACATTGCGAAACATTACGAAACATTATGAAATATTACGAAACATTACGAAACATTACGAAATATTATTCAAAATCATTAAATTATATTTTTATTTTTTTGGATTGTATCGGATTGTCTCGGTTTGTCTCGGTGAAACAAACCGAAACATTATGAAATGAAACGAAACATACGAAACATACGAAATATTCAATGTTTCGTTTCGGTTTCCTTACGAAACGAAACATTACGAAACATTCCGAAATTTTAAATCATGGTGATAGTGGACCAGAAAGCTAAGGTCTTAACCTAGGATCATAACATTCTACCACCCTTCAAGGCTGACGTCCACGGTGGCCCACTCTAAGGTGGCTTTCACTCCGGTACCCCTATTTTCTCACTTTTTTTTGTGAGCGGGCCCTCGGCATTTTTTCTGGTACCCCTATTTTCTCATTCTTTGAGCTAGCCCCCAGGTAGCCCTTTCCCTAGGTCGCCCCTTCCGAGACTGATCACGGTAGACCACTATGGCGGGCCCTCCATATCTCATATTACGGTGAGCTCCTTTTTTTTAATACCATAGTTGCCTCTCTTGTGACTCGAACCCTAGAGGTGGGGTTGGCTTTGATACCAAATCTTAAACTCCAAAAGCACCTTGGTGATAGTGGAGCGGAAAGCCAAGGTCTTAACCTAGGATAACCAAAAGCACGTAGGTGATAGAGGTGTGGAAAGTTTAAGTCTTACATTTAGGATTGTAACATTCCACCATGCTTCCAAGGCCAACGTCCACGGTGGCTTTCACTCCGGGACCCCTATTTTCTCACTTTTTGTGGTGAGCCCCCGACATTTTTTCCGATATCCCTATTTTCTCTATTTTGAGCGATCCCCTAGATAGCCCTTTCCTCAAGTCGTCCCTCCCATGACTTGAACCCATGACGTGGGGTTGGCTTTGATACCAAATGTTAAGACCCAAACCAATACTCCAAAAGCACCTTGGTGATAGTGGAGCGGAAAGCTAAGGTCTTAACCTAGATTCGTAACAGAAGCCTTTAGGCATGATCAAGGTGAGTTCTTGAAGGTATTCATCTGGCTAGTTGGCATCAATTACTTGAATGAACTTGAAGCGCTCACCCTTCTTGAGGGATTGAAGTTAAGAAGGCTCGTTTGAGGGGTCAATCACAATCAAATGTCATTTCTTGTCCGGTTGGGAAAAGGATCGGAGCCTTGGCATCTAGCCAACACTCTTGAACGTACAAGGGGCATTGTGGATAGGTTAGAATTCTATACAATCTCACTTCTATAAGAACGAGCAAAAAGGAGATTTGCTTGCCAAATATGGTGCTTCTAGGCATTTTTTTGTACATTGGAGAACTTCCTTAGTTCTCACTCTGTTCTTTTTCTTTCTTAGATAAATGTCCTTTTCTTATTGATAGAGAAAAAGTGGAGGTAATCTAATTGGAGGGTTTGCCAGGATAATGTAGGATTGCGTAGGTTGTCAGCTTTTCTTTTCTTATTGATAGAGAAAAAAGTGAAGGTAATCTAATTGAAGGAGGGTTGCCAGGATAAAGTAGGGTTGCGTAGGTTGGCAGCTGACGTAAAGGCTTATGCCAAATGTCAGTGTTATATATAGATCTAGATACAATTGAATGGAAAAATAAAGTTCATGTCGTCAACCCCAGATAGTTGGAATAAGGCATAATCTATTAAAGATGATCTAATTGAGAATGCAATGAGATCTAGGGGAATAAAGGAATGTCAGGATCACAACAATAGAGGCTAAAAAGCTTTAGAAGGTGTTCCTCGTACATTAAGGGCAATGTAAATATGAAATTGCAAGTTGCTAAGAAATTCTTAAATGCATTAAGGGCAATGTAAATAATGGTTACGATCATTTGAAAATTTCACATTTTGACATAGAGGACTTTTTAGTGGACCCACTGAATAGCGAGTGCCAACGCCCCACTCCCTGCACATATGCTAGATAAATGCACAGGCAGGTATTACAGATTCTTTTTCCATCCTGTGCCAATGCAGGTATCTTGTATATGTGCATGTATCAACATAGAGAAAATAGATCAAAGTGCTTTCGGTGCCAGAAGACATACGTGAGTTTGACATTTCTCCACCATACGGTGTTCTTGAAACGGCGAGCTTGCTTTCTAAAGCGAAATGTATTTCCTTGCATG